>CM060964.1:30477910-31677910 GCA_030765045.1 Tenodera sinensis
AGACAACTACAATGCCAACTATCTATCCAGAACAGCAGTTACAGTCTACAAAGTCCCTGATAGCAGTAACAACTTGCCCATCACCAACACTTCCAACCCAGAAAGACTGGATTGAAATGAAGGTGAAATGAAATGGAGGGATGGGAAATTTGGGAGATTTCGTTATCCTTCCTAGCATTTGCCTAGTGATCCAAAAAAACTCCCAAAAATACCCATGGGTCAGGAAAAACTGGCGAACCATGGGGCATGTGTAGCTATCAGAACTATCTCAATGAGTGACGCTGTGTGCCTTGGATAGAAGAGTGGAGGATAATCTCACATCAGACAGCAGGGTACAGGGAAAGCTGTGATGGGTACTGGCGAACATGGGTATAGCCGTGAGCATGATCCGACATAATGTGTAAGAGGGCTTGCCATCAAGCAAACCAGATCAGCCCTACCAGATAGTGTTAGCATAGGCATAGCGTAGGCAACATCTTGCATGTGAAAGAACAGGCCTGACTGGTGTTAATCTTGGGACAGAGAGTTAAAAGTCTGTGAGTGTTCATCGTGAGGGTGGTTGAGGAAGTGATACTGGAACTGGATGCTCTTGGGAACCACGAGATGATGGTTGACATCAGCAGGAGGGTCCTGCAAGTTGAATAAGACAAGATAATTCTCTAAAGCCCCAACCAACATCTTGGGGGTGCAGGGTAGCCCTGGCAGAGATTGTGGTTAGGCAAGGTGGCATTGAAGGCACACCAGGAAGGTCAGCGGTCATGGCACCCTAAAATTGTCTTCACATTGTGTGCAGGATGGTCCATCAACACACCTGGATGAAGGGCAACTGGACGAAAACCGATCATGACCAGCAGAGCATAGGTTCCAAGTATGATGGCATGTATCAGCTACTGGAACTGATGAGCACTGCCCTAAGCCACAAAAACCAGAGCAAGGACCACACTACATGGAAAAGATGATCAGTATTGCAGTCTACTGCATTCAGAGACTGCCCCAAGGGGAGATTCTACTGGTACACTCAGATCGTGTGGCCCACTACGATGGTGCTGGTCGCAACGACCAGTCCTGAGGAGGGAGCAGCATTGCGGCGGCTGTGCCTCAGAGGATTAAGTGACAGTTACCTCACACCATTGCCTTTGTAAGTACTGGCTGGCAGCCAGACAATGTCAGCTCAAGGACAAACGCTGTTGCATGCATTTCTAGAAGGTTTCGACGTGCAGGGTCTTTGTTTATGGTGCAAACCAAGAAACTTTGATTTCCAGAAAAGTTGCCAGTAATTTTGGACTATATAAGTGACTCATGGCACAACAAGTAAGTTAATTGTCAGAGTAAGTTGTGAACAGTTGAGAAGTGTTTGTGTGCGAGAGAGAGAGAGGGTTGTGTTACTGCAGCAATGTCAAGGACAGTTAGAACAGCTGTGACTTGCAAGGTTACGATACAACAGACCAGTGAGACTTGTAATTCTGTGCATCAGTGTTGGAATCAGACTTTCTGATGAGGGGGGGGGGGGGGAGGGAACTTAAGTGTTCTGTGTCTTCTTGTATTTTCAAAGAGAAGTAGTAGTAAAAATTTACAGTAAAAATAAAAAATACTTCCCTGGCAGGGAACCAAATTTTCTTTGATGAGCCAGGGAATTATTTTATGAGAGGGGGAAATCCCCCCATATTTCGAACCCTGCTGTGCATGCATCAGTGACTGTGTAATAGTGTTAGCATTTTGCTAACAATTTAGAAGAAATAAAGTAGTATAAAAAGTTACCAGACTTTTCATTTGTCACATTATATATAATGTTTCTGAATTAAGTGGTTTCTTTTTAATGTTAGGCTGAATCAAGGAAATTATTTCTTACAACAGACCATGAACTGTATATTCTGATGATGCAATGCTATGTGCTGCATAATCTGAGGAATAAGCAGTCAGTACTGACATTGATGAAAAACTTATAATGCAACAAACTGTGATATGCTAAATGAATTTTATCCCATATATACCTTTGATGCTTTAAAAATCATTTCAAATGAAAAACAACTAACATTCTGGTACATGTTTATTATGAAAAATAAAGATTGAGTCTTCAAATTTAAGATATTGCCAAGCAACAACCTCAGAAGAAAAAAATTCCTTGAGAAGCTGCCAGAGAGTAACAATGCAGCATACTCCTGCAAAAGGACAGTATGTTCTGACAGTCTACTCAAAAAGGTTGATGATGGGAATGTTTGAGCTCTTGCAACATGTCCCAATTTTATAAAAAGTGATGTAGTGTCAATAGACTGATTCACAATGGTGTTATTAAATTGTTTGAACCATCACTTTATATAAACTTTCATTTAAGAAAGTAACCTTTATGACTTTTACAGAAAGTATTAATATTCATAAATGTTCAACATTACAGAGCCATATGCCGTGACTGCCAGGGTCCTTATGCTTTTAGTGGTGCCTGGGCACTTGGCATTCCTTCACACTATAGCTTATTTTAAAGGAGACAGTCCACCCACAATACTCTTCTTTGTCACCTACCTCTCAGCTGTTTTGCTACAGGTAATTTGTCTATACTTCAAGGTTAAAATTGAATTACTATTAAGAACATATGAGGAGCATTGACTCAAAACACACTCAGCCTTTAATAAAAAATATTTTAGGAGGATGGAAACATCTAAATTTTACTGAAGTACAAAGCTCACTCCCTAAACATTGTGATAAGATACAACAGTTTTTGTTTAGGACCAGCTTTAAAATTAAAAATAATTTGGTCTCAGTACATTTTAAACCAATAGATAGAAAATATTCTCATAAAGCTTAAAACAAAGCAAAAATACATTTTCTATAAAACTATATTGCATATCGTAAGATAAAAATGTATCTGATTACTACAGTCACCCCCACAACACCATAAGAATATCTAATAGTTTTTATTTTAATTGCAGAATATAGGTGTTCAGCCAAAACTGTCTTGTAAAACCTCAACTCTACCTCACTTCTCCAAACATTCCTAAGCATCATCTTAATGGATGATCAACATTCTCTTTCTTTGCATGACTGATACAGCTTTAGAGTGATCGAGGTTGTTAAAACATGCGATGCTGATGTGATCCTGGCAATTGACAGCGTCGTTAAACAACAAAATAATTTAAAAATTTTAGTTGTTAAAACATGGACTCATGAACAGGAGGTCTGTGGTTTAAATTCTGCCTGGGTCATCTCCCAGACTAGGCTTTTCCAGGTCTCCCCAGTCCTCATAATTGGTAAACACCAGGGAGGTATCTAAACTTAGGCCTGGAATGTTTCTTTCCCAAATACCTTTCCCAGTTATTATTTCATTTCATGTATCATCGGTGGCCACAACTTTTGGTGATGTATGCACTAAGAGCAGGATTTGAACAGTACTGAAAGAATTAAAAGAAAACAAAATAGGTTTAGACTATTAAAGCCTGGATCTCTAATATAGGTGACTCTAAAATTAATTCCTGTTTCAAGGGAAATAAGAAAGGTTCTTAACGATCATTAAAGATGTAGGTGAGTTTCATTTTCAAACGGGCGCTTGTTTGCCAGTTTTATAGCTACTGCCCCTCCTCCATTTAATCAAAAAGAAATGTTTCATTCTCTTTCCCATTCCTATATTGATGAATGCAATAGATATTTTCTTTTCCATGTTATAAACATTGAGTGGGTCTACAAGTGCTTCTGTGGCACCCTCCATCTCAAATTTCCATCTCAACATATTCATATGATGTAATATTGCTGTTAAGCAGCAAGAACAAGACTCAAACTTGTGTACACTTAATGGTATATCACGTGTATCTGAAGTGCAGCATTTAGAATGGTATCTAAGACAAATTGATTACACAGACTGGTTCAACAGTATCAAAAAGTACTGTGTCTATGAATAGAGTAAGTGTGTTTTGTTTCAATAATTCTCATATTCTCAAGAACACAAAAGCTCATTTAAGTAAATTAACAAAGTATATAAAATGTCATTTTAAAGTGTTAGGTCAGAATGTTTTAGTTTATCCGTGGAACTGTGGTTTCATGTCTTATAACATCACACAATGATAAATGTGTATCATATGGTTATACGTGCCACACATTCTTTCTCTAACAGCTATAAACCATACTACAAAATACTTAAAATACTACCATTCCCCATTTTCATATATTTATATTAATAAAATCCCAGTCCTGACAAGAGATTTGCATTTTTAATTGAAAATAAATTCACAAGTACCTTCATAGGTACCCATAATACAGACCTGCATACAGAGTGGAAGTGAAATAACCTGCCAGACTTTAACAGCGAGTTTTCGTATTGAAAATAACAAAAAACTCTTATAACAAAAGGCTGAAAAGTTTATAATTTTCTAGGAAAAAATACTTTATTAAAAAAAAAATGTATCATCACCGGACTGAATTATTATTGAATAAAGGTTCTTAATTAATGACTATATTCACAGAAAATTTAATAAACAATAACCTTTTCTTTTGATGTATTTCAATTAATTCAACGGTTTTTGTGTAAATTAAATTTAAAAAATCCACAATTTGTTGCATTTGTAATTCTGTTAGAACTGTTGTTGCAATGTTTAACGCCCGCTTTTACTACTACGGCACTGCAGGCGGTGACACTGATGACACATGGAATGAAGATGGAGCACCGGTGGAATGAGATGGCGGGGGAAACCGGAGGACCCGGAGAAAACCTGCCCTGACGCCGCTTCATCCACCACGAATACCACATGCGGGTCCCTGGGATCGAACCCGGGCCGCCTGGGTGGTAGGCGAGCGCGCTAACCACTCAGCCACAGCGCCGCCTCTGTTAGAACTGGCAACGTCACATCAGCTGTGTTACTTTCTTCCGACATCGGTGTAGATCATGCAAATGTTTAATTAACTGCATACAATTGTTTTTTGTTTAAGCATATTGCAGTGGATAGTAAATTTACATTATAAATTACGCTTTACTAAAGATTTAGCAATTATTAGTACCATATGGTTAAATGCAACACAGAATAATGGTATTAATAATGTAAGAGGTGTTTCACACATGAGTAACATAACCTTTGAAATGCTGTAATAGTTGCAGCACATACGTCTGGCAGACAATATTAAAACTGTACCTGTGTTCACCACAAGTGCTGGTATTGGAAGCAAACTAGCTTTACTACTAACTATGAATGTCCTGTTTGGTCCCTACCATTCAGTAAATAAACTTTGTAAGTATAGTTGTGTTTGATTCATTAATAATGTTGTGTTATGTTGTGTTATAAGACCTTTTTGGATATCTACTAAACCTCATGCTATGTTGTAACTCTGTTTGAGGGGAATAGTGAATAGTCAGGTTGGAACATTATTATCAAAAATGAGTAACCAACAAATATCAAAATGTTATTCCTAAAATATTGAATCATATTGATAGTTAAAAATATACTAGTATGTTTTGAAGTTCTATGTTATAACATTACAATATCCATATATTGCATTGTCCTTCTTGAAAATAAACAGACATTAGGACAGCCAATAAAATGCACACATAATTGTATCAATCATAAAATAATAATCTGTTTACACCAGGCATGGGCACAAGAGGCCTTACCCACCTCATATTCTCTTGCCAAGTGACAAAGGTTGTTTGGATACGAGTGCAGTGGTGGGTTCGTTCCACCTTATGGCACTAATAATTTCTAGCTGTTATTAACCATTTTGTTTATATGTAACATAGTTTTCATACAATAATTATTATAGCCATGTACTGTGGTTAGGCAAATCACATAATCTTCAAGTTTATAACCTTCCTTTATCTTATGCACGTAATATCCTTACACTACCTTATGATTAACATACTATGTTTCTCTTTCACAATAAATAAAGCATTAAAGTTCCATTGTTACTTAGCCTTAAAAATATTTTAACTATTTGATCAACACAATGAATTCTTTGATTTTAAACTTAATATTGTGTTCAAACTTTGAAACACAAAATACAAGTTCATATTAAATAAACTAATAAGAAACCAAACCACTAAAAAGTGGAATTATATCATCCCTTTATATGTTTATAAATACAGATATTCAAAAAGTATCTTTTGAAATTGTAAATAAATACCTGTAGGATCACCAAAGTTTGATTATGCTTCTGATCAAGGTTGTGTTTGATATTGTAACACTTTATATTTGCAATTGAAGTCCTCATATTAAACAGTAAACTTTCCGGTTTTTGTAACTAATATCAAATTCTCTCTGCCACTTTTCATGAAACAGCCATACACACCACTGAGTGAGGTGTGTTGGAACCTGAACAGCGGTAAAGGGAAAGGTTGGCAGGTGGAGTGAGGCAAGAATGTGTTTCAGAGGAGTTATCCAGTTGAGCCGATTTTGCCCATGCCTGGTTTACACAAAGATCTCTTAACTCATTGACTTTGATAAAAAAGAATCAGAAAACAATTAAAATGTGGCCATTAAACCTCATATTCAAATATTTGTTTTGATCATAGTTAATGTAAATTATGCTGATATTTAGCATAGTATGGTCCAAATAAATGGTCATGAACACCCCAAGAAAAGGAATTTAACTAAATAATAATGTACTAATGTAATGTAGTGATAAATAATAATACAATGACTATATTTATTTTTCAGGTAGCCATTCTTCTTTATGTGGCATATGTGATAACACATTTCTTTTGGACCCGCAAACTAGACCCAGACAACTCCACAATCCCTTATCTGACAGCTCTTGGTGATCTATTGGGCATTGTCCTTTTGACGCTTACATTTGAAATTTTATACCTAATTGGAGATAAACAAAAGGACTGAACAATGTGTAAGTATAGACACTTATGTTTTGAATAAACTTCACCAATGCTGTTAACAGAAAAACAAACAGAAAAATAAACAAGGTAGACAAAATCATATAATAAAATATTGCATGTACTCCAATGTTGCTAAACATAAATAAACTTGTGTTTAGTACGAGGGTTGCCCAGAAAGTAATGTCCCAATTTTTTTTCTCAGCCGATAATGTCGTGAATATGAAACATTAGTTACAAATATGTTTCCTGAGTGCATGTGCAAAATTTCCATTTTCCTCTGACAGCATAGCTGCAGCAATGTTTCAAAATAATGTTGTAAATGATATACGTTACAAGCAGCATATTTTCATTGAATTTTCCACTGCATAGAAAGAAACTTTAGCGAATACTCACAAACATTTGTGTGAAATCTATGGAGCTTCTGCAGTTGATAGGAGTATAGTTGGTCACTGGGCACTAAGGAGGGTAAGTCCATCAGAAGCCAGTTCAGCAGTGCTCCAAGATTTTATGTTGGCTGATAGACCATCCAAGGCTGTTACATCTGACAATAGAGCAGCATGCTGATGTTCTCACTCATGAAGATTGATGCATTATGACTCAGCAATTGGTGTTACAACTATTAATGAGGAAAGGAAGTGTGGATGCAATTATACATGTTGTTGAATACTCAAAGGTGTGTGCAAGATGGGTTCCATGCTTTCTTGTGATGGAACACAAATCTCACACAAAGAAAACATTTCTTTGGAATTGAAATATTTTGAAGCTGAGGAGGAGATCTTCTTGTCCTGGATTGTGACAAGTGATGAAACCTAAAGTCACCATTTTGAGCCCAAAACAAGAAGACAATCCATGTAATGACATCATCTTTGTTCTCCATATAAGAAAAATCTGGTGTGTTGCACTCACATGACTTTCTCTACTCTTGTACTAACTATTCTAACAAACTCTTATTCCTATATTTTCTTCATGCTAGTTGAGATAAACATTCACAGAAATTATTTATTGCTTATTTCCTTGTAGATACAAGGGAAATATGGGAGTACAGTAGACTTTGGGCGACAGTCAAATCTTTTAAGGCTTTAAAATTCCATTCTCTTTGCACGGTTAACAAATAAAAAATTGAATAACAATGTTCCATTTAACAGAAGTATAAGTTATCCAAAACTCACACAAATAACAAGGCATATCTCCAAAGTGGTTCATTATACAAAAAAGCTTATTCGGATATAAATTATGTATTTTAGTAAAATCTACTTTTTTTTACAGTAAGATTTGGTCTAACTCTTACAGTTTACCAGTTATGCAAAAGTCATCCAGAGTAAATATGACTACAGGGGCTATAGCCAGAAAATTAAAGATATACATTTCATTTGTGATAAAAATATCTCAAAAATATGCCATTTTAATCAAAATTGTTAGTCATTTTCAAGAAAATCAAAATTTTCAAAAAATTTCCCATGTAAAGGGTAGTTTAGGGTGGAGCAATTTTCTTCAAAATCTTTGTGTTGCATCCTTGAAAGACATTAAGCTTAAATACCAAATTTGGTTTTTAACTGGTTTGCATAGTGCTAATGTTGTACTTAGGGCAGTGTTACACATATTCAGAACAAATACAACTAACACTAAACTCCACTTAGCACTGTCCAATGAACTTGATGAATGCTCACTGACACTGTCCACTGATAGACTAACTGTGTGCCAGCATGAGCCAGCTCCTCATATACTGCCTGAATATGAAGCAAATTTTCTCGGAAAGGAATGTACTTCAACAGCCCAAAATAAATTCTCTGGAGTAGGAAAGAGGCTTATAACAGCTATTGCTCTATACAGCTTATTCATTCAGTCAAGAGTACTGGCCATTAACGGCAGTCGAGGTCAGGTAGTCGGGTGGGTATGCATCAGTCCCTTCTTCAGTTAGCTTCATGGCCACAGTGTTCTGTTTTCACTGTTATTTTATTGTTCTGATCTAGCTCACACTTTCAATTCACTAATGGGAACTAGTTCAATTTTCCCTGTTACTTCACTTTCTTTGCAACATAGTGGCTTAATGAAATATGCAAAATCAAAATGATTTACCCACTGGGCAGTCAAACACAAGACCTCTCTAATCTCGTAGAGACTGCACATTATAAACTTGCACAGAGAACAGCATATTTTTTATCACACCAGAAATGCACTCATTAACTCAGTTCCTAATTGTTCTATGTTACTTATCAACAGGGCCTGGAAGTTTATGGCATGTCATAATTTTTGTTTGTGACCTTTTTCCATGGAAAATATAAGTGAAGCATGATTTTATCAATGGTGATTAAAATTATGCAATTTTCATGGGTCATATAGTCATATTTTTTTTTTTGACATTATTTGTCATTTTTCATATTATAGTCATATTTTCTCTCAAATTTTTGTATTTTTACATTTCTAATCCAGTTTTGCTTATGTGCTTGCAGTCATCCCAAAGACGATTTTTCACATCACCTAATTCTTGTCTGTAATAATAGGACTTTTTCCCCTTTACAGTGTTGTGTGCAGATAGAAGGTCATTCCTTTTTGAAAACTTTTAAAATGTATGTAATTTGCTACTGTAATTCTTCTTTCTGATCACCCTTCAAAATGTGACATTTATTTCATTTTGTGCAGAGCTGAGAGTTAGCTCTGGATTGAGCAAGTAAATAAATTCAAAATGCAACAATAAAATTATTATTTATTTATTACTGAGTGTGCACGATTTTTAAAGTAGATTTTCAATATAATGTTAATTTGAACAGCCTAGAAGTTTTGAAGATTTCGAAAATTCACCCAAAAATTGTTGAGGTCATATTTACTGTCATATTTTCTAATTTTTTTGGTCATAAGTGTTTGCATATTTCTAAGATCTTTAGGTCATAAATATCTGGGCCCTGGTTATCACTCTTGAAAGCACTCACTTATATGACTTGGGAATATTCTTATGCATGTTCCTGAGACAGGGCTAAAGGAAACTTCCAAAAGTTTCTGGGTATTTTATGATAGCAATTCTGGTCTTTATGCTGAGTAAGAGCCCTACTTATATCTGTTTATCTCTCCAACTGCCTGGCAGAACTCCAGAACCTTGGGCCATAATTGCTGGATCACTTTATTGTATTTTTGGTGATGTCATTAGAATAATAACAACAGTTTCTTAACTGGGAAACAATACTACAATATCTGATGAAGTGCTAGAGTAGGGAACCCTTCAAGGACAATTCCTTTAAAGTGACAATCAAAACAAACTCTGGTGTTTCCTGGATACAAAGCAACTGACAGAGGTTTTAACTGTAAATGAAGCTTAATCTAAATGGAAAACATTCTCTTTTCATCAAGCTTGATTATACATAAAATGGTATTACTACAAGGGTGAGTCAAATGAAAACTGGAAAGCTACTATCGAAAATCTAAAACTTCTCTTATTGCGATCAGACCCTGTAAACATGCATGTGGACTCTCCTGCCATCAGTTGGTATTAGTCCTGCGACCCCATGCAACCCAGCAGCATGATACGGGCATTTCCAATATGGCGACTCCTCTGTTGGAGTGCACCAAAGAAGAGCATGTAGTGATCCATTTCCAACATAGTGAAGGCACGAAACTAATAGAAATCCAACACATGTTGACACAAAATGGGCTGAATGTTTATTGCAGACTCAGGAATATGAATTGCGTACAAAAGTCATCAGTGGCACAACAAGTTTGTCAGACATGTCAAGGTCAGATCAGGCACATCATGTTGTGACAGCTGAGGTGATTGTGTTGGCAAGTAAAGACTTACACTGTACACTATCAAGGACTCAGTGGTTAATGTTGTGTAACCTGTTTTGTAGTAAATAATTGACAAAAGGTTTTTTCATATTATCAGGTTGCACATACTGAAAATTGTTGGCTTCACCACATCTGATTATTGTAGCTTTTGTAATTAAATACCAAATAAATATAACAGGTTATGGGCCCAGATCGTTCCAAGTGTGCATGAGGTGTAAAATATGTGCAACAGAAGCAGTAAATAATATTGTGAGGGAAAAAGTTGTGTTACTTTTTGTTCAGCTGGTTATTTACATAAGTATCTGCCATTTTTACTTTGCAAAAATTGTATGTCCAAAAGAAAAGGTTTATAAAAAATGGCTACAAATACCAGTGTTTTTCATATCGAACCTCTAAAGAAAGACAATTATGATACATGGAAAATGCAAGCACAAGCTGTGCTCACTCGCATTGGGCTTTTTTGGCTATGTGACTGGATAAAAAACAAAGCTGCCAAATTAAAACAAATAAAGCACTGTTTAACCTCAAAAGATGTATGGAATATGCTGAAGAAGAATTTTCAAAGTTCAGGCCCTGCTCGGAAAGCTACGCTTCTCAAGCAATTAATTGTACAGAAAATGCATGGCACAGATAATGTACGTGATATCTCAACAAATTCTTGCACATTGTTGAGAAACTAAAAGAAATGGATGTCGTGATAAATGAAGACTTATTGGTCATAATGATGCTGTATTCTCTACCACCTTCATTTGAAAATTTTCGAATTGCCATTGAATAAAGGGATGAGCTACCCAGTGTTAAAAACCTAAAAATTAAAATCCTGGAAGAAAATGAAGCCAGGAAAAAGGACAACCCTCCAAGTGAAGGAGCACTATGTGCAGGTAATAACAGATATCAACAGAGAAGTAGTAATAATCAGTTGTTGTGTTTAAGGGTCCATCGACAACTAGGTCATTAGGGAGTAATAATCAGAATAAACAACCATTCTCAAAGCAATTTGCAAGAGGAAATCTGAAGAAGTCTCCCTGTGAAATCTGCTCGAAGACAAATCACAGTACATCTGAAAGCTGGTCAAAGAAAAATAATTTAAAGAAACCTGAGCACACCTTCATGGTAGAACAATGTTCAGTGATGGCCAATTCAAGAAATTTAGACAGCTCAGTATGGATTCTTGACTCAGGAAGCACTTCACACATGTGTAATGACGAAAAGAAATTCATGAAACTGCCAGTGTCGTCTGATCCTGATTCACTGAAACTAGCTGATAAAAATCTCTCTACTTCAATTGATGGAAAAGGAATGGCAAAACTGAACACAGATGAAAGTGGAACTGTTAATCTATCAATTACTCTATATGTTTCAGATTTATCCGTAAATCTACTCTCTGTTGGAAAAAATCACAGAAAAGGGTTACTCTGTTACCTTCAACAAAGAAGAAGCCACTATCTCAGACCAAACTGGATGCCCAATAGTAAAACCTATGAAATCCAATGGTTTATATTATATAAAACCTAAAGAAGAGAACAAATCAAATGAAAAAACCTTCCTGTGTTCAGACATATATTGCTGGCATCAAAAGTTAGGACATGTAAATGAAGCTGATCTAAGACTAACCAAAAATGAAAGAAAAGAAGAAAATCTTCCCTATCAAAACCTTATTGGAAGCCTTATGTTCTTATCTGTAGCAACAAGACCAGATATCACTCATGCTGTAAGCTTAGTCAGTTCAATCAATGTTATAATAAACAACATTGGACAGCTGCCAAAAGGGTCCTACGGTACTTGAAAGGAACCAAGGAGCTTGGTTTATGTTTCACCAGAACTGGCAAGCCCATAATTGGTTACACTGATGCGAACTGGGGATCCTGCCCTGTGGAATACAAATCATACACTGGCTACTGTTTCAAATTTGCTGGTTCAGTCATCAGTTGGGAATCTAGAAAGCAAAGAACAACAACCCTATCGACTGCAGAAGCAGAATATAGGTCTATGACTGATGCTGCAAAAGAGGCACTTCATTTGACACAACTTGCAAACGGTGTTGAACTTAAGTACAGTTATATACTAATCATAAATTATAATCAGCCTGCCAAGAATCTAGCAGAAAATCCAATAATTGGTTCTCGTTCAAAACACATAAGCATCAAGGAACACTTCATAAGGGAAACTGTGATGCGAGGAGACATCGAGATTGCCTACTGCAGAACAAAAGAGATGGATGCAGACATTCTCACCAAAGTCATGCCTGCATTGAAGTTTGCCATGTGTAGAAACCATTTGGGACTTACATGAAGAAAGTATTTTTTTTTTGTCCTTGTGGTTGAGGGAGAATGTTGACAAGTAAAGGCTTATACTGTACACTCTCAAGGACTCAGTGGTTAATGTTGTGTAACCTGTTTTGTAGTAAATAATTGAAAAAAAGGTTTTTTCATGTTATCAGGTTGCACATACTGAAAATTGTTGGCTTCACCACATCTGATTATTGTAACTTTTGTAATTAAATACCAAATAAATACAACAGATTGCAGCAGTGGAGGAGATGATTCTGCAGGATAGAAGGGTCACCATCGATGACATTGGAGTGCAATTACATGATGGAGAGGTGAGTCGATGCCTGCCAGGAGCTGCTGTGCTGCTACGAACATTAAAGTGACACATTTTTGAAGTGGATTGTGACTAAAAACAAGTCCTGGATCCATCACCACCAACCAGAGACCAAGTGATCCAACATGGAATGGTGGTACCCATCATCGCCAAAACCGAAAAAGTTGTGCAGCCAGCCATCAGCACAAAAGGTGATGCTGACCTTGTTCTGGGCCCACAAGGGTTCCATAGTGGAACATAACATGGAAAAGAGCAAGACGGTGACCAGTGCCACCTATGGTGAATTGATGCATGACATTCTGAAACCTGCCACACGCACCAAGTGCAGCAGAATCCTCTCAACAGGCGTTCTCATCCAGCATGACAGCACATATCCTCATACGACTTGTGCAACTTTGGTGACTATCAAGGACTTGCATCTGGAGTGCCTCCCCCATTCTCCTTACTCTCCCAACCTCGTGTCCTCTAACTTCCACATCTTTGGCTCACTAAAGAACTCCTTAGGTGACAACAAGTTCACAACCGACACAGAGGTGAAACAGGTGGTGCAAGAGTGGCTATGTGCACAGCCAAAAGATTTTTTGTTCCCCAAGGTATCCATGCCCTCCTGACTCGGTGGCAGAAATTTATCAAAAAGTAGGGGGACTACATTGAAAAATAGTATGCTTGTTTCAACTCTGTCTATAATAAAGGAGCTGTAAAAAAATCTTTCCAGTTTTCATTTGACTCACCCTTGTAACTTACATAGGTTTATGAGCTTTCTTTCATAAGTTCTTAGAGTGACTGTGCAAAATAAACCTAAAATTCTATGCTTTACTTCAAGGAAAATTTTAATTACAAGTTTTTGTTGCAGTTTTTCAAACATCCTTCCAGTTCAGTTATCAAGAGACATTGCTTTAAGGCATATTTACCAAGTCTATCATGGGCACTGTTTGAAGAAGATTGATCTAATTATAGTCCATTTGTGTTCAATAATTTTAGTTATAATTTAAAGTGTAATTCAATTAGGTTTCACAAATGCATTACAATGTTCATTTTTATGTAGGTATTAAAACTGGAGGGATTAAATCAGAAAACAGAGATCAGCAGTATTATATTCTGATTTATTGTTAAAGTGACATCAGGTTGGTCAACTGTTGGCCTTGTAGTTAATAATGAAAAGTGTAATGCCAGTTACTGTTCATTAGGCAAATAAGCCTGTGGAACACAAATGTTGTGTTATTCAATGTATGTTTGTTGACTTTGAAAATATAATGAATTTCTTAAGATGTTTAAGATCTCCTAAGTAACATGATTAATAACTGACCCTTTAATTGTAATTATAAAACTCCTTATGGAGCCAGAGTTATACTATGAGCACTGCACAACAACTATAGACTTGTATGATAAACTTATGTGTTTTAGACCTAATGTGTAATTATTTCAGCCAAAGGCTGTGGTCTTATTACATTACGTGTTAATTTTAATGAGATAGATGTTACTAAGACATAATTTCTAAGTAGCTGTTGCTACAAACTTTTAACACATATGGTTTAAAAAGATCTGATTTTAATATAAGATATAGATGATGAAAGATCACATATCGGTACCACAACAATACTCATGCATACACCTATTTGGTCAGTTCTATGTTTTTTAATGGTAATTAGAAGTGTAAGCTGCATGTAAAGTGTAGTATTATAAACAGCTTTACAAATAGCAAGGTTACTGTAATTTGTTGTACTATGATAGACTTTTGTTACAGCAACTGCATATGTCATTTGCCAATACATTGGATAGGTATGTTCTGACATAACAGCATTGTATGTTAAAACAAACTATCGTGCAAGAAATAAGCCGCATATTTCTCCATACCCAAGAATACATAGTTATTACTTTTTATATCATTTTTGCAGTTTATTGAATGAATGAAAGAATGATTTCTACACATTTATATTACAATTTTACTACATGTTTCACTTTTCTTGGGGTGCTCATTATATTTGGATCCCAAACAATGAATACCTTGGTTGTCATGTGCAGTGGATCCTGCTTCACTCTAATTGCACATTTTATGAAAAGTGGACATCATTATTTGGCTTTTCCTATGAAAGACTATCTTTCTATCCCTGTTTGTTTACTTGTTTCATTGTCTCTGTTATTAAATTCATCCTTTGCCTTAAACACTTTCCTCCATCACTTTTCTCTTACTTTCTGTACATAGTTGCCAAATTTCTCCAACTGTTCCTTTTTACTAATGCCAAGAATTTTTACTGACAAAGTCTCTATCTGTAGATAATTATCCCACTTCTCATCCATATACTCTCTCTTTCTCTTTTTCCATATTTTACCTTCTGGACAATGTGCTATACAATGAAGATCTGTATCTATATTTTCATGAAATGGACATACTTCTTTTGTCTATTTTAGTCCACTTAACCAAATTTTCCTGCTATACACCAGCAAATCCTTTCCTTTTTATTGCAAACATACACTTTTTTTTTCCTGCACCCATCCTTTCTTAAACGGCCTAAAGTATTTCGAATTACTATCTCCTGCATAAACCATATTTCCTACTTTTCTATATCTCAATCCTAATTTTCAAATTATTCCACAATTCTGTGCATTAATTATACTGGTCAATAAAATCAAAGATATGGACTGTTAAAAGGGTAACAATGAGTGACTCTAAGGGACTTTTTTTGTGCTAATTTCAAATTCTTGTGAAGAGCTTTTCCATCATTCAGGATTTTGCATTATCACTTGAAAACAACTTCTCATAGCTATACAGTATATCAATGTGATATCTTAGGTGAAGTTCCATTTACTCACCTAAAACATATGTGAAGTAAATTTTTGACTACACTTCGTTTGAGGAACATTTCTCTTCAGCTCCAACAGGAGTCTACCTGGACACCATTTATTCTGATAGCACCTTTTCATTTCTGTAATAACCTGGTGGATGCACTCTCTGAGTTTATCACTCACAGCCTTTAGGGTTTTAGAAAAGAAATAGAAAATGTATTTTAACAACAAATACTCCTTTCAGTTTAACTTCACTGACTCTTGGAAACTTATTTTGTGCAATGTCTAAGGAATGTCTGTCAGCACTCAATATGTTGACAACTGAAAGGTAACTTGGGGACAGGATTACAGACTTCAGTGATAAACTAATGGAGGGGTTCTTGAAATGCAAGAACTTAAAAATGATCCTCTTTGACAGAAAATAAACTTTCACATGTATGGTTCATTTGCTTTTATCATGGCAGCACTGTAGTGTGCACCATCAGGTCCCTCTTTATGCACTTATATGTAACTCCCTATAATACACTGTTAGGTATGTTATTAAACACTTCTATTGCAACTGAAATGACAATGGAAAAGAGCACAGGATTAGCTTCTTTCTTCAAAGAAAGCTTTTATTCATCTGGGAAATATAAGCTTACAATTACAGTTTTGTGAGATAAATATGAATTCACAGATGTTGTTAGTCAATTGTTGACACAATGGCACGAAATATAATGTAAACTACTCCTTCTACTCAGCTTGTGTAGCGGTACTACAAATGCTAATAAACAGAAAACAACATTTTCAAAATTACAAATAAACAGTATGATGGAAAACTTTTTACTTCATTTTTGGAATTAGCAGATACAAATATACATATAAGAAACAGTTGAAATTATTTATTTAACAAAACATTGTTAACCAGTGTTTTTCCTAATTATACATCTTGCACATCCCAAATTCCTGGATTATTTTCTTTATTTGAGATAAACCACTTCCTTCCCATTTTGCTTAATCTTTGGCAATATTTCTTTCTTCCTTTGATTTGATCTTATACCAATATTGCAATACACATTGAACCACCACATTTTTCCCATCAACCTTTTGCAATTCAGCTAGGGCTGTCCTATTAGGAGTTACACTTGGTGATCCATGAACCACTTCACAAAATGCTCTATGAATATGATCAATACTATCCCACTCTTTCTCTCTACCCTAAATTCCCCCCCCCCCCCATGTATAATTTTTTATTCAACAGTAGCTCAACAAATTTCCCTCACCAGGCTACACTCATACTTGATATTTTTTCTTATGCTAATGTTCCATTACCTAGTACATTTTTTCCAGAAAACCAGGGTAGCTCATTGGTTTTCTTTGTAGCTCTTGTGCCAAGGGCCTGTGGCTTGATTTCCGGTTCTGGGGTAGCAATATTAGGTCAACCCTATTGAAACCTTCACCACTGATTAGTTGATGTGAAGTGTCTTCCAATGTCCAACATGGTTCGGAGTCCATGGTGAAAGCTGTAGGTCCTCTCATTTCATTGCCATTCACTATTATTATCACTATTATTACCCTCTCATCAGAGTTAATACATTCTGCCTTCTGGGTGCCTCCTGTTAATAAATGGGTCCATAGCAGAACAAGGTTTTCCCAGAGGTATGGAGAGTATAGTAAACCAACCAAGAAAGCAGTACAAATTTCCTCTCTTCTGTCCATCCTCATTATTGTTTAGTCCACCTGCAAGTTATCAAATCTCTTAACTACTTCAATTTTTTTGCCTTCTAGCCATTAATATTACAGCTTTAATTGTTTACTTTAATCAAAATAGAACAAATTTTTCACACTGCTCATTTTATTTTGAAGCAACATAAAAGTGTAATATACAGCATGATTGCTTCCAAATCAGTGGGCACTTACTTGAATTCCTATTGAATAAACCTTCAAGGTTGCCAAACTGAGGTAAAGTGTTGAGCAGACCCTGTTTGCATTGAGGGCACAATCATTTTCAGAGCATTAAGACATTTACCAAGGAGAATTACAACTAAAGATGTTAAACTGAGACAATACAAGTAGAGTCCATATGAATCATAAATCCTGGAGCTTCCCATGTTGAAATGAACACAACCCACCTCTATGGTTGGGGTAGCATGTCTACGTAACATTCAAGAGGTTTCAAATTTGAATCTCAGTTAGGTTGAGCTACCTGGATAAGATTTAAGGATTTTCCCTGGTGCTGAGAAGATGAATGCTTGGTAACTCTAAGATCTGGGAATCCTGGACTCATTTGTGTATCATTTCAATCATTTCATTCATTCCAATGTCCTTGCTAAAAGATATTAAACTAAAAAGAAAGTGAACACGATGGGGGCAGAAGTCATTTTAGATCAACCAATAACGTATCAGAAATTCTAAAATTATCTAAGAGGCACATATTTGAAGGTACATTATTTATGTGTATGGAACATTCCTTGGGATTCTTTATGGCACAAGGCAGCACACATACCCATGTAAACACTATCTTTGGCCAGTGGGAAGGGTTAGCGCTGATGGCCATACAGATTAGAGTTGTGCAAAACAGTCTTTATCTCACTTTCTTTGCCTTCTCTCTGCTCCTCAGTTGTTTATAAGTTGTGTTAGTGTTACATGTTGTTATTGGTGTATGTGAGTGGTGTCATTTACCAGTGGGCAGGTTAGAGCTGACGGACAGGCATATTAGAGCTGTCAGTAACAGTCTTCAATCTCTCTGTCTCTGTCTTCTCACTACTGCTCAGTTGTTCATAAGCTGTATTGGTGTTACGTCATTGATATACATCTTAGTTGTGACTTAATATGGCATCACAAATGTTTACATTACAGCGAAGGATTTAACTTTTTGAGTATTATATCAGAAACAGGAGCTGTAGGAATGCATGATAATATTGTGCAAACAAATCCTAAGTGTGCCTGTTACAAGTAGGATGTCGTAAAAAAAATTTTAGAGAACTGAAGTCAGTCAGAATAAACATGGAAAGAGAAACCCAAGTGTAATTACTGAGGAAAAACTTGATGAGATACAAGAAAGGTTAGAACATTCTGATCAAAAATAGCTCCACTAACTATAACAAGAAATGGGTCTTTGGAGGACCACAGTATTTAGAGTCACTAAAATTCTAAATTTAAGTCTTCTTCAGTCAAAGTTAGTATACTACAGGAAAATTGTAATTTTAATAGCCAACCATAATGAACCCCTGGTGAATGAGAGCACTGATGCAGGTACCACATGGCACCTAGTCCATAAAGAATCCCAATTAATTCTCTGTACCAGGCATCGGCAGGGTTTGCCCTATCGAGTCTTGCTCTGGCTCGCTGTTAACTTAGAGCCTCTGTGCTACTCTTGGGTTATGTCAGTGGCGTGCTTTATTGGTGAAACAACTAACCATACAGCAGGCAAAATTAACCTGAACTTGTTTTAATAATGAACCAATTTCTGCATTTATAGCATTACAAAGTTCATGTATGTAATTACAGAAATATTTATTCCAAATTGTCAGACAATAGTTCTGTGTTATACTTGCAACAGAATACTTTTGCTCTGTTTATCTTGTTGGTGAATTCAATTATTTTATATCTATATGTACAGCAACCTAATCAGCAAAAAATAAAACAGAAACAGTTTTTCTACATTTAACAGATGAACTCTTAAACATAACAGGAACAAAATTATATTTCATAATATAAAATTCCAAGACAGATAATACAATTAGAACAGTTAAAGGTCTAACTGATGAGAAATTATGAATAAGTAACTTATATAAATTATAAAATACGAGAAAATTATACTGCAACTTATATTAAATGTTTTATATGAATATTTGCAAAGATACTTCATGCTGCCTTGATTGTAAGCACTGCTTGCTCTGTGTCTACTGCCCACTGCTCTAAAGAAGTATACCTGCTGGTGCCTGCTCTCAAATAATTCTATTTAAAGTAATGCTACTTCACTTTGAATGTTGTTTTTGTAAAATCTTCTTGCTGCTATATCTTGAGGTTCTTTTACCTACCACAATGTTTTAATTTGTCTGTTATTTTCTCACAATGGTACCAATGAACTATATACATTGATGCAAAGTTTTAAACTACAAGTAAATAGCCACTCTCATTGGAATTCCGGATTAGAGATGCCTCTTTGATAGCAAGCGCCAGATGAGTTACCTTGTTCCTCTCCACTACAGTGGGGTTATATGTAGGTTGTTAGGAGAAGATGCCTATTAGTATCTGTTTTCACAAGGATGAGGGAAAATGATGGTCAAACTGTTTCAGGAAAATGATAATATTATTAAGTCAAATTTTGTATACTAAATGCAAAAGTTTAACTAAGTAAATAAATAAATAGGCAATGAAAAAGGGAAACAGAGGGAGAGAGATACATTTTGATTAATGTAGGTTTCTATTTACCAAAGTTCAGATATACAGGGTTTTACTACATAATAATCTTTAATGAAAACGTGGCTTTTTCCTGATTCCTCGACTAGGATTTAAAACTCAGGTGTTCCATTTATGAGGTAAGAATGCCATCATCAACCCACTGAAAACAGAAAATTCAGAATTATAGAATCTATAGAATATTAACCATACCAAAATATTTGTATCCACATGCATTGCTGTTCAATAACACTCTGTATTTTAGAGAGTTTAATCGTGCATTTAATTAAATTATTAAATGACTTTAGATTTTAGTCCATGCCATTAAGGGTTTTCCTTCTCTGTTAAATTTGTGAATCTAGTAAACCCATTTTACTATATACATCTAATCCTATGGCAGAAAAGATAATTAGGAAGCACAAATTTGATTAGTTCTGCTTTCAGGTATCTGGGTAAAATTATTACCTAATGTGGTAAAATATAAATTTACATTCTTTGGTGCTAGGGCTTTTTAAAATTTAGAATGTAATATAAATTTATTCTGGGAGTGCAGTATTTTGGTATCTATATATACCCTTTAAATGGTTGTCAGAATGGTATAAAATGGTACTTCTGAAAGGTAATGAATATTATAGGCTGTGATTTAGTCACTATATTGAAATAAGTGCTCTAATTTATAATAGCTATCTATGAATGATGAAAAACATAGATGGGTCATTCCATGTAGAATAACCAAAGTTTAAATATTTCTGTATTGTTTGTTATTTTCATTATTGAGCAACATGAGTAATGAAATTCATTTATTTCTCAGTCCTCATGGTAAGGGGCCATTTGATACGTTTGATGGTCTGTACACCATTATATTTTTTAAAGTTTCAAAAAAGAGGAAATATACATATCCAGTCATTATATGCAAGGTTACTGAACCATTTCTCAAATCATTTTCTAACATAATGGAAAAAACCAGTCGTTCTTAGTTGTTACACTTTATTTGTAGATGAGCAGAATTTATATGTTTGACAGATCAGGATAAAAAATCTATTCAATGTAAACTTCTAATTAACTTGTTTTTAATTGTTTAGTTATGTAGTTGATGGTCATTTTTCAGTGTAAGTTACCATGGAATGACCCAAATTTAAGTGCCTTCTGGAGCATCCATGTGGTGGTATTCATTCACATGACTTGCTGTGGTAGCTGCCCAGAAGTTTAGTCCATTTTATAATTAGGCTGAAATCACAACAAGCTGTTCACAGCAGTAAAGTGTGTTTAGCTCCACGTGGGGAAGATATTTTCATGTCTCTGAATGACTAAAGTTAGATATGAATCGATTCCTACTGGATGGAAGCAGGGTAGCAACGAACTCTACTCCAGCCAATGAAAGATGCAGCTGCGTGATCCTGCTTCACTCCAGTAGGAATCAATTCAGATCTAACTTTAGCCAAACAGAGACGTCAGAATATCTTCCCCACGTAGAGTAAATCATGTGATAGAAGCTGGTTCTGCTGTACTGCTGTGAAAACTTTAGTTGTAATGTCAGCCCATCATAAAATGCACTATACCTGCAGCACCTAGTATTTGTAGGAATTAAATATAATTGCTCATTCAATTGCATACTGTATAACATTCTCGCTTAACAGAAAGCTCTTATAGAAATAATCCCCAATTGAAACCAGAAACATGCAGCTTGCTGAGAGGTAATACATCTATAGTTCAATTGCTAACGAGTGACATTGAAAGATGAATAGTGAATTGACTTTTAAGATTAATAATATATGTATTAGATAGTTTAAGTATGTTGAGAACTTACATAGGCAAACATGCCTTTAAGAACATATACAGCAAAGAGTATTAATATCTAAAGCTTAATGAATGATTCTACAAAGTTAAATCTGTGGCACTATAGCCCTTGGCCTATGAATTCCGCTGCCAACCTCAAGCCTGCATAAGTAAGGCAGAGGTGAATAATCATCCAGCTAATGTGGGGAAATGTGATCAGCATGATGCTTCCCCCAGACTGGACCATTGGCTAAATACTGTGATGTAACGTAGTTTCTCAAATGCATCATGATGCTGTGTGAGCGCTGGTCCTATATATGGGTTGAGAAGTCCTCATCCACATGTGTGGGCTCAAAACCCATACATATTCGTGGCTAGAAACCAGAGCACCTCACACAAACCCACTACACCATGGTGCAGGATGATTCTACATCATATATGAATTAAGTATTGTAGTAAGATTTTTAAATGTCTGTTAAGCCAAAAAAAAAATTATTATGTTGTCACAACTCCATCATGTCACTACCTTTCTTTCTTTTTGTCAAATCATTAGGTTTCACATAACTTATGATGGACTTTCTAACATTATCATAATATTTGTGGATTGCTACATCTGGAAATGCCACACTGTGGTCCTTCCTTTGTTCTGTGTTGTACAACCCAGTCAAGAATTGAACTGAATTGAATTTAGTATCTTCCTCTGATCATATATACATGATATGTGAATTGTCAAGGTATGTACAAGGCATATACCCAAAAAGAATGTTTTCATAACAATAACAACTACAAACAATAGCTGAGAAATATAAGCAACAAAAGTAATGAAAATATCTCAATTCCACTTCATTTGTCCACCAAATTAGCATTGTCCTCTTGAATACAGGACCAATGCATATGTCTCAGTCAAGTTGTCCATTTTACAGCAACATGAAAAAGAAAGCTTGGTGTTAATTACAGTTACAAAGTATAGTATTTTTATGAGGTATTGAGATTTGCAGTTATATTCCAGTTTCTTTTCTGTACAGTAGGATACAGTATTCTTTAATTGAGCGGAAGTTGTTATTGAGTATGAATTTGTGAATTTATTTTTTAAATCTTAATAAGGGGCCTATTTGTTCTATATACATATGTTCAATTATTGTATAATTTACTCCAGTGAACTTAAAGGATTTTTCATATGTAATGATCTTAAGAGAACCAATATGCAGTTTATTTTCACTAGGTGTATTGTGGTTATATGTTTGAGCATTTGTAATTACATTTCCTAGGTGTTGTCTATGTGTAATAATAGTTTGTCTATATAAAAACAATGCAAGGGTATTATATGTAGTGTTTGAAATGTCCCCTGCAACTTTCCATGCTTTTATGGCAAACATTACTCTTATTGCTCTCTTTTATAATTTGAATGTTATGTCACAGTATATTATATTTCTCCATAATACAGAGTAGTCGTTTTATGGGCTGGCCCAGATTGTACACATGCATGCTCTTCACACTGTCTACTACAGTACATATGCTACAAAACATGGGTAACAAGCACTCAGCACGTCTGCCAGTCACGTACTGCACGACTTGGTTGGCAGTCGCATGGCCCGTCTGCTGGTCACACATGCATGAACGTGAAATCAAATCTCAAATCACATTAACAATATCAGAATAAACAATAAACATGCCTTATCACAGCAGACGTTGGAAATGCCTTCCATCTGCTTCAATACATCTATGGCATCTCCTGAAGAAACTTTCATTAACATGTATTAGTTCAGCTTCTGAAATAGCATTAATTTCTGTCCTGATATTTTGTTTTAACCCTTCTAATGTGTGGGGATTAGTTTTGTATAGGTACTTTATTTGTCAAGTTGCCCCATAAATAAAAATAGCATGCCGTAAGATCAGGGGACTGAGCGGGCCATGAACCCTTATTAATGATTCTAACCTCAAAAAGTTCTAATGACTCAATCAGCCATATGTGCGGTGGCAGAGTCCTGCTGGAAATATCCAGAGTGACATTCAATGTCCATCAGCTGTTCGAAACATGGTGCCAGTATATTATTTTTGCATCTTTCTACATTTATGGTACGCTCATATAAAATAGGCCCTATTATTCTGTATCCATTTATTGCGCACCATACCCTGATTTTTTGACCATGCAAGGAAGTTTCATGAATGAAATTAGGTTTGTCTGTTGCCTAACATTGGTTGTGTTGTGCTGACGCATGTCCATGTAGATGGAACAATGCTTCATCACTGAACAGCATTACTCCTGGATTGATTGTTCTGTCATTAACATTCCTCAAAATCCAGTTGCAGAAATTTAGCCAATTCTGGTGATCACATGGTAGCAATTCCTGGACAAAAATAACTTTATATGGTTTAAGTTTTGTTGCTTTTTATAATGAAGCTTTCGAAATGTCAGGCACCTAAGAGATTTTTGAGGTGACCGTTCTAGCCTTTCTCCGATTTTGTCTAATTTCTATTCTGTAAGCACATGCAATTTGCCTTTCTTTTCCTATTTCCTATTGAACCTGTCTCCCTGAATTTATTTACAAGCAAATGGTCTCCCTACTCAGAACATGCACAACAGGAAATTTAGTTCCAAATTACCTTACAACTTCCCTACTAGACGATATAGCACATCGTACATAAATACTTGAAAATACTTCAAGTAAAGCTAAACACTTCTAAACACTCCTAATGTTATTCACATATGAACTGGACTAGAACAACACTTAACATCTACCTAACAGAAGCAAGACTGATGCACGTGTGACAACTGGAATGGATGTAGCACATGCACACAGGGAGATGCACTGGAGGTCAAACAGGCTGTGCTCCTGCTGGCCAAGTTTTGTAGTAAAGGTACTGTACAAGGGGGTTTTCTATTCTAAACTCCTGTATTATTTACCAATGAGTAATAATAATATGCACTATAATGAGTGCCAACCTTGTTATGAGTGGTTTGTATATTATATCAATCCACATGGAGACATTCTTGGTATTTTTGGATGAAATTTCCATTCACATATATAAGTTCTTCTTGCACAATTTTCTTCATTTCTGTTCTGATATTTTCATTAAGTTTGCCTAAGATGTGCAGATTGTTCCTATAAATTTTAATTTTTAGGTGGCCCATAAATAGAAGTCGCACACAGATCTGGGAATGGGGGAGGGGAGCCTTAGCGTTTAGCAATCCCTTTTTCCTAAACTTATTAACCAGACGCCTGATAGTATCCCTATTTGAAACTGGGGTACCAGTCTCAAATTGTCTACACACCTGTCTACAAGATTTGGTTCTTACACACACATCATACATTAAGATTCTTTCTTCAAGCATTAATTTTTTGGTAGTATAGTCAATGGACTGATTAAAAGCCAAGAACAACAATAATAATATACTTTAAAGTAAAGTAGAACCCCACTAATTCAAACCCTGCAAATCTAAAATTCTGGATAATCCGAACACAAAATCTACAATTTAAAAAAAACAATTAAAGCTTATTTGTAGTGTAGAGAAAGCATTTTATTATAGAATTAACAGGGTGGAATGGTGGCATTGTTCAAATGTCTTTTTCGCTAGTGCTGCAGAGGCTTTCAATTTTTTCACAATTTTTTTTTCCCAATCACTGATAGTGGCTTTCACAACATCAAATTTAATAGCCAATTTTGTAGCACTTTCCCCCTTATCAAGTTGCTTAAGCACTTCCTGTTTTTCTTTTACTCTAGGTACAGAATTGTTTTCATCTGGTTGACATTGTAGTGCATAGTATAACATAAAAAAGTACCTGTTTTGTATTAATTTATGAGCAAAAAGCTAAATTACTGTAGAATTACCACTAAAAATAGCAAAACAAACTGAACTACCTATGTATTGCCACTATCGCATATGATCGGTCATGTCCACAAGTTAGAAGAACACTTTATGCTGAATATATTGTCATTATGTGGAATACATTGTTATTATTTTGTGCCTAGTAGTTGCAACATTTTCACTTCCTCCCATTGCTACACTACATTACTTTGTAGCTGTTAATCCTATAGCTGAATTTATATACTTTTTTTTTCTTCTGGATAATCCAAACATTTCCAAATCTGAACAGACTGCACCCCCAATTAATTCGGATTAGCAGGGTTCTACTCTAATTCACAAACAACAGATGTTTAAATGTGCTTTCACCTTTTAGATGCACAATGAACAAACTACAGGCTTCTGTTCATGCTGTAAAGGCATCAAGCGACAGTTGACTCTCACAACCCTTAATGTAGCCTTGAGGAGGTCATTCACTGCTAGTGAATTAGCAGAACAATGCTGAGGTTACTGAAACACAAGCAATACACAGGATTCATGGTCAGGCTATAAAATAACTGCTCTATATTATGCCTTGTGACATTTTGGAATGAAAGAATGTAAAATAACGTGTTATTAGAGCATTATCTCACACATGAGCCTTGAGTTGCCTAAGACATAATATTGCTTTGCTCAGTTTGACTACCAAGTTTTTGATCTGCTTGTTTCAGCTTATCCATAGAATTAGAAATTTGGTTTCAGTTTCGCAGGTCAGTATTTTTGATTCAAAACTAATATTAAGCTTCTTGTTTGTCTCACAGTTCTTGTATTAGAAGCTGATAGTTACAGTTTTTTTCTTTATTAACAGCTAACGTATCTGTTTTAAACTAGTTTAATAGGTGCTTTGTTATCGGCACATGTAACATTACCATTCAGGCTACTTTTATCCCTTGCTGTAATAAACATGCTTGTGTCATCAGCTAGCAATGTGACCTTAATTGTTTGATCATTTTTAGACACATTAATATAAATCAGAAATAATAGGTCTCAAAAAGGGAGTTGTAGATAAGAGCAATGGCACTAGGCTGCAGTGAGGTAATAATGATGTTATGGCATTGTGTAAAAACTATAAAGCCCTCTGTAAATTTGGGCCAGTTAAAAATGATTTAACCCTCTTAGTGCCATGAACCAATCTGCTCATCTTTGTGAAGTTGGCTGTAGTGAGCCAAAGGCTATTGCTGGTGCAAAGTGCCACAGATATTTATATTGAAAATCGTTATTGTGGAAAATAGTGTATAAGTAACTATGCTATGCTCAGCCTATAAAATTTATATAAAAATGATAAATAATAAGCCATAAAAAATAACTGACACATTATTAATAGACAAACAAACAGGTTTTAGGAAAGGTAGAAGTTGCATAGATAATGTCTTCTCCCTTAGGCAAATAATTGAAAAACGTGGAGAGTTCAACCTGGAAACACACATACTTTTTATAGATTTTAAGAAAGCCTTTGACAAGGTATGCAGAGTAAAATTATGGGAAATATTAGAAAATTAAGGAGTACCTATGTACCTAATAAATGTAATTAGAACTTATATGTAAAAACGAAAATTAGAATAAATAATCGCAAACTTATAATTATTTCAAAGGGGGTTAGACAAGACTGTCAATTATCAACCACTCTTTTTAACATATATTTTGATGACATGATAAGATCATGGAAGCAACAAACAGTGGGAGGAATTAATGTTGGGGTCAAGAATAGTAAAGACAATGGTTATTATTTATTTATGCCAACAAACTTACTTATGAACTGGTTTGAGAATTTAATGCCATTCTGGCAGTTTGTCCCAATAGCTCAGCCGCCCGGTAAGCGGAAGGTCTGTGGTTCAAATCCCAGTTGTGGCATTGAATTTTTAAGTTCCAGTTCTATCTCTCAAAGACAATGGTATTTGCAGATGACCAGATTTTGATAGCGAAAAGTGATGACACATAAATCAAACTTAATATCAAAAACTTATAACATGGAAATTTCAAATGAGGAAACTAAAGTTACAGCATTTCAGTCTGGCCTAAAATAATTATAGGAAACAAAAACATAGAACAAGTGTCAAATTTTAACTTCCTAGGATGTGAATTAACATACGGGTCTGAATTAGACATTAATAAAAACTAAATAAATTTAACTACATAACAGGGATCTTAAAGATATAACATATGGGTCTGAAACATGGACATTGACTGCAGAAAATAAAAGAACACAGACAGCTGAAATGAAATTTCTCAGACCCACAACAGGATACACAAGACTGAATAAAAAACCAAACAATGAAACAAGACAAAAGTTAAAAATAGAAGTAAACAAAACAATAACAGAATATGGAATCAATTGGAAACAATACTTGGAAAGAATGCCTGCAAACAGGATACCCCATAGAGCATATAATCACAGACCCCAAGGATATAGAAACCCAGGACGTCCAAAGAAAAGATGGACACAACAAGATTTTCTAGCCAAACAGACTAAAATGGCCTAAACTCTGAAGCAGAAGTAACTGTGGCCTGTGGATAAAACAGTACAACTGTTTTAAACCAAGGCACATTTAGTAAGACCTCCAGCTGTAAGATCAATGGCTTGGATAACCCCTCAATAGCTTTTAAATATAGCATTAAAGGTAAAGATTTTTAAAGAAATTATGTTTTTGCAATTTTAGCTTGAAAATTATTAAAAATCCATAAAATAGGATGACCTATTTTATAATTTTAAGAATGGTGTTCTTAAACAAAATAGCATTCGTTATTATTCAATATTTCTTTAATTTAGTAAAATTATATGCTGTAAAAGAATGAGGGGCAAAAGTAGAGTTTAGGTACATTTTTCTAGGCACTCTCCAATAAACTGAAGTAAAGACTTATCATTTTAAAATCTTGACACACTATAATTATTACAAAATATTCTTCTGAAAGCAAACATATTGTTTCCACATGGCTGTAACTAATCTTTCTCTGATATAAAATTACACTATTAAACTCTATTAATAATAATTAACAAGTTAAGCTGTTGGGGGACCTACTCTGGATAACGTTACAAAAATCAATGTCACTGCCACTATCTGATAAAAGCTCATCAGCATTCTGTATAAAAACTCAGACCAAGGGGTTATTTAGCATTATGAAAGCCAGAAATACCATTATAAACCTCTTTGGAAGGATAAAGGCTGGACTCTTCCAAGGAATTGCATTCTGTCACTACAGGGTGTCATAAAAATCTTTGTAGTACAATGTTTTCCTAGCCAATAATATTGGCCCAAGCACTTAAGCAGCCTTACTTATGAAGCTGTTCACATTGGCTCTGGTACTTGAATGTCTGGCAAGCACTGCACCAGTTAGCTCTTAGAAGGTTAGATAATAAGTAACTTGGATGCAATGTTAGAACTGCAGCTGAAAAGAATGAAACTAAATTTATCAGGAGACGTATGTGATAGTGCCACTTCACCCATGATTCACACATAGTTCCTGTGTTACTTAAATTAGTTTCAGCCAATGATTTTAGTGGTTTGAGCCATTATGATGATAGTTATAGCTCTGCAAGTAATCCTATATAACTGCTGCTGTAATAATCCGAGATCTGAGAGTTCAGGGCTGCTGACTTGCTGAGCTTCAGTCTGATGCTGCTAACATTGTAGTTTTATAGTACTTATAGTAATAAGATAAATACTCCTTCCAGCAGAGCAGAAGTGAAGTGTTGTGTGTTTCTTCTTACAAAATCATTCTGATTTTGAATATATTAAATACATATTATAGAAGATAAAATGTTAGATAAACATTTTTGTCAAGCATAGATTTAACTTTACTTAATTATATCTATATAATTTGTGGAAAAACAAGCAACACAAGACTCATTTGTTACTAAATTTGGTAGTTTTAAAAGTTAAGTGAAATTTTAATAGATGTTCAATTGTGAAAGGGATATTGTGGGTTGTAAATGGCTCAAGAAATTAATCTTTCAACCATTAGTAGGGTGAATAGTGCAGAGCAGTCTTTTATGGCCCAGGCTGGATTGTGCATGCATGCTCCATATGACATGGCATACTTTTTGTTTGTCATTTTTTTCCATGGAAAATATAAGCGAAGCACAATTTTATCAATGGTGATTAAAGGTGGTCATGTAAAGTCATATTTTGTTTTTTTTAACACTTTTTATTAATTTCTGGTCATTTTTCATACTATGGTCATATTTTCTCTTAAATTGTTGTATTTTTTTCATATTCTTATATTTCTATTCCAGTTTCACATATGTGCTTGCAGTCGTCCCAAAGATGATTTTTCACATCTCCTAATTCTTGTCTGTAATATTAGGAGGTCTTTTTCCTGTTAAAATGTATCATGCAAATAGAAGATCGTTTCTTTTTGAAAACTTTAAAATATATGTAATTTGCTACTGTAATTCTTCTTCCTGATTGCCCTTCAAAATATGGCTTTATTTATTCTGTGTAGAGCTGGAGTGAGCAAGTAAATTCAAAATGTAACACTGAAATTAATATTATTTATTCATTAGTGAGTGTGCTAGATGTTTAAAGTAGAGTCTCAATATAATGTTACTTTATGCAGCATTCAATTTTTGAAGATTTTGAAAATGCACCCCAAAACATATTTATTGTCACATTTACTTTTTTTTTTTCCCGCTCATAAGTGCTTGCATATTTCTAACACTTTTAGGTCATAAAAATCCGGGCCCTGGCCATCAGTAATAGTAACGTGCACTATAATGGGTAATAACCTTGTTATAAGTAGTGTTGAAGGTGGTGTTCATTTGCACAGAGGTATTTTTGGCATTCCTCATTGTCACGAAGTTGAAATTCATGAACAATGGTCCTTCTATAGGGTTTCAGTTTTAAAAGTTTAGCAGCTGTATGAACAGAGGTTTTTCAAATGCCCACTTGCTTTGTAACGCACCTTAGAGACTTCTTTGGGCAGCAGTTGAATGATACACCAATTTAATCAGTTCTGTACTCTGTTAAAGCATTTCTTTTGGCTTCTTAGGTTTAGTGTTTAGCAATCCTGTTGTCCTAAACTCATTAAGCAGGCATCTGAGAATATCTCTGTAAGGAACTGGAATACCAGGAAATGTCTCCTGAAACTGTCTACACACTCTCTACATGATTTGGTTTTTATGTTTGTAATGTACATAAAAATTATATATTCAAATGTTAATTCTTTGGAGAGCATTTCAGTGGATTAATTACAAGACAAGAACAGCTACAATAACTAATTAACATACCACACAGATGTTTGAAGAAGTTATCAGTTTTGAGATGTACAATAAACAAACCCTAATCTTTACAGCACGAACAGAAGGCAGTAACTGACAGTTGACATTCGCTGTTAGTAAAACATAGCCTTGAGCAGGTCATCCACTGCTGGGAACTAGTAGAACAACTCCAGTGCAAGCAAATCACACGTACATGCGATCATTGCTGGGCCACATAACGACTGCTTTAGTATAATTATTATTTAATATTGTATAGTTTTAAACTCAATGCACATTTTACAATATAAGTTTTTATAGCTGCTGAAAAATATGTGAAATCAACTAAACTAAAAGTGATACAAACCTTTGTTTTATATGGTCCATTTTGTTTGTTTATTTTTCCTTGTATACTAAATGATACAATAGCATCCACTCACTGTAGCGAGTTGTAAATGTCACCCTTAAAATCTTGCTAGCCACTGGTTAGCACAGATAGCTGCCATTTAATGAAAGAATCAACCTCATATTTTCACAGAAGTCAACATATGAACAAAATTCATATTTTTTATTAATGCAGCATTCAGAAAAATTAATAATTCACACAGGTAGAATAATTTATAAGTGAAAGAACTGTGAGCTCGAATGATAAACATCATTGAAGAGACCATACTATAAACTTTAATAACAAAACTTCCTTACCAAATCCAAAATCATAATGGCCTGTTTGATTACTTATTGTGAAATGACTCATGATGTTCTTGTGTGTTTCTTATATTCTATGTACTACTCCATGTGTTCACTAAATATTGGATGAGTATTCTCAATAAAGAATACATTGCTGTATACAGTTGGTGAGAATATCACCCAACATGTTGTAAACAATTATTTTGTATAAATGAAGTTATATAAATCATTATATGGTGCTGAAACATCACTAACTATGAACTTATATTCCAATCTGTTAAAGTGGAGTAAAATACTTGTTTCTTCCCTTAGGTAAAATTCATGTTGTTAAGGTTGCCGCATTTGGAAAAGTCTGATAGACTGGTTGATTGATGCACTGAACTTTTTAACAAGGTCTTCTCTTGTTAAAATTTAAAGTTTGTAGTGTTTTCATATAGTCTATATATTTGCTTGTTGCTGTGTGTTAAGAGAGAAACGTAATTTTATATGTACATGTTTCTTAAAATATAACTGATGTAATGATCTCAATGGAGAAAATTACAAGGAATTAAACGTGGAGTAAACTGTTTGTCAATAAAGAGCATACACTTCACCTACTTGTGTAACTATAAGAATTATTCTTATAACCTTTTCATTCTTTCTGTTCATTTTTTTTTATATTCCTGAAGTTATTACTTATTTGCTTATATAAGTAAGCAAGAGCATTAAAAGAAAGTGTCAATTTATTAACCTTTTCCTTTCTTTTGGTGGCATCTTGCTACACAATGTGTAATGGAAATGCATGTTAAAAGTTAAGGAACATGTTCCTCTTGTGTATAGGATGAAAATATGTTACCTATACATATATGATTCCATAAATTGCTCCCTTGTTTTGCTTTTTCTACAATTCCTCACACGTAGCACAATGATATTTTGAAATAAAAATAGCATATGACATTGAAATCTGTCTTGCAGTAAATGCTCCAAAAGATTCCCTTTTAGGGTTGCCGAATACTTAATTTGAAAATAAGGCACATACTTTTTATCATAGTGTAGACTAAAACAGGTGATTGTAGATAGTGGAGTCCCCACCAAATGAGATGGCTCCATAGCAACATACAAGGCTCACTGAGGAAGTACTGGATTCAATTCCTGGGTTCAGCCGCTCTACCCATACAATTTTCATGGTAATTCTTGATTGGCTAGGTGAATGCTGGGGTGGTTTCTCCTCTATCACAAATTTACTTTCTTTCATTTCCTATCATTTTGCTTCCCCTTTCTTGTTTCAGGCAGGCTTAGGGGCTGTGCAGTATCGGTGGTACAGGTTCTTGTTCATTGGAAGGTTCTTCTTGGTCTCACCAGATGGCAGGCTTCCCTGAGCTGCCTCAGGTGGTCTGAATTTTCCCTCACTCCACTAGAGGGAAGCCTTCTCTAAGCAGCCCACCATGTGTGAGTGAGTCGTCAACCTTGGAATTATTAGGAACCTCTGTGCATCTCTGTCGGTCAGCCTGTATGCAGTCTACGATCTCTTGCAGTTCATTTACCTAATCTGTTCCTCCTGGAGGTTGTAAGCAAAAAACAATCCACATTGGGTTGTGATGCAATGTCCCCGTAAGGGAGTGGTTCCGACCACTTCAGCTGCTGTGAAGCAAGTGCTGCAGGCCCTTAGCACTAGTGGTACTTCTGAGATTACCAGAGGTACATTGGGCTGAACATTTGAGCCCTTACTCGGATTGGGTTGGACTCGGCAGGGTAGTGATTTCCAATACCCATCGGAGATTGGGTATGTCTGGGCAATGCTCAGGCGGGATTGTGAGATGCCTTAATCATCTCTGGCACTAACCTGAAGAGCAAGTAGATGGAGCAGATACCATCAACCCCACTGAGGTCTCAGAAGTCTTCCCTTATAGGTTGACATGCATAAGTGGCTCATCCACTTCCATTCTGGTGTAAGCTGGCATAACTTCACCCAAGCTGGGGGGAGGGTGGTGTATAAAATAGGTACGGTCTCTAATGGAAAAGGCTCACAGAGTTTTGGCAGCTGGGTTCCTGCAGGGCAATGTGGCTTGCCACCTCTTGCCTCCGTATTTCTGTGATGCGAGGTATCCCCTCCATTCCCTGGTCATACTCATGCCAACCAGTTTGTGTTAGCATTACAATTGATGTATGTTGCAGTTGTGCAACTCATCAAAGAAACACAAGGTGCATTAGTAACTGAAAACTTAAAAAATGAGGAAAATTTTCCATAAAGTGTTTATATTATACAGTACATGAAACAAAAAAGGAAAATACTGTAACATTCCTTAAAAAAAACATATGTCTACCAATCCTAACCCTTTAGTACAGGTGCTTGCATCCACACAACGTCCAATGAAGCCTAGAGGTGCTGTTTTCTTAGAAGATGTACTGCCTCAGTGTTGGTAGAGCAATAAAGCAAGTGTTTGATATTAAACTCCACATTATAGCACTGTTGAAACAACAAGAAAGAAGAAAAGAGTTCATTTTTAATTACATTCTCATCAAAAGAAATAAGAATGTAACAAGATTTATACAGGTAAAGAGAAAGAGAAATTCAGGAACCAGGTTAAAAGAACACATGAGATACATTAAATACAAACAGACTGATAAATCTGCCATTTCAAATCACTATTGCACAACTAATCTTAACATCAAATACAACACCCCAAAAACCTATAAAATGGATGACAGAATTGGATTTTTGATAAAAGATTTTAATTATAGAACACAAATACCATTTAACGAATGTTGAGTTGGCACCACCAAATCCACTATAGAAGTACATCTCTCCATCTTTAGATGTCACCATATACAACAGCCACACACCGGAATCCACTGCCATGAGCCAGTCAGTTACTTCTGGTGATGAGAGCAAGCGGCTCTAGAAACTGGTCAAGACAAAAAACATTTAAATGATGTAAATATTTCAACTCTGACTGATTTTTTCATTAGAGTATTCAGTTCTAAACTACTGTGAAGTTGTGATGGAAAATGAAGCACTTCTAGACTAAAGTTTATTTAATATTTGAACATGCCAGTAACTGTGATGAGAATTTAAATTTATGGACCAGTTGAGTCTGATATTGGAACACTTACATCACTTATACCTTTTAGTGTCTTGACCAGTTTTAAGAGCTGCTCATCCCACCAGCAGAAGTGACCAACTGGCTCCTAGTGGCATTTGTTTTGTGGTGGTTGTTTGTGATGATATCCATCTGTGGGGGGATGAACTCCAACAGTGGTTAGGTGGTGACAATTCAAAATTAATTAAGCAGTGTTTGTGTTTTAAGATTAGAATCTTCCCCCAAGTATCCAAATCTGTTGTGTGTTTTTTTGGTTTTAAAAGAGTTATGTTAGGTGTGATGTTATGATACTTGTCCAGAAATGGCATAAACCTGAAGTGATGTAAGTGTTCGAACGTCTGACTCATTTATCTATACACTTATATATGTTTCTTTTACTGCAAGAAAGGTGTGCCCTGACAGCATTCCATGAATTTCTCAACAGCATCCATCCTAACATCAAGTTTACTATGGAGACTGAACATCAGGATGGCTTACCCTCCTTAGATCCTTAGACTTACTCATTTATAGAAAAAACAATGGCCACCTGAGTCACAAGGTATATAAAGCCAACTCTATACCTTAATAGCACCAGTTGTCATCACCCGGTGCCAAAGCAGACAGTCCTCTTGACGCTCATACATTGAGCAATTGCCATCTCTGATCTTGAAAATCTATCACAAGAAATACAGCACCTTCACACAGTTTTCAGGCAGTATCAATACACTAACCAGGAAATTAACGGAACTTTCAACAAAATGTGCTCTAAACGTAATCGTGAGCCCAACACAAAGAAAAGATATGTAGGCTTAGCAGTCATTCCTTATTGTGGTGCCGTGTCAGGGAAAATTAGGAGATCACTCACTAAGTATGAAATAAAAACTATGTTCAAGCCTCCTTGTATTAGACTAGGTTACCCAGAAAAATTGGCAGTGGCTGAGCACACATATAATACAGATCATAAAATCAACTTTGCCTCTATAAAAATGCTAGAAAAGTTCTCAAAGTACTATGACAGGTTGATTAAGGATGCTCTATACATTAGAGCTAATAGAAACAACTTTAATAGGAATGAAGGCCTTCAAATCAGCATGGATACCAGTTATTCAGCATGTCTTTCCACCACAGTACAAAGAAACTCTAGCAGTCACCTAATTGGTTCCCCACCTTCTTGGCCTACTCTGTGGCACTTGTGTCTCCATTGACTGGAGTTCAAACAGTGGGAAGATAGTAGGTGGATCTTATCCAAAACAGTTAGGAATAAATATTGCGACATCAGTAGTCTAGCTTCAGTTCCCCTGAAGATGGCGGCAGAGCTAGTCACTAAAAGCTTGGGCAGTTACCCAAATTTGACCTGGCTGTTAGCATGAGAAACTATCACCATGCATTTATTTTTATTATATGACTGTAATACAATATGACTACTACAACATATCAATCACTATTTTCCTGATAGCATGTAAGAATCATAATAATTTTGAAAAACCATATTTTTATTTTTACCTACTTTTTTGCTTTAATGCAATATTAATACTACAATATATCAATCATTTTCTTTTTTTTGGTCATGATTTGGACATCTACAAGATTCAGGTGTCAATATTCAGGTGTAATTTAGTCACATTTAAACACAATGTGGCAACTAGATTACAATCAGTTATTCTCAATCTACTTTTGTTGTTAATTAAGGCTTCACGGTTGATCAGCTGTGTGAGGTTTAAAAACATTAAGCTTTCGGCCATGGAGTCTACAATGGCTGAAAGCTTAATGTTTTTAAACCTCACACAGCTGATCAACCGTGAAGCCTTAATTAATAACACGCACCATAAAAGCTTTAAATCTTACTTTTGTTGTTGTTGTTCATAACTGAAAAGAACTGCTTGCAGGTGTAAGTTCCCCCAAACGCTGCTAATATCCGAGAGATCAGATTCTTCAGATTAGGACATAAATTTGTATCCACTAGTTTCCATAATTCCAACCCTAGTTTCCCACTGCTGCACATCCATTATTATGCAAGTCAACGATTTCCAAATTCTTCCTCCCATTCAATTCGAAAATGAGCACTGGACATATTTACAAACACCACTGAATGTCTATCATTGCACATATACCACTGACCTGCCTGAATGACAAACGCAGGTCCATGGTGGCCAATCTGCTTCAACTTAGGTCATGTTGCACGAAGGGATGAAAGTAGGGGTATGCACGATAGTGTGCTGAACTAGGTGGACTCTGTGTAGGACAATGGAAGGTGAATTTAAAGAAACAAAGGAGACAATGATAAAGAAGTTAATGTGTAATAAACAATCTCATTGTATTTTCATGGAAGAGGAAAACTGAGTTAGAAGGCTCTGAAGCAACATGTCAAACTCACATTCAGAAGGTCCCAGGTTTGATTCTCTTCAACTGCCCACCTTGACTTTGGGTTCTTTTTTGTGGTTTTCTGTGGTCAGTAGGTGAATGCTGGGGTAGTTTCTCATCTACCACTATTTCCATTCAACCATTCTCTTCTCATGTTTCAGGTGTACTTCTAGGTTTCATGGCACAGCAGTGCCAAGCGGATTGCATGAATACTCGTTTAAAGGAAAGAGTATTTACTGTGGAAATTAGAGAGCTCCTTGGTGGAAAGATTTGTTAATCACCCTCTCTGGGAAACTCCAGTAGTGGGATACGTCTTTGAGCCAGGATTGTTAGGGACTTCTGCGCATCTCCTTTTTGTTTATATTATGGCACAAGTGTTGAAACTATGCCTGTGAAGTGTCATGCAGATTAAAGGAATATTACTTTTTGGCTTCCAGTATGGGCTGTGTCATGTTGGCTTTTTAAGAAATTAAAAATTATGCTGATGTTTTGCTGCAAAACTATGTTCGGGATCTTCAATGGGCATCTGCAAAAAATCCATCCAATTAGTCACTGCCTACTCTGACTGGCCTCGCTGCCCCATCCCACTTGTAATCCTATTGGTTCCTTCTCCTCCAATAGGAAATTGACCTGGTAATAGGGTTGCCTGTGTCATGGTTCAGAATTCTCTTTTTCTTTAAATATTTCTATGCTTTCACTATTTGTTGAGAGAAATTGTTACAGATTGCTAAAATTTTTAAAATGTCAAAGTCAATGTGGTGGCCAGTGTTTTCTACATGTTCTGCGATGCCAGATTTTTTTGGTTGAGAGAGTTTCATGTATCTTATATCTTACTAAAGGCTAATGCCTATCTGAGGTGAGATACTAAGGCAATCAGAAATATCAAAATCCAGAAAAGACTGATGCAAAGAAAGCTTACATACCTACGTACGAGGAGTTACGGAAAGAATTACAACAACATTGCAATACCACAAAATTCAAACAAGATACACATCAGTGAAAAAGCTGCATTCCTTTATAAGACCAGTCAAAGATAAGAACCCTTTGCAAAGTAATCCAGGTGTTTATAAAATTACCTGTGACAGTGGTGAATCATATATAGGTTAAAGAGGCAGATCTATCTATGGAACATATAAGATACATTGATAATAATATTCAAATTTAGACCGGTAAACTTTTAAACCAGAGAAATGTCTGGTGTCTTTGCGAGAGTATGGCAGAATAGGGCATGCCGATGCACTCTTTGTGTTAATCACAAAAGGCGTGCGTTCTGACATTTACTTTGAATAGTAAAGCTGTGATTAATTGTAAACAATGAGATGTTTGTGCTTTGTTTATATGTTCTGTGTTTGTTTCTTGGATTAAGATTGTGCCTTACCAAGATAAATGCAATACTACTTTGCATTGTTGATTTTGCCGTAAATACTTAAACAGGGTAGGAGACAGTAATCTATGATATTAACTCGTCTAGGGCTTAAATGAAGCACAGCAGCAAAAAACTTTCCTTAACAAAAAGTGTTTAAAATAATGTTATCTATCAGCTCCCAAAGCTTGTTGATCTAATTTTGGGACACCTATATATATCTTGAATAAGTATATATATTGAATTTTCTGGGAATAAACTCTGAAGTCCTCTTCATTCTGAATGATTTTGCATAGCTGGTAAACCGTTATATATAGATAAAATCTTACTACACAAAACCTGTATATCCCATTAAAGTACACAATTTAAGTCAAATTGTATTCTGGAAAATTAGTTAAATGGTAATGTAACCTAGTAAATGAAACTAAAGGGTAATCATCCTACTCCCAAATTTTGCCTAAAATGACAAGAGTTTCACTGTTTTAAACACTTCCATCAATCATGTACAAAAATTGTTTTTTGGAGTTAAGCATTTCCAAGCTATTCCTTGTCACTGGTTTGGATTTTCCAATACTTACAGTTTTCTCAAATAGAACATTGTTATTAGTTTTTTATGTAATGAGAATGCAAAGCGAATGGAATATCAAGGCCATCACATAATGACCACCTCTTAAAATATTTAACTATTGTTTAAGCCTAACGTATTTTCCTGTTCCCACTATACCTACAAGGAAATATGTAATAAGTAGGGTCTGAAGCTTTACACAGCTATTGCCAAATGAGCTGGTTGCAAGCTACTTCCACAAGGGCAGAGCATGACGTCATTGTGCATGTACAGTATCAGCACAAAGCACACTGCCTACAGTGCATGGTATCTCTTGAATATGTTCACTAGTTCCACACAAAAATGCCTGCAGCAGAAAAATCGAAATATTCACATATTGCTGAACTTGTACAAGAATTTGGGAGTGAATACGAGGGCTGTAAAGAAAGTAGTGGCAACATAGTCCCCACAGTAGCAGGAGAGTGGGTATGAGCCAATAGGACATGGGAGCAACCAAGTGACTAGTGTTGATGTGTGGTGTGCATTGGTCGGGCTGCCAGTTGGGAGTGTGCTGTTGCTGTGTAGCATTGAAGTGAACACTGTCAAGTGCACCGCTCTAAAGCATGTTTACCAAAGGTGATCAGCGTTCATGGCTTAAAATTGAGGTTGCCCGTGGCAAAAATGCATAAGAATGTCATTGAGGATTACGTGAAGCCTGTGGTAAGAATGCATTACCATACAGGACAGTTGGAAATGAGCCAAAGCATTTGGTGCAGGTCACACTGAGACTGCGGATTTGTACAGCGCAGGTCGGCTGTCCATTCCTCAAGATCAGATTGACATCATGAGTGGTCTTGTTGCTGTGGACCATCGATGGACTGTCCAGAAGTTATCCGTAGAGGTTGGTCTCAATCATCAAACAATGTGGCACATCCTGACGAAATGTCTTCACCTTAGGAAAACTGTGTCCTGTTGGGTTCCATATCGACTCACGAAGGTACAGAAATGGCACCGGTATGCACTGGCTGACATCCACCTTGACAAATACCGCAAAGAAGGAGACACATTTGTGCAGCATATTGTTGCCATTGATGAGTCGTGCGCAGCCACAAACAATGTCCAGCTGTTGTTACAACAGTGGCAGTGGGAGGTCTTGGAACATGCGCCATACTCACCAGACATGGGTCCTTGTGACTTTGACTTGTTTCCAAAGTTGAAGAAACCTCTCTGAGGCCACCAGTTTTCTGACGTGGCAACTGTAGTCCGCGCAGTAGGGTGCACCGTCGCAGTCACCAACAGAGATCACCTTGTCAATGGTCCCCAACTTTGCGGGTGACTACATTGAAGGAATGTAATGCAATTGTACTTGGGAGTTCAATACATCTTGTGTTCTATCAATGTTGGCACTACTTTATTTACAGTCCTCATATTTTACTGCAAATGGTGACAATGTTGAATGTAAGTTATGCAAACACTTCATCTACAACTTTCCAACATTGATTGTACCTTGCCTCCTCTGTGTTGTGGTCATGTGACAGTCCTCTAACTTCCTACTCCAAACCTCACAACCTTTTGTTTCCTGTATGAAGGTTCGGACTCTAGTAATAAGACAAGTTCTGAAAATATTTATCTTGATGTTGAAGTAGAAAAAAGCGTAGTTTCTAACAGTATTCTGTACAAGGGTGAGTAGTGAAAGTCATGTGACTGCAATTCACCAGATATTTTTTTCTCCTGGTCATGCAAGCAGAATTGAATTTCAAAGCCATCACATAGCAACCAGCTGTTAAAAGAGGACTATCACTTAAGCTAATTGTATTCCCTTATTGCCATTTTATCTATAAGGAAATATGTAGTAAAACCATTTCTACAAATCTTTATGAATTAGATAGTAGAAAAGCTTATGTGAGAACAATTTGTTAAAAATGGGTAGGAAAAATCATGAGAATTAACATATATTTAAATAATGTTGTGACAGTTCCAGTACCATTGGTCCCACCTGACAAACAGCACTGCACATCACTGATCTATAGTATACTGAATTGTGCCTTAAGGGTACACCAAAGTGAAAAAGGTGATTTTCTAATGTATTAAAGTTAGAAACTTAATTTTTTGCACAGGAATTACTAGCAACTAAAGAAATGTGTGTACCAAATTTCATTCTAATATATGACCAAATTCCTGATATATTAATTAATTTATATCAATTTTATTGTGTATAATCAAAATCTATCTCCTCCAACAGGTGTTGAACAACAGAATTAATTTTTTAAAATTATATCTCTTATTACCTCTGTAATAAATTAAAGGAAGGAAATTTTGATATAGTAAATAGTTTTTCTTGAAAAAATGTTTAATACCACAAAGTGTAAAAATGTCATAAAATTATTATATTATTTTTAAAAAAGGTATAAGCGATGTCAAAATTCCAAATGGACATTTTAATACTCATATTCTGACTAAATTGGAAAAACTTTTAAATCTATAGCTAGAATTTTGCAGGAGGAGATAGATTTTGAATATGACAAAGTAACCAAGAAAAATGAGTTTAAAGTTGAAATGGAAAGTGTGGGCATGCCCATTTAAAAGGCAAAGACAGAGGCGCACCACTTTAAAAATGGTGTCCAAAACATGTCTTCCCCACTCCTGAGGAGATTCAAACTTTGCAGATATATTTTTTAAGGTATGGTGCATTTTTATGGAATAAAAATCCAAAAATCGATTTTTTTTTACCAAACAGGCTAAAATATCACTTTGGTGTTCCGTTAAAGCACGTAGGTTGCTTTGTAGTTTGTGAATTTTGTAGGTTACAGGGCACATAGTCCACTAATAATATCATTTAGAGCTAACATAGAAGTTAATAAAAAGAGTAAAATCTATTGAGGCCACTTGAAGCTCTAATTTGGTTCAAAGTGACAAAGTAGTTTTATTGTCATAATGTGCTTATACTGTTCAGAATATACTTATGTAACAGCTAGGATTTTTTACATGAAGCTTACATATTTGGCACATTATGCCTCTAAAAGTAGCTTGCCATTTTCTTCCAAGTTAAACTTTCATCTGACTTCGTCCAAATTGACAGCAACAAAGCTAACAGTGTGCTTGATGAATACAGTGTAACATAATTAGAAAAGGAGGACCATGAAAACTTTAACATTCTAAGTTCTCTTATGATATCTGTGAAATTGACTTTATTATGAAAACCTTTGGAAAAAAAGAAATGTTGGACCAGAGATAAATAGGGATGGTAAGAGAAGAGATAAGTTACATAAGTTTGATGGTGTGTATAAGAATATGTAGTTAGGTAAGGGAAGCTTAATTCTCTAGAAAGAAAAATAAATGCAGAAAAGTATAATATTCTTCCTTTAAGAAGATTGGTATAATCTAAAAAAGAGAAATAGGGGAAAAATGGCCACAATAAAAATTGAACTAAAAATTAAATCCGGAAGGGTAGCACAATTTTACAAGGTTATTAAGATAAGTATTTCTTAAGTTTATTTTTAATGAGGGGTCAGCAGGGATTAAAGATGTATATTATCTATTTTTCTACACCCCAAATCAATATTGTGGCATCAGCCACTGGCAAAGGAGAACCAAGGTTAGGTTCCTCACACCACTATAGCGCTAGGCATCATACGAGAATGGCAGCTAGAACAAACCTCATCTCCAGACAGTCTGAGAAGCTTCGAGTGCTGGACTTGTTACAAAAAGCTTTGTGAAACATTAATTTCCAGAAAAATTGCAGGTACCTAATGCTGGGTTATATAAGCGAGTCAGTATAGATAGAGAATTTGGTTTTTAGTGAGTTTATCATCAGAGTGAGCTTTTAGTTATTAAGTCAGTGACTGAGTAGAGTTGCCAGAGTGAGCTGTGGACAGATGAGCAGTATTTGTGTCAAGGTAAAGATAGAACAGAACAGCTGTGAGTTGCAAGGTCACAAGAAGAGTTCGCCGCTTATAAAAATTGAAATGCAAATCATGTGCTTATTTTTATTTCATGCTTATTTGCATTTCATACATAAAAACAACAAATAGCTGGGATAAAACATAATATTCTTCTAGATAGATACAAAACTTTATAATATTTTCATACCCAGCAGTTCAAATTCTGTATGTTGTTAATTTATAGTTATTTCTGTGATGTGAATGGAGATTTTCAGTTATAGTTATGCTTATAATAGTGTAACAAAACTGCAAAATCCAAATTCCTGTTACTTTTCTAACACTTTATCATCCTCTATATTTTACTACAAATGCACAATTTTCTTCTCATTATTAACACACTTTATTGTCCTTTCTGCTATCACAATTGTTCTTCTGATAATCTTTCTCAGACTTTCTCTGTCCCTTATATCTTGACTTTTATGATACAGTCGACAACACATACATACTGACAGGCTGGATGGCTCACTCTCCTAACTAAAAACTAACTGTACATGACGACTTACACAACTGAACTACTCACTGACTGCTCGTGCTGTCTATCTATGATCCTATTTATACTAGAGCCAATGTCATGTGACCTTTCGAGATCTTTCCATGTGCACCTGCACAATGACTCAGCGAGAATCAACGAGAAGCTTCTTGGCCCCTTTTGTTGTTATCGCGCTGCCATGGTCACTCACTCTCACACACACACGCGCACACACACAACTGCTCCAGGACGCCAGCCCCCCACTTGTCTGTATATTATTGTATGCCCAATGTCACAATGGCAATAAATATGTTGCTGCCTTAAATTAAGTTACTTGTGTTATTTTTAATGTCAATCAGCCATTATATTTTAAACCAACCCCAACCAACCCCAACCCCAACCACCCCAACCCCAACCTACCCCTAACCCCAACCAACCCCAACCCCAACCAGCCCCAACCAACCCCAAACCCAACCAACATCAGCCCCAACCAAACCCAACCAACCCCAACCCCAACCAACCCCAACCCCAACCAACCCCAACGCCAACCAACCAACCCCAACCTATTACAACCCCAACCAACCCCAACCCCAACACACCCCAACCAACCCAAACCTGCCAACCCCAACCCTAACCAATCCCAACCCACCAACAGTAACCCCAACCAACCCCAACCAACCCTAACCAAGCCCAACCAACCCCAACCCCAACCAACCCCAACCACCCTACTCGAACCCCAAACAACCACAACCAACCAACCAACTCCAACCCCAACCAATCCCAACCAACCAAACCCAACCCCAACCAACCCCAACCATAACCAACCCCAATCAACCAACACCAACCCCAACCAACCCCAACCAACCAACACCAACGCCAACCAACCCCAACCACAACTAAGCCCAACCCACCAACCCCAAACCAAAACTTCCCCAACCCACCAACCGCAACACCAAACCACCAACTCCAACCCCAACCAACCCCAACCCACCAACACCAACCCCAACCAACCTAAACCCACCAACCCCAACCCACCAACACCAACCCCAACCAACACCGACCCCAACCAACCCCAACCAACCAACCCCCAGCCCAACCAACCCCAACCAACCCCAACCAACCCCAACCCCAACCAACCCCAACCCACCAACCCCAACCCCAACCAACATAAACCCACCAACCCCTACCCCAACCCACCAACCCCATCCCCAGCCAACCACAACCCACCAACCCCAACTACAACCAATCCCAACCCACCAACCCCAACCAACCCCGACCCCAACCAACCCCAACCAACCAACCCCCACACGAACAAACCCCAACCAAACCCAACGCCAACCAACCCCAACCAACCAACACCAACCAACACCAACCCCAACCAACCAACCCCAACCAACCAACCCCAACCAAGCCATACCAAACCCAACCCCAACCAACCCCAACAAACCTACTCGAACCCCAAACAACCACAACCAACCAACCCCAACCCCAACCAATCCCAACCAACCAAACCCAACCCCAACCAACCCCAACCCCAACCAACCCCAACCCCAACCAACCCCAATCAACCAACCGCAACACCAACCAACCCCAACCAACCAACACCAACCCCAACCAACCCCGACCCCAACCAACCCCAACCAACCAAACCCCACCCCAACCAACCCCAAACAACCCCAACCCCAACCAACCCCAACCAACCAACACCAACCACAACCAACCCAAACCCCAACCAAAAAACCCCAACCCCAACCGACGTACTCGAACCCCAAACAACCACAACCAACCAACCCCAACCAACCAACACCAACGCAAACCAACCCCAACCCACCAACCCCAACCCCAACCAACCTAAACCCACCAACCCCAACCCCAACCCACCAACACCAACCCCGACCAACCCCGACCCCAACCAACCCCAACCATCCAACTCCCACCCCAACCAACCCCAACCCACCAACCCCAACCCCAACCAACATAAACCCCCCAACCCCTACCCCAACCCACCAACCCCATCCCCAGCCAACCACAACCCACCAACCCCAACTACAACCAATCCCAACCCACCAACCCCAACCAACCCCGACCCCAACCAACCCCTACCAACCAACCCCCACCCGACCAAACCCCAACCAACCCCAACGCCAACCAACCCCAACCAACCAACACCAACCAACCAACCAACACCAACCCCAACCAACCAACCCCAACCCCAACCAACCAACCCCAACCAAGCCATACCAACCCCAACCAACCCCAACCAACCTACTCGAACCCCAAACAACCACAACCAACCAACCCCAACCCCAACCAATCCCAACCAACCAAACCCAACACCAACCAACCCCAACCCCAACCAACCCCAATCAACCAACCGCAACACCAACCAACCCCAACAAACCAACAGCAACGCAAACCAACCCCAACCCACCAACCCCAACCCCAACCCCAACCCACCAACACCAACCCCAACCAACCCCGACCCCAACCAACCCCAACCAACTAACCCCCACCCCAACCAACCCCAAACAACCCCAACCTCAACCAACCCCAACCAACCAACACCAACCACAACCAACCCAAACACCAACCAACCAACCCCAACCCCAACCGACCTACTCGTACCCCAAACAACCACAACCAACCAACCCCAACCAACACCAACGCAAACCAACCCCAACCCACCAACCCCAACCACAACCAACCTAAACCCACCAACCCCAACCCCAACCCACCAACACCAACCTCAACCAACCCCGACCCCAACCAACCCCAACCAACCCCCACCCCAACCAACCCCAAACAACCCCAACCAACACCAACCAACCAACACCAACCACAACCAACCCAAACCCCAACCAACCAACCCCAACCACAACCGACCTACTCGAACCCCAAACAACCACAACCAACCAACCCCAACCCCAACCAATCCCAGCCAACCAAACCCAACCACAACCAACCCCAACCAACCCCAATCAACCAACCCCAACCCCAACCAACCCCAACCAACCACCACCAACGCCAACCAACCCAAACCACAATTAAACCCCAACCCACCAACCCCAACCCCAACCTACCTAAACCCACCAACCCCAACACCAACCAACCACAATCCACCAACCGCAACCTCAACCAACCCCAACCAACCCCAACCCCAACCAATCACAACCAACCAAACCCAAACCCAACCAACCCCAACACCAACCAACATCAAACAACATGCCCCAAACCCAACAAACACCAACTCCAACCCGAACCCCAACTAACCCGAAACCCAACCCCAAACAACCTCATTCCAACCCTAACTTACCCCAACCCCAACCAACCCCAATCAACCAACCGCAACACCAACCAACCCCAACCAACCAACAACAACGCAAACCAACCCCAACCCACCAACCCCATCCCAACCAACCTAAACCCACCAACCCCAACCCCAACCCACCAACACCAACCCCAACCAACCCCGACCCCAACCAACCCCAACCAACCAACCCCCACCCCAACCAACCCCAAATAACCCCAACCAACCAACACCAACCACAACCAACCCAAACCCCAACCAACCAACCCCAACCCCAACCGACCTACTCGAACCCCAAACAACCACAACCAACCAACCCCAACCAACACCAACGCAAACCAACCCCAACCCCAACCAACCTAAACCCACCAACCCCAACCCCAACCCACCAACACCAACCCCGACCAACCTCAACCCCAACCAACCCCAACCAACCATACCCACCCCAACCAACCCCAACCAACCCCAACCCCAACCAACCCCAACCCACCAACCCCAACCCCAACCAACATAAACCCACCAACCCCTACCCCAACCCACCAACCCCATCCCCAGCCAACCACAACCCACCAACCCCAACTACAACCAATCCCAACCCACCAACCCCAACCAACCCCGACCCCAACCAACCCCTACCAACCAACCCCCACCCGAACAAATCCCAACCAACCCCAACGCCAACCAACACCAACCAACCAACCAACACCAACCCCACCCAACCAACCACAACCAACCAACCCCAACCAAGCCATACCAACCCCAACCCCAACCAACCCCAACCAACCTACTCGAACCCCAAACAACCACAACCAACCAACCCCAACCCCAACCAATCCCAACCAACCAAACCCAACCCCAACCAACCCCAACCCCAACCAACCCCAATCAACCAACCGCAACACCAACCAACCTCAACCAACCAACACCAACGCAAACCAACCCCAACCCACCAACCCCAACCCCAAACAACCTAAACCCACCAACCCCAACCCCAACACACCAACACCAACCCCAACAAACCCCGACGCTAACCAACACCAACCAACCAACCCCCACCCCAACCAACCCCAAACAACCCCAACCTCAACCAACCCCAACCAACCAACACCAACCAACCAACACCAACCACAACCAACCCAAACACCAACCAACCCCAACCCCAACCGACCTACTCGAACCCCAAACAACCAAAACCAACCAACCCCAACCAACACCAACGCAAACCAACCCCAACCCACCAACCCCAACCCCAACCAACCTAAACCCACCAACCCCAACCCCAACCCACCAACACCAACCTCAACCAACCCCGACCCCAACCAACCCCAACCAACCAACCCCCTCCCCAACCAACCCCAAACAACCCCAACCCCACCCAACCCCAACCAACCAACCAACACCAAACACAACCAACCCAAACCCCAACCAACGAACCAACCCCAACCCCAACCGACCTACTCGAACCCCAAACAACCACAACCAACCAACCCCTACCCCAACCAATCCCAGCCAACCAAACCCAACCACAACCAACCCCAACCAACCCCAATCAACCAACCCCAACCAACCACCACCAACGCCAACCAACCCAAACCACAATTAAACCCCAACCCACCAACCCCAACCCCAACCTACCTAAACCCACCAACCTCAACACCAACCAACCACAATCCACCAACCGCAACCTCAACCAACCCCAAGCAACCCCAACCCCAACCAATCACAACCAACCAAACCCAAACCCAACCAACCCCAACACCAACCAACATCAACCAACGAGCCCCAAACCCAACAAACACCAACTCCAACCCGAACCCCAACTAACCCCAAACCCAACCCCAAACAACCTCAACCCAACCCTAACTTACCCCAACCCCAACCCCAACCAACCCCAACACCAACCAACCCCAACCCCTAACCCAACACCAACCAAACCCAACCAACACCAACCCCAACAAACCCCAACAAACTCCAACAAACCCCAAACAATCCCAACCCCAACCAACCCCAATCCCAACAGAAAACAACCCCAACAAACCCTACCCAACCCAACCCCAACCCCAACCGACCCCAACCAACACAAACCAACCAACACCAACCCCAACCAACCAAACCCAACCGCAACCAACCCCAACCCCAACAAAGCTACCCCAACGGCAACCAACCAACCCCAACCCCAACCCCAACCAAGCAACCCCAACGTCAACCAACCAACCCCAACCTTAACCAACCCCAAACAACCCCAACCAACTACAACTCCAAAACTAACCTCAACCAACCCCAACCCCAACCAACCACAACCACAACCAACCACAACCCCAACCAACCACAACCCCAACCAACCACAACCCCAACCAACCCCAACCGCAACAAACACCAACCCCAACCAACGCGAACACCAACCAACCCCAATCCCAAAGAACCTCAACCCCAACCAAACCCCAACCAACCTCAACCCCAACCAACCCCAACCAACCCCAACCCCAACCAACCCCAAAGAACCCCAACCCCAACCAACCACAACCCCAACCAAGCCCAACCCCAACCAACCCCAAACCCAACAACAACACCAACCCCAAACCCAATCCCAACCAAACTTAACCAAACCCAACAACCCCAAACCCAACAAACTCCAATCCCAACCAATCCCAACCAAACCTAACCTCAACCAACCCCAAACCCAACTAACCCCAACCCCAACCAAACCCAACCAACCAACCAACTCCAACCCCAAACAACCCCAAACAACCCCAACCACCCAACCCTACCAACCCCATCCAACCCCAACCCCAACCACCCCTACCCCAACTAACCCCAACCCCAACCAGCCCCAACCCAACCAGCCCCAATCAACCCCAAACCCAACCAACACCAACCAACCAACACCAGCCCCAACCAACCCCAACCAACCTCAACCCCAACCAACCCCAACCAACCCCAACCCCAACCAACCCCAAAGAACCCCAACCCCAACCAACCACAACCCCAACCAAGCCCAACCCCAACCAACCCCAAACCCAACAACAACACCAACCCCAAACCCAATCCCAACCAAACTTAACCAAACCCAACAACCCCAAACCCAACAAACTCCAATCCCAACCAATCCCAACCAAACCTAACCTCAACCAACCCCAAACCCAACTAACCCCAACCCCAACCAAACCCAACCAACCAACCAACTCCAACCCCAAACAACCCCAAACAACCCCAACCACCCAACCCTACCAACCCCATCCAACCCCAACCCCAACCACCCCTACCCCAACTAACCCCAACCCCAACCAGCCCCAACCCAACCAGCCCCAATCAACCCCAAACCCAACCAACACCAACCAACCAACACCAGCCCCAACCAACCCCAACCAACCACAACCCCAACCAACCAACCCCAACCAACCCCAACCCCAACCAACCCCAACGCCAACCAACCAACCCCAACCTATTACAACCCCAACCGACCACAACCCCAACACACCCCAACCAACCCCAACACGCCAACCCCAACCCTAACCAATCCCAACCCACCAACACAAACCCCAACCCCAACAAACCCCAACACACCAACCCAAACCCCAACCAACCCCAACCAACCCCAGCCACAACCAATCCCAACCAACAAAACCCAAACCCAACCAACCCCAACACCAACCAACACCAACCAACCAACCCCAACCATAACCAACCCCAAACAACCCCAACCAACACCAACCATCCCCAACCCCAACCAAACAAACCCAACCAAACAACAAACCCAAACCCAACCAAACCCAACCAACCTCAACACAACCAAACCCAACCAACCCCAACCCCAACCAACACCAACCAACCAACACCAACCCCAACCAACCAAAGCAAACCCCAACCAACCCCAACCAAGCCCAACCAACCCCAACCCCAACCAACCTACCCCAACACCAAACAACCACAACCAACCAACCCCAACCCCAACCATTCCCAACCAACCAAACCCAACCCCAACCAACCCGAACCTTCCCCAAACCCAATCAACCCCAACTTCAACCAAACCCAACCAACCTCAACCCAACTAACCCCAACCAACACCAACCAACCCCAACCAACCCCAACCCCAACCAACACCAACCCCAAACAACCCCAACCCACCAACCCCAAACCCAACCATCCCAAACCCACCAAACCCAACCCCAACTTACCAACTCCAACCAACCCCAACCCACCAACCCCAACCCCAACCAACCTAAACCAACCCCAACCCATCAACCCCAACACCAACCAAACACAAACCACCAACCCCAACCCTAACCAATCCCAACCCACCAACTCCAACAAACCCCAACCCACCAACCCCAACCCCAACCAACCCCAACGCAAACCAATCCAAACCAAACCCAAACCAAACCAACCCCAACACCAACCAACCCCAACCAACCAACCAACCCCAAACCCAACCAAGCCCAAACAACCCCAACCATCCCCAAACCCAACCAACCAACCCCAACCAACCAACAAACCCAGACCCAACCAAACCCAAACAACCTCAACCAAACCCAACCAACCCCAACCCCAACCAACCCCAACCAATCCCAAACAACCCCAACCCCAACACACCAAACCCAACCCACAAACACCAACATCAACCAACCCCAACCCACCTATCCCAAACCACCTCAACCCACCAACTCCAAACCCAACCCACGAAACCCAACCAACCTCAACCCACCAACCCCAACCCCAACAAACCCCAACCCAGCTACTCCAACAAACCAACCCCAACCCCAACCAACACAAACCCCAACCCCAACCAACACCAACCCACAAACTCCAACCAACCCCAACCCACCAACACCAAACCCAACCCCAACCAACCCCAACACCAAACAACCCCAACCCACCTACCCCAACCACAACCAACCCCAACACACTACCCCAACTACAACCAAACCCAACCCACCAACACCAACGCCAAAAAACCACAACTAACCCCAACCAAAACAAACCCCAACACACCAACCCCAACCCACCAAACCCAAACCCAACCAACCCCAACCCCAACCAACCCCAACCAACCCTAACCCCAGCCACCCACAACCCCAACCAACCCCAACCCCAACCAACCTCAACCAACCAACTCCAACCCGAAACAACCCAAAACAACCCCAACCAACCAAACCCCAACCAACCCCAACCGCAACCACCCCAACCCCAACCAACCCAATCACCAACCAGCCCCAACCAACCAACCCCAACCAAGCCCATCCAAAACCAACTCCAACCCCAACCAACCCCAACATTTAACAACGCCAACCAACCCCAACCCCAACCAACCCCAACTAGCCTACTCGAACCCCGAACAACCACAACCAACCAACCAACCCCAACCCCAACCAATCCCAACCAACCAAACCCAACCCCAACCAACCCCAACCATAAGCAACCCCAATCAACCAACACCAACCCCAACCAACCCCAACCAACCAACACCAACGCCAACCAACCCCAACCACAACTAAGCCCAACCCACCAACCCCAAACCAAAACTTCCCCAACCCACCAACCGCAACAACAAACCACCAACTCCAACCCCAACAAACCCCAACCCATCAACACCAACCCCAACCAACCTAAACCCACCAACCCCAACCCACCAACACCAACCCCAACCAACACCGACCCCAACCAACCCCAACCAACCAACCCCCAGCCCAACCAACCCCAACCAACCCCAACCCACCAACCCCAACCCCAACCAACATAAACCCACCAACCCCTTCCACAACCCACCAACCCCATTCCCAGCCAACCACAACCCACCAACCCCAACTACAACCAATCCCAACCCACCAACCCCAACCAACCCCGACCCCAACCAACCCCAACCAACCAACCCCCACACGAACAAACCCCAACCAACCCCAACGCCAACCAACCCCAACCAACCAACACCAACCAACACCAACCCCAACCAACCAACCCCAACCAAGCCATACCAAACCCAACCCCAACCAACCCCAACCAACCTACTCGAACCCCAAACAACCACAACCAACCAACCCCAACCCCAACCAATCCCAACCAACCAAACCCAACCCCAACCAACCCCAACCCCAACCAACCCCAATCAACCAACCGCAACCGCAACACCAACCAACCCCAACCAACCAACACCAACACCAAACAAACCCGACCCCAACCAACCCCAACCAACCAAACCCCACCCCAACCAACCCCAAACAACCCCAACCCCAACCAACCCCAACCAACCAACACCAACCACAACCAACCCAAACTCCAACCAAAAAACCCCAACCCCAACCGACCTACTCGAACCCCAAACAACCACAACCAACCAACCCCAACCAACCAACACCAACGCAAACCAACCCCAACCCACCAACCCCAATCCCAACCAACCTAAACCCACCAACCCCAACCCCAACCCACCAACACCAACCCCAACCAACCCCGACCCCAACCAACCCCAACCAACCCCCACCCCAACCAACCCCAACCCACCAACCCCAACCCCAACCAACATAAACCCACCAACCCCTACCCCAACCCACCAACCCCATCCCCAGCCAACCACAACCCACCAACCCCAACTACAACCAATCCCAACCCACCAACCCCAACCAACCCCGACCCCAACCAACCCCTACCAACCAACCCCCACCCGAACAAACCCCAACCAACCCCAACGCCAACCAACCCCAACCAACCAACACCAACCAACCAACCAACACCAACCCCAACCAACCAACCCCAACCCCAACCAACCAACCCTAACCAAGCCATACCAACCCCAACCCCAACCAACCCCAACCAACCTACTCGAACCCCAAACAACCACAACCAACCAACCCCAACCCCAACCAATCAGAACCAACCAAACCCAACACCAACCAACCCCAACCCCAACCAACCCCAATCAACCAACCCCAACACCAACCAACCCCAACCAACCAACACCAACGCAAACCAACCCCAACCCACCAACCCCAACCCCAACCCCAACCCACCAACACCAACCCCAACCAACCCCGACCCCAACCAACCCCAACCAACCAACCCCCACCCCAACCAACCCCAAACAACCCCAACCTCAACCAACCCCAACCAACCAACACCAACCAACCAACACCAACCAACCAACACCAACCACAACCAACCCAAACACCAACCAACTAACCCCAACCCCAACCGACCTACTCGAACCCCAAACAACCACAACCAACCAACCCCAACCAACACCAACGCAAACCAACCCCAACCCACCAACCGCAACCCCAACCAACCTAAACCCACCAACCCCAACCCCAACCCACCAACACCAACCTCAACCAACCCCGACCCCAACCAACCCCAACCAACCCCCACCCCAACCAACCCCAAACAACCCCAACCCCAACCAACACCAACCAACCAACACCAAACACAACCAACCCAATCCCCAACCAACCAACCCCGACCCCAACCGACCTACTCGAACCCCAAACAACCACAACCAACCAACCCCAACCCCAACCAATCCCAGCCAACCAAACCCAACCACAACCAACCCCAACCAACCCCAATCAACCAACCCCAACCAACCCCAACCAACCACCACCAACGCCAACCAACCCAAACCACAATTAAACCCCAACCCACCAACCCCAACCCCAACCTACCTAAACCCACCAACCCCAACCCCAACACCAACCAACCACAATCCACCAACCGCAACCTCAACCAACCCCAACCCCAACCAATCACAACCAACCAAACCCAAACCCAACCAACCCCAACACCAACCAACATCAAACAACGAGCCCCAAACCCAACAAACACCAACTCCAACCCGAACCCCAACTAACCCGAAACCCAACCCCAAACAACCTCATTCCAACCCTAACTTACCCCAACCCCAACCAACCCCAATCAACCAACCGCAACACCAACCAACCCCAACCAACCAACACCAACGCAAACCAACCCCAACCCACCAACCCCATCCCAACCAACCTAAACCCACCAACCCCAACCCCAACCCACCAACACCAACCCCAACCAACCCCGACCCCAACCAACCCCAACCAACCAACCCCCACCCCAACCAACCCCAAATAACCCCAACCCCAACCAACCAACACCAACCACAACCAACCCAAACCCCAACCAACCAACCCCAACCCCAACCGACCTACTCGAACCCCAAACAACCACAACCAACCAACCCCAACCAACCAACACCAACGCAAACCAACCCCAACCCACCAACCTCAACCCCAACCAACCTAAACCCACCAACCCCAACCCCAACCCACCAACACCAACCCCGACCAACCTCAACCCCAACCAACCCCAACCAACCAAACCCACCCCAACCAACCCCAACCCCAACCAACCCCATCCCACCAACCCCAACCCCAACCAACATAAACCCACCGACGCCTACCCCAACCCACCAACCCCATCCCCAGCCAACCACAACCCACCAACCCCAACTACAACCAATCCCAACCCACCAACCCCAACCAACCCCGACCCCAACCAACCCCTACCAACTAACCCCCACCCGAACAAATCCCAACCAACCCCAACGCCAACCAACCCCAAAGAACCAACACCAACCAACCAACCAACACCAACCCCAACCAACCAACCCCAACCAACCAACCCCAACCAAGCCATACCAACCCCAACCCCAACCAACCCCAACCAACCTACTCGAACCCCAAACAACCACAACCAACCAACCCCAACCCCAACCAGTCCCAACCAACCAAACCCAACCCCAACCAACCCCAACCCCAACCAACCCCAACCCCAATCAACCAACCGCAACACCAACCAACCCCAACCAACCAACACCAACGCAAACCAACCCCAACCCACCAACCCCAACCCCAAACAACCTAAACCCACCAACCCCAACCCCAACCCACCAACACCAACCCCAACAAACCCCGACGCTAACCAACACCAACAAACCAACCCCCACCCCAACCAACCCCAAACAACCCCAAGCTCAACCAACCCCAACCAACCAACACCAACCAACCAACACCAACCAACCAACACCAACCACAACCAACCCAAACACCAACCAACCCCAACCCCAACCGACCTACTCGAACCCCAAACAACCAAAACCAACCAACCCCAACCAACACCAACGCAAACCAACCCCAACCCACCAACCCCAACCCCAACCAACCTAAACCCACCAACCCCAACCCCAACCCACCAACACCAACCTCAACCAACCCCGACCCCAACCAACCCCAACCAACCAACCCCCACCCCAACCAACCCCAAACAACCCCAACCCCACCCAACCCCAACCAACCAACCAACCAACACCAAACACAACCAACCCAAACCCCAACCAACCAACCCCAACCCCAACCGACTTACTCGAACCCCAAACAACCACAACCAACCAACCCCAACCCCAACCAATCCCAGCCAACCAAACCCAACCACAACCAACCCCAACCAACCCCAATCAACCAACCCCAACCCCAACCAACCCCAACCAACCACCAAAAACGCCAACCAACCCAAACCACATTTAAACCCCAACCCACCAACCCCAACCCCAACCTACCTAAACCCACCAACCCCAACCCCAACACCAACCAACCACAATCCACCAACCGCAACCTCAACCAACCCCAAGCAACCCCAACCCCAACCAATCACAACCAACCAAACCCAAACCCAACCAACCCCACCACCAACCAACATCAACCAACGAGCCCCAACCCCAACAAACCCCAACAAACTCCAACAAACCCCAAACAATCCCAACCCCAACCAACCCCAATCCCAACTCCAAACAACCCCAACAAACCCTACCCAACCCAACCCCAACCAACCCCAACCAACACAAACCAACCAACACCAACCCCAACCAACCAAACCCAACCGCAACCAACCCCAACCCCAACAAAGCTACCCCAACGGCAACCAACCAACCCCAACCCCAACCCCAACCAAGCAACCCCAACGTCAACCAACCAACCCCAACCTTAACCAACCCCAAACAACCCCAACCAACCCCAACTCCAAAACTAACCTCAACCAACCCCAACCCCAACCAACCACAACCACAACCAACCACAACCCCAACCAACCACAACCCCAACCAACCACAACCCCAACCAACCCCAACCGCAACAAACACCAACCCCAACCAACGCGAACACCAACCAACCCCAATCCCAAAGAACCTCAACCCCAACCAAACCCCAACCAACCTCAACCCCAACCAACCCCAACCAACCCCAACCCCAACCAACCCCAAAGAACCCCAACCCCAACCAACCACAACCCCAACCAAGCCCAACCCCAACCAACCCCAAACCCAACACCAACCCCAAACCCAATCCCAACCAAACCTAACCAAACCCAACAACCCCAAACCCAACAAACTCCAATCCCAACCAATCCCAACCAAACCTAACCTCAACCAACCCCAAACCCAACTAACCCCAACCCCAACCAAACCCAACCAACCAACTCCAACCCCAAACAACCCCAAACAACCCCAACCACCCAACCCCAACCAACCCCAACCCCAACTAACCCCAACACCAACCAGCCCCAACCCAACCAGCCCCAATCAACCCCAAACCCAACCAACACCAACCAACCAACACCAGCCCCAACCAACCCCAACCAAACACAACCCCAACCAACCAACCCCAACCAACCCCAACACCAACCAACCCCAACGCCAACCAACCAACCGCAACCTATTACAACCCCAACCGACCACAACCCCAACACACCCCAACCAACCCCAACACGCCAACCCCAACCCTAACCAATCCCAACCCACCAACACAAACCCCAACCCCAACAAACCCCAACACACCAACCCAAACCCCAACCAACCCCAGCCACAACCAATCCCAACCAACAAATCCCAAACCCAACCAACCCCAACACCAACCAACACCAACCAACCAACCCCAACCCTAACCAACCCCAAACAACCCCAACCAACACCAACCATCCCCAACCCCAACCAACCAAACCCAACCAAACCCAACCAACCTCAACCCAACCAAACCCAACCAACCCCGACCCCAACCAACACCAACCAACCAACACCAACCCCAACCAACCAAAACAAACCCCAACCTACCCCAACCAAGCCCAACCAACCTACCCCAACACCAAACAACCACAACCAACCAACCCCTACCCCAACCATTCCCAACCAACCAAACCCAACCCCAACCAACCCGAACCTTCCCCAAACCCAATCAACCCCAACCTCAACCAAACCCAACCAACCTCAACCCAACCAACCCCAACCAACCCCAACCATCCCCAACCAACCCCAACCAACCCCAACCCCAACCAACACCAACCCCAAACAACCCCAACCCACCAACCCCAAACCCAACCATCCCAAACCCACCAAACCCAACCCCAACTTACCAACTCCAACCAACCCCAACCCACCAACCCCAACCCCAACCAACCTAAACCAACCCCAACCCATCAACCCCAACACCAACCAAACACAAACCACCAACCCCAACCCTAAGCAATCCCAACCCACCAACTCCAACAAACCCCAACCCACCAACCCCAACCCCAACCCCAACCAACCCCAACCCAAACCAATCCAAACCAAACCCAAACCAAACCAACCCCAACACCAACCAACCCCAACCAACCAACCCCAAACCCAACCAAGCCCAAACAACCCCAACCATCCCCAACCCCAACTAACCAACCCCAACCAACCAACAAACCCAGACCCAACCAAACCCAAACAACCTCAACCAAACCCAACCAACCCATACCCCAACCAACCCCAACCAATCCCAACCAACCCCAACCAACCCCAACACACCAAACCCAACCCACAAACACCAACATCAACCAACCCCAACCCACCAATCCCAAACAACCTCAACCCACCAACTCCAAACCCAACCCACGAAACCCAACCAACCTCAACCCACCAACCCCAACCCCAACAAACCCCAACCCAGCTACTCCAACAAACCAACCCCAACCCCAACCAACACAAACCCCAACCCCAACCAACACCAACCCACAAACTCCAACCAACCCCAACCCACCAACACCAAACCCAACCCCAACCAACCCCAACACCAAACAACCCCAACCCACCTACCCCAACCACAACCAACCCCAACACACTACCCCAACTACAACCAAACCCAACCCACCAACACCAACGCCAACCAACCACAACTAACCCCAACCAAAACAAACCCCAACACACCAACCCAACCCTCCAAACCCAAACCCAACCAACCCCAACCCCAACCAACCCCAACCAACCCTAACCCCAACCACCCACAACCCCAACCAACCCCAACCCCAACCAACCCCAACCAACCAACTCCAACCCGAAACAACCCAAAACAACCCCAACCAACCAAACCCCAACCAACCCCAACCGCAACCACCCCAACCCCAACCAACCCAATCACCAACCAGCCCCAACCAACCAACCCCAACCCCAACCAAGCCCATCCAAAACCAACTCCAAACCCAACCAACCCCAACATTTAACAACGCCAACCAACCCCAACCCCAATCAACCCCAACTAGCCTACTCGAACCCCGAACAACCACAACCAACCAACCAACCCCAACCCCAACCAATCCCAACCAACCAAACCCAACCACAACCAACCCCAACCATAACCGACCCCAATCAACCAACACCAACCCCAGCCAACCCCAACCAACCAACACCAACGCCAACCAACCCCAACCACAACTAAGCCCAACCCACCAACCCCAAACCAAAACTTCCCCAACCCAGCAACCGCAACACCAAACCACCAACTCCAACCCCAACCAACCTCAACCCACCAACACCAACCCCAACCAACCTAAACCCACCAACCCCAACCCAGCAACACCAACCCCAACCAACACCGACCCCAACCAACACCGACCCCAACCAACCCCAACCAACCAACCCCCAGCCCAACCAACCCCAACCAACCCCAACCCCAACCAACCCCAACCCACCAACCCCAACCCCAACCAACATAAACCCACCAACCCCTACCCCAACCCACCAACCCCATCCCCAGCCAACCACAACCCACCAACCCCAACTACAACCAATCCCAACCCACCAACCCCAACCAACCCCAACCAACCAACCCCCACACGAACAAACCCCAACCAACCCCAACGCCAACCAACCCCAACCAACCAACACCAACCCCAACCAACCAACCCCAACCAACCAACCCCAACCAAGCCATACCAAACCCAACCCCAACCAACCCCAACCAACCTACTCGAACCCCAAACAACCACAACCAACCAACCCCAACCCCAACCAATCCCAACCAACCAAACCCAACCCCAACCAACCCCAACCCCAACCAACCCCAACCCCAACCAACCCCAATCAACCAACCGCAACCGCAACACCAACCAACCCCAACCAACCAACACCAACACCAAACAAACCCGACCCCAACCAACCCCAACCAACCAAACCCCACCCCAACCAACCCCAAACAACCCCAACCCCAACCAACCCCAACCAACCATACAACCAACCCCAACAAACCAACCCCTACCATTCCCAACCCACCAACCCCAAACCCAACCAGTTCAAACCCACCAACCACAACACCAAACAACCCCAAACCCAACCAACCCCAACCCAAACCAACGCCAACCTAGCCAAACCCCAACCGACCCCAACCAACCCCAAACTCAAATCCAACCAACCTCAACCCCAACCAGCCCCAACCAAACCCAACCCCAAGAAAACCCCAACCAATCACAACCCCAACCCCAACCAACACCACCAACCAACCTCAACCAACCCCAACCTCAACCAACACCATCCAACCAACACCAACCCCAACCCCAAACAACCAACCCCATCCAACATAAACAAACGAACTCCAACCAACCCCACTCCCAACTAATCAAACCCAACCAACCTACCCCAAACAACCCCAACCAACCAAACCCTGCCGCAACCAATCCCAACAAACCAACCCCAACCAACCAACCCCAACCCTAACCAACCCCCCAACCTTCCAACCAACCTCAACCCACCAACCAACCCCAACCAAAGCCAACCAACCACAACCCCATACAACCACAACCAACACCAACCAACCCCGACCCGAACCAACACCAATCCCAACCAACCCCAAACAACCAACCTCAACCCCAACCAACCAACCCCAGCCCCAACCCCAAACAGCTCCAACCAACCCCACTCCCAACCAACCCCAAACACAATCACAACAAACCCCAACCCCAACCAACCCCAACCTCAACCAACCCCAACCCCAACCCCAACCCCAACCAACCACAACCCCAACCCAGCAACCCCGACCCACCAACTCAAACCCGCCAACCCCAACCAACGTCAACCCTCAAACCCCAACCAACCCCAAACCACCAAACACAACCATCCCCAACGGACCAACCCCAACAAACCCCAAAAAACGAACCCCAACCAACCCCAACCCCAAGCAACCCCAACCAACCCCAACAAACCCCAACCCAAACCAACCCCAACCAACCAACTTTAACCAGCCAACACCAACCAACCAACCAACCAAACCCAACCAACCAAACCCAACCAACCTACCCCAAACAACCCCAACCATAACCCCAACCAATCGCAACCAACAAACCCCAGCCCCAACCAAACAACCCCAACCAACCCCAACCAACAAACACCAACCAATCCCAATCAAACCCAATCCCAACCAACTCCAACCAACCCCAAAAAACCAGCACCAACCCACCAACCCCACCCCCAAACAACCACAACCCACCAAAACCAACACCAGCTTACCTCAAACCACCAACCCCAACCCCAACCAACCACAACCCACCAACCCCAGCCCCCACCAATCCCAACCCACCAAGCCTAACACCAACCAAACCCAACACCAACCAACCCCAAAACACCAACCCCAACCCCAACCAACCCCTACCCAACAACCCCAACCAACCCTAACACCATCCTACCCCAACCCACCAACCCCAAACCCCAAACAACCCGAACCCCAAACAACCGCAACCAACCCCAACCAACCCTAACCCAACCAACCCCAACCAAGCCCAACACCAACCAACCACAACCAACCGCAACCCCAACTAACCCCAAGCAAGCCCAACCCCAACCAACTCCAACCAACCCCAACCCCAACCAACCCTAGCCCCAAACTACCCCAACACAACATCCCCAAACCCCAAACAACCCGAACCCCAAACAACCGCAACCAACCCCAACCAACCCCGACCCCAACCAAACCCAACGAGCCCCATCACCAACTATCACCAACCCCAACCCCAACCAACCTCTAACCACACCCCAACCAACCCCAACCAACCCCAACCAACCCCAATTCCAAAGCCAATCCCAACCCCAAACCCAACACCAACCAAACCAAACCCAACCAACACCAACCCCAACAAACCCCAGTAAAACCCCAACCAATCCCAACTCCAACCAACCCCATTCCCAACCCCAAATAACCCCAACAAACCCCAACACCAACCTACACCTAGCCCAACCAACCCCAACTAATACAAACCAACCAACACCATCCCCAACCAACCCCAACCGCAACCAACCCCAACCCCAACCAAGCAACCCCAACGTCAACCCACCAACCCCAACACCAAACCACCAACCCCATTCCCAGCCAACCACAACCCACCAACCCCAACCACAACCAATCCCAATCCACCAACCCCAATCCCAACCAACCCCATCACACCAACACCAACCTCAACCAACCCCGACCCTATCCAACCCCAACCAACCAACCCCCACCCCAACCAACCCCAACCAACCCCAACAAACCCCAACCCCAACCAACCCCAACCCCTAACACCAACCAACCCCAACCCCAACCAACCAACCCCAACCAAGCCCAACCAACCCCAACCAACCTAGCCCAACCCCAAAACCACATAACCAACCAACCCCAACCAACCCCAACCATCCCCAAACCCATCCAACTCCAACCCCAACCAAACCCAACCAACCTCAACCCAACCAACCCCAACCAACCATAACCCCAAACAACCCCAACCCACCAACCCAAAACCCAACCCACCAACCCCAACCCCAACCAACGCCAACCCAACAACCCCAACCCCAACCAACATAAACCCACCAACCCCAACCCACCAACACCAACCCCAACCAACACCAACACCAACCAACTTCAACACCAACCGACCAACCAACCAACACCAACACCAACCGACCAACCAATCAACACCAACACCAACTGACCAACCAACCAATACCAACTCCAACACCAACCGACCAACCAGCCAACACCAATCGACCAACCAACCAACACCAACACCAACCGACCAACCAACCCCAGCACCAATACCAGCCAACCAACACCAACACCAACAAACCAACCAACACCAACCAACCAACACCAACACCAACCAACCAATTCCAACACCAACCAACAAACACCAACACCAACCAACACCAACCAACACCAACCAAATCCAACACCAACCATCACCAACCAACACCAACACCAAGCAACCCTAACAGCAACACCAACCAACCAACACAAACACCAAAAGCAACTAACACTAACACCAAGAACAACCAACCTGTCAACACCAACACCAACCAACCAACCAACACCAACCACAACCAACCAACTAACACCAACACCAACCAATCAACCAACACCAGCCAACCAACCAACACCAACCAACCAACACCAACCGACCAACCAACCAACACCAACCGACCAACCAACCAACCAACACCAACCCACCGACCAACCAACATCAATACCAACCGACCAACCAACACCAACACCAACCGACCAACCAAGCAACCAACTCCAACCGACCAACCAACACCAACACCAACACTAACCGTCCAACCAACACCAACACCATACGACCAACCAACACCAACATCAAACGACCAAACAACACCAACACCAACCAACACCAACACCAACCGATCAACCAACACCAACACCAACACCAACCGACCAACCAACACCAACACCAACCGAGCAACGAAAACCAACACCAACCGACCAACCAAAACCAACACCAACCGACCAACCAACCAACACCAACACCAACCAACCAACACCAACCAACTTCAACACCAACCGACCAACCAACCAACACCAACATCAACCGACCAACCAATCAACACCAACACCTACCGACCAACCAATCAACACCAACAACAACACCAACCGACCAACCAACACCAACCGACCAACCAACACCAACACCAACCGACCAACCAACACCAACACCAACCGACCAACCAACACCAACCGACCAACCAGCCAACACCAATCGACCAACCAACCAACACCAACACCAATCGACCAACCAACCAACACCAACACCTACCGACCAACCAATCAACACCAACAACAACACCAACCGACCAACCAACACCAACCGACCAACCAACACCAACACCAACCGACCAACCAACACCAACACCAACACCAACCGACCAACCAACACCAACACCAACACCAACCGACCAACCAACACCAACACCATCCGAGCAACCAACACCAACCGACCAACCAACCAACACCAACACCAACCGACCAACCAACCAACACCAACACCAACCGACCAAACAGCCAACACCAACACCAACCAATACCAACACCAACACCAACCGACCAGCCAACACCAACACCAACCGACCAACCAACACCAACACAAACGACCAAACAACCAACACCAACCGACCAACCAAGCAACCAACACCAACCGACCGACCAACCAACATCAATGCCAAACGACCAACCAACCAATACCAACACCAACCGACCAACCAAGCAACTAACACCAACACCAACCGACCAACCAACACCAACACCAACCAACCAGCCAACACCAACACTAACCGTCCAGCCAACACCAACACCATACGACCAACCAACACCAACATCAAACGACCAACCAACACCAACACCAACACCAACCGATCAACCAACACCAACACCAACCGACCAACCAACACCAACACCAACACCAACCGAGCAACGAAAACCAACACCAACCGACCAACCAAAACCAACACCAACCGACCATCCAAAACCAACACCAACACCAACCGACCAACCAACACCAACACCAAACGACCAACCAACACCAACACCAACCGACCAACACCAACACCAACCAACACCAACACCAACCAACTTCAACACCAACCGACCAACCAACCAACACCAACACCAACCGACCAACCAATCAACACCAACACCAACTGACCAACCAACCAATACCAACTCCAACACCAACCGACCAACCAGCCAACACCAATCGACCAACCAACACCAACACCAACACCAACCGACCAACCAACCCCAGCACCAATACCAGCCAACCAACACCAACCCCAACACCAACCAACCAACACCAACCAACCAACACCAACACCAACCCGAACACCAACACCAACCAACCAACACCAACCCCAACACCAACCAACCAACGCCAACCCCAACACCAACACCAACCAACCAACGCCAACCCCAACCCCAACACCAACCAACCAACGCCAACCCCAACACCAACTAACCAACGCCAACGCCAACGCCAACCCCAACAACAACACCAACCAACGCCAACCCCAGCACCAACACCAACCCCAACACCAACCCGAACACCAACCCCAACACCAACCAACACCAACACCAACCAGCACCAACACCATCCATCCATCCATCCATTCATCCATCCATCCATCCATCCATCCACTTATTTATCTCATCATCTCTTTCTTCCTTCCTCCCTTCCTCCTTCCCTCCCCTCCTCCCTCTCTCCCTCTCTCTCCCTGTCCCCCTTTCTCTCTTTCTTTATTTATTTACACCCTTTAATATTTGAGGTCCCCCTTGCCTTTGGAATATTTACTCATCGGCAATAATGTTCAGTTAGTTACTGTTGTGTATCTTTGGGTTTGTTTATCTTAGGTTTTCTTTATAAACATTAAATTTACACACACATTCACATTTTAGCTCATACTTCCTTTAGGGATGATGGGGAATAATTCTTCCTAAAGAAAACTTCCCAACCTCCAACAAGGAATCAAACTCAGGACCTCTGGATTTTGAAGCCAGCATGCTAACTACCAGAGCACAGGGGCAGTCAAATGAATGTGGCTTGTTAACTGCTACGTATAGAATAGAAAAACATGTAATGTTGCTTCCTTAGTATACTAGGTGAGTCAGCCGCCCTTTATTTTTTTGGAATGTAGACCACCCATCAAATGCTATGTGCGCTTTCGTCCAGTTTTGCACTTACTAAAACGTATTGCCTGACATTCTTAGAGAGAGGAATGTGCAAAACTCAGAGGAACAGCGGTTTAAGGGACAGAACATACTCCTTGCTAAAGTACACCTCAAAAACATACGACTTGTTTACTAAGAGCGAATTCCAGTTTCTAGCTGATTTTACAAACTTTTTATTAGAGTATACGTAGCAGCATAATTCAGTAAATGCCTCTGATAAAAAGGACCTATCATGAGTACACCAACAACACCAAATAAAAAGAAAATGGCAGGCACTTGTACTTAGAGCAGGGATTTGGCTGCAAAAAATTAGGCAAAAATTAAGGACACACCTCTTCCATCATGGACATGTACAGTCAAAATGCACATAATATTAAATAATGTTTTATTTAAATTGCTGTGTAAACTACGTCTTGTACATCTCAAATAACAGGCATAATAGCTTTTGCCATCTAAGTACTAACATTAAAATGCCCAGCAAAGGATTAAAACTGTCTCAAAAGACTAAAGCAAGCATGAAAACTTGCAAAGTGGCAATGGCATAACGCCTGGCATACAAATCGTACTATTGAACTCTAAACATGCTTTCAGTGAAGTCTCAAAATAGCTGAAGAGAATAATGACTGTAGCATGTGCGCTACCCCTCAGGAACACGGGTTCGCATCTCGGTGTTATGCAATTCTTTTTATGCTCATCAAAACTTGGAAACCGAATTCACAATAATCTAATTAAGTCCCTGAGGGTTTAGGACATTATAACTGAAATCGTTTTTGGTTGTCTGCATTTTGTAGTAGAACAGGTATAATGACTTCTGCCCCATTGGACTGGCATGGTGTAGTGTGTTATTATGAATGCCGACTCCCTTCATTCTCCAGCAAAAGCTGTTGCATGATATTATGTGCCATTCCTTCACCACATATTCGTCAGACTAGTACATTGATATGCTTTTCATCTATGGAGAAACAAGGGCCCATGCACAAGCAGCTCAGCATCTATACTGGGGAGATATGCTAATAGACAACAACTATACCACAAAATGGAAATAAAACAATTACAATTAAAATAATAACAGCTTTTAACATAATAATTGTTCAGCCAATGTTATTTGTGAATATTACACGGTAAAAAAAGGTAATTAAAAAAATCAGCAAATGGAGGAGAGTCGAACCACATCTACACCAGGCAGACTGCTTATGAATCGGGCACTTGTTCCAACTGAGCTACCTAGTAACATGGGAAATAAACATTCCATTTAACTTGTAGTATCCGCTCGTCCCAATGAACATTTGCAAAGATGCATACGTCAACTGTCCAATTACAAGTATTTTAAAAGGTGATGCTTTAACATCTATAGTAGTACCTAATAAGTTCATCAAGTGTGTAACTAAAGACATCCATGTTAAATACTTGGGTAGAACCTAGCATAGGGGCTGATGTTTTCATGTTAGAGTATAAAATGTAGATTGCATAAAACTGGAGAATAAGGGGCAGCTGACTCACCTGGTATAATACATAAAAATGTGTATTATATGGAGTGATCATTTTATGGCCTGGCACAGATTGTATATGGAGAGAGCAAAAAAGTTCCAAACAGGCTGCGCTGTGTTTTGCCTGTTGGAATCCTTGGCGCTTGTTGCTATTTGCCACTGTCATAGAAAGGTGTGGATGAACCCATACAACATTTTTAAAACTAATTTTAAAGGCTTTACTTAGCAACTTAATGAAAAGAGATGCTGAAACTGGCCAGAGTCGTCTGTACATTTTTGGCACCTCTTTAGGAAACTATCCATCATTCACCATAGTTCACATTGTGAAATGCTGGCAATTTCCCGGCAGATATTTAAATTCTTCCAGGGCGTGTGGAATTGTCTTGTACATTTTATGCTTTAAGTTACCTCAGAGATAGAAATCACTTATTGGAGCTCTGAGAAACCTTTCTCTGCTAATGACACACCATACACAAATTTTTGCATCATGAAGGGGTACTTCATGAGCAATATTAGGTTCAGTGTTGTATGGCCAATTTTTTTTTCAGTCAACAGCTGACATCCATACATATGTGAATACAATTTTGCCCCTTTTTTTAGAGAATTGACAGGGAGTGTAATGTTGCCCTTTTCAACACGTCTCTGCAACAGCTCAATGTGGCCAATCTTTTGCTGAGAACAACTGAAAGTGTGTTTCAGGACAGAATTACTAGTAGAGATTTTAGCCCCCTTGGTCCCCTGACCTAACCCCCTGTGATTTCTATTCAAGACAAATTTCATTCAAGACAAATCCACACACCCTGGAAGAATTCAAACAAAATACCTGCCAGGAAACTGCTAGCATTTCTCAACGTGAACTACAGCGAGTGATGGATAGTTTCCTAAAGAGTTGCTAAAAATGTATGGACAATGACGGTGGCCAGTTTCAGCATCTCCTTTCATAAAGCTGGTAAGTAAAACCTTTACAGGGAAGTTCAATTGCTACCTCTCCTCTGGTGCCCATGCCTGTATTAGTGTATTTCAATACTACTGTAGCATTTTCCTTTTTAGAACAAAAATCAGTCTAATTCCCCAACTGGTTTATATATCCCTGTCACTGACACCTTTAATGGAAGAAATCTGAATAGCTGTGAGCATCAATGCAAAGTGAAATGGACTGGCTGAAAGTCATGTGTGACTGCAGTCAAATGTGCCTGTGGTAAAGGACGGGGTGATTAGGCAAATTATAAACCTTTAAAAGTAGCTTTAAAGATATTGTACAGTTTCATCCACACCTATCTATGATAGCGGCAGACGGCAACAAGCGTCAAGAACACAGGCAAAGTTTTGCCAATTATATAAGTTTCAAGTTTATAAACTTCCTTATCTTATACACGTACTATCCTTATGCTGCCTTATGATTAACATACTAAATTGTTTCTCTTTCACAATAAAAAAAGTAGTTCAGCTCCATTGTCATTTAGCCTTAAAACATTTTAACTATTTTATCAACATAATAAATTCTTTGGTTTTAAACTTAATATTATGTTCAAACTTTCAAACACAAAATACAAGTTTACATTAAATAAACTAATAAGAAACTAAACCAGTAAAAAGTAGAATCATATCATCCCTTTTATATGTTTACAAATAAGAGTATTCAAAAAGTACCTTCTGAAATTGTAAATAAATACCTGTAAGATCACCAAAGTTTGATTTACACTTCTGATCAAAGTTGTGTTTGATATTGTAACGCTTTATATTTGCAAATTGAAATCTGAATATCTACCACTCTTCATGAAATAACCATACTCACCACTGAAGGTGTGTTGGAACACGAGCAGTATGATCAGGTTAGAGAATCTAGATGCACTGTGCAAACAGATGCACAACAGCTGATGTAATTTGACGCAATAGAGCTGCTATTCAAATGTCCAATGTGACCGAGTCTTGCTTCGGTGCTGAAATAAATGAAATAATTCGAAGAGGGAAACCTTAGAACACAGAATACAACAGGAAATGTATTTGGAATCAGTTTGAGAAATTTTGTATTGAACAAAATTATAAATTTAAACCAGATAATTCAACTTCTGACATTACCAACGTGTTAAAAAATTGGAACATCAATATGATAACCTAGTAGGCCATGTCAATGGATGCCAATGTATGTGTTCATGCTACACATTTTTTTCAGGAGGTTAGTAATTACAATATATTTAAATAACATTTCATTGACTATATCACCTTTTAATTTGTGAAATAGTCTTAATAAATACAACTCGTGATAGTCAAATTCTCTAGATAAATCAACAATCACTCGTGGCATTACTTACAATAAACCAGTAGTATATAGAACAATAATGTCAATACTGGAATAGTTACTCTTACTATGCCAGTTTTAACCTTCTTCTCCTCCTCCCCCTCCTCCTTCTTTCTGGTTAGTTTTGCTAGATATTAGATCATATTAAATAAGGAATGAATCAATGAAATGAGTACATAAATTAGATACCTGATAATAGTCCTAAGGAATAAAGAAATATCCTGAATAAATGCTGAGACTGTAAGTGTGTCTCAAACCCAGAGCCACAGTGTGAGAGAAAAGAACATTACCAATACCCAGTAGTAGAGTTAGACATCTTACTCACAAATGGTATGATCTTTTCAAGCATCACATCTGTATTACTTTGGAAGGTGGGGGATATAAATGTGTAAAATCTTATCCTATCATATGTACAAGGGTGTTCCCAAAAGTAAGGTCTCCAATTATTTTTAAATATAAAGAAACTTTTATTAAGAACAAATGTACATAGCTTTGAAGCTTGAACATTTTTTTATTTTTCCACATAATTGCCATTTTTATTTATGCATTTTTGTAAATTCTGTGGCAGTTTTTGTATGCCCATGTCATACCAGCCCGCCACCATGCTATTGAAGAAGTGTTGGATCTTATCTTTCACCTCATCGTCATCACTGAAGTGCCTTCCAGACTTGGGAAACAAGTGGTAGTCACTGGGTGCTAAATCCGGACTATAGGGTAGATGGTTGATGATGTCCCATCCAAACTGTTGCAGAAGATCCAAGGTTTGATGAATGCTGTGAGGACAAGCACTGTTGGCTTATGCCCTTGCTCAATATTCCACTTCTTCGGTTCTAAATTGCCCGTCTGAATTCTTTTTAATGTCTGACAATATCTGTCTGCATCTAATGTTGTCCCAGGATTCATGAAGTCGACCAACAATATCCCCTTTCAATCCCAAAATGTGGTTGCTATGACTTTACTACAGACTGTGTTCTTTTGAATAATTTTCGCGGCTTGGGTGAATTGGAATACCACATCTCACATGACTGTTGTTTGGTCTCGGGTGAAGTGCAAAGCCTGGGTTTCATCACCTGTGACTACTGAATCCAAGAGGTTGTCCTTTTCATCTGCATAGTGTTGAAGAAATTGGCAGGAAGATTCAGCATGTTGCCTTTTGTGATCTTCTGTTAGCACTCTTGGGACCCATCTTGCGTACACCTTCAGAAATTTCAACCCTTCAATCAAAGTCCGGTGGATGGTGCTTCGAGGAATCTCAGGAACAACAATGCAGAGCTCATTGAGTGTGATCCACCGATTTTGAAGCAGGATTTGTTCAACCTTCATGATTTTTTTTGCCGGGAATTGACAGTCTCTTGCTTCTTTTCTCATCATGAATTTCCATACAACCATCTGCAAACTCTCTACACCACTTGCAGACATTTTTGACATCCATACAAGACTTTCCATACATTTCCATCAACTGTCAATGAATTTCGATTGTATTCCTTTTGTACTCAAAAACTGAATAACTATGCAAACTTTGCAACTGGCAGTAGTGGCTAAAGGGAATCTATTACAACTGGCTGCCAAGCCAAGACTGAGAGCTCCAATGGATAAGCGGTGGTTTCTGTAGAGAGTGGAGGGAGCAAGGAAAACAGCAGTATGGTCAACATCCACACATACAGTTTTCCTGCAACCTGCAGCCCTTTGGAGACCTTACATTTGGGATTGCCCTTGTATGTTTGATCAACTGGTATGACATGCCCCATAGAATGTTAACTTGATATGTGTATGATGAAGCAAGCATTGATAACTTGCATTGTATCTATAATTAACAAACAAATTCTATAGCTGCTGCAATTTTGTATTACCTTGAAATAACCATAACAGTTCGTAACTGCCAGGAAACCACTAAAAGGTTGCTATTTATTATTTTAATTCATCAAGAGAAGTCATTAACAAAGGTAAGTACTAGAGTAAAATCCCATTTTCTAAAATCTGGTCAACCAAAACTTTAATGAAATGAAACTTCTCATCCCTAGACTTGCTAAGTAAAACTCAAAGTGTGACTATCTCAGTTCCATGCAACTGTTTAACCCTCAATCCTTTCATCCTTATTGTAAATAACTTGAACAAATGGCACTCCTGCAGTGGAATCAGATGAGACTGTGACAATATATGTTGCTTCCTGGGAGTTTTATTATTAAACAAATAAATGAATGCATCTCAAAGTTTTTAAGTCCAAGCTATTTTCCTTAACTTAAAGTCTGATAATCCAAATCTGTTTTACACAATCTTACTTTTGTATTTAATATCAAATGGCCCTACAAAATCTCTTGTATAGAATTTCACATTTTAATCAAGCAGTTATTCTCTCAGATTCCAGGGCAGCAATTATAGCAATTACTTCTAAGTTGTCACCAAAAAACCAAACAATTATAGAATGTTGGAAAATCCTTACCCATCTAACAGCACTTCAAAAACACCTGGTCTTCCAATGGATACCAGCTCACTGTGGACTGAGTGGTAATGAGAAAGCTGATTTTCTTGATAAAAAGGGTGCCGGCAATGTGCAGAAATCTATAGTTAATCTACCATTTTATGCAGCTAAAAGATTAGTCAACTCTGAATTGGAAAAAGTTATTGCAAAATATTACTATGAAAAATCAAAAAATAAAAGATGGGAACTACCAAACATTCAAACAGTAATTCCTGAGTATCCTCGAAAAACAGCAGTTGCAACCTACAGGTTGATTACAGGACATGATTGTCTGGCAAAACATTTAAACAGAATTGGGATATATTCTTCACCACTCTGCCCTCTATGTGATCTGCAAGAGGAAATGGACCGAGACCACCTTCAAATATGCCCAGCCACTTCTAGCGCCCCATCCATCAGTGAAAAATATTGGAGAACAAGAGGATTAATGACTTCATTGTCAGAAATCCAGCATTAGCTAACAACAACTTTTGTATTCAAGAGAAATGTGACAAGTAAATGGAAGGCTGCAGTGATGCAGCAGAAGAGAAAACACAGAAAGAGAAAGTGCCTATAAACTATTCAAATACTCTGAAATGTTGCGGTAAAGTATAGTGTTAGGTTATCAACTGTTTTGATCTTTTGGGATATAAATACAGACTTAAGAGTAATGTTCTTAGATGCCTAAAAAATTACAGTAAATTTAACAAACATTCTTTTCTTGTTCACTCAATAACAGAAGTGACTGTGCCATGGTCGAGCAGTTAAACCGCTTGACTCTCTATTTGATCCAGGTGCCCACATGTGGGATGTGAGGTGGAAACACTGGCACAGGGACAGGTTTTCTTCGGGTTCTCTGGTTTCTCATGCCATCATTCCACCATTGCTCCATCATCACCTTTCCTGTCATGTTTTGCCATAATTTCATATCATCCACTTCCTCACTCTCACACCAGGCTTCAGGCTGATCCCCCATCCTGGTTCTTCTGATCAACTCCGGTTCCAAAGACCATATATACTGGCCGGGAGGGCTCTGGGCACTGACCATGTCCCACTCTCCGCCACTGGACCCTGCTTCTGATGCCTGCAGTGGGCAGAGGTGGGGGATCCAGCAGCAGGGCGGTGCTCTATGTTCCACGAAAGGAATAACAGGAACTCAGTCAGTCAGTCAATAACAGAAGGAAACTACAATTTCAGTTATTCCAGAAAAAAGTACAAATGACAGCAGGAACACTCTATGGCTATTTTCAGTGCACTTGATTTTTAAATTTAGGACAACAAAGTATTTTAATTATGTTTCCCCTGAAGTATGATTTAAATTACAATGAACTGCACAGATTATTGTGGATCATGGGTTCTGCTCTACTCTCTACCAAATCATTTTGATTATGAGGAATGAGGTTAGGTCTAAAACCTGTGAATACTATATATCATTAGAGCATAACTGGCTTCATTCTATTTGGCTTTTGTGTATGTAATTGACACTTTGCATTAGTGCATTCTATTGTAGGTAATGAGGCGAGACATGAACAAATCTTGCACATACCCCTAGCTACTTTTCTCCCCTCCTTCATTGCAATGGCTGTGAGGGGGGAAAAGTGGGCGTGCTTGCTGCCAATGACTAAACGTTAATATAACAGCATGCAGCTGAAACAATTGCAGTTCACATGAAAGTAATTGTAGGCACATAGCTATAGTTATAGCCAAATCACTTTGTTCATTTTAATGCTAAATTTTATACACATATAATGTCATAAGCAATATGCACTAAAGTTATGCTAGCAAACTTCACTCCTTTGTGGACAGAAACATTATGACATCTGCGCATACATGATTGCACAACTTCTCCCACAACAGTCTTTCAGGTGAACAGTTGCCACTGCACAGATAGGGAAATTGTTCTTGTTTTGCCTCATGACCTTTATCACTTACCTATATACTTTCAAGTTGTAAACTAAACTTTACTGTAGTAGAATCCTGAAATAACATGGTTCTTAGGGGGCATGCTTTAGCTCCAACAATTCCACAGTATATCAAAATGTGAGCTTAGGAGTGACAAAACTCGATCCCACAGAGATTGTGGGCAGTGGCGGTTATTCAGGTGAAGCAGGTGAAGAGGTTTTCACCTGAAAATAGCAGTATTCTATTTTTGTTAATGTTGGCATTATTACTTTCATTCTAACAGTTTAGTCCCAAATTTCAACTGCTAGCAGCTGTAGCAGGGTCAGTGACCAACCCTTCTTTTGTTTGGAACTTACAGCCTGGCAGCAGGCAGGGAAAATTGGTGGGAACGCGCCCTCTGATCGGTTACAAGGACAAGTGCAAAATTCACAGTTACGGAAGAAACTACTGCACTAAACAGCTTGGTTGCCATGGCAACATGATGTCACGAAACGATGAACTACGGGGAAATAACACGGGCATGCACATGTTTCGAGCAAGCAAGAAATATTTTCACTTGGGCAGAGGCACAGAACACGGTAGAGGGGATGGTTTCTGTTTTCGCGCGCTTAGAAGATAGTATTCGTTTACCTCGAGGAAGAACTGGCGGTAAACTTAAAACGTAGTGTTTTAGACAACTGTGAACGGTAGGTATAATTTACGAGTTTGCTAGACTCCAGTACTTTTAATATTTAAATTATGGAATATAACTGTTTTGTTATGAATCCAGTGAACCATATAGTTTGCAATTTGCTAGAAACCCCATTTTCCAGGTGGAAAGATGAGGACAAGAAGGATGTTTTAAACTTTGGGTGGCCCACTGATATCATTGATGTAGCCCTTACAAGAGAGGATAAGAAAATAAGGAAGACTTATTAAATTCAAAAACTCTTGGCTCGATAACTATTTTTGGTTATGCAGTAGCCGTAGTTTGCAATCGCTATTCTGTTGGCCTTGTTTACTTTTCAGCAACAAAAGTAACGTGTGGGACAAAGAAAGATTCACAGATTTCATTAATATAACCTGTTCTCTTCACAAGCACAATGATTCGGCGGGACATTTAAAAGTAAATTACAACTAAACGCTTTTGAAAAAAAAAAAAAAGAAAAAAGAAAAAAAAATAGAAACACAATGGTTGACGCTCTTCAGGAAAACAGCAGACCTTTTCATGTGCGTTTCAATGGAAACGTGGCATTAAATAGGCTTTCCCTGTAGTTGATTATTAAAGTAATATTGTATTTAGGTAAACAAGAGCTTGCATTCTGAGGTCATGATGAGAGTGCGCTTTCGCTAAGTCGGGGAAATTTCAAGGAGCTTGTGTACTGAAACTCCATTAGAAATCTAAAACCACTATAGTAAAATTAAAAGTATATTCAGCGGTGATTCTAAATCTATACAAAATGAGGTGATTGGATGCATTTTGGAATACTTAAAAACCTGAAATTAATGCCTCAGATTTTTTTTTCTTCTTCTGTTGAAGTTGACGACACTACAGATATTTGTCAACACTCTCAGTGCTCTATCATTGTAAAATACGTGAATACAGAGAGCACATTGGTTGAACGATTTTTCGGATTTCATGATGTGAGTGTTGACAGGTCCGCAGAAACATTGTTCCTTTTGCTGCATGGTGTTCTTAAAGAATTTAATTATGAACGTCAATTAGTTGCACAATGTTACGATGGAGCGAGTGTTATGTCAGGACATTTGAATGGACTTCAAAAAAGAATCAAGAACAATGCTCCTCAGGCAGTTTTTGTACATTGTTTGGCTCACCGTTTAAATTTGATTTTAAAACAAAACTGTATATATTTGCATCCGCCATGTTTATTTCTCTCACTTATTACGCGAACTGTCATATGTACTGGACCAAAATAAATCATAGTGTGACAGACAGTTTCTTTTGTGTATAGCTCCATTGTATACTAAAAGCTTGGTAAAAAATGTTGGACCGTGGTACACCGGCTTTGCATTGTATTTTCAGCATGCTTAAGTGAACTTCTTCACCTATTTTGTAAGGCACGAGCCGCCACTGATTGTGGGAAACATTTGTGCAATAATAAATTACAGTACATTGTAAAGTATGCAATATACGGTAAAGTACACCACTTTTAAATACAATTACACGCCAGTTATACTAGGGGTGTATTCCAGTCCTGCAACCAATCTTAGTTTATACAGTACATACCTGCAATTTCTAATTCAAAGAAGAGGAAAATGGCCACCAACTAAAGTCGAAATCGCTAAAAGTTATTTTAAAGAATATATTCAGTATGCCAATGCAATTGATCTGACAAAAAATAATTGAACTGTATAAATCTATGTAATTATTAATGTTAAATTAATATGTATTTATCAGTTTACTTTGTAAGCAAACCCAACATGTAGTATTACATATTGTAATGGAACATGTAGAACAATAAAGAATCTTTAAAAAAAAAAAAAAAATACCTGCAATTACACTGTACCCATTTTACATTAACCTAACTTTGCATTGTCCTAAAGAAAACAGTAAGTTTGTTTAGTGGCATAATTCACAATGTTTTTTCTGTATGTATTGTTTGATTGTAGCAAGATGGAGATGAATACAGTTTGATTCATTTTACTTCTTCATACAAGAATCATCTCATTTATGGTACTTATCACTTCACTAACATGCAGAATATCTTCTTCTGTGTACATATCTCATTACTTTGAGAAATTGTTAGCAATGCAGTGGCCAAGGTCAACAATAGGAATGCAGCAGCTGCAGTGGCCAGGATCCACACTAGGAGTAGCAAAAAGTATATTCTAGTACCGCTCTTTGAAGCAAATTTTAAATTCAACTTTCAAAAATAAATGAATAAATAAATAAATAAGTAAATAAATAAATAAATAAATAAGTAAATAAATAAATAAATAAGTAAATAAATAAATAAGTAAATAAATAAGTAAATAAATAAATAAGTAAATAAATAAATAAGTAAATAAATAAGTAAATAAGTAAATAAGTAAATAAATAAATAAATAAATAAATAAATAAATAAATAAATAAATAAATAAATAAAAAGTACAATATATTTTTGAGTGACATATGTTCCCCCGCGCTAAATCCAAATCTACGATATTTCAGACCATGCTATTTCAGGCTTCTACTGTATTTTTAGACATTTTTGGAATACTTTACAAGTATATTATCACATATAATAACATCCAATCCTTAGTTTTAGCACACTTTTCCCTAATCAATATTGATGGCTAAGAGGAATATGGCCATCTCAAAATATGTAACAGTTTTGTCACATCAAATAACATCAACAAGAACCAATCAGTTAATTCTTATGATGGGAGCAAGTTAAGCTCTTGAAATTGGTCAAGATTAATTACATGTAAGTAATGTTAAGTGTTTCAATCCAACTTAGTTTTCAGTATAACAATTTTGTCTGTTTGACATTCTTCTTTTAATGCTGTTTTGTTAAAACTTGATTGTTATAGACATAAACTGTAGTAGAGAAAGTTTGTTTAGGTTAAGAAGTGAAACATACTGTGATACATTCTATGTTTGAATGCGAAGGTTTGTATAGCAGAAACCAAAGGCTCAGGGATAGAATGCTTAAAGATTATACTTACATACAGGAGGTTATGCCTGACCAGTTATACCTACAATGTCACTGACTATTAAATCCAATTGTAATTATGTGGTAGTTGTTGAAACAGTTTTCCACCTAAGAGTTATCCACACATAGTTATTCTTTTTTGTTTCTTATTGTGATTTATTTTCTCCAGAATATCACATGAACCATGTTAACTTACAAGATATCATGAATTGCTTATGTCATTTGTGTATAATATATGTAGGTTAATTTTTCTGCTGTTTCTCTTATAAAGTAAGAAAACTTTCACAGATAATGCTGAATTCTCACTTCATTGCCAGTGTTTTAAGGTTTTCCTCAGAGATATGAGTACTGACTGAGGCTTTTACAAAGGAATACTTTTACTTTCCATTAAGTTATTTGGATAAGGTGTGGCTCTAAAATAACCAGACTGGGACCTCATCTTTATTGAAAAAAATTACACATTGGAAACATTATCCCCTTCAATGGGGGTTGAAAATATATAAACAGAAATAAAAAGTTATGATCTTCAAGAAGACTGAAAAGTGGTATTGGAAAGGAACAGAGTTAAAAGTAGTGAGGAGAATTGACTACCTAGGGGTTAGGTTCAACTGTGCAGGGAATTGGAGTGAACAGAAGAAAGATGTATTGGCAAAGGGGAAACAATCAATACAGGTAATTGGAGCGTGTGTCAAAAAAAATACCAGAAATGAAAATCACATGGTTAGAAAGGATGCACAGCGTAATGGTAGAAGCAAGGATGCTATATGCAGCAGAAATACGGGGACTGGAAAAAGGTTGGGAAAATGTAGACATAATACACAAAGTTTTGTAAAATAATATTGGAGTTACCAAGGAGTTCACCAAATGGAGTAGCAGAGACAGAATACGAGCAAAAGGTAAAATGGTAGAAAGAGCAGTTAAATACTGGTTTAGAATAAATTCATTGGAGGAAAATGATATCTTAAAACAATGCATGGTTGTACAGGAAAAATGGGCAAAAAAGAAACTAGGATGCACAAAATATGGATAATATTTGAGGAAATAGGTATGGGGGAAACATGGCCAGGAAGAAACAATAAAAGTTAGGGTTTCTGGAGAGAAATTACAACAAGGGTGGAGGACACCGAAGAGCAAGAAATTCTGAGTATCTTTAATGACAAAAGGTCATTAATAGATCATAGATTCTTAAACATAGAGTGGGGAAAGAGAAATACATTGAAGTATGCAATAAAGAGAACAGAATAGGGTATGTATGAGCTAGAATGGGGTAATGAACCCAAGTGGCATAATAGAGATAAAAGGGAGGGGGGGGGGGGAGGTGCACAAAATGTGGTAGATTGTATGATAATTGGCACTGTATTTTGGATTGTAGTGGTACAGATAAAGGAAGAGAGAGTCTAGTACCCAAAAATTGGAATTATCTCCCATTAGGCTTAAAAGTTAGGAAATTTTTTTTAATTCAAAATCAGATGAATATGTTGAGAAAGCAGAAAATTATTTAGGAAAAATGAGGTTGAAATGGTCAAAACAACTATGAGGAAATAGGGAAAATGGAAAAGGATAATGAGGGTTAAAGGTAATTAGTGGCTGCGATAAACTTCCCCTTTATATATAAAACAAAATGTTAAATATAGGAGGAAGTTATTGATATAAGCAACTCCAAGAGGTAGGAATATATTGGATAAGGTATATTTTTTCATTGTTTTGTTTTTATTAGTCATTTTATTTTTGTTTTTAGTAGGTTAAATTGTATTGTTTATGAGCACAAATAAATTATTCATTTATTATCCCCTTCAAAATAGTCTCCTTTCCAGTACCGACAGCCCTCCATGCAAACTTTCGACAGCTGGAAGTAATGCTATAAGTTCACTTCTGGCAGAGTTATCAGCTTCATCGCTTTTGCTTTCACTGCTTCTAGAGACTCAAACCAAGTTCCTTTCAATGTAGACAAAACAAACATCACAATGTGCCAGATCTGGTGAGTATGGTGTATCTGTTCTTGATGTTTGACAGAAATTGGACCATGGATCATTTTCAATCACTTCTCTTGCATCTTTGAAGTCAAAAACTTGAGTGGGATAAACATGATCTTCACATAACAAGTTGAAAGTTTCTGTACCAGATTTGCAAAGTTCAATGAAGAATTTCATATTCACACTAAACACCTTTCCAATGTAACTCAAGTACATAAGCTTCTTATAACAGCTGCTACAATGAGACTGTCAATTCCACATCAGCATGAATTGGAGGATGAATGGAGGGGGAAACAGGTTCCACTCTCCTGTCAAGAGCTGCTGTTACCAAAGCCACAGGGAGCTGGAAAAAGTCAGTCTGGTTATTTAATAGCTACACCTCATATTCTTTACTCCTTAAAAGCTTGACTTGACAAGATTTTGCAATTTTATGCTTAATGTGGGCAATAATGCACATTTATCTACAAAAGTAACTTGTGTTCTGTTCGTGTATGGAATAGCCATGTTATGTACATACAAAGTTATATGTACTTTGAATATGCATTTGTAAGCAACAGAGAAGCACTAGAGTAACAAAATGAATAAGTGTTCAACTGTGAATATATAGAAATAAAGATTGGACTGTAATATTGCCTATTAGGGCTTAGCTAATATGTCTCGCAGAGAGAGTTGAAGTTATTTTCAAAGGTGCTTCATTAAAAGACACGAAGTGATTATCTGTTGGAGTTCATGACAACTTCATTATGGAATACTGATATCCATATTCATTGTTTGTATTAAGCTATTTATTTTGAACTCAGAAAATTGGCTCTATGATAAAATGTACATCAGCTCTTGATTGTTAAAAATGAAAGAATGAAAATTTACAAATTATATCTGTTAAAGATGTGAGTCAACTATATTTATAATAAATTTAGTTTAATAAAAAATGCTTTAGATATTTAATAAAACCATGTGATAAAATATATACATCCTTTCTTTTCCACCTCACTATCCTTAAAACAATCGTCCATCTATGGTGCAGAATTTGTTCAAGATATTTTGTAGGGAAATTCCTCAATTCATCCCTCAACCTTCACAGGAACTGAGATTGTTTGGATAAATTCACTTTATCTATGTGATCAAATTCAGGCACATCAATTTCTAGAATATATCAGAAAAACCTAGATGGAGTCATGGGTATGAGATCACCATAACCTTTGGCAAGTGCATTATTGGCCTGAAATTGATGATGGCTGCATCATTGGCTAGTACAGACAGAAATTCCTCATGTCAATGTAGCTCTTCCTAATATATCCACAGTAGTTTCATAACTTTTGCACAACTTTCAATATCCATGCTCAATATAACATGAGGAGCCCCCATCTCTAGCTATAGATCATCTGAGGGCGTGCAGAAAACCTGTCTTGCACAAAGACAGCACTACTTAAAAGTGTACAGCACCCGTAAATATTAAATCTAGGTCTTTTCTTCAGATCTCAGCAAAAAAAAAGTCCAGCAAGGTCAATTCCTGCAACCTCCCCTATCTAACCTTCAGAGAGGGCACTGCATTTTGTCAAATATTTCTTTGCTTCAAACCTCTTGCACCAACGGCATATTCCAATGACGACATACACTTCTTCTACCCTTTAACCTCTTCAGCGATATGGACGTGAAATCACGTCCATTTAAAATGACAGATGAGCGACATGGGCGTGTATACACGTCCTGTGAGTTTGTGCATTTAACCCTTATTTATCCCTTATCTAACTCAACTTATTTTAATTTTCCCTTTATGAAACATTTAAGTAAAGTCTATATACTTTACTGGCTTACCTTTATATGTTCCTTGTGCAGTGATATGCCTCAAAACAGGGATAAACACAGGGTACATCTCCACATTCGCAAATTCCCTTCTTGCGGCACATGAAACACTTTTGAGATGGGCGGGACTTCTTTGCTGTTGGTGGTATCCTTATAGGATAATGTTTTCCTTGAAGTCTGAGGGGTGCAGGGGTTCTGGATTTTCTACCCCCAACGTGGTATTGTTCAATTAGGCTGCGAGCTATTGATAGTTGGAAGTCAAGTAGGTCATTGTCCTGTGTGGGTTTAGAGCTCTCCAAATTACCAAACAATTGTATATGGTTATATCCAGTTGGTGCAAAAATACCTTTTTATACCACTTCTCCTTCAACTACAAGCAGGAAAAAGTTGCAAACATGCTCTATTCTGATGACTCAGAGACCACGCATACACTAGTGCTTTATTTCACAGTATGCTGACGCACAAGCCACACATACAATGGGTTGACTCTGTTTCTTTCAGAGAACTTATATTAGATGCGTTAGACAAAGCAAAGCTAACTTTTTACCACAGTGAAACAATATAGTGCCATTTCAACATTTTGTAAAAGCAACTCAACTTTGCTGATGACATACATTTCAACTGGACATAGGAAGAGTAGGCCAATGAAGGTTCAGTCTTCACTGTAATTCTCCAAGGATTCACATCTAGAGAGTACTTGAACATGCTGCTGGGCTTCAAACACTGTGGAAATGGATCAATATAGAGGTGCATCAATAATAGTATGGGGAGGCATGATAACTATAGGAACATAAAGCTGTATAAATATGTCGGCAAGGTTTAGCTGCTTTCAGATATTAGGACCAGATCTTGACACCACAATTTCAGTCACATTGAGATACTTGTGAGCACAGACTTCCTATTAATGGATTATAATTATCATCCTTGTACAGCACAGCTGCTTTGTAACAGCCTGGAAACTGTGCATACTGCTCACATGGGTTGGCCTGCTCTCTCTTGAACTTTAATTCCACAGATTATTAATAAATACTAATTAATTGGTAAAAATGCTTTGAATGTATATTATTTTGCATTTGTTAATTTAAATTTGGACACCAGTATAAAATAAGAAGAGCATGACAGGAATGTGCTTTCTTTCTTTTTTTGTGGTGTTGAATGCCTATTACGCCTCCTGTGCAAGGGGTCCCGGGTTCGATTCCCAGCAGGGGGGTAGGAATTTTTCTCTAGCCAGGATTATTCCTCATCCTTCCCTGAGTCTGGAAGTATAATGGTGGCACCGTGGCTGAGTGGTTAGACTGCTCACGTACCACCTAGGCAGCGGAACCTGCATGTGGTATTCGTGGTGGACAAAGCGGCATCTGGGTGGGTTTTCTCCAGGTTCTCCAGTTTCCCCCGCCGTTCATTCTGCCAATTGCTCCATTATCACCATTCAAATCATCCATTTCACCTGCATTTCATATCATCCTCTTCCTCACTATCATGCCTGGTGCTTGGCTGACCACCTCTTTCCAGGTCTTCACTCTGTCTGGTCCAGAGGTCCCTCTGCTCCCTGACAGGCGTCTGACTCTAGGCACTGCTTGTAAGGAGTCTGGCTTGTAAGTCCTAGGTGGTGTAAGTTCTACATAAGGGGAGGGTAATCAGGGAAAGGGAAAGGAAGAGAGAGAGAGGGGGGAGGGAGGGAGAGAGAGAGGGAGAGAGAAAGAATGCCTATTACTACATATGACGTCACAGGTGTAGATGCTGGTGATACAAGAAATTAATAGTTGGGAAAGTGAGTGAGTGAGCGAGCAAGTGAGTGGAGTTAAAGGACTCGTCATCAGCTCAGTCATTTGGGAGAAATTTGGGAAGCAAATGTTCCAAACCATAGGGTATCTTCCCAAGCATTTGCAACTTATGAAGACTGAAGAAGACCTCGAAAAAACCTCAGTCTGGAAGGATTTGAGCCATATGAGTGGTTTACGAGTCTTAATTACCTTGGCTATCCATGTCAGTGGCCGTCCCTTCTCACCCAATTTGTACATCATCTATTTGGAGACTTTGGTGAAGAATTGTTTCCAGAATAAGGAAAGAATGGTAGTAGGGAGAACAATAAAGTGGATGAACTTTGCTGATGATATAACACTGCTAGCACAACAGGGAAGGTTCCTGAGGATCATGCTGAACAGAGTTACATGTTAATGTCGAGTAAAATTGGATGAAAGTTCAGAAAAGACCAAAGTTATGGTTAGTATAAAAAAAAAAGCATATTCCATCATTAAAAGTTTGAAATTACACAATGGAACATACAGACAGCTTTGGACACATGGAATGTATAAGCAGTAGCTCAAGATGCCCAAAATTGGAAAGGATAACAATGTCAAAGTAAGATTTTAAATGAAAAAGAAACATTTTCTGTGCATTTCTAAACAAAGGGTCAGTGGAACGTTTTGTAAGGAATGTGCCATTGCATAGTGCAAAAACTCTGATACTGTGACAAAATGAGGAAACACTATACCAAACATTTAAAAAGTGGATATAGAGAGGAATGGAAAGGTAAAATAGACCAAAGAAATACACAATGAAGCTGTTTTAGTAATGGGTGAAGGAAGGACAATGCTAAAACTAGTCAAGAAAAGGAAAAAAAAAATTGACTGGGACATGGACATTGGATTAGAATAAACTGCTGGCTGAAAAATGTGCTGAAGGGAAAGTGAATATGAAATGGTAGACATCAAATGACAAACAAGATCAAAGTACTTACGTTGTTCCTAGGCAGATATATACAGGAAAATTATAGACAGGAAGCTCTGAAGGAGACTGGATTTTTGATGAAAATGGTTGATTGAAGGTAATATGGGAAATAAGCCAGAAAAGGAAGATAACATTGTATTAAAACTACATTTGAGTTAGTGAATTGAATAAAATTTATTCATTATTTCAACAGCAAATAATCCAGAGCCAACAATGACATTCATGTCAAGTTAAGATAAATAATAATTTTAAACATACCAAATAAAACAGCTGAATACAACATAGTGTTAAATTTCCAATAAGCAATTTTAGTAAGAAAAAGTAACAACTCAGTTTTCAAGAGCCTGTTTTTTGTCCCCCAGCAATTAATGTAATGTGAAGCATACCTTCAGTATGAGGTATAAAATTATTTTTATTTATATTACTCAAAAAAATTGATTTGTATTTGCTGCCTTTCCATTTTTATTAAAGCAATTTATATTCACTACATCAAATATATACTTTTGCAAACCTGCTTCTAAGCCCCTTACATAGATTGTTTTTTGTTTTAGTAAACAAGATGAAAAGGTGACTAAGCAAGTATATAAAATCCCCCCCAAAAATTGCTTTCATATCTTAGGCTCTGACCACTTCGACAAGCACCACAACAAGTATTAGACTGGGCATATGACTCCAGTGAAGATCAAAACTAACACTTTTCTTCTTTAAATGAAGACACCTTCCAGGTCTAGTTGCATAATTTGATCTGTAAATGACCTGCTTCTACACATCTTCACACATAACATGAATATAATACGATGATTTTCAACATCCAGCTTTTTTTATGCAAAATTAAGACATTTTTAAAATCATTTTATCCTCAATTAAAACACATACCTGTATAATCAACAGACCATTCTTGTAAAACTAGTCACTTAATCATACTGGTAAAGAACAACAATGGTATAAATTAAAGGAAGCACATATTCAGAGAAAAAATTACATCTTGTATACAGTCCTTCACATGGGGTCTGAGTTGTACCGAATGATCTTTGTTTTAAGACCTTTCCTTATGTACAGCACTTGTATTTATTTTGAATAAAATAATTACTTTAATTGCAAAGTAAATCAGCAAAAACTAAGAATGAATACACATTAACCCTATGGTGCATGTGCAATGCACTAAGCATTTGCATTTTAGATCGCAGTTACTTCTAACAGTTAAAAGAAATCTTGTTTACTTAACTATGGCTTGTATTATCATCCTACGGGAGCAAACCAGCATTAAAGATGAGCATCTGTAGCAACTATTGGAGTATTTATACAGCAAGCTAATGGTATTGTCGTATTATAACAATTTGTGATCTCAGAGGTTTTGAACTGCAGCCTGAAATCAACTTAAGTATCAGTATGTACAATTTAATATGGAGCATTTCTTGGGATTCTTTATGGTACAAGGGAGGATGTGGTCAGGATGGTGGTTGGGGTTAGAGCTACACACAGGCAGGTTACATGCAAGTCTTTATCTGTCAGTCCCTGCCTCGTCTCTAATATTCAATTGCCTACAAGTGTTAAATTTATATTCGTGTACATCTTAGTTGTGTCTAAATATGGCACCACAAAAGTTTACATTACAACAAAAGATTTATCTTTTTGAGTGTTACATCAGAAAGAGGCATTGTGGGAAAGTACAAGTTTTGCTCACGCCCCAAGTAGGATCACTATATTAAATCTTGTTACAAAAAGCTTAGAAAAACAGGCTGAATTCAGATTAAACATAGAAAGAGAAACACATGTGTACTTACTGAGCAAAAACTTGATGAGATAGGAGAAAAGTTAGAACATTCTCTTCGAAAACCTCTCTGTCACACCTATCGCAAGAATTTTGAAAATCGCAGCATTTAGAGCCATTAAAATTCTTAAATTAATGACAATAATTCAATTATTGTATTCAATTAATACAATAATTAATTACAGTACATCACTTGCACTTATCAGGAATGTGTTGTAGTAGGTGGATGTTATATTCAACACCTACTGTAGTTAAGGTTAGTAAACAATATGAAAACTGTATTCTTAGTAGTAAAGTGAACTGGACCCTGTTTACCAGTGAATGAGGATGCTGATGAAGCGACTGCACGCCACATAATGACATAAATGATCTCAAGGAATGCTCTATAGTCACATAATTAGACATTTTTTTCTTGGAATTTCAATATGAAATATTCTTAAGATGGTTTGATGCTTAAGGTATAAAGTACAATTTAAAAACTGTATGCTACATCAGTTATAAAATTAAGCAACTGATGAAAAGAGCCATAACTCTAGGAGAAAGACGAATATTACAGTAAACATAAATTCTTCACAATTATTGACTCAATTTACAAAACGAGGGAATGTAGGACAGAACAACAATCCCCATCTTTAAAGCAGTGAGGAATATCTCTACAGACCAACTGTACAAGATTAACACTGTTTTTGAAAAAACAAACTCAAAGCCCAACATTTGAATTACACACTACAGATCCTTAGTACCATTAAAAGGTGACCAGACATGCACACAAGGGTTAATGGAATACCATTTCATTACAAGCTTAAACCACTGCTTATTTATTCCAAAGCAAAGGTCATTTAGCATAAAATTGTGTACCCGTATATGATGGTCACATCAAATGAGGATGCTGCTTGCCTAATAATTATACAAAATAGACAGAAATAGTTACATAAGTAATATTTACAAATCATTAAAAAATTGGGAACATTTTGCTTTTTCCATTTCTTTCCTTCTGTCTTCCTCCTCATCTCTGATACATGTAAATTATCTTAAATTTTAAAATATGAAAACATTTCTGTATAAAGCTTTGCATGTTGTTAAGAGTGTTTATTTTCTCAGATCAACATCAAAGCTACAACAGATGTGTTTCCATTCACTGCTGTACCATTGAGATCATAGGCAACAAGGCCTAAATTACTGACTGCATAGTCAATGTAAAACACACAAATTATAATGTTTATAATCTCCTTTAGATAATATGTAAAGAACTTCTTAAAATAATACAGCACCAGAAAAAACTGCATAGCTGTATATACCTGCAAATTACTTGATGCATCATATCATTAGAAGACAAATCTTGTAATATTACTAATCTATACATTCTACGTACAGATAATAAGTATTTCAACTTAATTAAAACAATGACAAATGCAATTGGCACATCATATTAGTACTAAATAAGCCCTAATATTACCACAACCTGATGGAACATTTTATGGCAACTGTAAAATAAATACTGCAATTTATAATAAGATTTACATATGCACTGATCATGACAAAATTTTTAACATTAAATATAAAATCACTTCAATGCTTAAAGAGTTTAAAAAGGATTGCAACATAATAGGAACATGAACAATGCTGGATGTTAAATCACTGAAGACAACTCTCTTATTAAATAAGTTTTGTTTTTTCTTCCTTTCAAAAATCAGTGATGAATAAAAGTAGAAAAAACTGCACATTTTCATTTAATTCATTCAGAATAACATCCATTTTACCATAAGACACATGTATACATTCTTTGTTGTTATTCTGCATGTTCCAAATGAAAAACTTCTTAGAGTTACAAGTTGCCCATGTCTCTCGAAAACAGTGACATTTTTGTTTGAAGGTTTAACCTTGAAAATATATAATATATATCAACAGTTGCTTAATACAGAGCATTAATATGGTTCTGATAAACCAAAAAAATGCCTCTATGCTGCATGATAGCAAAAAAACGGGGAAAATCAGCTAAAATACCTTCTTTGATTTACTGGTAAAATGTTTTTGCTCCTTAATAGATTTTGTTTAATAATTCATACATTTCTGGGCCAGGTGAATAATAAGTAACAATGTTGTACTTTGCTTAACCCAAACCATCTCAGTTTTAAATTAATGACCTCTTTATCTTCATAATCTGGCATAATGATTGGAGATTAACAAACAATAATATAATTAATATCTGTATTTTATGCAGTTTTATGGGAATCATTTTCATTCTTTGTTGGAACCAGTTCTATAGAGTTCTCTCTTCTCTTGTGCTGACCACTTGGTAGAGCTTGCTTGCTGGTCAGAAGCTTTGGTCTTTCCATCTGGTGGTTTACTGTTTTTTCCATCTGCCTTACCATTAGCGTGATCCCCCGAGTCCTTTCTACGAGTCTTTCCATCAGTCTTTGCACCAGCTTTTTCTTCAGAGGCACTTTTGTTTGCCCTTGCATCAGCATTTTTCACTTTCTGTGCTTGCGCTTCAATTTTGCTCTCAGTTTTAGCTTTCTTCTGACTGCCTTCATTAACTTTATCACTTTTAATGTCACTTCTACTGTCCTTTGCTACTGTTGACTCCTGCGTGGCTTGTATTTCCTTAGTTGTACATTTCATAGGTGTAGAATCTTCTTTAGTCCCAGTAGGAGAGTCCTTTTCCTCAGCGATGCGAGGAAGGTGTTGAGAGGTTCTATCACATGGCACTATTACACTAACATTCACTGGTCCCAAAGCTATCGAGTTTCTGTGATCAATTTTCATAAAGTCACTACTACTCAAAAGCTGGTCATCTTCAGGTGAAGTGCCTAACACTGAAGCTGAAGATGAATGAGATTCTGCTGTTCCCTTTTTGTCCCGTCTTTCCGAGCGCTGGTGATGATCTCCGTAACTAACAGGCTTTTCAATGGGTCTGCTTAATGAAGGATGTTCTGGTGGTTTAGAAGTTACCATCTGGGTTCCAGGACTTCCATATTCAGCTGCTGATGGTCTTGAAGGTACTGGAGGTGACTGTGATGTTATAGTAACCCTTGGAGCAGTTGAAATGGTAACTTTTAGTGCAGGATTGCACAAAGGAGAAATAGAGGAAGGAGTAGGTTTGCCTTTGCTCTCTGCACTTCGAGGATGAAGGCGATCTGGAGAAAGAGCACGTCTTAGTAAAGGGGATCCTGGTTCTGCACTCTTTGGACGTCCAAAACCTTTTTTGCTACTCGAGCCAGGAGTGGACAGCGAGGTTCCAGGGCTATATGACTGGGTAGTATTTGAACTTCCAGGGTGATGACCTGCCGGAAATGCTAGGGGACTTGGAGAACGAGTTGGAGAAGATGGAAGTGGTGAAGGTGACGGAGTTCTTGCAAGTGGAGAGAGTGGTATATGGCCTACTGATTTGCGACGGTTAGGAGAATGTATATTTTTGGCAGCAGAATGAAGTTTGTGTTTCAAGCCATGAAGGGTAGACGGCCTCTGATAATGTACTGTGGAACCTGAAGGAACTCCTGCTGGACTGTTTGGTGCTGAAGAACTTGGAGAACTTGATTGTGATGAATTAGCTGGCGAATGAGAGGATTCAGGTGAAGGAAAAGTAATGCGATTTGTTGGAGGTGATCGCAAAGCTTTAGTGTGGGTTGGTGATCCCGGAAGATCTTGAGATGAGAGTGCTCTAGGCAGTGATTGAAAACTTCTTGTTGGGGTTACCATTGGAGGCGATGATGTACTGGCTGCAATCTGGAAAATAATTATTAACATCAAAATTTTCTTAGATATAAGCATTTAAATATAATTAGTATATAATTACTTTGCAAGACATTATTCAGATACTTTAAAAGAAGCTTTGTCAAAAGCTTTCTGATTTAAAATGTTATAGTTTTTCTCACTTCATATCATAAACAGCAAAACAATATATTGCTGAGGAATTTATTGTTTAATGATGCTGTCAATTGCCAAGATCATATCAGTATTACAGATGAAGGAAAAGAAATCCAGAGGGTGGAACAGATTAGGCAAATGATCATTTCAGGAAAAAAAAAAAAAAAATGTGAAAATTGTTGAAACGCAGAGTCAGAACTGAAAAATTCAATGCCACAGGTGGTATTTGAAACATGGGTCTGACTTGCATTTTCCCATTTCAGTTCTGATTATATGTTTCAAAGTTTGCCTACACACAGTTTGTGTCAGAACAACCAATTGTCATTGATTGGAAAAAAGTATGTTCCTATACTTACAAACTAAAAACTATTTATTAAACTCTTTTACAAATCTAGAGAAAGAATTCTAGAATTTTCTCCTGTGTAGAGTAGTATATATTCTGTTTATTGTAGATGAGTTATAATTATTTTTAAAAAAATAGGATAATATACTAAGTGAGACTGATCTAAAAAGCAAGAGAAAATAAACTGTAGTGCTTAAGAATGAAGATAAATTGACCAACCATTAGGTAAGAATAAAGGAAGCAGAGAGTACAAAGGGGTGAATGATTGCACCTATCTAGAAATTAAAATACATCTAAGAAATAGGATAACAAAGAGATTAATATTTTTTAAAAGGAAAGCACCTATGAAAGCTGTTAAGAGATCAAGAATCTGGAAAGGTTATAAACATAGATTTTGAAACTGGAATACTACACAGCACTAAACTGGGGATTTGAAAATTAGTGAAAAATTCTGAACTTCATGCACAGAATATTTGTAAGGAAATTAAAGTTTTTCCAGCAACCAAGTTCTTGAAAGGTGTAATACAAGGGGTGTCTCAAAAGTAAGTTACACTATTTTTTAAATCCAAGCAGTAGGTGGAAAAGTTCGGAAGTCGCAGGGAACCTTGATCTGGGTGTAGTGGCAGCACTGTAAAATAAGTGCCTACTTTTACTGTTTGGGCATTAAAGCGGTAGTAACAAAGGAGACTCCACTCGCTCCTACCACCAATTGCGAAGTTCATGATGTAATCTGTTTTTTTTGACAGCCAAAAATTAATGTGCAACTGAAATTCATTGCAAATTGTGCAGTATGTACGGTAAAGATGTTCTGTTGCGACCAATGGTTTCTCGTTGGCATCAATTGTTCGTTGAAGGTGCGTAAACAAAATGTCAAACTAACACCAAAAAAGGCAAAAGTTGTTGCATTGGCTGGCAAGGTCATGGCAATGATATTCTGGAATTCGAAGGGAGTACTGTTGATCGATTACCTGCCCCATGGGACCATGATCACAGCTGCTTGCTACTGTGAGGTGCTGAGAAAACTCAGAAGGGCGACTCAGAAGGGGAAAGTTGAGCAAAACAGTTTTTCTGTTCCACAATAATGCTTGCTTACATGGTGCTCATGAAACTCAAGCCCTGTTTGAGCAGTTTTGATGGGATGTTTTTGGTCATCCACCTTACTCACCTGACCTTGTACCGAGTGATTACCATCTTTTTCTGCAGCTGCAGTAACATCTCGAGGGAAGATGCTTTGTAAATGACAATGAGTTAAAACAAGAAGTGGAAAGAGGGCTAGCCAGTTTGGCGGGAGAGTGGTTTGGCACTGGATTAAAAAGAAACTTATCACAATACCAAAAATGTATAGGGATTCAAGGAGATTATGAAGAAAAATAGTTCCTGAATGATGCTTTCAAGAAATTTGCTTTTCAAAGTATTTAAATATTTTGTTGTTCTTTAAAAAAATAGTGTAATTTACTTTTGAGACACCCCTCGTACATTTTTAAAAATGTTTGGATACAAAACTTTCAGTATACTAACACAGAAGAACTCCTTAGCACAAAGCTTCATTTGAATGCCCATATACTCCGTGTGCTGGCTAATCAGTTGAGGTTGTACAGATGTTGACACATTTCAGTGGGCCAGTGCTGCTACACTACAAAAAGTCTATATAATTTAACACAGAGATCTTCATGTATGACTCCTACGTAGCAACAAACTCAGGTATGATGGTAACTACGAAAGTTTTGAGATACACCAAGAAAAAGTTTTTAAAAGTATTTTGAATGTTGCACTCTCTCAAAATACTTGCTACCTCACTGTATACAGTCTTGCATTCACTGAAATCACTTCTGGAGCACTCCTACCAGATGTTTTCTTCGATGGCTACAAGCTCCCCTTCATAGGTGGTAACAGCATCTTCAGAGGTTGAAAATCAATTTCCACACATACAATTTTTTGTCGTCGGGAACAGGAGGTCACATGGGTCCAGGTTGGGATCATATGTTGGATGAATCATAAGTTTGACCTCATAGACTCTAGAAAGTGAATGACGACATTGGTTGTGTGTGCGAACATGTGATGGAGTAGGATCCCTCACATTCCCATATGTGGCCATCGTTCTTGAAGCTTGGAAAAACTTTCGGCAAGCAAACTGTGGTGTACCAATTAGTGGTAACCGTGGCTCCTCCAGGGAAATGGTTGGCACAAGACTGACCTTTAAGAAAAATGAGGCCACCGTTTTCTTGTGGACACTTTGGCAACCCTTCCCTTTTATCAATGAATTGTCATCAGAAAAGATCCACACTGCCGATTACTACTTGGTCTCCAGATAAAAGTAATAAATCCAGGCTTCATCATGTGACAATGTCAAAAAACCTGTATAGAGTCCCCTACTTTAAATCTTGCCAGCATTTACTCTCACCGTTCAACACCCACATATTTTTGTTCTTCCATCAAATAGTGAGGCATTCATCAGGGTGTAACCTTCCTCACACAAAGGAATTCATGGAGGATTTTCAAAACTGCTGGAGAACCATCTGCAATGCTGTTTCAATTTCCTTACATGTTATGTGATTATTTTCATGAACCATATTTCTCAATGCTGCAATGTTTTCCTCAGTCACTGCCGTTGCTGGATGCATGATTCTCGCATCTTTCAAAAATGTTTGGCCCCTTTTAAATTCCTGAAACCATGAGAAAAATGTGGCATGGGAAGGAGTAATGTCCCCAAAAACCTGTTGCAAACATTCAAGACTTTGGCACTGGTTTAACCCACTTTTAAGATTGTACAAAATTGTTGAGTGAGAACGCTCTCTTCCCAGCTCCATTGCAGGGATTGACTACGTGCATGCTGCAGGTAATGGAAGAGCCACTACCTGATACCAGTTTACTCCCAAAGGATGGGGCTAGCCCATCCTGCATTCAATTCAAGTGGATCAACTTTCATTTTCCCAAAAGTCTCAAAACTTTCATAGTGACTCTCATAGAGAAGTGAGACTGCAATTATTAGACAGATTCTTTGGTGTTCATGTGCCTCTAAGAGAAGTGTTTCATAATCTTATGAGTAATTTAGGAAAACAAGATCTATTCTTTATAAGAAACAGAACGTAAATTACCGTGCTCTTACATAGGAAAAACTCAATGACATCCAAAGATATCTTTGAGAAAGTTTGCACAGGAATCACAAATTTTCAAACATTGGCTTGCAATGTCATAAACCTTTTAAAATTAAAAAGCCTAAAAGATAGCTTAATTCAGACAGAGAATTGAGAGAAGAAAAAAAGCCATATTTGGTGAAAACAGGGGGGGGGGGGGGAAGGAGGGGAAGACAGCACAGGGCATTATGTCCGGGACTGAAGAAGGTGGTGGGAAGAAGCAGGAGAAGAAGGCAAACAATGAGGAAATAGTGAGTGGGAAGGCCAGTAGTGCGAGTGAGTGAATGAGTAAGTAGGGTTTAAGGGCCCGTCGACAGCTGGGTCATTAGAGCCCCTGGCCAGTAGTGCAAAAGGCACAACTAGCAAAGGGGCAATTTCAAAGATAAATGGAAGTAAACCAAGCATAGATGTGTAAGAAGTAGCTGAATGAAAGGACAAGAATAGCAGTACTACATATGTGGGTAGAGTGGGAAGGAAGAAGGGTGAACAGTGAAGACAAGTGTACATATGGAAGTGAGCGTCGGCAGACTTTTTTCCGGGGGGGGGGGGGGGGGACATGTTGGAAGTTTGCAATCAGATATTATTAATTTGTTATTTTATTGTCAAAATTTATATTTGTTGCAATGTGCCAATACATAGGAAACCAAAGAAAAGAGGAAACTGCTGTCCCATACAATGTGACAAGGAAGAACAAGTGGTTTAGTGAACTGTGGTCAGGGGTAGAAGGTAACGGATGGAATGAAAAATTTAGGGCTAAAGTTAAGTAGGAGTAAAAAAAAAGAAGTGAAGGTCAAGCGAGGAAAGGAAGTGGAAGTGACTAACAAAGGGATATGAAGAAAGTGAAACATTGTGGTGAAAGAATATTATTAGTAAATGGTTAAGAAACAGGAAAGAAAAAGGAGGGGAGGAAAAGAATAAGGTTAGTAGTGCTGGGTGGTTTAAAAATAAAGAATTTTAGGAAAATGGGAAGCATAAAGGAAGTAGGTGAGAAAAGTAGTTCAAAAGGCAAAATAACAAAAAATAAATTGAAGAAAGTTGTAAACATTAAGTAAAAGAAAAACAACAGCACACATTAAAATGTAAATATATGTAAGGAATCATAGAGGGCTGTCCAATGACAAAAGGGCTGGGGCCCAAGTTCAAGGGCAGCCCAAGATATAAATGTAATGAACCTAAGATACATTTATGCCAATGAAATAGTTCCTTAATAAATGTATTGCAGCATGAAATATTGGTGTAGGAAAGTTACAGAAGTGTACATTTTATTGCAGTTGTCACAAGAGCTCATTGCTAAAAGTAATGAATATATAGTAACTCTTAAGATACCTATTACAAAATATAATTTTCTTAAACCCATCTGTTGTTGTGCTAACGAGTACCCTTTTTGTGAGTTAGCAACTGTATGCATGACTGCCATTGTCTTGCATATACGAGAAATGCAGCAATGAATTCCCAAGGTTCCTTAACACAGAAAATATGATAAGCGAACAGATGTTCATAATATGCTAGCACACATATGCCAAGTTCAGGTCAAATCTTGTGATTTCGCCAGTTGGTGTTTGAGTTCTAATGGCAGAAAAAGGTGTGTGTAGTGTGAATACGAACTGTTCAAACACAAAATGGGAAAGCGTTAAAACGTAGCAGAAAACAAACAATACTTAATATGTTCAACTCTTGTAAAAATAACCATCGCTTGCAGTAGAGCATATTATGAAAATAACATCCAAGTTTACAGGTGCTTCAATGAAAATTGGAACCAAAATGCACAATATCAACAAGTTGATTCCAATATGGCAGCTAACTCATCTTTGTTGGATTCGGATTTGGGTGTTGCACCTTTGCCTATGGATTGCAAGTAATGTAATTAAAATTTCCTTTCGGCATGCTTATAACACTGATTGTGACTTCAGGTGGCATTTTGAACCATGATTTTCATGCAGGGTGCCTTTCTGTAGATGAAACAATGTTTAGCTGTAATATGCAACAAGCACATGCAAGAGCAAGAAGCAGCTGTTTAGGGTCAGGGATTGCGACCTACTTTCACGCAGATAATACAAAGAGTTTGCTTGCATGGGCATCGCGAATGGGGTGCAAGGGGGGGCCACGGCCCCCCCTTGGAAGTTGGTGAACTTAATGTGCAATCAATTACTGACCATTAAACAATTATTTTAATTAAGAACAATTGTTATTTAGCACAAATCAATACGGTTATCTGCAACAAATATAAATTTTGACAATAAAATAACAAATTAATAATATCTGATTCCAAACTTCCAACATGTGCCGCCCCCCCCCCTGGAAAAAAGTCTGCCGACGCTCATGTTTGCTTGCAGTGAGAGACACACTGGTTTTGAGTGGACAGTACTTGTTTTAATGCATACAGCAACATCACTTCCACAAAGTTCTCTCAGCTTGCTAAATTGGTTTTGGTTTCTATCTTATCAGCATCACTCATGTGCCAACCGTGTATAGACCTTAGGACCACTAGAAATACACCTGATATTGTCAGACCACTTGGCAGTTATCTGTCATGATTCCAATGTTTCTAATTCTGCTTATAAACACTGTAGTCCACAGATATGACGAATAAGTATTAATGAAATGAATGGCTAAATAACCCCAGCCAAGGATTCATCAAGTTACTGAGTATTCACTTTTCCAGAATTGGAGTATGAATGAATGAACAAATGAACAGGGTGCACAAAAACAACGCACAGAAAATTTAGAGCAGAAAGGCAGTACAATGGAATCCCCATAACTTAACCTAATGTGGACTGAGAGGCTGATGAGTTACCGAAATGTCGAGTTTTACAGAATGAGGGATCTGTCCATAACTCATAATATAATACTGCAAATTACATACATAAATATTCTAGCACAATATAGGAAACAAAATTATAACATATTTTAAAATTTATTACATATTAGTATGTTTCCCTTTGTCTGGTCCCTTTAACACATTCAATTAAATTTCCATTGTCATGTTAACTTGTCTTTTCTTCTTGTTCAATGTTTTCATTGGCACAAACAGAGCAACACAACACTAATGGTAAGCCTGAAATCTTTGAAGCTGCACTGTAACCAGAAAGATGTAACTGAAAGTTTAGCTTACCACATACAGGGGTATTTTTAGATGTGGCAAATGACCTTACTAGGATCTGCGCCAGTGACAACATGCAAATTGATGATCAGGGTAACATCTCGGTTTCCTTCCTTGAAATAAACAAGACACTGCTGATAATACGAGATAGTACTGTACTTAATCACACATGGTTTGCGATGTTTATGTACTATGCGGATGTTGGAAAGATAAACTATTTGGCCTTATAAATACAAAAGTGAACTTGATCATAAAACACTGCGCAATTTGTCCCATCTAAAAAGTACCTTTGTACTGGTTAAAGCAATAAACCTTCAAACCTTCCAGACAAGTGTTAGTGCTATATATCCACATTATTAGCAGCAAGCTTTTGGTTTCATGACGATGGTTTGCTGGCTGCTTATGTTCTGACTAGATATCAAAGGTCAGTACATGGTCAGCCATTTTGTTACTGTGAGGGAGAATGTGATAGGTCATATATGTACACTAATTAAAATTTACCTATACTATTTATACTGTATAGTAGATAATAGAAATTTTTACAGTCACATTTAATGGTAAAAAATAAAACGAAAATAAAAATAAAGAAGGTTGTTATGTTACATGGAATGTCGAGTTATCGATACTCGAGTTATTGGGATTCTACTGTACTAAATAAGCATTTTGAGGTTAGGAAGATGGAGTTACAGATGCAGTACAACAACAAGAGTGCTCAATGACCATAATCAAAATCTGACTTTATAAAACATTTTCAATTGCCAGTCAAGTGAAATAACTGTCATTTGTCAAGTGCATACATACTATTTTAGTTAACAAGTACTACAATGAACTAATCATTACATGTACATACTGTACTGTACTGTTTGTCTTGAACATGCTGAGCAATACATATTACCATACCATCAAGTAAGCATCACAATGAACATCAGACACATCTAAAGACAGTGATTGATACTGTATAAAAGTATTTTGTTTACATCTGACATGCCACAAACAGGTTTTACAAATGGAGACTAACATTATGGAATTGATGTTGACATATGCAGAGCAGTAAATAAACTTCTACAACTCCTTGTTCCTATCCACAAAATGCTCATTTTGATACTGCCCTTATACATTACAGTTTTCTGTACACTGTTCTTATGCATGCAATATAAAGATCTTACAGGATTCAGGTCTGAGATCTCAGGATCTACAGTCAAACATGCTCACTGCATAACTGTGCAGGTTGTTTTCTTAATAATAAGGTTGCAACACATCCCAAACAATCATGACAGCTATGAATTTTCATACTTAACGAAACATTCCGACTAACTGTTTTTTATATCTTACTATAACAAGATGCACAAGAATCTTTTATTTAGTGTCCGTCTATGCAAATTATACAAAAACACATATTTGTGTCATTATTATGGCATAAACCATGATGTACTTACCTGTGTCCTCAATTTGACTCACTCTTATGGCAACCCTAACCAGTACTCATAACATTGGACCACAAAAACATGACCTTAAGACAGTAAACAAAATCTAACAAAAAATATTACATCATAAAATGACACTTTAATAGTCTTATACGTGATTCTAACTAAAAAGACTGTCCAATATTTATAAAAATTACAAGCGAGAAATGATAGTAAAAGTATAATACGTCAAAGCAATGAGAGCTCTAGCGATAATGAAGTAGAAGCCATTTTAAACTATGTTTGAGTAATTACAGTGCATGGTTAATGAAAATGTGAGCATGCATACCATAAATTGGGGCAAACAATCAGCAGACACAACTGGTGCTGAGAGCGGACAAGGAATTTTCAGAGGCTGAAAAAAGAAATTAATGATAATAAACAAAATAATTCCACATAAAAGCACTACAATTGTAAAGAGTACAGCATTTAAACCCAAAGTAATGGGCTGTATTCATTACTGTTTGCTGAAAATGTAAATTGAATATGTCATTTTCTTTTAACATTATGTGCTTAACAGGTAAATGGCCACCAATTCTATTGGCGATAGTAACAAGGCATTAGGTCAAAAATGGGATTTAGTTTTATGTTGCATGGCTGGCAAGCTAAGATGGCATGCTTCTCAGAAATTGAAATGGTTTTGTCCCAAAGTGATATTTTAGGTTGCTTTTCAGCCTTGTAGATCTGAGCAGCTGGCCTTGTGCCGGACATGTGGAGCCAATCATAAGGATGCTCAATAGTTGCTTGGCATCTTCTATTCCCTTCATGTACACAAAACAAATTTAGTAATATGCACTGTTTTAGATCATCTGTTTCTTATCATCTTAAGGGGTCTTGCAAGAGGTGAGGTATGACCAATGAACTGCTGACAGTTGCATCATGTGGCAAGAGCGTGACACTGCAATGAGGACAAGGAAAGGTGGGGGAAAGAGTAGTTCCATCTGACCTCGCAGGAAAGCCACATTTTAATTTTCTTTACATTTATCTCCAAATTCTTAATGCCTATCTTGGAGAAGGTTGCAAATATTGCTTGAAATAAGCAGCATTTATTGGGTTAAATGATTCTGTGCTATATAGAATCACAAAAATGTGTAAAGCTTTACAGTAAACATAATGCAATATTATATTGAAAAAGATAATGTTTAATCCCTCTACAGATTCTCATCATATTTATATTGGAATTAAAATTTGTATTGAAATAGCTCTAAACTTGTTTGTCCATTATATTATAACGAAGTTTCTGCTTTCGAATGAAAGGTTCTCTTCTGATACCTATGCAATAAACCGTCTTTCTTGGGTGACATTAAAATTTAATTACATTTCTGTGAATTTGCACAGTTTCTGAAATTTGCTGAACTGTGTTACCAGCCTACCATAGTACAATAATCTGGCCACATGTGGTTTCTGATGTATACGGTATGGTGTGAATCAAGCAACAGTTGAGCAACAATTTGGTGAACTATAGAAATAATCAATACTTCCCTTTCATGCCAACATGTCATTGGTTATAACTAAAGCCCGAATTTCTAAGCAAAATGCTTAACTTTTTCTACAGCTTTAAAGGTAAGCAGAAGGTCTATACTTCATAAGACACACCTAGATGAGCAACTTTAACTCTTTTTGTTTCTGCTTATTTATACTTATTTCGCAGGAAAACGTTTTTGCTTACTTATTTTACGATGTTTAATTAAAACAGCATATTTTACCCAAAACTGTAAATTTAAAAATGCATAGTTCACAGTTATACGTGAATTAACAATGATTCGCTATTTTCTCGGCTAAATTCGTAAGAAAGAAACACTAGGATCACACCGGTGTTTTGAAATCATACAGCAAGGAGAAAAATTACTTGCTGCGAATAGTAGAATTCATCACTTATCGCCTGAGATAACACAATGATGTCATGAACAAGCATGGTGATTCCCCGAGTTCCAAGCTGCAGCATTTAGTCCAGCAAGGTGTGCATGATTGCGTAGAGTGTCAACTCATCAGTCAGATATCGCAATGATGTCATACACAAGGATGCTGATTCCCTGAGATCCGAGCTGCATCTTCTTGCGCTACAGTTTTTAGTTCAGTTCGACATTGCAGTTACGGAATGCTGCCCACAAAAACCTCTCAGTCAGCTTTCCTATGCAAATGTGTGAACGAGTTTGGAAAAAATATTTTCAGTGAAGATGGTAGTGTCTTATTTTGTTTGGTTTCTGAAAAGAGTGCATCTGCGAAGAAAAAATATGACATTGTGCACCACATTAATACAACGTGGCTTAAAAAGAGGTTTAAGAATAAATCTAAGTTAGACGAGCAACTGATTAAAGGCAATGTTGATGAACAATCGAGTTCTAGTGATATATATTTAGAAAAATACACAATTAAAAGGGTGCCGGATAAATCTACATTGCACAAGAACTATATGCCACAGTGTTTTCAAGAAGTGATTGGTAATATTCGGAATACACTGAAGCATGAAAACATGGATGTCTATTAATGAAACTACAGATGCATCGGGACAGTGCTATAGTTGGTGCTATGAAAGCAGGTAGCAGATCATGTCTTCTGAATATACAAATACTAGAACAAGTAAATCATTCAACTCTTGCCAGATTTTTCAATGACTCATCTTTCTTGTGACCAGTAGGGATACGGCATGACAATGTATTGATATTTGTCAATGATGCTGCCCCATATATTGTTAAAGTGGGAGCTAGATTAAAAGTCCTTTACTCTAAATTAGTTCACCTGACGTGCCTTGCTCATGGTTTATATCGTGTTGCTGAAACTGTTAGAAGCCAGTATAAACATGTGGATCTTCATATTTCTAACATGAAGAAAGTGTTCGTAAAGTCACCGAATAGAATTAAAAAATTCCGTGGACTACTTCCAAATTTATCTTTGCTTCCTCAGCCAGTTTTGACTCGGTGGGGAACGTGGTTAGAGGATGTGTCATACTATACAGGACATTTCAGTGAAGTGAAAACTGTTTCGAATTCCCTAAATGTAGATGATGCAGTCAGTATTGCCACAGCACAAGAATGTTTTGTTCAAAACGACATGCAAGAAAAGATACAGTACCTCCATAATCATTTTTCCAAAATACCTGAAATTTTAAAGCAGTTGGAAGCTCGAAATAAACCCTTGAAACGTTCACTTTCTCTGATTCACGAAGTTGCAATAACATTGTCGTTAGAAACACACGAGGTTGCAAAAATTGCATTTGATAAACTCAATCAGGTACTACAGAAAAATTCCGGTTACAAAAAACTGTGTCAGATTTCTAAAAAGCTTTCTGGTGAAGAAACACCCACTGAAGAGCAATTCACCGAAAAAGAACAGTGGTGCTTTTCTCATGCACCTGTGACATCATGCAACGTGGAAAGAACATTTTCACAGTACAAATCATGTTTCACTGATAGACGCAGGAGTTTTACACAGGAAAATCTCAGGATGACCTTCTTTGTGTACTGTAACAGCCTTCAGTAAGGTAAGCATTCTGCAAAACTATTTATTATCATGTTTGCACACATTCGTTTTTGCTTTTTTGGTGCTTATTTTCCTCATTTTTCATGCTTATTTGCTTGCTTATTTTACTATTTTATTTTGCTTAGAAATCTGGGCTTTAGCTATAACATAACTATGTCTAGCCAGTAGTATGAATGCTGCTTTCATTGGAGAGGGGTAAACAGAGGGAAATAAGGGGAAGTTACGAAGGCCTCAGTAATCATGATACCCTTACATTTTACTACATTTGCTTTCTGTATCAAGTGCAAGGCCAACCACTGAAAACTGTTTGTTGTTGTTTTCTAGTGCCTTGCATCTGGAAATGAAGCCATTAGCATTCGTGCTTTCCAATACTTTTGAACTGTAGTTTCTTCTGATCATGCTTCACAGGTCTTCAAGTGGTCTTCGTTCATTTCTGCTGGATCGTTACACTGAAAACTACAGCACTTGAAAACTTTTCAATTTCTGAAAAGTAAATCAAGTCAGCCAACTATCTGAGAAACCAAACTAAATCCCAGTTTTAATAACACCTATACTTTGTGAGTGAACGGGCATTTGTTTTTTCCTGTGCACTTAAGTAAAAATGACACTATATCATATTTTCATGGCTCTATTTTTAACAAGCTCAGCCAAATTCTCTATTGGTGCAAAAGCTATTAAAAATTATTTTAGCAAATCCCACTATAATGAATAATGCACACTGATTTGGAAATAGGCCCCTGACTGTAATGAATTGTTAACATATACAAATTGTCTCTGTTCTAAAGAGAATTTTGATATCTCAGTTCAATGATAACTGCACATAACCTTGATAATGTTGGAGCCTTATTGAAAACTAATATGGCAAAACCTGCTTCACTTGTTTTACTTTTAAAGCATATCTTCCTAGATATTACAGTTTCAGCAAACTCACTATAAAGTGCCATAACAAAGTATTTTAGAAAGCCAATAAATGAAAGCTGAAACACAGAAATGCAGCTCAACACAATGTTAAAAACTGTCATTGGTTGCAATTCTTTATTTCTAGTGTGATTAACATTATGAAAAAAATCTACCTTAAACATCAAATACATTTCTAAAACACTTAATGAAACTTCAAAACTCATGCTAAAATAGTATTTTTTGATTGAAGAGCATAAGCTAATCTCACATATTACAACTTACAAAGCATGATGTTCAATATAACAGGTGCAAAATGTCAGTCTTATCATCCTAGAGGCTTAAACAGCATTCAGCACATACAGTATTATCTTTATCTTAAAGCTATAAATGCAGCAAGAAAAACCAGGCTTTTAAATTCTATTATTTACTGAATAACATGCACACAAATCAGAGGAATAGCTCATATTTCATGCATTAAAGTTTTCCATTTTCAAATAATAATTTGGTTCCTTAACTATTTTGCATAATGAATAATGTCACATGGTAGGAGAAACAACCATGGCAACTCTGTTCCATTGAATTTCTCCATTTTACAACTTTACGCCTGCTGTCTTTATGTTTGTACAATTTTAATAACAACTTTGTTCAAGTTTATATTAAACACTGCTAAATAATGGATTCAAAGCTGAAATAGTGAGAAGAATATTAAAAAGCTCAAGAGTAGAAATGCTCAAAAAAGTAACCACATTAATCCCCATTAAGGATAAACCTAAATTTAAGAAATTCATGTATCCCTCCTGGACATTTCACAACTTCCAAAGGATCTTTAATGAGTCTGGTGCGGTTTTTGTAATTATTATTAACGTTGTGTCTTTGAGCTATTGAGATCTTTGTGATCTCAGGGCTTGGTAACGGATGGAATGAAAAATCACACGATGTTTCTTCACCACAATGTATTATTTTATTAACACTTTATCGATATTTTACATTAAATAATTCCTCTTAGCACCATTCTAAATGATTTAAAACGTTTCCACTTTTTCATTTAGTGGAACTAATGCTTGATGAAAGTCTGGTGATTTTTTTTTTTTTTTTTTTTTTTTTTTTAAATTAACGTCCTCCAACATTGTGTCATATCGGACGAAAGTCTGGTGAAAATTCTATGTTCACACTACCTAAATATGTCCTTTCACCTCCATTACACACACGCGAGTGGGCAGATTATGGTATCACCTCACGTGACACCGCCTTTTTCGTATACATCCGCGTATGCGTCCATCAAATAGTTCTTTCTTGTTAGGAAGCGATCCCTAACCATCCTCCCTTACTTTTATTATCAAACACATATAATTCTAATATTTATACATATATATTAAAATCAAATATGGAAATATTTATGACGTCTTTAAACTAACTTAGTTGTTTATAACAATGAACATTTGCAACATGTTTTCGTCATTTGATCAGTTTATACCAACATCAAAAAACAAATTACACTTTTAACAAATATTCACATAAACGATTTTCTTTTGGGGTCCTCTAATGTTCTGTCTCAAGTCCTAGCACACAAATTAAATACAACTTAAAAATCATGCCAAAATCAGAATATATAGACAGAATCCCTCAAAAAAATAACCAAATACATTGTTTAGATTGCAAAAAAGAAACATATGTCAGAAAAACCAAGAGAAACCTAAGCAAAAGGCTAAAAAGAACACTTCAGAAAATAAATCAGATATAGACAAATCAGCCACAGCCAATTTTTCTGGGAATAAAATAAATAAATAAAAACAATTAAACTGCTAAAATCAGGACATAATCTTGTGAAGAGGGGAGGAGGAAGAGGGAGAGTAGGAAGATGGGGGAGAGTAGGAAGAGGGGGGAGAGTAGGAAGAGGGGGAAGACTGGGAGAAGGAGAAGAAGCAGGAGAAAGGAGGATGAGGATGAGGAGGAAGGATTTACTCTAAACTTGGTGCTGAAACATTTCTTTCCTAAATGTGCTTCCCCAATTAACATTCCATTTCAGGTTATCCAATTCCATCAACCATGGTGCTGTATACAGTAAAATGGGCATTAAACAGTACTCAGCAAGGTAACAAGTGCTCATCTGAATTCAAGTACTTTCAGCTTTAGTTCAAATAATTATGAATTGTTATCAATTTTTTTCAAACTCGATGAAAAGTCTTTACTGAAGATTTATTATAGTTATGCTATGTTTTAAAGATGGCTATCATTTGACTTTTTTACAAATATTGCCTTGGATTTTTCTATTTATTGAAACAGTGTGTGCTTAAATGTAGCTTATATAGGCTACATAATGCACATACTGTTTGTCCCATCTTGCATCTACAGAAGTCAAATAGGAACCAGAGCTAGTTGGTAAACATAAGCAAAATAAGTAACATCAAACATGCTGTCTCAAATTGTGCACTTATTATTGTGCACTTATTGTTGTGCAAAGCATGTGGCAAAGAAAAGATGATAATTTGTGCATTTAAATTCTTGATATGTCCAGTGCATGGTGCTGTGGGTTAGAGCACCGGGTTCAAGTTCCCAGCTAAGGAATGCACTTGGATTTGATCCCACCAATGAGGGTGCAGATTTTAACTCCCAGGTATAGGACCAGTGCCCAGCATCATGAGGAGTTGCAGCCCTGGCGTTGTGAGCCAACTTTCCAGCTTGAAGGGGAGGGGGGAGGGGGGGAAGGTACATGATGCTGTCCAAATCACTCCGTCTGGATATCAGTCTGGCAATTTCCTCCAAAATTAAGCTCACTGTATGCTGCCAGGTGTTTAAATTCATAATGTCATTGTATGCTGTATTTTTTTAGCACAACATATTATTGCATACTAGGCACTAAAGCCTGCCTCGATAGCGTGACGGTTAGCGTGTCTACTTCACGTTCAAGAGGTCGCGAGTTTGAATATCGCTTAGGGTAAGTTATCCGGGTAAGGTTTTTTCCGAGGTTTTCCCTTATCCTGAGAAGACGAATGTCGGGTAACTTAAAGCTCTATGGACCTCGGACTCATTTGAGCACCATTCACCCATTTCATTCATCGTCCGAAATGACGCAATGTTGGAGGACGTTGATTTAAAAAAAAAATACTAGGCACTAAATCCTATTGTGAACAACCTTACATAAGAATTGTTTTTCCCATTTGTCTTCAAAGGACTATACTGAATAGGTAAGTCTGGGCAATTGATACCTGCAGTCTCCGACACAGCCATTGCTCTGTGTGAATCACATGAAAATTGCACAGAACTGGTTTCTAGCATATTGGCACACTATGCCCTGGGCATAGCAAGTGGCCTGCTGTGCAGCATTGTCACTCAGGGCCAGGATTGACACCACTGCACTAGAGGGCTGCTTAGTCAACAGGTTGTTCATTATCCCTTCTAGACAAGTCCAGCAGTGGAACTATTAGGAACTTCCGCATGTCCCTGTGGCCTGTCTGCCTATGGCCTATAGCCTTTCATGGCTTAATCCTGCAGGGTGGTAGCAACAATGGATTTATGCAGGTTTCAGTGTACAAGGCATCCCCCTCTGTTGAATAATCTATATCTAATACAACTCAATGTCTCTTCTAAATATGAACACATGTAACTAAGCAAATGTACACTTCTTTTATAGATAAACATTCAGTAATTAAATTTTATGCCATAAAATAATCTAATAATATAAAGTTCCATACCTGGAACTAAAATGTTTGCTGCTTGTAAAGTTCTTGCTCACAGATTGATAAATGTTTTAAGAAAGCTTCAAATAAATTTATAAAAGGCACAACAGTGGACAGTAACACTGAACTATGTTTTAAATAACTTTATTGCATCATTAAATTTAATATCATAAACACTATGAGCTATTCCTCACAAGGAAATCATCCCAAAATGGAATATAGTTTTGGAAGACTCTGCATTTGAGTTTGTTTTGATCCCATAAGAGCGACAATGGGCAGTGTGCTGGCATAATGGAATTCTTAGGTAATATTATCATTTATCTTAATCACTACATTGTAATGGAAGGAACTAGTCTATTAAAGCTATGTAGGCTTTCACGGCCGGCATCTAAATTGTAGAAGTAAGTATCTTCCGGGCTGTTATGCCGTGGTCTGCTGGAGATCTGTCTTCCAGACGTTTCATTTACAACTGCGGTAAACATCCTCAGTGGCGTTGTCGAAGTCTCCTCGTGGAAGGTATCACTGCGACTGATGTGTCGACTGTCTGTGGGGCTCCATTTATACCAGGTGCAACGTGCGCTGATTGCGCACCCTAACAACTTTAATAAGAAGGAGGAGGCCTTAAGATTAAACAGCAACTGGCATCCGGTCATAGAACATCATAAGAAGCAGGAAAGCAAGGTAAGCCAATCAGAAGAGACCAGCAGCATAAGAGAGATAGAACCCCCTCCACCAGCCACAACGCCTCTGGACGCCCCGGGCCAATCAGCGCACGTTGCGCATGGTTTAAATGGAGCCCCACAGACAGTCGACGCATCAGTCGTAGTGATACCTTCCACGAGGAGACTTCGACAATGCCACTGAGGATGTTTACCGCAGTTGTAAGCGAAACATCTGGAAGACAGATCTCCAGCAGACCACGGCATAACAGCCCGGAAGATACTTACTTCTACAATCTAGTCTATTAAATTGTGCTACCTTCCACATATGATGAACAGAAGGTTCTGTTAAAACCTACGCAATGATAGAAGCTGCAAACACTTGTGCTAATCTACTGTATAATATAATTGTATGTGTATTAAAATATATATGGTATTTAACCTGGGATCGCTCACATCACTTATGGTAACGCAACCACTCTGGTGTTAGATTTTTTCGAACAAGTTTGGTGTCTTAATAATATGCCTTTATTTTAAGATATATCATTACAGTTAACATACAAGTTTGCATGTGCATTCGTGTAACTATTTTTAAACTAGTCTGAACAATATCATATTCCAAATTATGCTCCACAACAAGGAACGGGAAAAAATCTAAACATATTAAAAAAGAATAATAAAATACATAATAAATCCTCAAAATATCTCTTTGTAGAAACTGAATTCAACTGTTAAGCACAAATTTCAGTTTTGAGTTCACGGGCACGAATCAGAGTCAATTTCTTGTGATGTATTGATGGACTCCCTGCAAACATGAAGGTTTTGCTGTGTGCTCTTTGCAAATTGGGCTGGAGCAGCTATCACAATGATGTTAAGTGAATCGGTTCTTCCTTCTGGCACAGAAGACGCATCTTGGCTTTTCCTGTTTGTATTATTTGCCTTAGATGATGTGACAACTTTGGAATACCATTCATTTCATCAAATGTGGTTTCACAAGCATCATACTAAGCTCTATTAGATATTTTCTTTGAGGAATCAACTCATTGGTGCTCATATTGATCTTATAAACTACCTGCACATTTCCTCCCCCAATGTTCAGAAGGCTGAAGGCCCATACATCAACTGCAAAACAGTGCTATGTGATAACTACTGTGTTAGCAAAAATAAAAAAATGTACATCACTTTGAATAATACTGCTCCCAACATTGTTAGCTTTGTATTTCTATATTAAATTCCATTTGAAGAGTATTTAGAGATAGTTGAGGCATTGATAGCTTTTCGCCTAGTTGTTAGATTTTATCTAATAATGCGAACAATCCTGGTTTAAGATGTAACATGAATCAATGTTAAACACTTATATTGCTCTACAGACCAAATTATTGGCAGGACATGTTTCCAGGACCTATTGTCCCTATTTATCAAATATATCAAAAGTATATATCCAAAGTTTTGAATATTAAATTATGAACTTGCAGATGATATCTTAATCTCTAAATTCACCAATCCCACACCAGATAATTCTAGTTAACCAGGGAAGAACACGAAGATTGGGCAATCACCAGGTAGCTGACCCCAGCTGGAAACAAGGACAATAGATCTTCGAAAGATGACCTATCAGTAATTTGCTAATTCGAGCACTATGAGCGTTTAATGTCAATTCATTTTCCATCATTAACTATTTTCTCCTCTGTGTGAAAGTTCCAATGATTTTTAAATTTAAAAAAGGCATATCATCTGTAAGTTAAATTCCTCTTAAGCGTAATATTTTATTTAATTTTGTGCTTTATTTATTCAAGAAAACCTCCTTTGAGTATTTATAAAATTGGTTCACTTATACTGATTTATTATAACAGCAAATTTTTTCTAAATTACAGTAGGAGTCAAATGGACACTTGAATTGATTCACTAACAAGTTTTTACATGAACATATTTCATACGATGTTGGTAATAATGTAGACAACATTGCTTATGAAACACATTCAGGGAAAGAAATTGTTAGTGAAGCAATTCAACTGTCCATGACTTGCACTTTAATTTAGTATTTTCATTTGTACTTTAGTGTGTATCACTTCCAGTGTTTTGTTTTTTGGATCAAATGGTTCCTGTTGGTTTGCTTTGCTTCTAAATGAGATGAATACAGATTTTGTAGCCTGTGATAAGTTCTGTCCATTGCAGTAACTATAATAAGTGAATCAAAATGTGCATAAGAACACAACAGTGAGCAATGCTTGTACAGTAAACACATTTATAAAAGATTTCAGTTTTACTTATGAATGACGTATGTGGTTTGCATTAAAATATTTTTAAAAATAATGGCCATATTTATGCTGTCATAAATAAATTTCAATTGCTATGGTTTTAACTAATGCTAGATGATCAGTTGTCAATTGAAGAAATTTAATTTGGTAAGAAAATTTTAAGCCCTTAGAAATGCTGCAAAAATGTACCCCGGCTGGCCCTGTGGCACAGTTGGTAGAGCACCTGCCTGCTGTGTTAGGGGTCCCGGGTTCGATTCCCGGCAGGGAAGTAGGAATTTTTCTCCAGCCAGGATTATTCCTCATCCTTCCCAGAGTCTGTGTGTGTGAATTCAAAGTATTGTTGTTAGCTAATGCTGGATTTCTGACAATGAAGTCATTAATCCTCTTGCTCTCCAATATTTTTCACTGATGGATGGGGCACTAGAAGTGGCCAGGCATATTTGAAGGTGGTCTCGATCCATTTCCTCCTGCAGATAACATAGAGGACAGAGTGGTGAAGAATATATCCCAATTCAAAGTATAAAACTTCCAAAGATCGAAAAACCCAACGTTAAACGTATAACACCATTTGCCAATAGGCAAGGCTGCCAATATGACCTCTGCAGTTAAAGGCGGGATATAAATGGAACAATTAAAACAAAAAAAATGTACCCCATAACTCATCACAGTGCCTGTCATGTGAACCATATTAACGCACAAGTGTATTTTAACAAAGCATATTTCATTTTGAAAGGTTTCCTTGTTAATAAGCATGCTAAAGTAAGTCACTCATTCTGAAATATTATTCTCTTGTATCAAACCAAAATCTTGCAGTGCCAACTAATTTCAAGCATGCTTGTGGCAGAGAAAAACACTATAAGACCTGTATTTTTTACATTGGCCTGGAAGAAGAAAGATTAATCTATTAAGAGTACTGTTTTAGGACAAAACAGAATTCATGGGCATACCTGTTGCATCTCCACGCTAGCACGTTTGCTACTGATTCTTCGGAAGAGAGATGACTTGCGCCTTTTATCAGTATGCTCTCTTTTTTGTCGCCGCTGGCGATGCATGCTGCGCCTTGCCAGTTTACTCTGCCACGGTTCACGCTTACGTCCCCCTGTCCTGATTGAAGTGTTTTCTAAAGGTGTAGAGCGAAGAGTAACATGATCTCCTCCAGACAGCAGCAATTGTAGAACTTGGGTGTGGTAAAGTCCTTGAACAGCTTCACCATTGATATGTGTGATGAGATCTCCAGGTCTCACTCCAGATTCAAATGCTGGACTTCCATCATCTACTGCCTACAGAAACAAATGACATCTTTTAGGAATTACAGAAAAAACTGAATATTATATAAGGACTAGCAATATCCTTTATGTATATATAGTGGAATCTCACTTATACGCTATTCACTTATACACTTTTTGCAAATATAAGTACATTAAATGTTTCAGGCACCAAACTATATTCATTAATATTTAACTCAATTGTAGGTTTATTGATTATGTTTTCACATTAAGACAAATGTCACATTTTTCTAGTCCCATGCATGAAATGTATTAATTTACTCATTCATTTAAACAATATGTTTATGCTATGTTAAGATATATTATACATAGTTTCTGTATACTGTTTCTTGCTGTCACAGTACAAAACAGAGGGCAGGGAATCAAGATTTTCAGAATTCATTATTGCAATGCACGTGCTAACTATATGGCCACATAAGGTCTGCTTCAGTCTGAAAAGGAAATTCACCGTTACGCTTTTTCCTCTATACATTATTTTAGCTATATCCCTTTCAAAATGTATCACTGATTGATTAATGTATATATAAGGGCACTCCCTTACAAAGTGAATCAGAGCAAAGCCAGAGATAAAATAGATAGAAAATAAAAATATGTTGTTGTTGTTGGCTAATGTTGGATTTCTGACAATGAAGTCATTAATCCTCTTGCTCTCCAATAATTTTCACTGATGGATGGGGCGCTAGAAGTGGCCGGGCATATTTGAAGGTGGTCTTGGTCCATTTCCTCTTGCAGGTCACACAGAGGACAGAGTGGTGAAGAATATATTTCGATTCTGTTTAAGTGTTTTGCCAGAAAATTATGTCTTGTAATCAACCTGAAGGTTGTAACTTCCCTTTTGCGAGGATACTCAGAAATTACTATTTGAATATTTGATAGTTCCCATCTTTTATTTTTTGATTTTTCATAGTAATACTTTGCAATAATTTTTTTGAACTCAGAATTGACTAATGTTTTAGCTGCATAAAATGGTAGATTAACTATAGATTTCTGTACACTGCTGGTACCATGCTGTTAGTCATAGATCAGATTATTCAAACTCTTCATTATTCAACAGTTTAAGAAATGCTCAAATTTTTCAATTGCAGAACATCCAAATATGATAATTTATGGCAAGTAAGTGTACAACAAATGGTTTATAGAACTTTTAATAAGACTCTTTAACATTAGTTCCCAATTATATAGGGTTATCGAGAAGTCTCATGTTTCATGTAAACAAAATTCCCCTAGAGATGGGAATTCTGGTGGCAGCACTGGCTTCCGCAAGCTTATGGTTATTTATAACAATCCATGAAATAAAGTATATGATAGATTCACGTATGTAATTCATGAAAGGTAATGTAGACCAACACTTCTTCTTTGTAGTGTTTTAACACCCACTTTTACTACGGCACTGCAGGCGGTGACACTGGTGATACATGGAATGAAGATGGAGCACCGGTGGAATGAGATGGTGGGGGAAACCAGAAAATCCGGAGGAAACCCACCCCAGTGTCGCTTTATCCACCACGAATCTCACATGTGGTTGCCTAGGATCGAACCCGGGCCGCTTTGGTGAGAAGCGATTGGTATAACCACTCGGCTACAGCACGGTCTGTAGACAAGCAGGATACCAAGTTATCTTGAGCGGTGTGCAGCGGCACAGCATGGAGGAACTTGTTGATAACCCTTTATTATTGACACACACTGGCATTGTACTTCAGCTACTGTCTATCTCCTTATGTTTAAACATGCCTACTGCCTCACAAGCTGTGCTGTGAGGAAACAGGAAACATACTGCAGTATTAAGAATTATGAATGTACTAAGGGGCTGCTTGTACCTAATTTGCAGTTATAGCTACAAATACATGCATGATTGGTAAGATAATATTAGAGAAAAGGTGTCTGCAAATCTGTACAACCCATGCATGCTACATGTTAAAACTAATTAACATAGCAATAATACAATATCGAACAGAAACTGAAATTTCTGGTTTGCAATAGAGCTTTGATCTGGTTAACTCCCTTGCAGGATAGCATGTTGTAAGTGATGGGCCTTATTGTAATATTGCTTGGTTAAGCTAATTTCTTAAGTTGCAAAGTTAGCAACTGTCAAAAAGACTTCATCTGATTACCCTCCCCATATGGGGGACTTACACCCCAAGGACTTACAAGCCTGTGCCTAAGGTCAGATACCTGTTGTAGAGCAGACAAACTCATGGACTGGGAAGTGGATGGTCAGCCCAGCACCAGGTGTGAGAGCAAGGAAGAGGATGATATTAAATGCAGGCAAAATAGATGAATTTCAAAGGTGATGATGGAGCTGTTGGTGGAATGAGTGGTGGGAGAAACTGGAGAGCCTGGAGAAAATCTGCCCAGAAGGTACTTCATCCACCATGAATACCACAGACAGGTCTCTGGGATCTAACCCGGGGTACTTTGGCAATAGGTGAACTGGCACCGTGCCACCACCAGTAAGACAAAAGAGAGAAAGTATGAATACACCATCTCTATGAGTTTTCTTATCAGTGCTAAAATGTTGCCCCTCTTTGTACCTGCAATGATTTTCCCCATATGTAAATATGGCCCCAGAGAAGCTTATTTCATATTTAGCAATTAAGTGCCACTGCATCCTACTTTAAGGCTAAATTTCAACAACTGTCGCCACAATAACTGTTAAAAACTGTTGCTAAGAATGTAATATACATACCATTACTAAATGGTGCATAGTATAAAAGTCAGTGTCCCCGTAATAGACTCTTATGGTATGCACAGTAAAACCAAAACCACGAGGACCTCTACGTATGATGATTGGTGGCTTCAGGCTTGTTACAAGAGGAGAGAGTTCTCTGCATGGAGAAGTGTCCCTTGAACTAGCTGTGCTGGAACCCCCAGGTGACTGAACTGGTTGTGGAGGAGAATCATCTGAAACAAGGCATTCTTACATCAAAATTCTTATTTCATATAAATACCACAGCTCATGAATAGGCATAGAACAAAATATTGCTTATCAGGGACATAGCTTTGGGGGATGCTAGTACGCTGAGCATTCTCCTTATTTCTCTGTGTCTAATTGTTTTACATTTATTTTGTTCTGTAATAGTTTTAACACTGGACAATTATTTTATACAATCATTTAGTAGTGGTTTTTTTTGCAGATCATGCTGTTGAGCAGCTATATTTAGCTAAAATAGAAAACACAAAATTTACAAGGCAATCCATTCCATTCTAAAACAGCGACATACGCTGAGATGAGTCAGCGTTTCACTGCCTACATGTGATATGGCTAGGATGGTCTCCCCACAAACTCCTCACCTATCTAAAGTAAGAACAAATTGGAAACTATCTATCACCTATCTCCTGTCTGCCCCTCTCACCTCCACAAACCCCTCACAAACCAATCTGTACACGCCAGCATCAACCATATGCTATAGTATGGTTCTGACTTCGGAGTATTGTTGAGGTACTGTCTATTGTGTTTCTTTGAGAATAAAATTGTAGCACATAAACTCAAAGTGCGTGTGATATTTACATCATAAGATTAAGTGACATACCACACCAGCTATTGTGTTAGTGTTTCCGCTGCATATTTTAATTTTGTTTGTGAAGTGTATTAAGTATAGATACTGTCATAACAATGAGTGAGGTACCTGAAACATTAGATTTGTTAAACATCTTGTGGTGAGAATTAATTTTTATATTCAAAATTGCTGGAATTTTGCATTTTTTCGCAATTTTGCTTCAATGTGAACTCATCGCTAATATAATATTGATTTATTGACCAACATCACATAACTCGGAAAGATAATGGAAAATCGCTTTAAGTTAATGTCTGGCGCCTTTATTGTTAATGCAAAAAAGAGTGCCCCAGTTATAGCATTCCCATATTTTTATTTCACGCTATGCCACTGTTGCTTATGTGCAATACCATAAAGTTATTTATTATTTTTTGGGGCTTTAACATGTTTGTTTCTATGTAAGAGACACTACATGGTACAAAAGCTGGTTTACAATGACTGAGAACGGAAACCAGAAGTTGACATGAGCATTCACAATTAACAGGAAGCTTTCCTGGGTCCTGGGAGTGGGAAAGAAGATTTGGTCAAGCTTTTACATTGTTTATCTCATTACCAAGGACAGCATATTAGATCTATTTTAAGGTGGTATCGGTCCATTTCCTCTTGCAGATCACATAGAGGACAGAGTAGTGAAGAATATATTCCAATTCTGTTTAAATGTTTTGCCAGACAATCATGTCCTGTAATCAACCTGAAGGTTGTAACTGCCGTTTTTCGAGGATAATCAGGAATTACTGTTTGAATGTTTGGTAGTTCCCATCTTTTATTTTTTGATTTTTCATAGTAGTATATTGCAATAACTTTTTTGAATTCAGAGTTGACTAATCTTTTAGCTGCATAAAATGGTAGATTATCTATAGATTTCTGCACATTGCCGGTACCCTTTTTAGCAAGAAAATCAGCTTCCTCATTACCACTCAGTCCACAGTGAGGATTTGGATTTGGTTTAAGGGCGCTCAACTTCTAGGTCTGGTATCCATTGGAAGACTAGGTGTTTTTGAAGTGCTGTTAGATGGGTAATGATTTTCCAAAATTCTATAATTGTTTGGTTTTTTGGTGACAACTTAGAAGTAATTGCTATAATTGCTGCCCTGGAATCTGAGAGAATAACTGCTTGATGAAAATGTGAAATTCTATACAAAAGATTTTGTAGGGCCATTTGAATTGCTTCAATTTCTTCATCAAAGTTTGTAGTTCCATAACTTAAAGATTTGTAATAGGAAAAGAGGTGACATGTGACTCCAGCACCTGCTCCATCTTGGTTTGATATTAGTGATCCATCAGTATAAATATAGAGCCATTCGTGTTCTGGAAATCTAGTATGGATTGTCTCTAATGCCAATAATTTTAGAACACAACTTGGAGTATCACTTTTCTTAACTTCTTCTGTCAGGTGTAAATAATATGTGATGTCTAATGTATGTGTCGGATTGACTTTAGATATGAAGTTTTCCTTTGAATTAGGAAGGTATACATTCTTCTTGAAGTCTTGAATTTTGGAAAGAAAGCTCTCCTGAGTCTTTAGTGTATGTGTAAAATTTCTCTTGTGTCATGTATTGAATGGGAGTCTGATCAACTTTTTGTGTTGAATAAGAGCTGCTTTTTTTATTTCATATTCAATGGGGTATTGGTTGGTTAGTATTTCCATAGCTACTATTGGTTGTGGTTTTGATAGCACCTGTAATTAGTCTCAGACTTTGGTTTTGAAAGATTTGAATTTTTTTTGTGTTTGCTGTTACAAGAACTTTGCTGCAGTAAGTAAATAATGGCTTTATATATACATTGTATGTTGTGTTAAGAGTTGCTCTGGAACATCCCCACTTCATTCCTGTTAGACGTTTTGACAGTGAAATGTGCCTCTCTGCTCTTTGTATTACATTTTCTATTTGTTTGGTCCATGTAAGTGTGGTATCAAATGTAACTCCTAAATACTTTGCTTCCTTTGTTTCTGGTAATTGTTGACCCTCAAAATTTAGTTTTCTTTTTAGTGGTTTTTTTCTTAGTGAAAAGATTGGTAGTTTGATTTTGTTGTATTAACAGTCATTAAATTTTCTTTGGTCCACTTTTGTAGGTTGTTTAAGGATTATTGCATGGTTTTTTCTAGTTCTGTACTTTTGTTTTTTGGTTCTGAAGTCCACATTACTAAGTCATCAGCAAATAGTGCACACTTCACACCTGATTCTTGTATTTGTTGTGGCAGATCATTAATAAATATGTTAAAAAGTGTAGTGCTGAGCACTGCACCTTGTGGTAAGCCGTGGTGTACTTGTTTATATTTAGATATATTTCTTCCATATATGGTAGCAATGAAGTGTTGTGTTAGGAAATGACATAGCCATGAAAACATTGGACCTTTTATCACTATTTTTTTTACTTTCTTTAGCAGTTTTGTTCTACATATAGAATCATGTGCACTTTGGAAATCAATAAAAACTGATAAATTATCTTCTTTTCTATTGAAGGAGTCTTTGATTTCTTGACTGAGAAGTAAGACTTGTTCATTTGTAGAGTGGAACTCTCTGAATCCAGCTTGACATGGGGAAATTAAATTTTTTGATTCTAGAAACCAATTTAACCTATTTGACACCATTCTTTCCATCACCTTTGCTATTATGCTAGTAAGAGCTATTGGCCTATAATTTTTTATTTCTGATGCTGTTTTATCTTTCTTCAAGAGTGGGACAATTATTGCTTTTCGCCATTCGGCAGGTACAGTGGTGTTCCAGGATAGATTGTAGAGTTTTAGTAGTTGCTGTTTTGCTGTTTTTCCAAGGTTTTTTTATGAACTCTGGATGTATGTGATCTGGTCCAGGAGACTTTGTTTTTTAGATTATTAATTGCAATGTTCAGTTCTTGTATATTAAAATTTTGATAAAAGATATTGTATTGAGAGTTAGGATCACACTCTCTTTCTTGTTTCAAATCTTTCTTAAATTGTTTACATTCCTTTTTATTATTTTTTTGTTACTTTATGTGAATTAGCATAATATTTATTGAATGTTTCGGCAAAGGCTGCATTATTTGTTAATATTTTATTGTTGTGTATGATAGGTGAGCTGTTGCTTTCTCTCCTGTCCTTGACATTTTTTATGAACTTATGGGCTTTGTTGCCGTCTGTCCTATAATCCATTTTGTCTAAGAAATTATCAAAGTGATTCTTTTTAGTTGTATTTATTTCTTTTTTAGTGAGGCACATTTCTTTCACCATATTTGTGTATCTGATTTGTTTTTTGTTTGTTCAGCTGTATTTCTAGCTATATCCCTTTGCTTTTCAGTTCTTCTAACTGGGGGTTCCAAAAGGGTTTGAAATTTTTTATTCTTCCACGAGGAATATGCTTTTTGCAGTTTCTAGGATGACTTTACAGAAATTTTTGCTCATATGATCTGGGTAGTCATGCAGCTGTGAGTTTGTTTGTTCTTTAAATTTATGTTCCAGTTCAGTTTTATATTTGTTCCAATCTGCTTTTTTGAAGTTCCAATACAGATTTGTGTGATTTTGACTGTTATTTGTATTATCTAGTTTTATATCAGCAATTACTGCTCTGTGACCAGAACTTGGGTCTTCTATAACTAGTTTTTTAATTTTTGAAACAACATCTGTTATAGCTAACAAGAGGTCTGGGTTACTGCCTGCTCCAGAGTAATGAATGAAGGTTTTAGGATCTTCTTTATCATAAATCAGTTCAAAGGTTGTGGTATTCAAAACTTCTTCCACTATCTGCCCTGTAGAATCCACTTTTTCATAACCCCATCTTTTGGAATGGGCATTGAAATCCCCAGTTATGATTGTTTGATTTAATTGTTCAATAAGTGAGAGATCTGGTTCATTCCTGGGAGGATTGTAAATACTGTATAAATGAAGATGTGTTTTGTTATCCCAAAAATTTAGCTTTATTAATTCAGCTTTATCTGTGTTATCCATTTCTTTAACAATTTGAAAGGAGGATTTAATATCATTTTTGAATCCAACTAATACTACACTAATAATCTGTCTATTTTTGGATAGTAGGTGTAGTAAAAATCCAGTAAAATTGAAGTATTTAAGTTGATCATTTGTTAGATTTGCTTCTTGTATGACAAATATATCTATGTTATAGTCAAATACAATTTTATTCAGTTCTATTCTTTTTGTTTGGGTGAGACCACCTGCGTTCCATTGTGGAATTCTGATGTTAGATCTATTTATATAACGTTTTGGTTCTCGAGAAGTAGTCCCCACCCGGAGATCCGAATGGGGGACTATTTTAACTCCGGAACATTTTACCCCTCGAGTCATATTTCATAATTTGATATTGAAGAGAGCAATAGCAGTAACAGTAATAGTAACCATTTTCTAGAGAGCACCATATTTTTATGTTTATGCGGCCACATCGCTCTCTCACAACCCCCAGAATGTCTGGAAGACCACACCTGTCATTGGTTTACGGGTCTCGCCGACCTGACCGGGAGAATTATCAAAATAAATTCACCGATCATATCCTCTGATTACCAATCAGAGGACGTCTTACATGCCATGACAGGTCAGCATGTTAAGGGTTAAGAGTTTAGAGAGAAATTAGAGAAATGGAGAGGTTGGAAAAATAAAGACTCCCTAGCCCTCAGGAACCCTAATAGCATCGGGGTCGGAAGAGAACAAGAGATGACCAAGGTAAGGTCAGATAGAAAAGCTACAGTGAGGAGCAAAACACCAGTAAGTGGAAGTAATGTTCTGCTCAGCTTGGGTACCTTGTGGTTGCCATTCACATATCCCCTAGACAGAGACCCCGAGACCACCTTCAAATATGCCCGGCCACTTCTAGCACCCCATCCAGCAGTGAAAAATATTGGGGAGCAAGAGGATTAATGACTTCATTGTCAGAAATCCAGCATTAGCTAACAACATATTAGATCTATATTTTGCATATTAGATTTTTTACTACAGAAATTATTCAAGGTAGCCATAACACAGAATAGCCACTAGAGTGCTCCCTACTCACAAACTGGGAAAATAAAACTAGAAGAAATTCCAACAAATGTGCACCATGAATCTCTTGGATGCATTGAGTGTTAGTTCTTTTAACAAAAGCTGATCTGTAATTTATTTATATGCAACTCAAAACTGGCTAAAGCTCAAAAAACTATAACAAAAACTGGTAGAAATTAACAAAAAACAACAAAGAAATTTAGTGTACCTTTCCACGCATAAGGCCAATAAACGATAACTGATTGTTCTAATGCACACAAACTGTGTATAGGCAAACTTAGAAATGGAGAATCAGTACTGAAAAACTCAATACTATAACCAGAATTTGAACCACAGATCTTCTGCACTATGTACAGTTATTCTACCTTTCAAAGTTTGCCTACACACAGTTTGTGTGTGTTAGAACAATCCATTATCATTGATTGGTCTTGTATATGGAAACTATAACATAAACCTTAAAATCGGGACTAATGTACTTACAATTGTAAGTCACCATAGGGTTATGTCCCAAATTCAAGATTCCTGTGAAGTCTACTGGGAAAATGTGAATCAGTTGGGGAATTCAATGCTGTACTAGCACATTTCAATGGTAGCTCAGTGGTTAGGAGCAGCCACACATAAAGCCAAAGATCTGTGGCTTAAATCCTGGCTATGGTATTGCATTTCTCAGTACTCATTCTACCTTTTAATGTACAGTGTTAATTAAAGAATGATGCTTGATATGGCTAGGATATCAGAAAGAGTAATGGATATGCACATATTCCTATATTCACCTACTGTATTGAATTTTGATATTGGCTAACCTAAGTCATGTCTGTTGAATATGCAGCAGTCACAAAATATCATTGATCAGTTACAAACAAATGATGTTACAGTGTGTAAAATCAGCTTTCCACTTTCCTGGCAATATGGTCATCAATACACATTCACTATTCTCCCAAAATTAATTTTTACAGCATATAATTTGGCATAATTAAAATATTTGTGCAACTCACAAAGCCCATTGTAATATTTCACATTGCACATTGGCATTGGTGCTGATGCTATGGTCTCTGACTGAACTGGTACTTATCCAATTTCTCATTTCTAAGTCACACATGCACCCACCCACCCCCCCACAAGTGCGCACGCATGTGCACGCACACGCACACAAATGTGCATGTGTGCCCACCCATGCCCACCTGTGGGGGGAAACACACCATCTACCCCCACATACCCAGCCCCTTGCCACACACCCACCCACCTCACACCCCCCACACACACCCAAACACACAGGTAGCAGAAGTGAACATGTCATATATAAACTATGTACATCAAGTGAATAAAGTAGATGTAAACAAAATCACATGCATTTTGACTGCAGCTTGCCTTCTGGACGCTTTCGCCATCTAAATAGTCCCTTTATAAAATACTACTACTAAGGTCTGAAATCTCACTTAGCATTTGCTAAAGCATGAACTAAGCGCACTAAACATAGTTGAATTGTAAGAATGCACAGTTAAGTAATTTGTAACCACCCTAACTCATTCAGCACACGCATCTTCACTATGAAGTACCATGGTGGAACAAGTGAGTGTTGTGAAACATAAGCACAGAAAACTGTTATGAAGTGGTGAAAAGACAATAATATTGAATGTATTTAACAAGTTCTGCGAGAAATATTCTGAACTTGCTACATATGACGTGCTGAAATTAACATCCAAGTTTACCAGTGTATCAGTTTCAAATATTTACAGTGTATGCAAAGAAAAATCCTCAGTTGGTGAAAGCAGAATTCCTGGCCAGAACAGACTATGTGTCAGGCAAGTGCTGGATGTTTTTTGTGAGAAATTTGTGACCTCTGCAATCTGTCCAAATGTTCACCAGTTCTTTGTTATCAATGAACCCCCCACCTTAAAGTGCTGTTGGCAGTTAATTCTGATCTCCACTTTCCAGATTTAAAATGAACTTCCCTCCATAAGCTACTTCTGGAGATTGGTTTTGAGTTTGTAAGCAGAAAACAAAAGTATTATTGTGTACAGAGATAACTTAAGTAGCAGTTAATTTCCATGTGCTGCATGTTGTTTAGGTCGAGTAAATATACCCTTTTAGTGGCGTAAAATGCATATTATACTTACGTATAGCAGTAAATGTGTTCTGTCATTGCAAATGCACGTGGCCATGGAGTGATACAAACCAGTGATTTGTTTACGTCCACTTTATTCACTTGATGTATGTAGTATAACTTGTTTCAATTAAGAATAAAACTCTAGCTCTCAAAATACAGGCTGACACATGATCACTTTTGCTTTGGAGATGGATTTAACAGCTGCAAATAACCTTTTGGGTCTAGTTCCTGATATTATCAAATTTTACTTACTGCTAGTATCATGCACATAAACAAATGATAGAAAGTATGTAATTTCCAAGGATGCAAGTAAAGGTAATGTAATACCTGAAGGAATCATGAGAGACAGACCAGATGCTGAAGCACTCTTAATTACTGCTCTTGAACGATGTTTGCATGGAATTGACATTCTCTGTGCTGTTGTAGCATCCCCACTTCTTCTATTCCTTGTTTCTGCTGGTGGATTTTCATGATGATGCTCCAAATCCACACTAAAATGAATAATTATACAAAAATTAAGATTATGCTTTATAAGAGTCACATTTTATCAAGCAATGCCTGGTGTATTGACCAATCAGGCTGTTAATCTTATAATATGTTTGCAAGGATGTGGTTTTATTGATAAAATATCAGCTCATTACTGAACCCTAATAGTATCAGTGTGCAGTGATTAATAGGCTACATCATCCAACTCAATTCTTGTGATCTCATCAGCCACTTCAGTCCAATATATTTTAATTTCTATTACTGAAAACCAGCAGATGTCTTCAGCTTTCAACTTTGAAAATTGTGCTTTTAAACAATGTGCATTCAAATAGTGTCAATTTCCAAATAAATTGTGTTCTTGAAAAGAACATCTTTGTGTTCTTATTTTAGCTTATCTTAATTTTCATACCTTCACTCCCACTGTTGGTAGCATTAGTTATTATTCCATGGCACGTTAAATTATTCATTTATTTAGTGTCATGACCTGACAACTGACACAATGATGACTTGATTTTAAACAGAACAAGAAAGAAAGTAATTTTTATTTATTTGTAAACTGTTAACTTTATTCATAACCATGAGGTTATGAGTTTCAGATAAATTTGTGAAGAATCTAACCATAACCTTCCATGGAATTAGGAATGTGTTTACGCAGGAAAAGGAGGACAAGTAAAGAATCAAGGGTTAGTTACAATGTCAATGTTACTATCATCTTCTGAGAGGCCAGTACTTCTTCCCTTTCTAACAGGAGAAGCGCTTGGAGACAGAACCTGCAAATAACTGAATGTCACAAAGTTCCTTACAAAAATAATGAAGGTGCTTAATGTGGGACTCCGACAACCGTTTCCTATACTCCCTTGAACCTTCCTTGTTAAGTTTTGATCCCTCCCGCCTGCCTTACCTGGCGAAATAAGCCAATCTTTTAACTCCAACTCTTCTTCTATCTTCCCCTTCCCAAAAAAAAAGTTTAATAAACATTAGTAATATCCATCCAACTGGTTATTCGATATGTCTAACATATCAGCTGGTACCTGTTTGAACTTTTAATGCTTGTAATGTGGCAATAACAGTTTGGTTTTGGATGTGTGTATTTCTTACCATCATACCAAATAAATAAATTAGGGCATAGGTAGCACTTCTTTTATTGCAAAATAATCAATCTGTGAATTTTCAGAAACCTAAAATATTCTATTCAGTGTTTTGACGTTTTTATCACATCTTACAAGTCTATTCAGAACGGCTGTTGCAAAGTTTGGCATATGATATTTTGTCATTTCTATGTTATGCATTTTAAAACACAAATGTAAGTTACTTTATAAAAAGTTTTAATTTTTATTAAACCCACATTAGAAAATACTCATTCAAAAATGTGTTGCTATGGGGTAATGAAATCACTGTCGCTGCAAATTCTGCTAGTTCCTTGAAATCCTTTCCAATGTCACAGATGCACTTAATAGCACTTCCAGAAACTATCAGATTCAGACAAGCTTTTTATTTCACAGGGAATGTCAGTTATTCTGAGTTATCTCCATTGATCACTAATTTTATGGACAGTTCTATACTAACAATTGGAATGAAAATGCATGAACTAAAGTCTTGATAATGACTGTAAAGAATTTTCTTATAGGTCTGCTATTTCTGCAGAAGTTTTATGTCAGAGGGTCAAGAAGTAACATTGGATATTGTTACATCATGAAAGAATTCCATATCAGCATAAGAAATGAGAGAATTTTTCTTTTGACTTTACCTAGAGCTTAGGTTTCAGATAGGAGTCATTCAATAATGCAACATCAGCATGAAGGAGATCAGAATGTTATAAGATTTTCAGTTTATTTTGCTGTATGACAAACAAGACAGGGATATTCTTGTACGTTCAGCTGGTATCATACAAATGTTCAAATTATATTATGCCCTCATATTTATTACATGAGTTGGCAGAGAGGATACAAGTCCATGTCCAGAAATATGGCCCTGGAGAGCCCAACCATCAACACAATGAAGATGCAGCTATTATCCCCATACTACTTTCACATTATTATCCAACATGGTTACTTTTAAGGGGAGCTAGAATTTGCGAACTTGCCTTAGGATGTTTTCCTATAGTATTTATATTTATCACATCATTAAGTGGAAAATGCCTTGACCAATGCTGCATTATATAAATTGATCGATTCCTGAGTATACATTTTTGCTACAGAACCTGCATACAAAGGCTGGTTTTTTAGTTTTGGCTACCATGCTGCAGCGCTAAGTTGCAACAGTATTGGGCGCTACCACTTTTACCGATGGTTGCTGACCTGCATCCCTCCCTCAGAACACATGAGCTCGCCCGTCCTGCCAACCACTTGAGCGCAGTTGCACACGTTAGATGAGTAGTGAGAGGCCAACGCTTGGGAATGACAGTTGCAATGTTTTCCAAGCTGGAGCAGCGAACGTGGATAAAAATTCAGTGTGCTAGGGGTTGAACGGTTCAACAGTGCCACCGAGGATTGAATGAGGTAAGCGGTGCAGCTGCGTTACCTTACAGAATGGCAGCAAGATGAGTTGCAGCATTTCGAGATGGCCACGAACGTGTGGAGGACATGCCTCGATCTGGTCACCCACCAGTAAGTGATGAAACTGTACAGAGTGTAAGTGGAGGTGGATCGGAACATAATGATTCGTCAATTAAAGCAAGAAACTGGACTGGTGCATTCGACTGCCCTCCACATCCTGTAGGACGTACTGAAAATGAGGAAGATTGCATCCAAAAGGGCTCCGCATGATTTAACCAACATGCACAAATGGCCACAATATGACGCTTCTTGTATGCATTTCCAGCGTTATGAGAATGGAGAGGCCTTCTTACGGCAAATCATAACCATTGACGAGACATGGGCCAAATCTTATGAGCCACAATTAAAGTGCCAATCGAACCAGTGGAGGCACCATGGAAACAAACAGTTTGACCAACCCCCACCAATGTGAAGGTAATGTTGATTCTTGCCTATGATTGGGATGGTGTGATCATCAACCATACCATTCCCCAAAATAAAACCGTTAATGCAGCGTACTATTGTTCATTTCTGCAAGACCATCTCTGAGCAGCTCTGAGAAGGGAACGGCGCCACCACAAGGTTACACTGCCCATCGTTCTGCATGACAGTGCTAGGGCACACACAGCAGACATTGTGTCGGCATTGTTGAATCGCTGGGGCTGGGAGGCAGTGTTGCCAACTATAATTCAATAAAACAAGCTAAATCGGCTTGCCAAAAAGGCTAGAAAAGGCTAGATTATATTTTAATACCTATATAAATATTAGAAAACTACATTATTAAAAAGTACGCATGGATCACCTAGCAAAAATAAACGTAGTCTTCGTCATCCCCCTCTGCCTCATTTCTACTGCTGCAGCTGGGATTTCCCTTAGGCTCTTACATGTATGCAGCATTTGTACCAACAAGCTTCAGTATTTCGTCTGGGACTGCACATGGAAAATCTGATATGTTGCACTCACATGACTTTCTCTACTCTTGTACTAATCATTCTTACAAACTCTTTTTCCTATATCTTCTTTGTGTTAGTTAAGATAAACATTTGTACAAATTATCTTATTGCTTATTTCCTTGTAGGTGCAAGGGGAATATTAGTGTACAGTAGGCTTTGTGCGATAGTCAAATCTTTTAAAGCTTTCAAATTCCGTTCTCATTGCAGGGTTAACGTAACAAATTGAATAACGATGTTCCATTTGACAGAAATACAAATAACAAGGCATATCTCCGAAATGGTCCAATTTATAAAAAAATATTCAGACATAACTTGTGTATTTTAGAAAGATCTACAGTTTTTCATAGTAAGATTTGGTCTATCTGTAACCATTTACCAGTTATGCAAAAGTCGTCCAGAGTAAATAGGAGTACAGGGGTTATAGCCAGAAAATTCAAAATATACATTTCATTTGTCATAAAGATATTTCTAACCTATGGCATTTTAATCAAAATCGTTAGAGACACTTTCGAGAAAATCTAAATTTTCGATAAACTTTCCATGTAAAGCGTAGTTTAGGGTGAAGAATTTTCTTTAAAATCTTCATGTCGCATCCATGAAAGACATTAAACTTAAATACCAACTTTGATTTTTAACCAACTTTTCGTTTTTGGGTTATGTTATCCACAGGCTCGAGATACACACACAGACCTTTTTCTAAAAAGTGCCAAAGAATCTAACAACTTGGTGGAATCCATACTCCCAGATTCAAAAGATTCATGAATTCGCCAAAAGGATTATATCATTATGTGGAATAGCTGCAGTAGCGAGATTAAATGATGTATTATTTTAAAGGTACTGGTAGATAAGTAAAAAATGAAAAAGGCTAGAAAAGGCTAATGAAGCTTAGAAAAAAGGCCAGGAAAGCTACTTGTAGCTTTTTGGAAAATTTATAGCTAGATAGGTTCTCAAAAAGGCCAGATCTAACCTTAAAAAGGCTAAGTTGGCAACACTGCTGGGAGGTGCTCTATCACCCCCCCCCCCCCCCCCCCCCCTATTCTCCCGACATCAGTCCCTGTGACTATGATCTCATCCAGAAGATGATGCCAATGTGCAGGAACTGCTACCGTACCATTGAAGACGTTAAGCAGGCTGCCGAGCGCTCTCTTCGCACCATCAATAGATAGGGCAGTGCCAACGGGATCCAGCGAATTCCGCATCACTGGGAACACGTTGTGCACAATGGTGGGGACTACATCGAGGGCCTGTGAAACTTGGAAACATCTAGTTGAACTATTTATCCAGTTATAACATTGTTGCCAAAACTAAAAAACCAGCCCATGTATTATCTTTCAGTGGGAAAGAATACCTTAGTAAAGCATATTGGCTGAAGATAATTCTCTTTCATCTACTTCACTTTTCCCCTTGTTTTGTTGGGCTTTAAGAAGCTCTGATGTGTGTATTTAAAATGGTTGCAAGCAGATTAAATGTGAAGGTACTTCACAGACTGCATATAAAGCATCTCAATACTTGCCTACTTTTATTATCCTCCACAGAAATAGAGAATCTTGGTAATGATTCCTTGTTGTGTAATCGGCGTTTTCTTTGAATCTGTGGTGAAACATCATCACTCTCTGTCTGAGATGATTCTGGTGTAGTAGGATTGGCAATTTTCTTCTGTCGAGTTGAATCAGAGAAATCACTTACATCACGAACTACATCAGTTTCTGGAGTGTCCACGGTACTACCAAGATTGGAAGGAGATGACTCAGAATGATCAGACTGTCCTGAGTCTCCCCGAGAAAATGATTTCTTAGCTGCATTATCTTCCAGTTCTTCGTAGATGCCAAGTCTTGTTTGAACCTTGCGATACTGAGGAGAGCATGAGGAAAATGAGCCAAACAATGGAGAATCATCTGTATCATCTGTGTCATCGCCAATATCATGATTATAGCGATCCATTCGAGCTGTAACAAAGAGATTAGGTAATTAGTTCAAAATAAGACATTAAACAACTTGAAAAATGACACTTGCAAAACATATGCTTGGTTTCAAACAACAGATTAGCAGTATCAAACAAACTTTAAATGTTCAGCATCATATTTGCTATCATTTTAAATACAATTTTTACTTTGAAAATAATTTTGCAAAGCAGGATTGTCTTACATACTACTATTTAGTTTTTTAGTCAATTTCTGGATTAATACTGCGTATTTGCTAAAACACTTCACAACAATTTTTGCACACATTTAACTGATTTCTTGCACAAGTATTAAGAATACACCTTTAGAACAATAATTGACACTTATAATACAGTATTTATATGTATATGTGTCTGTAATATCCACTTTATTGATGCAAGGTGTACAGTTTTCACAAAATGAAGCTAATGATGGAATGCAGTTCACCCGAGGCATCATGAGGGCACTCCTCTCCTGTTCATCCCTTCCCATTCCTGTACAGCTGCTGCCAACATTGGCACTGAAATACAAGCAAATCATGCCGCAAGTGCAGGAAGCATTTGAAAATCCCGGCAAATGGTTAACTTTGAGATGAACAAAGCCTCCTGATCCAGAGTTTTGTAGGCCTTCTAGCAGTTGCTGATGATTGTTGTTCCCGGAAATATCCAGTCCTTTATTGGTTGCAGCAGAAATTCCTGAATCCTTTGTTCGACAGATACCACAAAGAAGTGGCTTATACCCCAAGCTCCACACCACCAAACACTCTCACCATGTGTTCCCTGTTTTACTTTCTGCACCCAAATTTGGATTTGTCAATTTTCACAATTTTATATCTGCTGCAAATTTGCCTTTGGTTGTGAACCATGTAGTTCACATATACTATGCAGTTGAACATTGATCAATTCAGAATTGTGTTACTACCACATTTTAACAATGGGGGTAGTAAGGGGTAGTGATGCGCCTCCTATAGCCTCTCCTACCCAATTCCCATCCTCATCCTGCCCGTGGTGCACCCTGCTTTTAACAGATGAGGCTCTGGGGACCGAATCACAGCGGTATAACTGTTTCATCTAAAATGGAGGAAATGTCATTTACATATGTGCTGGCCTATCACAGCACAACAGCGTCCCTCAGAGGCACATGAGGGGAAGGTCGGTGGATCTAAATATCATCTATTTAGTCCTCCCGGCTAGGTCCGATGGACCCGTTGACCAACAATAGGTGTGGTCCCCCTTGCAAAATGGGGGTTTAAGTCGGGTGATGTAACTGCCACATTGTAAAACTGGTGCCCGTTAAGAAAACAGTTACATGAAAGCCACATACATGAATATGATAGGTATCTCAGCCTCACCAATATGTGTCCTGTGTAACGATCCAGCAGAAATGAATGAAGAACACTTGAAGACCTGTGAAGCATTAAGATCAGAAGAAACTACAGTTCAAAAGTATTGGAAAGCACGAATGCTAATGGCTTCATTGCCAGATGCGAGGCACTAGAAAACAACAACATTTTAACAATGTGCACTGGTGTGGATGGGAGAACAATAATCAATACAGGCAGAAGAACATCACATTTTGAATGCTCCATTAACTGTTTCCGACGAAGGTATTTACTCTAGCCCGTTTCTTAAATGGTAAGTTACCACGTTCACAGTACTGCACTAAATGACATAGTCGTCTGCTTTTCACACATTGCCAGTACCACTTTCTCTGCCTTCTCCTGTCTCGCTTTTGCCCCTCCTCTTTGCAGAACATATGAAAATAGCAGTTGCATCTGCTATCTAATCAGGTTTGAAAAAAGATTCTTAGGGTGGTTTTAGGAATTTAGCGAGGCATGTTCTTAAAACAATATTAGAGTACTCAGGTTATTATGCAGATACTCAACATTTGTTAATGTAAGTATTTGTGAAGAAAATTGTATTTTAGCAAATATGCAATATTAAGCAACTTCTGAAAATCAATTCTGCTTTTAATTATGCAGTTTCTTTCTTGCTTCATTGTGGTAAGTCAGAGCATGAGTTATGAGGTGTTCAAAAGATATACATTCCATTTTGTTTAATAATTACACCAGTGATAGTTTAAACCTGCCATCATTGTGAAGAATTTTAGCTTTTTAAATTGCTGCTATATGCCATTTAATCATCTTAGGTCTGTTGGCAAGTAGACAATTTCTACTGAAGGAAGCAGCCTAGTATTTCACAAGTTAGTAAGGGTTAAAGTTTTGTGGAACACTTGAAAATTAAGAAGTGGACATTAGTAATGCAATGGATGATAAAGTAGACAACTTGTTTTATGAGGATTCAGATAATGGTTTCAAACTAGGAGTTCTTCAGTTAGCTCTGGGGATGAATTTTTGGGGTTTGATGAATACAGTTTAAAACAGAAGTCTATTTTTTCTTACAATTTCATTTGTTTCTAACTGAGGAATGATATTTTTAAACCTGCTTCAATTTATCCAACATTAAAACCCAATACAGTACACATCTAGGTGCACTATGCAGACCCATTTATGTTTCTGATTTCTCTACTGACATCAAGCTTCATTCCTTTATCAATAGTGTACATTAAAGTTATATACTAAACCCTTGATTTAACAGACCTGTAATTAATGGACCTTAGATTTAACATATTGAATCTGACTTAGCAAACGTGGTTGGGAGAAAGAAACCATCAATGCAAAAAATTTGTCTAGATCTTTAAAAGGCAAAAACGGTTGTATGTTGGTAGACAGCAGTGACTCTCACAGTTTACACACAAAACAACAGTACCTAACCCACAACAACCAGTATTCAGAATTTCAGGTGCATTTCTAAAAATTTCTGCACACTCATAGCTTCAAGCATCAGTTCTGATAGGTGTGCCATGCATGTTAAGATGTTCTGCACTCTTTTCTCTAGCCCAAAGCGGTTTTCCATGTATGTGGTTACATTTATTACAGTGTTATAAAATATTATTTTAAAGTGTGAATGTTTCAAATATAAGTATACTATTGAGGCTACTTGTAATAATGACTGTAGTTAAACAGAGGTGTATGAACTTGAGCATAACACAGAAACTGGAGCTAATTAATAAGATGGAAAACAGCACATCTACTGTTCGTGTTTGTGAATTTTATGGTGTGAAGAAATAAACTATTTTGGATATTTCAAGAATAAGGTAAGAGCCTCAACAGTTTTCACTTATAGTGTCAATTGCTCAAAGAGTGATTCTACAGAACGAGATAGAAACCATATGAAATTTACCAAACACAAGTGGATAGAAGGAGCTACATACAAGTGGTTGGTTCAACAGTATTCCTGGTGTGTTTGTTCAAAGTGTAGAGTTAGGCTACTTCCGGTATGTTCACAAGAATTTCACATGGAATTTTATGTGAGTAATCACATTTGGTAAGGACATGGTATCAGCAATAGAAAAACATGTGGTGAATCATTAAGTGCAGCCATTGAGCAAACTGAACCATTTCAAAAATACATTAATGAACTGATGGAATCTGAGGACCTCATTTTGTGACAGATTTATGATGCAGACGAGATATCTTTATTATCATGCTGTTTCTGAAAACATTCTTGCACACAAACATGAATCCAGCATACCTGGATGAAAACTAAATAAGTACCAAATTTCTGAGCTACTTTGTGAAAATGCTAATGGTGCAAACTGTCTTGATACCCATGCTTGTCAGAAAAGCAAGGAAACCTGACGCTTTGAAGAGCATTAAGTATCAGTTACCAGTTGTTTTTCCAACCTCACGAGTGCTTGGTTTACACGTAATATTTTTTCTGATTGGTTCTTCAATCACTTTGTATTGGAAGTGAAACTTATCAAGGTGTTCTGAAAATCCTGCCTGAAAATGTGAGATCTGCACCTGCACCTGCTCATCCTAATGCTGACGAATTAGCAGGGTTAGAAGAATAAAATGTATTTTCCTCCCTCCAAATACAACTTTGCTAATAGAACCAAAGAACTAGGGAGCAATTATTGCCTGCAAACGATTGTACAAGAAGAAGTTCCTTAAAGAGGTTATGGTTATCTTGGAAGATGAACATGATGAAAATGAAATGAGACGACTAAGGATACTGGAAAATCTTTGTGCATATAACATGAACTCTGCCATTTTTAATTTTGCAGCTGCTTGGAATAAAACAAAAACTACATGTTAGCTAAAGGTTGGAAACAACGTTAAATAAAATGGAAGGACAATTTGATTTCAAGGAATTATGAAATTGCTGTTCTTCACAAAACCCTGCTGAGGTCTATAGAAAATGTTTGTAAAGACAATGCTGAGCAATGGCTAAACATGGATGAGAATAATATCAGCTACCAGATTCTCAGCCAGAAGGATTGATTGCATCTGGTCCTAAATTATCAGAAGTAAGAGGCCATAGAGACACATCATCGCATACTCGGACAGATCTTCAGATTCCAAAGTGTTGGTTTTTTTTATCATTTCAAGCAGTTTTGATCCTTGGTTTTCAAGAAACAACATTCAGCAATTCCACTACTGAAGCTTGACATTTTCTTTTAGCCTTCAAATAAGCCCATTTAAATAGGTTTTTTTAACTAATATGATATGCACACTAAATATTTTAAATTTACATCATGTAGCACAATGTCAACTGCAATACATTTATTAAATTTTCATTATATGAATTGCAATTTAATGGACTTTCAATTTTATGGACACCCTTTCACTCCCATTAGTCTGTTAAATTGAGAATTTACTGTATGTTGTTCTTTGTTAATTTTTACTGGTTTTTTCTGTTATTTGTGGTGTTTGCTATTGTTTTTAGTCAATAACCAGTTTTGAGTTGCATATAAACGATTATTTTGCTAGAAGTACCAACATTCAATGGATCTAAGGCTATGATGCACATGTGCTATAATTTCTGCCAGTTTGTTTCCCAGCTTGTGACTAGAGAGAGCTCTAATAGGTGCTTTATGTCATGGCTGCCTTGAATAATCCCTACAGGAAGAGTTTAATATGCACAATAAGGATATAATATGCCATACCCGGGAACAAGAACAAGAAAGTTAAAAACATGACAGTCTTCTTTCCTGTTCCCGGGTAGCAGGGAAAGCTTCTCATTAATTGAGGCCCTTAGAATAGCAAGGGCCTATGCACCAAAAGCTAGTTTTGAGAAAAATGCGATTAAAGTTTTACTATGCAGCACATATTAAAATCATCTATAGAGAGATTAAAAATTGCTCAGATGTGAATCTAATGCATTAATACCATTAATGAGGAATGTAAAATGTTATTTGGCAGATATTTGAGATTTCAGAAGGTTAATTTCATCAACAATATAATTCAGATAATGTATAGTTTCATGCATGTTATAACCAAAACGCTTACTTGTAATGTTAGCATTTTGTAAGCAATACTTTAACTAATATTGATAAATATTTGTTCTAATACTAGCAAACAATACTTCTAAAGTGAATATAAAGAAGTTAACAAATAGTAAGGCTATATAACCGAAGATGTTTAACCACTGTGCTGTGCCGTGAGGAACCAGAGTATGTTAGTAATGTGAAGTATCGTCATCCACTGCTGTCTCTTCTTCTACCTCTGGTGTGTGCCTTTACTACATGTTTGGTTTTTTAACTTACGTGTTCATCTGTATTCATCTTCTTCTTGGCCAAATGTATTTTCCATTGGTTTTTCTGCATGCAGCGTTTTCTGGGACGACTTACGTTGTGAGAAATAAAATCATTGTCTGTGTCACTCATAGTGCTTAATACGCTAAATGCACTAAAGGTTTGTTCAATGGTATTGTTAGTAAACAACACAACTCTAGAAACATAATGCTAAACAGAAGTTAAACCGAGACCTGCAAGCCACTAAAACATGTTACAGCTTTCTTTAAAAGCAATGGACTGAACTACAGACGTACAGGCAGGAGTACATCTAGGCAAAAAATATTTACAATACTGCAAGCATGTTTCAAAGGTTAAAGAATAACCACTTCTGAGGGGTAAAGGCCTGAAAATAAACAACACCCTCTCTTAAGTGATTTATTGTTACATTCTATTCAACAGCGACTGTCACAGCGTAGCAGCCGGCAGGTTGGCTCATACGCCTTTGCTATTCTCGAGATTTGGCAGAAGCGTGTAAGGTCTAACACCATGCTGTATTCAAATGGAGAATTCGTTCATATCCAGGGTGTATCAACCATTCACACTTAACAGACATTAAAGAGTAGGCTTTATACTATATGCTGGAAGAAAAACAAAAAATTCGTACTTTGGCGCTTACGCCCTTGCTATTCTAAGCACCTCAATTGTGAATGCTCACATTATAATACATGTATTTTCACCTTGTCATTCTCACCCTGGCTATCATGCTTAGTTATTGTGAATCGACCTTTATGGCTGAAAAACAGTATGGCTTGAAACACCATTATAGACAGTTAATGTACTTATTCAGCCTGAATAAATAAGTAATATATTAGATTTAGAGGGCTGGATTAAAACAAAGTGTAAGTGAACCAAATGATGGTGGCGTAGCAGAGGCAGGGATGGCGGCAGTGATAGTTGAAAGGTCAGAAAAATAAAGATTGCAAAATATAATTCATCATGCAGGTTATTTAAGGCGATTAGAATGTAGTACAATATCTTAATCTCTATAGATGTTTTATATAAAGAACCTCACTATCAAAATAACTAGTATCCTCTTCATGATCTATCTGTGGAACAAACTCTGCTTTCTGCCTTAGAAGAGAATTCCAGTCTACTCCACTGAAATAAGGGTGCTCTTTAACTTCTTGAGGCCCTCCTGTGCCCAGCCGATCTCTTGCATTCTGTTGAAGTAAAGCTGTAATTATATCCTTTGCTTCTGGCTGAACAGGCCAGTCATCATCATCAGGCCATTCAATATCGTCTGTAAAAAGACCACATTATTTTTATTGCTCAATTAAAGTTCTTATGATTAGGGAACATTGCAGCACAGAAGAGTGGGTTATGAGTGGTAATACTGCTGCAGTATGATGCCCATTCACTAAGCTAGACCCCTTTGCATTGGTAAGTATTTATTTACAGGTACAGGTACACAATAATGGGTGTCAAAAGCTAAAGTAGTAGTTAAAGCTATACAATCCAACAAAGAAAGCAACTATTAAATGACAACCATTGCAAAGTGATATCAAAATCAGTTTCAGAGTTATCAGTGTAATTCATGAGGTTATCAGGTTTTGGTAATGCTAATGCACCACAGATGTGAAAGAGGAATAGCTTTAAGTCTTTATTGGGGAACACAATGAAGTTATTTTTGCATATAAAAGACAAATAGTTTTCTTGGGAAATCTTCAGGTATGAATCTTATGTGACAAGAAACTCTTGTAGAGAAGTGAGATGTCGTTTTAGACAGATTCCTGCTATTTGTGCACCTCACATAGAAATCGTTTATAATCTTGAGAAAGATTTAGGAAAATGGTATGTATTCCTTATAAGAAACCCAAATTAAATCCCTGTATTCTTACAGTTTGACCACCTCCGTAGCGCAGTTGGTAGCGCACTTGCCTCTGGCGTGGAGGACCTGAGTTTGATCCCCGGTACCAGCATGGGGATTTTTCCCCCACTGGGAGGTTTGGCACAGTGTGCACTCAGCTTCATTAGGTCCCAGGGGACCAATTGAGGAGTTACTTGATGGAGAAGTAGCAGCCCCAGGTCCCAAAGGCTGCATAACTGGCCGGGAGGGTTCGGGCACTGACCACGTCCCACCCTCCAGTACTACACCCCACCAATGACACCTGTAGTGGGCAGAGATGGGGGACGCAGCGACTGGGTGGCAAGTCAAGGCCCTTCCTGGGCTGTAGTGCTAGAGGTTTAGTTTTTTATTCTTACAGTTTCACATACCTCAGCTTAGAATACCACTTAAACTTTCAAAATTAAAACCCCATGAGATACTGTAGTTCAGAATAGTAACCATGCAATAAGGTGAATAGAATTAATTTGTACAATTGGGTGTACAATAATGTTAATGATTGCTCTATTGACTCACATTCTGAGAGCAAGCTCAAAGCATGACTGATTTAACACATGTATCATGATATCTGTAAGATAAAGTTGTGGAGTATCACAATCAAGTAAATATGATTTATTTATGCTCAAAACAATACAATTAAACCAACTTAAGACAAAATAAATATCTCGAAAACATATCTACAATAACCTTACATTCAGTTTTACAATATTTTTCCTACCTTGTGAGTTGCTAATTTTATTCTTTGGCCCACCACACATTTTAACTCTGTGGTTATTTATGTATGGTTGAGCTCACCCTGTTCCATATTATTTCTATTCAGTTTCCTACACCATTTTTCCCTTATTCTTGCCATGAACTCCCCTAATAGCTTTATATCACCTTCCTTACTTAGCTTCATTATCCTAATTTTATTAAGCTCTTTATTATTCCTCCCCCATTTCTTTGGCAAAAACTGTTCCCTCTGCAACCCTGTTTCTTCACATTCTAATATTGTGGAGTAAGTACACACATTAAAGTGATGAGTTGAAGAATGAATTTTAAAACATTAAACCTTCACTAATAATTCACATATCTAGTAACATCCTTTCAGAGTTGCTACCCCATTGGAAAATAGCCTAGGATAGAATAACAACCCTTAGATAGAAGAGATGCTGAATTGTCACATAACACTTATAACAATGAGCAAATATTCATAAACATAATATAAACATAATATTCATACAATCTCCAGCTTCATGCTCATGCCTTCCTCAGTTACTTGAGGGAAATTCCTACTTAATTGAATTTCGATGACCATTTCATAGACTATTTAATCACATCGAGATATATAATTCCACTCCCACATACATAATACTTAAGAAACAAGAGTAGACACATACCTTGCTTAAGAGAACATGATACTATGAGCAACAAACTAACAAATGTAGCATGCTGTACAAATGTAATAAATTCTGAATGGAACTTCTTGAAATTTTTACAGCATATGCAGAAAATACAGTGAAGTGTTTTGCTAACATATTATCCTAACTTGATAAGTTGATTTTATAAAAAACATTAAACTTTAAAAAAATACATGAAAATGTTGTTAAAAACATACACCAATTTAGGAACATTTTTCTCAGCAACCTTTTGCAGCATAAAACCACAAATTTTCAGTTGCAACTATATTTATCTACATTTGCCACCACTTTCAATTAGTTATGTTTACTAGTTCAGTGAAAAAAAATTTATTACTATCTCAAGTTTTTTATTTGAAAATTTTACCTTTTTTCGCACTTTTATGCCTCTAAAATCTTTAATTTTCATAATATCTTAATAAAAATGGTGGCAAAAATCCATAATTATGTATAATATATGTATGCAAAATTTCAGCTTTGTCTCTTATGTAGTTTCTGAGAAAATGTACCGTAAGTCTAAAAAAAAAAAACACCTTAAGAAAATTTAGTTTCAAAAATAACAGTATTATATCTCACATTAATGCACTCCAGGATCATAATCATTTGTATAATTTTTCCTGGACCTTTTTTCACTTTCAGAAAGTAAGACTTGCGTATTTACACAGAATACTCTTATTAATAAAATTAGATAATATAATTACACTTATCACAACATTACTATCATTATTTACACAAATATTTACACTTGTAAGATCACTTTCCTGCTGGTAGGATAACTTGTTCTTTGAAGAACTAACCACACTTCTTCATTAGAAGCACATGGTTTTGTAGAAGCATGTAAACTTTCATCACATTTATCATTTGTAAATTGATTCCCGGGGAATTTTTGCTTTCTAAATAATTTACAAGGTCTTGGCATTGTAACCAACTCATGAGAAACCAAAACAAAAGTAAATTGCACTTAGAAAAATAAAAAAATAACAACTCAAAATGACACTTTTGTTTAGTACATTAGAGAAAGACAAAGAAGCATCATGACACTACAGTGTAGCCAGTGATAGCAAAACAAAATTTACCCTGTGATTTTATCATCTTAGAAAGCAAAGAAACTTTAGAATCAAAACGGGGGTGTGGCACTTATGAGTTAAAGGGACACACTCTATGTTTAAAACCTTATTTAAATACCTTAAAATGATCAAAACACTATAAAAGTACATATTTTCTTAAACTAAAAACACACGAGAATTTTTTAATACCAAAGCCTAAAAATCTGATGTGCTGCACTCACATGACTTTCTCTAGTATAAATTATTTGTACAAATTCTTATTCCTATATCTTCTTTGTCTTAGTTGAGATAAACATTTGTACAAATTATGTTATTGCTTATTTCCTTGTAGGTGCAAGGGGAAAGTTAGAATACAGAAGGCTTTGAGCGATAGTCATAACTTTTAAAGCTTTGAGATTCTCTTCTCTTTGCACACTTATATAAAAAAAAAACGATGATCCATTTCACGAAAGTTTTAAACTCACACATATAACAAGGAATGTCTCCGAAATGATTAACCCTACAAGAAAATTCATAGAGACATAGATTGTGTATTTTAGCAAGATCTACATTTTTTGTACAGTATGATTTGGTCTCTAACGGTTTACCAGTTATGCAAAAGTCGTCCAGAGTGAATACGACTACAGGGCCTATAGCCAGAAAATTCAAGATATACATTTCATTTGGCATAAAAATATCTCAAACATATGACATTTTAATCAAAATTGTTAGAGCCATTTTCAAGAAAATCAAAATTTTCAAAAAATTTTCCATGTAAAGAGTAGTTTAGGGTGGGGCTATTTTCTTCAAAATTTCTGTGTCGCATCCTTGAAAGACATTAAACATAAATAGCAACTTTGGTTTTTAACCAACTTCTCATTTTTGAGTTATGCTGCACGCGCCCGCGCGCCCGCACACGCGCACGCGCGCACGCACACGCACACACACACACACACGGACCTTTTGCTAAAAATGCTTTTTTTGGATTCAGGGGTCTCAAAACATATATTTTTGGTGAAATCTCGACATCAAATTTTTGGGTAGAATACAATGCTTCTCTACTTTTAAGTATACAGTACGTGATAAAAGAAACTACATATATTGGATCTAATAAAGCCGTTAGTACTTACCATTTACAGTATGAGCAAATAGTTCTTCAGGTGTTTCTCCAAAGAAAGGGACACAGCCAATTAAAAATTCATATAAAATAATTCCCATTGACCACCAGTCTACTGGCTTTCCATAACCTTGTCTAGAACATAAACAATGATAAGTAGCAGCATTTAGTTAAAAGTATAAAAGAAATACATCATTAAATTGGCATGTATTACTCCTCCTTTTTTCTGTTCTTTTTCATTACATCATCATCATAAACAACCACAGGTAGTAGTAGTAAAGCAGTATACACACATTGGTAGAGTCTGTTCACTCAACGCACGTGCAGTTGCTTCACGAAGAAAACTTGCACTGTCGATAACTATACTCTGGGAGAATTAACCTGGCATCTGACAGCCACATCACTCACGTGGCGGGTAAGGGGGCTCGCCTTATCACATCGAATCGTGTTACAAATACATCATGTGACCCTCACATGACCAGAGGTGCGTACTCACCCATGTTGATGTGCGTGTATTCCCAGCTTCTGCCTTACATGTGTTTTGCCGCTCGCAACTGTATATTATTTGATTGTTTAATAAGTGCAGAGTGAAAGAAGGTGACTCACGGATGAATTGCATACAACGGTATATCTGGAGGGAGTGTAGATTTATATTTTATATGCTTTATATAGTTTACTGTGGCATATTTCAGTGTTTTGTGGCATTCGTAACAGATTTTAGTGGTCTTGGTTACACTGCGTTTTGTTCAAAAATGGCTGATAGTCCTGGTAAAGCTAAAAAGCATGTATTGGGTACAGAAATAACCCTAAGACATCAGACCCAGGAGATGGTATGTGCAGTAAGAGAATACTCTGAAAAAGAAAAGGAAAATGGTGAGCCTCTTATTCCCCTGCAAAAGATAGAGAGAACCACAGCAGCTTTAAAAATATCCAAAAGAATGATGTTAAGGGCAGGCAAAGTAAAGTTGGACATTCAGGAAAAACGCGGCCCATCAGCAGTACTTACAACTCCTGGAAAAAAAAGAAAAATCAGCAGGTGCGTAACAAAATTAGATTCATTGCAAAAGGAAGCCATTAGATATCATGTCGAACCACTGGTCACGGACAGTGAGCGAAAAGCGGTAACACTGCGACAGAGCAGCTGGCAGACAGCTGAAACGTCAAGTGCCAGGTTATTTCTCCCAGGGTATAGTGACTGTCATAAATCCAGAAAATCAGAAAGAATCCAGAAATCAGAAAAGGTAAACCTTTATCCCTGTCCTTGAAGGTCAATAGTAACCCTGATTTTAAGGGAGTGACAGTTACATGTTGACTGCATGTGGACTTTCAGTTGCCAAAACTCTGATTTTCAGCTCTTGTCTGTTTCATTAGCTACAAAGGTTCATGTTAAGGTGTTGCAACTCTGCCTTAAAGGACTCAAGAGGAAGGGCCTGTGTTGTGAAACTATTATTAGGGTTCTATCAAAGAGGCAGCCAAACTGCACACACATTGGCTAAACTGACTCTAATAGATGATTACTCCTATTTTAAACATTACCGAATAGTAAGCATATGCATTTATTCAAGTAATAGTAATATCCTAGTTCCGATAAGGTTAATGATAAATTTGAGTTAGATGCTGAAACACTAAGGTAACACTTTGACAACATCCATTGTCCTCATCTTCAACACAGATGCTTAACAATGAGCACAGTGGTCCATCAAACTTATTCAAAGTTTGAGAGGTAGAATCAGGACTGAAAAATTCAATGCCATAGCCAGGATTGGAACCAAGGATCTTCCGCTCGCACGTGGCTGCTCTAACCACTGAGCTACCATGGCTAACTTGCCGGAATTCAATTTTTCAGCCCTGATTTTACCTATCAAGCATTACCCACACATGGCTTGTGTGTTTAAAACCACCAGCTGTAAGTTGATTGGCCTAAAAAAATAACAATTATTCAAAGTTACTAGTGACACACCTCCATGGTGTGTCACTAGTAACATGCCTCACATTATACAATTTCATTTATTGCATAAACTGAAAACACTTACCTCAGTATCACTTCTGGTGCAATATATTCTGGCGTGCCAAAGACCTGCTTGTCAGAAAACTGCCTTGTCTCTCTGTCAATGTATCCTTCATACAAATTTGTGGCCACTGAAAATGAAACCAAAGTATTCATTAAAATTTAAAGAAATTTAGTGTTCATGTAACCATAATTAAAGGCTGTTTGTCTTCAATCTTTTCTTTTAATAAGAGATAAAATTATTGTTTCAGTAATATTATGACAGTACTGAATTAGTTCCAATTCAAATGCAGATCATGGATTCCAAAATGTACAATAACTATTTTTATAATAATAATCCCTAGGGTGTCTCCTCTATGCAGAGGTTACCCTCATCGCTCAGCTGCTGCGCCCTCCAGTCACAGTCAAGGCCATGGAGGAGTGCAGGTTGGGGGTGGCTAGGGTCAGCATGCCAACTCCTCCGACCGTAAGGCGGCTACTTAACCTTTTAAGGATGCTACCGTTCTATCAGGATAGCTCTTCAATTGCCCCTCAGGGACCTAACAAGGCTGAGTGCACACCGTACCAGACCTCCCAGCAGGGGAAAAATCTCATGCCAGTACTGGGGATCGACGCCGGGTCCTCTGCATCAGAGGCAGTTGCACTATAGAGGAAGTCTCAATAACTATTTTTAAAAGCTAAAATGTAGTTTACGATGTTAATCCATTGGCATCACATTGCAACATGCTCCTTATTATAAACTTGCTACAGAAGCCTCCATATTTTTGAAGCCAGCCATGATAGAAAAGCCAAGTAGTATGAAGACAATCTAAAAGTTCTCATGCCTGACCACAAAACACAGAATTTAAGCAATTTTTTTCACCAACATGGTCACTTGAAAGTCATTAGATTTAGTTCAATTTTCCAAAATTTTAATATCCTCAGCAAAACAAAGATTTGTTCAACTGTGAAAAATAAGCATTTATCTCAGCTTCAAACTCATCAATTGATGCGAATCCTCATCCACCAAGCCATTTCTGCAGGTTTGGGAATAACGAGTCACTGAAGCCAAATCTGGTGAATATGACACATGTGGAACCACTTGCTAGTGAAGTTCATGCAGTTTTAGAGCAACAGTTCCAAGACATATGTAAAAGCACATTATGATTCAATTCAATTAATTTCCTGTCTGATTATATCATGTACATGATATGAGATGTGTCTATATAGTTATACATAATAAATTTAATTGTGGATTAATCCTCTCTACTACTACGTACAGTATACTGATGCATGCACGCATACAATGAATCACTTTTTAATAATAACAAATAGCTTACACATTTTTATGCTCTTCTTAATTGAGTACTAACAATTATTTAGTACACATATTTTTGGACTAGCTTTAAATTTTCCAAATGATGTCACAGGTTTTATTTCCGATGGAAGTTTTTTATACATTTGGATACCACTGTATTTGAAGCTGAGCTCATATAACTTTTTCCTATGAAAGACAACATGTAAGTGAGATATTTTCCTGGTATGATTGAATTTCAGGGATTTTAAAATGTTTTACATTTCCTCACATGTGAACAATAATTTCACAAATGTATACGAGGTATGTCTAAAAAGTATCTGACCTATGACTGGGAAAAATAGATTATTTATCTGATGGGATTGGGAGTCAATCCCCTTGCATGTTTGCACACTTAGCCCACCACTCCTTCCATTTCTGAAAACAATTCTGAAAAGCTTCTTTTGGGATAACGTTGAATTCCACTGTGACGTTCCTCATTATCTCTTCTCTGCTCTCAAAGCAGGATCCTTTCAATGGCATCTTCAGTTTTGGAAACAACCCAAAGTTGCAAGGAGCCATGCCCAGAGAGTAGAGAGGTTGGCAAATGTGTTCATGATCATGCTTCACGTAAAAAGTCTCGATCAGTTGTGATGAATGTGCTGGAGCATTGTCATGATACAACTGCCAGGTTTTAACCCTCCACAGGTCTAGCCTTTTCCACCGAACTGCATCACGCAAAATTGCATGTGCAGAATCTTTACCGATCCCAACGTCTTCGGCAATCTCTCATATGGTCAAACGTCCATCTCCCAGTATCAGATCTCTCACCTTCTCAATAACAGCAGCATTTCAAGGCTCCCAGAATACTCATCACTCTCCACCAAAGTGCAGCCATTTTTGATTCGGTTGAACCATTCTTTAGTTTGTGTTACCCCATAGCATCATCTCCAAACGCCCGCTGAATTTTACGAATTGTTTCTTTTTGAGAATCACCTAGTTTTTGGCAAAATTTGATGTAGTATCTTTGCCCAATTTGTTCAGTCATCTTGCAAGAAAACTAAATCTGAAACACTTACAACAGCACCTCATTTGCGACCTGCAGTCAGTGACAAACATACACAAACACTGTGAGAAAATTCAAGCAGTGTGGTGGCACATTATGGTTCCTCCTGCCACCATGCACAGTGGTACTGCCATAGCATCACTACTTTGTGTGGCAAAACTTAAGGTTGGATACTTTTTAGACACGGCTCTTATACAAGGCTGTGGCAGTATTTTAAGCTTTTTAAACCATCCTTGAATGCTGATGCTTTTTTTTTCAGTTTTATCATCGTTCAAATTAGCCTTTATTTTATTCTGAATATTTTAATCATGCCACTATTTCCTCATGTTGTTATTCTGTATGTTAAGAGAAAGTGAAAGGGAACTTTCCATTTTGCAAGGCGTAGAAGTGTAGCCTAAATAGCTCTCCTTCAATTGGTCCAGTAGTGAAGCGTAACACAAACTGGTGATGCTTCTTCCTTTCTGGAAGTGATCTATGAGCACCACTCCATGAGAATCCCAGAAATCTATAGCCACTCCTGTAGATGGACCTATTTTTGCTTTCCTTAGTGCACTTTGCCTGTTTGGATTCATCCTTCTTCTCTGGCTTGTACTGATGAATCAATGTGTCATCTATTCTTATGAAATGTCAGAGAAACCCACTGAAATTGTATTTAACAAATCTAAATACTCTTGAGAAATGTTCAGCATTTTTGGTCTTCATATAAAATGTATAGACATGCCCTATCCAGATCTTGCAATGTCCACCAAATCATGTTCCTTCAATCGATCACCGAGTACAGCATTATGAAATTTTATCACAATACAACCAGTCATAGCAGTTTTGGGAAGAGTCACTCACTATACTGAATGGCTGTATGACCAAGGTTAAATTTACCAGCCCACTTTTTAACCATCAAAAATAAAGAGGAAGTATCATTTAATGTAAAATCTAATAACTTTCGTATTTCTGTTGGGGTTAAACCCCTCAATGAATTACATTATTACAGCTTGTATTTCAGTTTTATTCAGTTTGTTAAAAATGTTAACACTAATTTGTTTATATGATTATCACAAACAAGTGACTAAAATTTTACATGTCTGAAAATTTACAGTGTGTCCTCTAAAGGATGATATGTGATAACTATCTTAGTAATTTGGCCATCTTCACAACATCTGAGTCAAGCTGACAATTTTTAGAATGCCCTTGGTATTATCTATGGTGTTTCTAAAGGAGGAAGTGTGAGGTCACTGAGAAAATCAATGTCTCCAATAACTGTTGTTTCCACAGCACTGTGATAACATTACTGTCTGTGATGCAAGGGCATCTGGCTTTTAATTCTGGTGTAGCGGCCCAAGGTCACGTAGGCTGCATAACTGGCCAGGAGGCCTCCGGGCGCTGACCAAGTCCTACCCTCCAGTACTGCACCCCACCAATGATGCCTATAGTAGGACAAAGGTGGGAGATGCAGTGGCTGGGCGGCAAGCCTTGGCCCTTCATGGGCTGTAGCGCTAGGGGTTTAGTTTAGTTTTTTTTAACCAGCATGGGAATCCCTTTAAGGAAGGTCTGGTAAGGGATGCACCCAGTCTTGTGAGGTTCACAGGGATTGAGGGGTCACATGGAGCTGCTCTGACCTAAATTGTCAGGGCAAGAAAGCATATTAACCACATGTCACTCTGATTACTGTTATCTGCTTACAATGTCCTGTGCAGATGAAGGTTGAGGATGCAGTGGCCATGTGGTAGGCCTTAGCCTACCATGGCATCATGCCAGGAGTTGAATTTAATTTAACTATTGAAATATTAAAAGCATTAAAGATTTACTGAAACATTTGCAGTTAACATAGAAGTCACTTATCATAGTATCTGAAATTTCATGTAGAATAAAGTGAAAAACTGCAATGCTGGTTTGTCTACTCTCAGCATAAACTTTAATAGCTGTAACTATGGCAAAACTTCAAGTCAACACTATTGTAAAAGCATGATTAACAATTTTACTGCATTAGAATCCAGTGAGAAATCAAATAAAAATGCTTAATTTTAAGTTCTTTTTACTTACATGACATGAGTCCCATCTTGCTTAGACCAAAATCTGTAAGCTTGATGTGTCCCAAAGCAGTTATCAACAGGCTGAAATACAAAATTACTTTAGTAAATGAGAAGGATCAGTTGGAGGATAGATTAAAAATGGTTATGCACAATTTATTAAAGCATTTGAAGTTAATCAGAAGTTATATCTATGGACTTCGCACCAAATAAATGACATTCTGCATTAAATCTACATTGCTTAACTCAGCACCCACAGAAATCAAAACTTAAGGTATCTGCTGAAGAATAGGTAAACACAGAACCAGGAGAGGCAAAATAGCAGTATTATCATCCAAAGCAATAAAATGGTAGTTGAGATTACCCCAAGATATGATTACCGGATGTCCAGAAATTCCCAGATATGCCCTACATTTTAACAATTTGTCTGGCATCTGGGGGGAATTTTTGAAAAGTCACTAATGTCCTATATTTTCATAAACAAACAGTGATTTTTAGAAAATATACTGGAAACTGTGAGAATAGAAATAAATAATAGGTTACTAGCTGCAACCGCAACTTCCTGTGGCTACAGTCAAGGAACATACTAATGCATTAGTAACATTGGACAAGAGATTGGCAACACATTATTTGCACTCCGAAGCAAAAGATTGGGGTCATGTAAAGGCAAAATGATTTTTTTTTTTTAAATTAACGTACTCCAACATAATGTCATATCGGACAGTGAATGAATGAAAGGGTGAAATGATACTCAAATGAGCCTGAGGTCCATGGAGCTTTGAGTTACCCAACATTCGTCTTCTCAGGATAAGGGAAAACCTCAGAAAAAAACCTTACCTGGATAACTTGCCCTAAGCGAGCGACATTCAAACTCGCGACCTCTTAGACGTGAGGCAGACACGCTAACCATCATGCTACCAAGGCAGGCGGCACAACAATAGTGTACTGTTACTCTTCCATTTGCATTTTTCTTATCAAGGAAGTGGAAAGCAAACTATCTGTCTTATAAGAAACAAAACTTCATGAAATTCTACTGCTATTTCACGTCTTAAAGGTTTTTTGTGGTTTTTTATATGCAGTTTATTGAATAACCTTTTTGATGATACATGTTACTAAACCATTTTTATTGATTTTTAAACAAAGGAAAACAAAAGCTAGTAACATAGAATATCAACTTCACTAGAATGTTTCTGGAATTTTCCACTAGTGACTGCCACACACTCCCTCTGCAGTGACAGCATCCATGTATTTTTGAGGGAAGGTGACTGGTCGACCTGATCTGGTAGTTTGTGGTAAAGGTGCACAGGGTTGCTTGTTAGATGGGGAAGGTGAGGGAATATCCAATGTTGATCTTTCTGATGTGTTTTCCATGTTGTGAGTAGAATATTCTTTTAGAATGAAAGTAGGTTTTATCCTGTCGATGCTAATTGTTTGTCTACCACTTGATATCTCTATTTCGAAGTGTTTGTACTTGCGAGATAGAACTTGATATGGTCCATCATATGTTGGCTGAAGCGGGGTTCTAACTGCATCATGTCGAATGAAAACGAATTTGCTTGTCATGAGTTCTGGGTGAATGAATATCTTTTTGCTGTCTTGATGTTCAATGGGAACTGGCTTTAGGTTCCTCATCTGTTCTTTCAGTTTGAATACGAAGGCTGGAATGTCGATTACTAATTTTTGTTCATTGAGGAATTCTCCTGGTAATCGAATTGCTGAACCATAGGTCATTTCCGCTAGTGTGGTATCAACTTGTGGAATGACGTACAAGCGAAGACCTAACAAGACTAAAGGCAGCTTCAAAACCCAATTATCAGACATCTGTGCTTTTAAAGCAGTCTTTAACTGATGATGCCAGTGCTTTATTTTCCCATTTGCTTGAGGATGATATGCTGTAGTTTTGATATGGATAATGCCCAGTGTGCTGGTTAGACATTTGAACAATTGAGATTTGAATTGTCTTCCTTGGTCAGTGGTTATTATTTGTGGCACTCCAAAACGAGATATCCATGTTGACATTATGGCAAATGAAACTGTTTCTGCTGTAATATCTGCTAGTGGAAGTGCTTCTGGCCAACTTGAGAAACGATCAATAATTGTTAGTAAATAGCAATATCCTTGTGATGGAGGTAAGGGTCCTACGATGTCAACATTAATATGATTGAATCTTGAGGTAATTTCTGGATATTATCCTACTGCACTGTTGGTGTGCTTCCAGACTTTGCTTCGTTGGCATGGTATACATGCTGATGTCCAGTTTCTCAGGTCTTTCTTTAGTGATGGCCAAATGAAGCGTTTTCTTACTAAATTGATAGTAGCTTGAATACCAGGGTGTGCTAGATTGTGCATTGTGTTGAAAATTGTTTGTCGGAGCTGGTGAGGTATATATGGTCGAACCATACCTTCGGACACATCACAAACAAGCTCTTTACCATTTGGTAATATTATTGTCTGAAGTGTCAGTGAAGTTGAATCCTTGAGGTGTGTGAGCTCTTCGTCACCTTGTTGATTCTCTGCAATTTGTTCCATTGTAATAGTTGCAGGAATAGTGATTAAAGCAATTCATGAACAAGCATCAGCTGCGACATTTTCTTTTCCAGCAGTATAATGTATGTCCGTAGTGAATTGTCCAATGAGACTAATTTGCCGGATCTGACATGGAGACGATTTCTCTGGACGGTGTTTGAACATGAAGGTGAGTGGTTTGTGATCAGTATAGATAGGAAAGTTACGTCCTTCTAGCATATACTGAAAGTGCTTCACAGCAGAATAGGCTGCTAAGAGTTCTCTGTCATAGGTTGAGTAATTCTTCTCTGTACTTGCAAGTTTCCTGGAGAAGAAAGCTAATGGTTGTAAGTTATCGTCTTTGATTTGTTGTAGAGATGCACTGATGGCAAAGTCTGATGCATCAACCATCAAAATTAACGGTAAATTTGAGGATGGATGAGCTAGAAGTGCTGAGTTTGCAAGGCTGTCTTTTAGGCGATCAAAAACCTGTTGGAGATTTTGGGTCCACTCAATCCTTCTGCTATCACTCTTCTTGGCACCATGAAGAAGGTTACAAAGCTCGGCTTGTTTGCTCGCCGAGTCTGGGAGTGCTCTTCTATAAAAATTAATGAGGCCAAGAAATCTACGCGGTTCCTTAATTGTAGCAGGCAGCGGATAGTTGACAATGATTTGTACTTGTTCAGGTAGTGGAGTGATTCCTTTTTCAGATATCAGATATCCCAGGAATGGTACTTCTGTGGAACTGAAAATATATTTGCTCAAGTTAATTCTAATGTTGAATTTACTCAAGCGCTCAAATAGCAAATGAAGGTGTTTCTTGTGCTCTGCTTCATCTTGTGATGCTACTAGGATGTCATCTATGTAGCAGTAAACGAACTCGAAGTCTCTCAGTATAGTGTCCATGTATTGTTGGAAAGTCTGGGCTGCATTTCTAAGTCCGAATGGAAGACGTAAGAATTCGAACAACCCAAATGGAGTTATCACTGCTGTTTTGGCTATATCATCTGGATGTGCAGGTATGTGGTGATAGGCTCTGACGAGATCTATCTTTGAAAATATTCATTTCCCATCCAATTGGCTGTTGAAATCTTGAAGATTAGGTATAGGGTATCTGTCTGGCTTGGTAATGTTGCTGAGAGCTCGGTAGCCTCCAGGAACCATCTTTCTTTGGTACTAAATGGAGGGGACTCGCCCAAGCACTCTTTGACGGTTGGCAGATTCCCATGTTAATCATCTGCTGGAACTCTGCTTTGGCTGTCCTCAGTTTGTCTGGAGGTAATCGTCGTGCTCATGTCGCTACCAGATGTCCCTCAGTGATAATGGTATGATAAACGGTTGTATCTGGAATGTTGAAATGAATGTTTTCATGAAGTAAGTTGGGAAATATTTTTAGAATGTCAGCATGTTTATGGTCTGGTGGCATAACTCGAACTGATTCTATGCCTGATGCCTGAATCATTGTGCCAAATGTTGTTGCTGAGGTCATGGAATCAATGAGCCTCCTGTTCTTTAGATCTACTAAAAGATTGTAATGGTGAATGAAATCTGCTCCAATGATTGGGGATTGTACATCTGCAACTATGAAGTTCCATGTAAAATTTTGCCGTAGACCAAGGTTGAGTCCTAATAAGCGCTCTCCTTAAGTATTTATACAGGTGACGTTTGCTGCATAAATTTAACATTCTAGTTTCTTGCGACGATCACTATCTGAGGGGGAATTACTGATATGTCGGCTCTGGTGTCGACTAAGTATCTGCACCCACTGTTTCTGTCTGTAAAAAGTAGGCGGCGAGAAAAGTGGCTTCCATCACCTGCTGCCGCTAGTGTGGAGCGTATTGAGTTTGACTGCTTTGTAGAATGCTGAGAGGTTGGTGGTTGGTATGAGCATGACCTCTGACATTTCTTTGCTCTACGGCGATATTTAAAGTGATACCAACATAGTGTTCCATGAGGGTTAAAACGCTGCCCTGACCTCGACCTATCTCATGATCTACTTCGTGAGGATCGCGATGAAAGTGACCTACTCCTTGAAGAGTGTGACAATGTTTTTAACTCATTGATGGTCAACGTCAATTCCGTGATCTGTGCTTCCAATCTTGAAATACGATTGTTACCGGTATCGTTCATTTTACTGATAATGACGGATGATGGTGACTGCATGTTTTGAGCACATATATTTGATCCTGGCGGGGAAAATTCAATAATTTTATCAGCTATAGAGGCTATGGTGTCAAGATCATCTTTGCTCGTTGCTAATATGGATCATGCGATAACAGGAAGACGCTGCATAAATATGGTTTTTAAGAAGTCGTCTTTAACCTGCATACCAGCTAAAGTTCGCATCTCTCGCAAGAGTTGAGTCGGCCTTTTGCCACCTAATTCTACCTCTGTTAGTAGTTTCATCACTTTCCTATTTTCTGACTCTTCAAATTCCTGAATAAGTCTAGTTTTAAAATCTGTGAACGGTGTGGTAGATAATGGTTGAGTCAAAAAGTCTGAAATTAATTCCACGACATCTGCTTCTAACGAGGCAATCACGTGTTAAATTTTGTTGTTTCACTTTTTATATTTAACATGGTAAATTGAGCTTCAACTTGAAGAAACCATACCTTAATATTTCTTTTCCAGATCGGCGGAATCTTCACTGAAACACGTGGAAATTCCATTTCGTCTGGTATTGTGGTTAGCGGTCCTTCAGTGCTATCGTGGTTGTTGTCCATGTTTTTATTAGGAAATTCACTTCTTGTTCGGTAATCTATCATGTCAGAGGTTACCAATTTGATTTTTATTATGTGGTTTATTGAATAACCTTTTTGGTGATGCATGTTACTAAACCATTTTTATTGATTTTTAAACAAAGGAAAAACAAAAGATAGCAACATAGAATATAAACTTCACTAGAATGTTTCTGAAATTTTCCACTAGTGACCGCCACAGTTTCTTTGCTCAGTCTACACAGTCAGCATATCATGATAGCTCTGCAGAGGCAGCACTTGCATTTCACGTTGTTCTTCACCATGCATCATACAAATCCATGGAAACAATATCATAAGCTCAAGATACTTTGGTAGGGTTAGGAATAGAAAAGAAATGTGTAGCATTTGGAGCTGTCAATGTAAACACAAGTTTTGTTGGTATGAGTTGAACAGAAGGTAAAAATGTATTTGGCAAACTAAAGTCATACTAATTGGACAAGATTATTTTTCAGAAGTAGAAATGACTGTTGATCATATTTAACACCATATGCCTCAGGATTTTAAGAAAATAGTAATGTAATGCACATGGGTATATATAAATAGCATTTAAATTATACTCTTAACTTTACATTAATTTTGCGTGAATCGATAATGTCCAACATTTTTGTCGAATGTCCTAAATTTCCATAAAATTATCTGCTAACCCTACTCAAAGAGTGCAACAGAAATGAAAAACCTGAGGAGCTTATTCACTCTACAACCTACAGAGGACGGTAAAAATGTTAAAATGATTAAAACTAAAAACGTTAGAAGCAGCATTGATTATAATTTAAAAGTAATAGAAACAAGATGATGCTTAGAGAACAAAATTACTGCATGAATGACAACTTGAAAAGAAACAAAACAGAAATACAAGCAGCAATGAAATACTCAGAGAAAGGCAAGAAAAAAAGCGTTATTAATTTTGAGTAACTTTAAGTCAAAATTAACACTTTTTAGCTTTACTAACTTTTTTTTAGGTAGTATATATATTTCGCCGACATTGCCTGCATTATCAGCTACCCAAAGTTACTCTAAAATCATTTTAGCTTCATTGTGTACCACTTACAACTAGTTTAAGGGGACAAGGTAGTGATTTGTACATGATTTCAGTATTTCAAAACATAACTTTAGTTGAGGATATCTAAGCTCCTGCTGCTCAGATCAAAATTTAATTTGGGATGAATATTTAGTGATTCATTGTGATTACATTGATATAGAGAACATCCAAACAATTATTTAAAATGGGCATGTAATAAGGCAAAAACTGGTAACATGTTTTTGAAAAAAATATAATCTATATAGTACTAACGGTACAAATTCCTTTTACAACATTCAAGCATATGTGTTGAAACTTTTGTAGTGCACTAGGAAATGTGTATTTATAACTGCTAACCTAAATTTACTTAAATATATCTGGCTATATTCAAAAGAAAAAATATTTAACTTTTGTAAAAAAAAAATACATTTTTTTTTGCACAAATATTTTTTTTTTAATGTTCTATTTTGGATTTTTCCAATAACAATGGGTTACATTTGTAGAGTACATGCTTCTGGAACTATTGTAAAAGTTTCATAGGTTCAGTGGTTTTGAAAAAACATGTACCCGAGTTTGAAAAACGTCAAGTTACAGAAAACTACATTTAAAGAAAAGTGTGTCATCTCTGAAGCCCTCAAAACTCTGCATGGCCCAGCACTCCGCCATATTTAGATGGGGTAATTTAAAGCCTTAAATGTGCCGGCACCCTTACAATATATATATATATATATATATATATATATATATCATTTTGAAGAGGAAGGTTTCTACTTTTTTTAAAGATGAAAAACAAAAAATTGACTTTTTGAGCCCAAATCACTACCCTGTCCCCTTAATAAGCAGTATTAATGTTCACTATAAATAAGGATAAATGAAATAGGAATTGGTGAAATTAAAATGTGGATGCCTTGACCAGAGATGATTATGTAGTGAAAAGGAGGAACAGTATAAGCAGATTCCTTGTGAAATCAAAAGTTTGGAAAGACAATAACTGGAAAATCAAATATCTCCAATAATGTTACATATGATTTAAACCTAATATGCAATTAATTGCATAATTTCTAACAAGGGACAACTTTGACCTCGAACACTCGGAACCTCATGAAAACAGGCTTAGAATAACAATCAATCATAAACAAAACAGTGGTCTGTGTCATTTCCATGCATAATGTTGCATTCTACTTCAAGTGACATTATAATAGGGAGAAACAAAGTACCAAGATATCAATATCATAGGAGGGAAATTATTAGTAATTCAATGATGTCTGTGTATCATTACATTTTCAATCAACAATGCCAAAAATCCTCTGCTTAAACTATTTATAATAGCACAAAATACACATACTACATATCTGATAGTGCTTACACTAGTAATGCAGATGCGGTATTTTGATTAAGTGGTTGAAACAAAGTGGAACATAACAATGTGCACACCTCATTAAAGCTACATTATCACATTCCATATCACTTTCTCATTCATGCAGCCCAATATCAAAACCCACACTAATTATATTTGCAAATGATATGGGTATATCAATGTCATATCATATCATTTATCATATATTCCCATACACCATATCATCATTTGCAAATATAATTAGTGTGGGTTTTGATATTGGACTGCATGAATGAGAAAGTGATGTGGAATGCGATAATGTAGCTTTAATGAGGTGTGTACATTGTTCTCTTCCACTTTGTTTTAAGGGGACCAGGTAGTGATGGATCAAAATTTAATCTGCAATGGAAATTTAGTGATTCATTGTGATTACATTGATATAGAGAATATCAAAACAATTATTTAAAATGAGCATGTAATAAGGCAAAAACTGATAACACGTTTTTGAAAAAATATAATATATATAGTACTAACGGTTTAAATACCTCCTACAACATTGAAGCATATGTGTTAAAACTTTTTTTGCTAAATGAGAAAGAGAATTTATAAGGTATGTCACCATATCATTTTTAAGACCATAAATATAAGCAATTACAGTGGGTAAAAGTACAGTTTGTTCACCAGCTCATGGTTCCTTGCAGGAATGCAGCATATTAATGTCAGTAAACAATTCCAGGTGAACAGCAATATCTGAAGCGAACCTCCTACTTCTGGTCACACTTATGACAGTAGCCAACCTTGGAATGTGTATTCATGCTAGATCAAAGCAAAGAAGTCGCTCAAAATAGCGGAACTTAAATGTTAGTTTTAGTTCAAGCAGTATCTTTAGCTTATAAAACAAACAATACGTTCAACTACTTCATTTTTCTCCCACATCATTTTCTACCTTTTCTACATCTTTTCAAAAACCCTGCCAGCCTGTTTCAGTTACAAGTGATATACCCTCGAGCGTTATACTGTGCAATTCCTGTAAGGAAAAGTCACCAGTTACATATCTCTATTTGTTTTACCTTGGCCCAAGCTAGTTCTAGGGGATTGAGATCACACATGTAAGGGGGCAAACAAATGACAGTGTGGCCCAATGAAACCCAAAATGTGTGCACTTTAAAAACCTTTGTTTGTTTGTTTCAATCATCCTGTAAAAATCTGTTTTACAAATGGAAATGTCACTCTGAAACCCTTTGCTCTGCAACCACAATATCATAGCAGATTTCACACCACTCCTAGGCGGGGATTTAGCAACTTCTATGCTCCTTTCTTCTTTACTTCTGTGATAACGCTAGTGACTCGTCCAATTTTTAACTGAAATTAAGAGATTATTAGCATATTAGTGAGCAAACATAGCGAGAATAACATGCAGGTAAGTTGACAACTGAACCAGCAGCAACGTTATCTACAAAGTTTACAAAACTCGGGTTACACTATGTGGGATGTGTCTCCTCTCCCCTTCAGTCCCCTAAGGCCATGAGCTGGTGAACAGACAGTAAACCTGAGTTTTGTAATACAATAGTACAAATTAAAATTGGACATCAAGTACATCTTTCAGGGCCAGCTCTACTGGTGAGAAGCTCTTGTTCTTACCACATATCATGGGCTTCACTCAAATGTTGACCAAAATGACTGCAGATTATTAATATAGAAAATCTCCATAGTCAGAATAGAGCTCTTACTTGTCAGGCTTCAGATCCCTATGAACAATTCCATAACTGTGTAGATATTCCACAGCTAACACAGTCTCTGCAAAGTAAAATCTTGCCATGTCAGGCGGCAATGGTCCTATGTTTTTGACAAGAGTAGCACAGTCACCACCCTCAACATATTCCATCACAAGGCATAGATGTTTCTGAAAAATAAAAGTCAAAACTACAGCCACACTATAAGAAGTAAGATTAGTAATGTGTAGGTCTCATCATACATTAACATTTTCATCAAAGCAGTGAAATATTCAAGGTGAAAAATGTTTGAAAATACAAATAAATAAATGTAGAAATGCGAAAAGCAAAACCCCAAAAGGGTAAATGAAAAATCTGATGTGTTGTGTTTACATTACTTTCTCTATACACTATCATATTGTGACTTGGTCCAGTTTTAAAAACTGAACTGCAACTTCACTCAGTTTATACCATCACTTAACGTAGTTCAAGTTTCACCAAAACTTTGCCTAGCGCACTGTCATTTCACTTACGTGAACCCGGGCCCTAATGACCTAGTTGTCGATGGGCCCTTAAACCCAACTCACTCACTCACTCACTCACTCACTCACGTGAACCAGTTCAACAGAAACAGCCATATTGAAACTATTAAACCTAATAGAAGAGACAGCTAACCAAAAACTTTCAAGTATAGACATTTTTCATGATTCGTCAAAAGTATATGGGGTTTTCAATCATAACATTTTACTCTCTAAATCAGAAAAATATGGATTTTGTGAAAAAATTAATGACTGGGTAAAATGATACTTAACAGTGAGACAACAAATGGTATAATTATACTTTTGGAAAAAAAATAAATGTATATATGTGGTCATCTCCTTAGGGCACTAGTAACGCTCCTGTTTACCAAGTGGGAGACCCACGTTAGACTTCCGGTACTGGAAAGGGGATTTTCTCCTGCTGAAAAGACCTGGTCTGAGGTACACTTGGCCTTGTTAGGTCCCTGAGGGGCCAATTGAGGTGTTACTTGATAAAAACAACTTGCATCAATGGCCAAACGTAAAAAGCTAAATAAAAGATTAATATACGAGTCAAACATGAGCACACATTCCACTAAAATGAATAAAACATAAAACACACTCTACTGTACCTAAAGTGTCCACTAGCACCTCATCCAGGGTGGCTGGTAGACTTAAAGACTCACGAAGCTGTGTTAAAAACTGGCACTGAACTAAAACATGCGCACCGTTGAAGGCTCATTACAATGAGCACAGAGCGACGCAGCACCAGAAGATAAAAGGTGATGATAATGGCTAAAATGGCAGTGCCTGATATGCATTTTGGCTAAAATCATTTTCTCGTGATGAGAGGCATGCAAGGAAGTCTTCCAGGGGATAGGGAGGGACTCAACTCCCGAAGTTCGTTCCTCTGAAGAACATGCCAATCACTATTCCACCGAGAAAGCATGACATGACATAAAGCTGCGCTAAAATCAACAGAGGGAACACAAGAGCTAAAATGTCTGGGAGCTAAAACTGCTGCCTTAGCAGCAGCATCGGCAGCCTTGTTTCCTTGCAGGCCTACGTGTCCAGGTACCCACACAAAGGAGATGCAAGTGCCAGCACTGGCAAGGGTGTGAAGGCTGTCCTGGATGCGTTGTACCAGTGGATAGTAATTGTACAGTGTTCGTAGGCTCTGTAGGGCACTCAAAGAATTCAAGCAAATAAGCCAGATCTGTAAGGCTTGCCGATGAATATATAAAAGCGCTTGGTAAGTACCAGAAAGCTCTGCTGTAAAAATCGAGCAATGTGGTAAAAGACGAAATCTAAAACTCTGACAACCATGAATAAAAGCACATCCTACTCCCCATTGTCCTTCAAGCCATCAGTGTATATAAAATTACAGGGCCTTAACTGCGCCTGAAGATCTAAAATGGCCGAACAAAGAACTGAATCTGCCATCAACAACTTCGGGCTGGACAGCAAACTCAGATTAACCTGGATCTCAGAGCGGAACCATGGGGGAAATCGTGTTTCTCCTTTGGGAAGTGTCACTGGTGAACCCATGTCCTACAGCCAAAGCACAGAGCAAAACCGAACACCAGGAGGGAGCAGGGCCATGGAGCTCGAGTATTGACGCTCCAGGGAATCATTAAAAAATTAAATAAACTATGGATGTTCAGCAAACTAGGGAGACTGCAGGCGTAGCTACAAAGAAGAACATCACACCAATAAGAAAGCGGAGGTTTGGTAGCTTCCCCACACAGGCTGATAACTGGACTCGGAAAAGCACCAATACTCAACTGGATACCATGGTAATGTATAGGATCAAGATGTTTCAAAGCCGATGGGCAAGCCAACAAATACACAATACAACCGTATTCAAGTTTAGATTGGACCAAAGAGTGATACAACCTTAGAAGAACAGTCTGATCAGCTCCCCAGGATGTGCCACTTAAAATGTGGCAGACACTAAGAGAACAGCCAAACCTGGCCTGCAAATAAGATATATGAGAGGCCCAGCTAAGCTTCCTGTCAAAGACCAATCCCAAAAATGTTGCCTCGTCTGTGAAAGGGAAAACATCTGGACCAAGGTGAAGAGAAGGCAGAAGAAATGCCTTCCAGCACCAGAAGTTAATGCAGATGGTTTTCTCAGCGGAGAACTAAAAGCCATTTTTGACACTCCAAATGAAAAGGTGGTGAAGACAGAGTTGGAGGTGCCATTCTAAGAGATAAGTTGGCCGAGAACTACAGTAAATAGCAAAATCATTCACAAAAAGGGAGGATGAAATATCAGCAGGAATGCACTCCACAATGAGATTGATGGCCACAGCAAATAGGGTGACAATGAGTACCAAGCCCTGCAGTATTCTGTTCTCTCGAGTAAAAACATGAATAAAACAGAACCAATGCACACTCTAAAGACTCTATCCCTCATAAACTTATGAATAAAAAGGGGCAGATGACCACAGGGTTGTATAGAACCACCATTTTCGACCATGCATTTCCATGTAGTATGTACGCAACTTTTATTTTATATACATTATGAGGAACAAAATAGGTTTTTATCTAAAATCGAAAACCTGATTATAATATTCTCAGCATGAAGTATATCACAAATACAACATTTTTAGTAACCATCATAAATGAAAACTTGATATGGAAGAACCATACTGAAAAATTAGCTTCCAAACCGAACTCAGCTTATTTATTTATTAAGATCCATCCGTAATAAATATCTAAAAATGCAAAAAAGTGTTTATTATGCAAACTTCCATAGTCTCATGGATTGGATTGTACTGAATTGCATTCAGTAGGTTCAGTGGTAGCCATAAAGATCTGTGAACACTAAATATGCCAAGGAACTGTGCACTTTATAAGCACTGTGCGAGTGTGTACCTAGTGCGAGTAGGCCTGATAAAAGTCGAAATGGAAGTTGGCGAAACATTGCCTCTTTAAGCTGTTTCAGTGCATTGAATCAAAAGAAGACCACTGACTTCACCTCTGAAGTGTTGATTTGCTTTTCCATTTTGTTTTCTCATTCACATAAAAAACTTGCATTTAAACTTCGTTATGCACATTGTTAGTAGGTCTAGGCCTTCCGTCTTTTAGTTTTTGTGTATAAGATAGCTGACAGATTCATTGTTTACTCCTGTACCATTTATTTCATGTTTTTCTGTGCTAATAAATTTACGTTTTTACTTGGAAAAACTAGTTTAATCTTAATCTTTATTTTTTTCCTAAATTAAAAACAAGTTTGGTAGATATTTTTTCTTGGGCCTGTGCAGATTAGGCAGATTTTCAGATAAGCAGGACTCTACTGTATACATTCTCTACATGAGATTTAAATATTCAACGTAAGACATTTTGTATACAGTTAATATGAAAGCAGATCAGGCATAATTTTGTAATTATGTAACAAACAAAATCAAATGCCTCCCTGCAGTTGTAAGACTAACATAACATGTATATACAAAAACAATTTAGCTGCATATAAATTGCAAAACTTCATTGTCTTCAACTTTCACTAGGCTTTTATAACCTGTATGCCTCATCATTCTGTTATATTCAATTTGCAATGCATAGCTTCTATTGCTAGTTCTCAGTACACACACATTTAAATAGCTTTCAAACAGACATTACACATACCTGGAAATGATTTGTCATTAAAACAGCTAGATAATACTTACAGAGCTACATAAATGTTATCAGGATAATTGTCATTCAGATAATACTTCACAGAATAGTTATTTTAATCATAGGTACTCTTTAGCAGCAATTTTAAAAGCATTAAAATCATCAACTTTTCCCTCAAGATCATTAGAAAGAGCATTAAACATTTAATAAAGGACAGAGCAATTTTAATCATATTTTTTAGTCATACTGAATCTTAAAATACTTAGCAGCATAAGCAAAAAGAATGGCAAAATACAGTAGAACTCCTTTTTATACTTTTTAAACCATAATGAAAAGGGGTGTAAATGGAAAAAAGTAGAAAGAGAAACATATTATACATACCTTTGTTTCGAAGCTGCAATACATACTAACAACAAATGGATTATCTGTAAAGCTCATTATGTCTCGCTCTGCAAAAACTTGATCCACTTGATTGCGAAGCATTAAATTATTTTTGCTTATCTTTTTCATTGCGAATCTCTGATGTGTTTCCTTTAGGCGTACAAGATAAACTGCGCCATATGCACCATTAGATATTAACTTTACTATCTCAAAATCTTCCTCAGAGGGCACCTGAAAGATTATTGATTATGCTATAATTACGCATTTAAAAATTGTACACAATATTATAAACCATATCAACTGCAAGAAAATACCCAAAGCCCACGATGCTTACAAAGTACTAGGAATTCTGATTAAAAAGTTAGAATAAACCTCAGAATGCATGTTGCCCAGGAAAGTGAGCTAACTGGAGTGTCCCAACTGAGCAGGTCCAATTTCTTTCTAAATTGGTATACAGGTAGAGTTTCGTCAATAAAAAATAGTAAAAGAAATCCCACCATCTTTTTCGCATATTGTGAGGTATTGCAACTTGTAACTTGCACTTATTCCAGTATTGCCCTAACGGACAAAGCCTAAAGAGCATATTGCTCCTTCTGGGCTCATGAAGTGGATAGTCTGATAATGCAATATTTAATGATGAGTATGTTATACAACAAGTGAATTGTGACTTCAATTATTCTCCCAAAAACAACATAATTCACGCAACCCGTACATGTATACCTTTTAACACATATAAAATTGTTATCCAAAGAATAGAAAAATAGCTGTTCAAGAATAAAATATTAACCAAGGAAGCAGTCAAAAAACTACATGACAGGATTTTATATTACAGTTACTTTTGATGCATATTACCAACTCAGTTCAACAATCTTGAAATATGTTGATACATACATCATAAAAGTGTAGGTACCTTCAGTGATAACGACTATCCTAACTATGAGGGCTGATCAACAAAGACTGAGACTGATTTTTTTTCACAGATGTTTATTACTCCAATTCAATGTTTACATAATCTTTTTCAAAGTAGTCCCCTACTACTTCAGTGCACTTTTTATAGCGTCTCTGCCAGTCCTTGAACACGTGCTGCAGACCATTCTTTGTCAAGTCCTTGAGAATCGCCTCACTTTTCTTGAGCACTGCTTCAGAGTTCTCAAATCGAATACCCCTGAGTTTTGTCTTTAGTGATGGGAATAACAAAAAGTCACAGGGTGCAAGATCGGGGCTATAAGGTGGATGTGGTACACAGGTAATGTTGAATCAAGCCAGAAACTGCATGACTTGATTTGCGACGTGAGGCCGTGCATTGTCATGATGAAGTCGCCACCCAGTTCGAGAAAGTTCTGGTTGTTTCTTTGCAATGAGCTTCCTCAGTGTAGCCAATACTGACATGTAGTATGCTGCTGTTACAGTAGTGTGAGGGGGAACTGCATGCTGGTAAATCATTCCATTACAGTCAAAAAATGTGATCATCATTTTCTCTGCAGATGGAACAACTTTTGCCTTTTTTGGTGTTGGAGAACCTGGCTATTTCCACACTGTACTGACTTGTTTTCCTTCAGGATCATGATGATGTAGCCATGACTCATCGCCGGTGACAATTTATTTAAAAAATGCAACCCCTCCATCAGCAAAGAGTCACAGCACCTCACGGCATGTCTCCATTCGCACGGCCTTTCGTTCGGACGTGGCACCCAACGAGCACAAACTCAGGTCATATGGAGATGGTCGTGCATAATTGTAAACACACTACCATATGAAATTCTCAACACTTCACTGAGGTTACGTAATGTTATATGCCGATCCTCTCGGACAATCACAGCAGCTGTGTTGATGTTGACTTCAGTCACAGCAGAAGCCGAAACAGCAGGCCCACCTTGCTAAACACTGACAAGTCGGCCTTCTTTGAAGTCCTTGAACCACCTAAACACTGCTGCACGAGGTAGTGCATCTTCACTGTACGCTTGCTTCAGCTTTTCATAAGTTTTGGTGACTGTATGGTTTAAACAGAAAAGAATTTGATTGCACTGTACTGCTCCTCTCGCGTCACCTCCATTGTCTGGTATGCAAAATGCATGTAGGGTCTACAAAATAGAGCATTACTACCACAGACTACCAACCTACCAACACGAGAGTGCTGCTGCCTACTGACATTATACATAAAAACCTGCTCTTTTCAAATATTTATGTTACAGATACGAAACTATCAGGGAAGCTACAGGAAAAAATCAGTCTCAGCCTTTGTTGATCAGCCCTCATATATAACATCCATGTACGAAGAGAGGGGGTTTCACGGCCCGTCGACAATGAGGTCATTTGGGGTACGAGGAGAGCAAAAAGCTTCTAAACGGGCTGTATAGTACTTTGCCTGTTGACATCCTTGGCGCTCACTGTTGTCCGCCACTATCATAGAAAGGTGCAGATGAAACCATACATTTTAAAACTACTTGTAGAGACTTTACTTACCAACTTTATAAAAGGAGATGCTGAAACTAGTCACCATCGTTGTCCATACATTTTAGCACCTGTTTAGGAAACTATCCATCAATCCCAATAATTCACATTGAGAAATGCTGGCAAATTTACTGGTGGACATTTTGCTTTAATTCTTCCAGGGTGTATGGGTTTATGTTGTATACTTTATGTTTTAAGTTACCCCAGAAAGAAATATATATAGAAATAATATAGAAATAAATAGAAATAATAAGGGGTTAAGTCGGGGGATGAAGGGGGCCACAAATCTCTACTAATAATTCTATCTGGAAACACACTTTTAATTGTTCTCATTGAAAGATTGGCCGTATGAGTTGTTGCAGAGTGTTGTTGAGAAATGGCAAAATTATGCTCCCTGTCTGTTAATTCTATATAAAAAAAGGGGGGCAAAATTGTACTTGAACTTAAAACAAAGTGTGCAAGACAAATGCACACACCCTGGAAGTATTAAAACAAAATATCCATCAGGAAATTGCCAGCCTTTCTCAACGTGAACTACCGTACGTAATGGATAGTTTTCTACACAGGTGACAAAAATGTATGGACGACAGTGGCCACTTTCAGCATCTCATTTCATAAAGTTAGTCAATAAAGCCTTTAAAAGTAGTTTTAAAAATTTTGCATGGTTTCATCTGTGTCTTTCTATGATAGCAGCAGATGGCAACAAGGCCAAGGATGCCAATAGGCAAAACACCGCACAGCCCATTCAGAAGTCGTTTAGCTCTCCCAGTAAAAAGTTTACAAAATGATCTACCATGTTAATATGATAGTATGAACATCAGATATAGCCTATAGCCTATAGCCAGATGCATGCTAGAGCAGCATATATGCATTCAAACTTCAAATCATGGTGTCTCATGACACACGGATAAGCTACCAGAATGACTTGTACCAAGTTTTTAATCAACCAAAAATGTACCTATATACTGATTTAGAAAGAAAATGGGCCTGTCCAATTGGAGCACTATTTTTACAAAGGGCCCGAAGCTAAGAATTCTACATATTCTGTCAGGCCATCGAAGCAATCTTTAAATAGGATTGAATTATTTTGGTGCAAAAATGATAGGAATGATGAGATATTAGGTGGTGTGCATAAAATGCCTCTCATAAGGTAGAATTCTTGAAATGCTACTTTTCAATTTTTTTTTTTTTTTAAATTAACGTCCTCCAACATTGTGTCATATCGGATGAATACTTTTCAATATGATACATCTTCCAAAGAAGGATGATTTTTTTTATTATTATAAATAACATGCCTCATTACAAAGTAATACAGAGTTCTTCAGTTAAAATGTAACGGGTGCACAACATTTCACCTTTGCACGATTGGGTGTGCCACAGCCGCTTTGCTCCTACATAAACTCTGCACGAAAAGCATGTATAACAATGTCATCCACCCTCGGCTACATGAGCATTATATCAGGAGAACACATTCTGATTCACACAATTACGTTGGACCACTGCAATGTTTCTGATTTAATTTCTAATATTTTATTTGAGTTCTTCCAATGTATGAGGATTTGTCTAAAACTAAAACCGTGTACAAATGTCTATGCTTTAAAACAAGGTGACCCAGTATCACAAATGCATAATTGTGAACGGTTTCTTCCACCAGTGAATGACAGTTTAATTCACCCACAGCTTCTGTTCTATTCCGACAAGGCATGGTTCCACCTAATTGGTTGTGTCAACACTCAATAGACGGTACTGAGCCTGAAAATCCTCATTGCATTCAAGAAATCCCTCATTATGATCGCAGAGTTAGGAGATTCGTATGCTGTTACCTCTAGACACATAATCTGTCCAATATTCTACAAGCAGACTGTAAATGCGAAGAGGTACCAAAGTGACATTTTGACCCTATTTTATCATGAATTGACGGAAGAGAAATCATATGTGTGGTCTCAACAATATTCTGCTACTGCCCATACAGCAGAGGAGTTCATGAATAAAATTAGGGAAGAGTTTGAAGATAGAGTGATTAGTGCTGGTGTATGGCCCTCTCGCTCCCCCGATCTAACAGTGTGTGATTTTTACTTGTGGGGTAATCTGAAAGACAAAGTTCATGAGACAAATTCTCAGACATTGGAAGAACTAAGACAAAATATTAGAAACGAAATTGTAAACATTACAGTGGCCCAACTTAATCGTGAGAATCGGTCTGTGTTCTCCCGATATAATGCTTGTTTAGCTGAGGGTGTATGACATTTCCAGCATCTACTAATTTTTCTTTTAAAACAAAGTGAACACTGCAGAGTACCGATAGATTTTCATGGAGTTTTCTGAGCAACCAGACGATGTGGAGCTGACTCAACAATATTTTCAGCAGAATGGCACTACAAGCCATGCATCAAATGAATCCATGGCACTAATTGCAAGTTTCTTTGACAACCGGATAATTTCCAGGAACCTGTGGCCACCAAGATTACCAGATTTGACATTGTCAAACTTCTTTCTATGAGGTTACTTAAAAGACAGGATTTATGCTACACATTCCCAGACATAGGACAATCTGAAGCACAAAATTACACAGGAGATTCAACCTACTGACAACACAGTCCTCCAACAAGTGGCCAGTAACATGGAATAAAGTGTTGAGTTGTGCCTTATGCATGATGGAGGACATTTTCAACATTTGCTACAGAGGTAAATAACCTTCTAAAATTCCTCTGCATTTCAGGTATAATAAGTTGGCACTAGCCTAACTTATATTGAAACAATTAAAGAAATAAATGTGTCAGTTCTTCATAAATCGCCCTACATAAGTCTGCAATCACGGTTAAATGTTTCAACTTCAAATATTGAGACATTTATTGACGTTTGTCAAAGAATAGTGAGATGAATCTCAACTGTGTACTCAAGATACATCTCACTAAAGGAACTCCATTCCAGTGGGCTTATAGTATGAGAGACAAAGCCTTTATATCCAATTGGAAGGAAGAGACATCTATGATCTGTGAGATAAGAGTTGAATCTCCATTTTAGCCTACACATTGTTCCCCCACACTAACTGTTTTACATTAAACTTACAAATGGCCCTATACTTATTATTATTGAACTTTGTATATACTAAATTTATACAAATGTCAAATAATACTGCTATACACTAACTTTTTAAAAGCTAATTACAGTTTACCTTGGCTTCTTTTTCTTCTTTTAGGGTTAAGGACTGAGGAAGGCACATCTTTTGCTTTTCTGGTGAGCCACAGGTGGTTTCCAGTTGATTCAGATCCTGCTGAAGCTCTGGAATGGAGATACTAATCATAAAACAACTAACTTATGAAAATACATGCATAACTTGTTACAAACTATTACATTACAGGGTCACTGGTAAAGGTGTCTATGATTTATGCATACAATAGATTTATTAGGACTACGCAAATGTGACCGTTTCAAATTCTCCACATTTTCTTCCGATGTGCATGGCCAGCACGGAGATTTCTAAATATCAACATTTCCAGCTTCTTTAAACTTATGGGGTGAGTATACTATGTAAATATATAAAATGCTATCGCTTACTTAAAACTTTATTTACTGCCATTCATTCTACAACAACAGAACCTTGTTGCTATGATACAACTCTTTTCTTTTTTTACTGTCGTGTATACATCCCACATCACTCCCTTTCCAGTAACCAAGTTACGATACAAATTCAGATATACTAAATATATATAATAGTATGTAAGTAGCGACTGAGGAATTTCACTGATCTGCCACTACGAGTCTTTTTGTGGTTTTTTCTTCATCTGATTGACTTTGAGAATTAGATGTAGACTGTTGTGATTCCTTTGGTTCTTTTAGAGAAGTATGCTGCTTTTCTGGGAGTATTATTGAAGTATCATCATCTGCACTAATGAAATATGCTGGTTTCAGGCGGTCAATTGAGATGTTTACAGGTTTTCCCTTAATTTTGAGTGTGAAATATTTTGCAGTTTTTTTTATGGCTTGAAAAGGACCTTCATATGGTGGTTGCAGAGCTTTCTTGACTCTGTCAATTCTCACAAATACATGTGAACATTTGCTGAGATCTTTATGCACAAACACAGATTGGGAAGTTTTATGCTTAACTTTTAAAGGTTTGACTTGTTGCATGTGTTTTTGAAGATTAGATAAAAAACTTTTTGGCTCCATTACAGCTTTAGGTTGATCAAAAAATTCACCAGGAAGCCTGATATTTGTGCCATACACCATCTCTCCTATCGAACTGTTTGTGTCATTCTGAAATGATGCATGTAGACCAAGTAAAACTGTGGGAAGCGTATCTGTCCACTTTATTGAGTTGTGTGCGATTATAGCTGTTTTCATTGTGCGATGCAGACGTTCAACTTTTCCATTGCTTTGCGGATGGTAAGGAGTTGTATGTTTAAGTTTCACACCACAAAGTTCTGAAAGTTTCTTTCAAATTGTCTTCCTTGGTCTTTAATTAAAGTGCTTGGAACTCCAAAATGAGCTATCCAGTGATCATAAAATGATTTTGCCACTGTTTCAGCTGTGATGTTTTGCCTTGGTATAGCTTCCATCCATTTAGTGTAGCGATCTATACAAGTGAGACAGTAGAGATAGCCATCTGAAGGCGGAAGTGGACCAATAATATCAACATGAATGGTACTGAATCGCTCACCTGTTTCTTGGAAAGTGCTGATTGGTGATTTGGTGTGTTTTGTTATTTTACTCTTTTGACATGCCAGGCAAGCTTGAGTCCATTCTTTTACATTTTTTTTTAATGTTGGACCAAATAAACTTAGAGGTCATTAGTACTACAGTTGATTTGATTTCAGGATGTGCTAAATGATGAATTTGAAGAAAGAACTGCTTACAAAATTCTTTTGGAATATAAGGCCTTATGTTATTGGTTGATACATCACACCATAATGTTTTTCCAGATGTTAATGGAACTTTGAACTTTAAATTGAGATTTTCTTCTTGAAGTTGTTTCAGTTCCTTGTCTTGTTGTTGGCTATCAGCAACTGCATCATAATCGATGACAGAGACGGACTCTAAATGCGACAAGTTGTCTGCAACTATATTGTCTTTGCCACTAATGTGCTGAATGTTTGTTGTAAATTGAGAAATATATTGTAAATGCCACAGTTGTTGTGGGGATGCTTTCTCATTTCTTTGCTTGAATGCAAACATAAGTGGTTTATGATCCGTATATATTATAAAATCTTTTCCTTCAAGAAAATGCTTAAATTGCTTGACAGAGAGATAGATTCCTAGCAATTCTCTATCATAGGTGCTGTATGCTCTCTGTGCCGTGTTTAGTTTCTTTGAATAGAAGGCGATGGGTTTCCATCCATTTTCTTCATATTGTTGTAGAACACTTCCAACTGCAAAGTCACTTGCATCTACCACTAAAGCTAGTTGAAATGTTGGATCTGGAAATGTTAATATTGCTGCATTAGCTAAGTCTTGTTTACATTTCTCAAATTGTTGAATAGTTTCAGGAGTCCATTCAATTTTTCATTTATCTTTCTTTTTTGCGCCTTTCAGGTAGTCATGTAGCATAGCTTGCGTTTCTGCTGCATTTTTAAGGTACCGTCGATAGAAATTAACAGTGCCTAAGAACAAACGAAGATCATGAATTGTTTCTGGTAGCTTGTAGTCGAGAATCACTTTCACTTTATCTGGTAGAGGTCTGGAACCTTCACTGGTGATTAAATGTCCTAAAAATTCCAGTTGTTCTACACCAAATACTGATTTAGAGACGTTTAAGTGGAGTCCAAATTTATTAAGTCTTTCAAATACCATCTTGAGATGTTCACAATGTATTTGTTGTTGTAGTGTTTAACGCCCGCTTTTACTACTACGGCACCGCAGGCGGTGACACTGATGATACATGAAGATGGAGCACCGGTGGAATGAGATGGCGGGGGAAACTGGAGTCCCCGGAGAAAACCCGCCCTGACGCCGCTTCGTCCACCACGAATACCACATGCGGTTCCCTGGGATCGAACCCGCACAATGTATTTCATTAGATTCTGAAGCAATCAGACAATCATCAATATATGGAAAGACAAAGTCTAATCCTCTAAATACTTCATTAATGAAGCGTTGGAAACTGCTTGGTGCATTTCTAAGTCCAAATGGCATTACGTTAAATTCATACAATCCAAATGGAGTTATTATTGCTGTTTTCAGCTTATCTTCTTCGGCTACTGGAATCTGGAAGTACGCCTTGAAGAGATCAATTTTACTAAATACCTTTTTTCCTCTTAATATATGTTTGAAAATCTTCAATCCGAGGTATTGGGTATCGATCAGGGATAGTTTGAGCATTCAGCCGCCTATAGTCACCACATGGTCGGAAAGTTCCATCTTTCTTTGGGACTATATGCAGGGGACTAGCCCATTGAGATTTTTATGGCCGAATAATTCCATTATCTTGCATGAACTGGAATTCCTGTTTGGCAATGTGAAGCTTCTGAGGATCCAGCTGTCTTGGTCTGCAATGTGTTGGTGTTCCTTCTGTTGGAATGAAATGCTGGATACCATGCTCAATTTTTGTGGGTACCAATTGAGGTTTCATTAAGTTTGGGTAATTGGATAGTAAATCAGCAAATCTTTGATTTTTTGACATAGTGCTAATTATATTATTAGCTGTAACAGCTGTTATTTAACCCTTGATGCAGAGTTTTGTTTCACCATCAATTAGTTGTCTTTTATTTAGGTCAATTAATAAATTGAATTTTTAAAGAAAATCAGCTCCTAAAATGCCCTTGCTAGTTTTTGCTACTATAAACGGCCATTGGAATTGTCTGCAGAGTCCTAAATCAATATTCATGGTTTTAAACCCATAAGTTGGAATCTCAGTATCATTTGCTGCATACAGTTTAAAATTTGAATGTGAATTTTTGTTATTGGCATTTGCCGGAACTATGGAGACATCAGCCCCACCGTCCACAAGGAATCGTAAACCCGTTTTTTTGTTACGCACAAATAAGCGGGATTTGCAGCAATTATTAATAGTTTCAGTAGCAGAGTTCGCTGCCCACTCGACTACTTTTTAAAGTTTTTTCCGGATCATTCCATGAGCATGGAGATTGACATTTTTCAGGAAAGCATTTGTTTCCGAACTTAAAATGATAATAACAATATTTTAAATTGTACTTATATCTTCTGCCACGTCGATTTCGACTGGAGCTTTGACTTCTAGGCCTAACAGGCTGTAATGAGGCTATACGCTGTTCTAAAGCAGATATCTGTGCAGAAAGTTTGGTTATGGCGTCGCAGTTGCTTTCAGATACTTCATTATCCGTACTAGCTGCTTTATTTATGCTGTAAAGCTCATTATGGGGGTTAATTTCAATAATTTTATCTGCCATAACAGCAATCTTCTCCAAACCCTCGTCAGACACTATCAAAACATTCTTAATGGAGTTCTGTAACTTTTCTAACCAGAGAGAGCGAAGTACTTTCTCGGATATGTTAATACCAGCTAAAGATTGCATTTTCCTTAAAAGTTGGCTTGGTTTCATGTCTCCGAGCTCCAAACCCATTAATAAGCGTTTTATTTGCTTTTGATTTATGATTTATTCATCCATATGTTTCTGTTACATAGGATATATCAAGAGTTCAGAAGAACTTACCTAATATGTACATATAAAGTTTAATTACAACGTTTATTTACAAATCTGTTTCAATTTCACGTACCTGTAAAATACATCTACACTCATTTACACATTTTGATTACATTTAGTGTTGTACTTAAATTCTTCAGTATTGTAGAAAGCATTTTCTAGTAAATAGTTCTTAATGGTTTTTATTTGTATCTCTCTTTGTTTTAAGTCTTTTATTTCCTTGGGCAAAGCATTATAATGTTCTTTTCCTATACTTTTTATTGAACGATTATTTAATGTTCCCCTGAGTGCAGTTCTGTAATAATCATGTTTATTTCTAACATTATAGCTATGCATGTGATTGTTTTTAGCAATTTTTCCATTTAGAAGAACATGCTTGATGCTTTCATAAATGTAGATACATGGAACTGTTAGGATTTTGTATTTTTTGAAACAGTCCCTAGAACTGTGTCTTTTTTCTATTTTCCCAATTATTCTAATTGCCCTTTTTTGTAATTTGAATATTTTTAGTACTTCCTTAGCTGTAATATTCCCCCATAGTGTTATGCCGTATTTTATATATGAATAAATGAATGCAAAGTACACCTGCTTCAGCGTTTTATTATCCATGTTATCCTTAACTTGTTTCATAATGTATAATCCCTTATTTATCTTTTTTGTTATGTACATTATATGTGGTTGCCAATTAAGATTTCTGTCTATAAGCACTCCTAGGAAATTTGTGACCTGTGTCTCAGGAATATTTTCCCCATCTACCTTGATATCAATGTGATCTGCATGTTTTTCTTTTAGCCTGGAATTTATCCATGATGTCTTTTTTATGTTTAATACCAGATCCAGATTTGAAAGATAGTCTTTTAATATTTTTATGATAGTGTTTGCCTTGTTTTCTACACCTTTGGTAGTGGGATCTGTAACTATTATTGTTGTATCATCTGCATAGCCAATTGCTGTACTTCCATTATTTGCTACCATTTCAAAAAGATCATTTATATAAACTAAAAATAGAAAAGGACCCAATTTTGAGCCTTGCGGAACTTCTTGTTTAATTGTGATCTTACTTTATTTACCATACCCTTTTCATTTTTGTAGTTTATTTCTATGCACTGCTGTCTATTTTCTAGATATTGAGACAGAATATTAGAAGACCCCAATAGAAAATCGTTCAGGTAAATGTTTGTTAAAAGTGTATAAATATTAGAATTGTTTGTGTTCCATAATAAAAATAGGAGACGATAATTGGGATCACTCCCCTAACGAGAAAGAACTATTTGCGCGGATGAATACGGCGGATGAAGACGAAAATGGCGGTGTGTCGTGTCAAAAAGCAACGCCAAGAAACAGTTTATTAGCGTCTATATGTTCAAGGTGATAAGACGTGTTTTGGTAGCATGTGAACATGGAACTTTCACCAAACTTTCTTCCAGCATAAATTCTACTAAATTAAAAAAGTGTAAAGGTTTTTAAGTATTTAATATGGTGCTGAGAGTGTAAAGCATCGAAGTGTTAATAAATAAATACATTGTGATAAAGAAACATTGATATATGCATTCCATCTGTTACCACGACCTTGTAGATAGAAAACGAGTCTCATAGCACAGCCCATTCCATTAGTTTCATTAAAAACGGCACCAAAATGGCTTGCCCAACGTGGGGCTCGAATTTAGGATGGAATGCAAATTACGGGAATTGAAATCACGATAAACATCAAGTGACGCCATATCATCGCGTCAAAAGGAAAGAAGACGCCATTAGACCATCGTTTGATATCGCCAACAGAACACTGATGAACGGATAATCAACGATACATCAGGACACCGATGCACGGATAATCAACGCGGGAAAACACCGGAGATCATCTAGCGAAGCCAACTGCCCAGGAGACGTACATAACTGGACGAAGCAACGGAAAAAAAAGTAGGATCAAAAATTTTTGTTTTCACATACAGTTTATTTTCATTTTTATGTTACTGAGAAGCGGCAAAGTAGTGGGACTTTTAACCCTAAGTGAATTGAATAAAGAAACTAAAATGTCGCGAAAAGAGATAGAAACAGGAGTGGGGGAAGGAGCAGATAGGCCTAGTTATCAGGTAGAACCAGAAAGCGAGGAACAGGTTGAAATAGGAAAAGACCAAAGGTTATTAATGATCATGTTTGAAAGACTAGAACAAAGTTTAGGTCAGAAAATAGAGGGAGTAAGAGAGGACTTGGAAAATAATAAAAAAGAATTAGATCAGAAAATGGAACAAAATAAGGTAGAATTAAAGCAGGACATAGAACAAAGTTTAGGTCAGAAAATGGAGGAAGTGAGACAGAACTTAGAACAGAAAATGGAATTAGGAAGACAGAATTTAGAACAGAAAATAGAATTAGGAAGACAGGAGTGTAAAGAAAATATGAAAGTAATGGAAACTAATTTAAAATTAGTACATAAAAACTTAAATGAAACAAAGGAAGCCTTAGAAGCTAGGATAGAAATCGTAGGAGATAGGATGGGAAAAATAGAATCAGAAATGAGAGAAAATAAGATTGTGTTAGAAGGAGAAATTGCTAGATGTAGAGATGAAATAACAGAATGTAATACAAGTGTAGACTGTAAGATTACAAATGTAAAAGCAGAAATAACTGAGGAATTAAGGAAAGAGATTGAGGTAGTAAAGAAAGACATTATTAATGAAACTGTAGAACAAATTGTAATTCCTAAAATTAAGACGATGACTGATGTGGTGCATTCGCAACAGGATGCTATAAATGATATGAAACAAAGTCACTTAGAAATAAAGAATGATTTAAAATCAATTTGTGAAGAAATGAAAAAAGGGAAAGAAAGTTTGGCTAATGTAAATGATGTTGTGAATGCACTACAAAGGCAAGATGATTTAGATGTAAGTAATGTACAAGATGAGAGTTATTTGAATAATGTACAAAATGTTGACTCACCATACAGAGAAAGAGGTTCACAACCAAACAATGACACCACACACAACACATGTTACACCAACAGCATATTACATGAAATCACACCACCTACATTTGACGAGGAGAAGGGAGACGATCCAAAACTCTTCGTTAAAGAAATGGAAGAGTATTTTAAAGTGAAAAGGATACCAAATGAGCTTAGGATGATGATAGTCAAGAAAAGCTTAAAAAACAAGGCATTAGAATGGCTCAGGTTAACACTAGCTGGTCACGAGTCGTATAGTTCATTCAGAAATTTATTCCTATCAAGGTATTGGGGCCCAGCTAAGCAAAACCAAACTAGGGTAGAGCTAGCGACAGGTAGATATGATCCAACCAAAGGGTTATCGCTAGTCGATTATTTTATGAAAGTAGCCAACAAAGGAAAGCTATTAGACCCCAACTTGTCGGAAGCAGAACTAATTACCAGCATAACAAGACATTTCCCAGACACAGTGAGAACAGGGTTAATTGTTGCGAGGCCAGTAGATTTTGCAGATATGATAGAATTGCCGACAGCCTTCGAAACACAAAATGGTCGGCCTAATGAGCATAGACATAGGAACGGTCACCCAAACTCACCCATCTTAAACCGGAGCACGGCTACGAACAACCAGAGTGAGGGAGAAGATAGAAATACTAGGAGCACCCATGAAAGGGGGAGAGGGGCACACCATTTCCCACAACCACACAATCATGGCGAGAGGATGGAGAACACAAGACAGCGGTACCACGACACAATATCAAGGGGTGAATCGAGATACAGAACGCATAGATATGATCGGGGGAGACCAGGAGACCGTACCCATCAAGTGAATCACATACGATTCTGTAGGGAATACTTAAACAGCCAAAGGTCGTCATACAATAGGGGTTCATGCCAAAGGGGCAGAAACCAATGGAGCACCGACAACGTAAGACAACAGGAACAGAATGAAAATGTGCCGGATAGGACCGATGCTGCGCAGAATACAGAAACAACAATCACCTCCAACGCCCAGGAAAACTAAGTACAAGTCAACTTTGTGTCCCGGAAGTTGACCTGTGTGGCAGTAGGGGCAATATTGACCAATATAATGTAGGTACCTTGAGAAGACAGGCAAGTGAAAGAAAGGAAATAACCAATCCACCAATGATTAGGATGAAGGTATGGGGTATCGAATTGCCAGCGATGATTGATACAGGAGCCAGCACATCAGTATGTGACGAACAGCTATTCCAGGAATTAATAACTAAGAGAAATGCTGAATTCTTGCCTGTGTGTGGAGTGTATTGCAGCACAGCAATTGGCAAGAAAAAGGAACATGTTAAATACCAGGTAAGGCTGGTAATAGAAATCGGAAGTTGGAAGTTCGATTTTATTGCCCTGGTAATACCTAGACTAACAGCTACCCTAATCATTGGCAGTGATTTGCTTAATCTTTGGAGGTCGGTGATTAATTATGACCTACATGAATTCATTATTAAGGAAGGAACCTCAGAATGCACTGCGAAGTTCCTGGAGGAAGAAACATGCCAGGAGGAACCAGACCAGACAGGGATCCATCCGGATGAACAATTCTTTGTGGAGAATATCAATGTCCACAAGAATAGGTTGGTAGACCTGAGGGTAAGTAAGGAGAAAACAGGTTGGATGAGCGAGGAGGAAACTAATGTTTGCAGCCATTGGATCTGTACAGAAGATGAGTATGTTACCTCGAACAACTACCATCCTGAACCACTACCAACAGATGGAGAAGAACCGATGTCACAGCTAATCGATGAGAAGGTCTGGGGGGCACATGGCATCTCTGAAGAGGAAAGGAACCAACTTAGAAAAATATTGATTAAAAACAGGAAAGTTTTTAATAAAAAGCCAGGTACGTGTAATAAGTACATACATACTTTTACAGTAAAAGATATCACCCCCTATTCACATAAATCCAGGCCCATCCCCAACTCCATCAGGGAGGAAGCTGACAGAGTGATCCAGAAAATGTTAGCGGACGGAATAATAGAGCCGTCGGACTCATGTTATGTGAATCCAGTGGTATGGGTCCATAAGAAAGAGGGAAAATTGAGGATGACCATCGACGCAAGGAAGATAAATACACATACCTTGCCGGATCATTACAGGCCTGAGGGGGTAGACCAACTGATATCAAAATTGAAGGGAGGTCAGCATTTTACAAGTCTTGACTTGACAGCATCATTCTGGCAAATTCCTCTTCATCCAGATGTCAGAAAATATACCTGCTTCTTGCACAAAGGAAAGGTGTACCATTTTTTAAAATGTGCCTTTGGATTATCGACCAGTAGCAGTGCACTACTGAGGGCTCTAGACAATGTTTTTGGGGATACTATCGAGGCTTTTGTAACGCAATATGTTGACGATTTTTTAATATACAGCAAGAATCCCGAGTCACACTTACATCACATAGATTATGTATTCTCCAAGTTCCAGGAAAGCAACATGACCCTAAATTTGGAAAAGTGTGAATTTTTTGTCAAAGAGGCAGAATTTCTAGGCCACATCATTACGCCTGATGGTATACAACCTAATCCGGAGAGGGTCAAGGGCATAGAGCATATACCACCCCCACATAACTTGAAACAGTTGAGAAGGTTTCTGGGCATTTTACAGTACCAGTCAGAATTTGTGATCAACTACGCTAAGGAATTAGTACCCCTTAGAGCACTGTTGAAAAAAGATACTAAGTGGGAATGGAATGCTGAACACCAGGTGGCCTTTGAGAATATCAAAGAACTTTTCAAGCACAGTATTCTCCTGGAACGACCGGATCCAAATTCACCTTTTCTAATATACACCAATGCTAGTGCGCACTCATATGGAGCAATATTAGCACAAGAAGATGCAGATGGCAACAAACATGTGATTGCCACAGCTTCTAGATTTCTAAACAAGATAGAAGCCAATGCCTGCATAACAGAATTAGAAATAGGTGCAATCCATTTTGCGTTACAAAAGTTCAGGCAATATATATATCATTATAAAATAATTATATATACAGATCACGTAAGCCTGTCCTTCATTCAAAAATGCAAGCTAACCAACTCCAAAATCTCAAGGTACATACACGAAATAACATCACACGACATAGAGGTCAAACATATCCCGGGGAAGGAGAACATCTTTAGTGACTTATTGTCAAGGTTAAGGTCGGAGAGTCACATACCCGAGACGATATACAATCCACACCATGAAATTAAAATCATGCAGATAAATAGTAAAGAAAGCAACGAAATCTTACAAGACTTAAAAAACATAGCGAAGCTACAACAAGAAGACCCTGAATTGAAGAGGCTATTCGACAAGGCTCCAGACATAGTACCAAAATTGGAAGCCAAGGTAGGCAAATTTAGGAACATCCTATTTAAATTACATGGTCGCGACGTAAGGAAATGGAAAATGATGGTACCAAATTCCTTACAGGACAGGGTCATTTTGGCATTCCACCACTCAATGCTTCACTCTGGTACTGAGAGAACAATGCTTGCAATTGAGGAAGTACTGTACATCAAACATCTTGGCAAGAAAGTCAGGAAGTTAATTTCCTCATGCGACCTATGTCAGAAGGCCAAGCCAATTAATGTAAGATACGATGTTGTTCCACAATCCATCGTGAGGAACGAGAAAAATGCATTGGTGTGTATTGACGAACATGGAGAGCTACCAAGGGGGAAAGATGGAAACAGATACATCCTTGTCATGTTTGATGTTTTCACAAAATTCACTAAAATATACCCCATTAAGAACATTAAAAGCAGAACTTGCCTAGATAAAATCGTCAAGGACTACATCCCAAAATATGGGAGGATAAAATGCATTCTATCGGACAATGCAACAATGCATAAGAGTAAGTTATTCCAGAACACCTTAAGAACATTAGGAATAAAATTGTACTATTCCTCAGCGTATTATCCCCAAGGAAACCCGACTGAGAGAACCATGAGGGATATAAGCATATATTTCCGCCTACTCTGCCACAGAGACCACACTTCCTGGACGGAAAAATGCAGGTACATAGAGGAGGTGATTAACCATTCGGTGAACCCCACGACCAAGTTCGCCCCAATCGAATTGATGACCAACACGAAACCCAAGAGATTGACAATTGACATTGACACTACGATGGCTGCTCAAAGGGAATTGTCAGAGAAGGAAAAATGTCAATTGGCATTCAGAAGATTACAGCAAAAGGCTGAAAAAGGGAGGAACAAGGTAAAAAGATTCGTCAGGAAATGGTCCCCACAAATTGGAGAAAAGGTGCTCTTAAAAAGCCACAAAGCATCTAAGGCATCTGAGAAAAGGTCTGGAAAGATGGAGCTATTGTACACTGGACCACTGGTCATAACAAAACAGCTGGGTGACCACACGTATGAGCTACAGAATACAAATGGCAAGTTGGTAGGAAGATACCATAAAAAAAATTAAAGCCATACAAAGAAAGGACCAAATAGTCTTTGCCAACAAATATGTAAGGCAGGAATAGTAGAGATGATGGAAAATAACAATTTTTAATGGGTTACTTATAGAAAATTATGTTCAGATTAGAAAATACGACAAAAAAAGAAAATCAACATAGTCATTGGCTATATTGACCACAAAGAGCATTGTCAACAAAGACAGATGAGGATACTAATTGTCATTAAAGAAATGAATTATAGCGACGGAAGATAATGTGTTTTTGACATAAGGATGTCAGGGACAAAAATAAAAAGGAATCAATTATGATGACAAAGATATAATATTTCGACACAAAGATGTCGAGGGTGAATTGAGAAGAAAAATAATACAATTGCAGAATAATTATAAGTATAGAAGTTTTCTCTTATAGAAATAAGAGACAAAGAGGTGGCAATTAGTGAAGTAAGAAAAACCATAATCAGAAAAGCAATGCCCATGAATTAAGATGGATATAGCCAATGCTAAGCTCGAAGAAATATTGAACCAAATAATAATGAATAATAACCCAATTAAGAAAAATGGTACCATTAGTAACATCAGAGTTTAAGAACCGACTCAATGATCTGCCTATACATAATAAGCTTACAAGGCAAAGAAGGCAAAGAAATGAATAAAATATTGCCATAAATATGATCATAATCATTAGCTCAAAATTTGTATCCTGTTTTTCTCTCCTCATAACAAAGAATACAAGTCAAAAACCACATAATAAACCATGATACACTTAAATTATATTTGTGTCAATGTCAAATGTACAATAACTGAGTATGTGTTGTATAAGAACTGAATATGTGGTGTACAATAACTGAATATGTATTGTATAATAACTGAATATGTGATGTATAACAACTGAACATATATTGTGTAGTAATTGAATATGTGAAATTTATAAAGACATGCTGTATCATGCCAAAACAAAAGACAAAGACAAACAGCGAAGAAGACTGTAAAGAAAAGAAAAAAAATTGTACAAAGTGATTGCATCAGAGGAGTAAGGAGAAGGATTGTATTGTGTTTCAAGATTGTAAATATAGGTGACAACTTGAAAAACAAAACAAGGGGCATATGAGACAGAATATTAGAAGACCCCAATAGAAAATCGTTCATGTAAATGTTTGTTAAAAGTGTATAAATATTAGAATTGTTTGTGTTCCATAATAAAAATAGGAGACGATAATTGGGATCACTCCCCTAACGAGAAAGAACTATTTGCGCGGATGAATACGGCGGATGAAGACGAAAATGGCGGTGTGTCGTGTCAAAAAGCGACGCCAAGAAACAGTTTATTAGCGTCTATATGTTCAAGGTGATAAGACGTGTTTTGGTAGCATGTGAACATGGAACTTTCACCAAACTTTCTTCCAGCATAAATTCTACTAAATTAAAAAAGTGTAAAGGTTTTTAAGTATTTAATATGGTGCTGAGAGTGTAAAGCATCGAAGTGTTAATAAATAAATACATTGTGATAAAGAAACATTGATATATGCATTCCATCTGTTACCACGACCTTGTAGATAGAAAACGAGTCTCATAGCACAGCCCATTCCATAGTTTCATTAAAAACGGCACCAATATGATGCAATCCACTTTTGTGCAATGCCTCGAACCCCATATTTTTCTAACTTATTTTCTAGGATGTTTATATTTACACAGTCAAAAGCTTTAGACAGATCCAGAAATATGGCAACTACAAATTCACGATTATGGAGTGCATTAATAATTTTATCATTTGCTTTATCTATTGCATTTATTGTTGATTTATGTTTTTGAAAACCATATTGTAGTTCTGCTAAGATTTTCTGTTTTTCAAAATATCCTTGTAGTTATATAAGTGCTGAGGCTTTCACGGCCGGCATTATCAACTATGTTAAGTAGATTTTCCGGGTTTGTGGGCCGTGGTCGAGTTGCATTACCTTCTTCTGACGTTTCGCTGGAAACTGCGTCCAGCATCTTCAGGGTCAACCTCTGTTATTAGCAGCTGCACATAAATTAAAGTTCACTGCAAACTTTCATATTCATCTTTGTTTGTTATTAGTGTCCATGGTAACAAATTTTCACGATCGCTCGTTCTCATGAATACCAACATGAGATTATCGATCTCAAAATGCCGGCAAATGGGACGTCTCTGATCATGGTATAAAGGAGAAAGCTTTCCGTGTTTCGGGTTTTCTTCTCCCTCTTATTAGAGCCGGGAGCCAAGTTTTGCTTATCTGCTGTCTCTCTTCATTTCGATTGTAGGAGTTTTTATGCATAAAAATCTCTATCGCTTCCCGAGTCAAGCAAGCCTGGTAGTGGTTTGTCCTTGAGAGTACCTCCGTGTCTTTGTAATTCACATCGTGGCCGAACAATACAGAGTGTTCTGCCACCGCTGACTTGTCCGTCTGCCCCAACTGGCTGTCTTTCATGTTCTTTTAGTCGAGTGCTGATACTCCGCATGGTGGTGCCTATATATACAAGGAAATTACAAGAGCTCTCCATCCGAGGTACCCGTCAGTCCAAAAAGACCGGAGGAAGCAAACCCTGAGTACCATCTATTTACCATACATCCATAAGGTAACAGACCGAATAGGAAGACTGCTGCAACAGTACAACATTAGAACTATTTATAGGCCAACAAAGAAAGTCAAAGATTTATTTAACTCCGTTAAGGATAAAAGACATCCACACTGCACAGCCGGTGTTTACAAAATACCATGTAGCTGTGGACAAGTATATATAGGCACCACCATGCGGAGTATCAGCACTCGACTAAAAGAACATGAAAGACATAGCCGGTTGGGGCAGACGGACAAGTCAGCAGTGGCAGAACACTCTGTATTGTTCGGCCACGACGTGAATTACAAAGACATGGAGGTACTCTCAAGGACAAACCACTACCAGGCTCGCTTGACTCGGGAAGTGATAGAGATTTTTATGCATAAAAACTCCTACAATCGAAAAGAAGAGAGACAGCAGATAAGCAAAACTTGGCTCCCGGCTCTAATAAGAGGGAGAAGAAAACCCGAAACACAGAAAGCTTTCTCCTTTATACCATGATCAGAGACGTCCCATTTGCCGGCATTTTGAGATCGATAATCTCATGTTGGTATTCATGAGAACGAGCGATCGTGAAAATTTGTTACCATGGACACTAATAACAAACAAAGATGAATATGAAAGTTTGCAGTGAACTTTAATTTATGTGCAGCCGCTAATAACAGAGGTTGACCCTGAAGATGCTGGACGCAGTTTCCAGCGAAACGTCAGAAGAAGGTAATCCAACTCGACCACGGCCCACAAACCCGGAAAATCTACTTAACATCCTTGTAGTTGTTTCAAAAACACAGCCTCCATCACTTTTGATATTGCAGAACATAATGTGATTGGTCTGTAGTTTTCTATGTTACATTTGCTTTCTTTTTGTTTGTATATTGGTCTAACGATCACTCCTTTTAATGTATCTGGAAATACTCCATGCATTAGTGAAGTGTTTATTATATGAGTGAGAACCTCAACAATTTCATATTTTATGTTTTTTAGCATTTCATTTGATACTTCATCCAAGCCAACAGATTTTTTACATTTTAGTTTATTTATTTCTCTTAAAACTTCCTCTTCTGTTGTTTCTAAGATTCCCATAGAATTTATTTGGGCAAAATTTGATGTTATTTTTGAGTTTAGAGTTTTTGGCTTTGAAACTAGCTGTTTTGCAACATTTATATAGTAGTCATTGAATATATTACATATTTGCTTAGGATCTGTTATCTTATTATTTTTATGGTTTATTTCAATATTTTCTATTTGTTTAGTTTTACTACTTTTATATATTTGATTTACGATTTTCCACACTGCTTTTGTTTTGTTTTCTGCTTTTTCAATTAGTTCCTTGTTATAATTCTTTTTAGCCTGTGTAATTATTGTATTTAGTATTTTGTTATAATTTTCAATATAATTTAGACATTTCTCGCTCATATTTGGCTGTTTTATTGAACTGAATTTTCTTTGCTTTCTTTGAACATATTCAAAAGACGTTCATTGGCAGCAGAATATTTGTTCGATTCGGAACCTTTAATTATGTCCCAGATATTTTCTAGATATTTCGGTTCAAGCTGAGCAACCAGGTAGTTAAATTTGGTGTCTTCCTGGGTTATTTTTGAAATTTTAAATTGTGCTTTGACTTGAAAAAACCAAATTTCTGGTTTTTCTACCCAGAATGGCGGGATCTTCACGCTTACCTGATTAGCTTCCTCAAGCGGATTTTCGCTTTCATTCATGTTGTCTTGCGATGCACTCGTAAATTATCACGTCGGATTCACCAATTATATGGGGTTAGTATACTATGTAAATATATAAAATGCTATTGCTTACTTAAAACTTTATTTACCGCCATTCATTCTACAACAGAACCTTGTTGCTATGATACAACTCTTTTCTTTTTTTACTGCCGTGTATACATCCCACAAACTCATTAAATGAATGACAATGGCTTTGTCTGTAGGACTGGATTAAATTGCATCCAGCGAGTTCACTTATACATTAGATTTCATTAATAAAAAATAACATAAAATACAGGGAATATGAGAAAACAAAAATGAAGCATGGGCTGGCCCCATGGCACAGTTGGTAGAGCACCTGCCTGCTGTGCTAGGGGTCCGGGTTCGATTCCCGGCTGAGGGGTAGGAATTTTTCTCCAGCCAAGATTCCTTCCCTGAGTCTGGAAGTATGAATGAAAGTGTGAATGTGTGTGTGTGAATTCAAAGTATAAAAAACCCCAAAGACTCAAAAACCCACATATAAACGAGTAACACCATTTGCCACTAGGCGCAAAAAAAAAAAAAAAATAAATAAATAAATAAATTAAAAAAATAAATTAATTAATTAAAAAAAAAATTAATTATTTAAAAAAAAAATTTAAAAAAAATAAAAAAAAAAAACATGGATAATTGAAGAAACAAAATTGAATCTTTCCTGCAGTTATAAGACTAACATAACATACATATATACAAATACAAATTGAGCTTCAGACTTTTAGTGCCTGAATACTTTCCTGAGGTGTCTGCGTAACTTAACATTGTACATTTAAAATAAACCTATCAAAATATGAATATAGTGCTAGAATCAATTTAACACAACTCCACCAGTGGCATATATGTGCTCTAAAACTTATTGGCATGTTGATGGATGGATGCTCAGTACATCCCACTAGTTAATCCCAAATAAATTATAGTTTTAAAAAACTAAAACAGACACGCTTTTATAACAAAGTGAACTAAAAAGTACAAAATAATTTTTAAGTATGAAGAATTTGTTCTATAGCGATGTAAAGAGAACTATAGTAATAAGGTCTTCTGGGGAAGGCCGCATCTTGGTTGTGTTGTTGCCAATGTTTTGCCCTACTATGTAGAGCTTCTTCAGGGCTAATGCTCTTCTTGATAGCACTGCAGGAACTGTGCTGACTATTCACTTAAGAGAATGAGAGGGCCAGCTCCAACCTCCATGGCCAAGGTATAAGTAAGCGAGTAGTCGAATAGTTAGCACAGTTCCTGCAGTGCTATCAAGAAGAGCATTAGCCCTGAAGAAGCTCTACATAGTAGGGCGAAACGTTGGCAAAAACACAACCAAGAAGCTGCCTTCCCCAGAAGACCTTATTACTATGGACACCGGCCGCTGAAGCCTACATAATTTATAAAGAGAACTAGTTCACTATATTTCAAAATTTTCTAATATGATTAAAATAAAACTCATTTATATTAATAAAATAATAAATTTTATTGTAAAAAAGCATGTGGTGCTTTTTAGAGATTTTTGTCATATCTTTACTTTTATAAATAGCTACCAATGAACTATTTATAACATTTTAGGACAGACACCCCACACTTTTTTACAATAAAATTTATTATTTTGTTAATATAAATCCATTTTTATTTTAATCGTATTACGAAATTTTGAAATATATTGAACTAGTTCTCTTTATATCACTATAGAACAAACTCTTCATACTTAAAAATTATTTTCTACTTTTTAGTTTGCTTTGTTATAAAAGTGTGTCTTTTTTTATTTTTTTAAAACTATAATTTATTTTTAAAGTCTTAGTCTCAAATTTTTCTATCCAAATATTTTTCAACAATTTTAATTTGAAAATGTTTAATTTGAATTTCTCAGTTCGAAATTTCTTCCAAATTTTTTTAAAAAATTACAAATCTCCTGTTTTAGAACAGTATTACATTACAATTACTGCTTTAACCACACTATCAGCTGTTTTGACCTTCCTGACCCTGGGTAAACTTCAATCCGCAATCCTTCTCCCAAAATCTTGTGTCCCTTTCAGGTCCTCTCTCCGGGCACCTATCTCCGTCTTTAAATATTTTCAAACTATTTAGTTCCTTACTCCAGCGTAACCTGTATCGATTTCTAAACTACTAGCTGTTGTGGGCACCTTGGCCCTGTGTGAACTTCAATCCGTGATATTTCCCCTGGGTCTTGTGTTCCTTTCAGGTCCTCATCATCCGAATCGTTAGCTCCCAAAACATTACACTACCCTGCAAGTGACCGACCTGTTTACATCCAGAAACTGGTTTAACTCCCTGACCAACCTCAATGCAATGTTGTAGAGTTACTTCACATCTGAGAAAGCTGCTTGGAGCATTCCTTCAATTCTTTTAAGTGATTAAATTGTCTCCCATAGGATAAGACCGAAAGTTCAAATGTTTCTCAACTGTACAATATGCCAAATTTAACAGTTTATGTGAACAAACAGGTGCAACTTAAGTGCTGTAAACAATTGACAAGGTATCCAATGACAGACTGCTGTTGCTACTATTATTCTTCAGGTGTGTCATGCTGGAATCTCACTATGCATCACTTTGCAAGTTATTTTATTAAAATTAGCTATACAGAATCCCATATTTGTTTTACTCAAATTTATACTAAGAGGGGTGTCTCAAAAGTAAGTTGCACTATTTTTTTAAAAAATAACAAAACATTTAAATATTTTAAAAAGGGTATATTTTGAAAGCTACATTCAGTACCTATTTTTCCACATAATTTCCTTGAACCTCACTACATTTTTGATACCGTGGTAACAGTTTTTTTAACCCAATGTGAAACCATTCTCCCACCAAACTGGATAGCCATCTTTCCACTTCTTGTTTCAGTTTCTCATCATTTACGAAGCGCCTTCCCCCAAGATGTTGCTGCAGCTCTGGAAAAAGATGGTAATCACACGGCGAAAGGTCAGGTGAGTAAGGTGGATGACAAAAAACATCCCATTGAAACTGCTCAAACAGGGCCTGAGTTTCACGAGCAGCGTGCGGGCGAGCATTATCGTGGAACAGAAAAACGGTTTTGCTCAACTTTCCCCTCCTTTTGTTTTGTATGGCTCTCCTGAGCTTTCTCAGCACCTCACAATAGCGAGCAGCTGTCATCATGGTCCCACGGGGCAGGTAATCGATTAACAGTACTCCCTTCAAATCTCAGAATATCATTGCCATGACCTTACCAGCTGATGCAACAACTTTTGCCTTTTTTGGTGTTGCCTCATCCTTTTGTTTCCACACCATACTCTGTCTTTTGGATTTGGGTGTCCAGTGATGGATCCATGTTTCGTCAACGGTCACTATTCTGTCAAACAAGCTATCTCCCACATCCTCAAAAAATTGAAAAAATTGCAATACAGCATTAACTCTCTGCTCCTTGTGTTGTTCTGAAAGCACGTGAGGAACCCATCTTGCACACACTTTCGATAGACACAGATCCTGAGAAATAATCCTGTGAAGTGATGCATGGCTTATTTCAATATAAGGAGGAAGTTAAAACAAAACTGCATCAAGTGTAAGGCACCGATCGGTGTTCACGACTGCTCGAACCTCGTCAACAATATCTGGAGTGCGGGAAGTGGAGTGTCGGCCACTTCATTGCTCATTGTGTAATGGTCTTCTCCCTTCAATGAACGATTGGCGCCAACGAGAAACCATTTGTCTTGACATAACGCCTTCTCCATAAACACTGCAAAATTCACAATGAATTTCAGTTGCACATTTATTTTTTCTCGTCAAAAAACAGATTACAGCGCGAACTTCGCAATCGGCAGTAGGAACGAGTGGAGTCTCCATTGTTACTGCCATTTTAATGTCGAAGCAATAAACTTAGGTGCCTAGGAACTTTACAGTGCTGCTACTACACCCATACCTATATTCCCTGGGACTTGCAGACTTTTCCCGCCTACGGCATGGATTTAAAAAAATAGTGCAACATACTTTTGAGATGCCCCTCATAAAAGCATCAAGGATTTTTTTTTTTTTTTTTTTTTTTTTTGGATATTTAAACAAGAGGGTAAATAGGAATATACAGTTTTTAAATTTTTGTTCTTTAAAAAGCTGATGTAAATTATTCATTACCTACATCAATTATAACAAGTATAACATTATATATTAAGCTTTATATTTAACTGTATAACATAATTTTATCACTTATTCCCTCAGGGGTATTCTATGTGCTGTTTTTTACAAGTGGTACTGCACAATATTTTTTAATATATCGCAAGTAAAGAAATAAGAATTCACAAGGTAAACTCACTTTGAGTTTGTAATTCATGGAGAAAACTTGAAGTGAGAGTGAGTGAGTGAGTAGTGGGGTTTACGGGCCCGTCGACAACTAGGTCATTAGGGCCCTTGAAGTGAGATATGATGGTCAAATTTTGAGAACATTTGTGTAACGACATGCAATGACTCCTAGAGTCCTGCTGTTATTTGCCCCAAAGAGAAATTTTTCATCATCTTTAAAACAATATAGGGAAACAGGATTTAATCTTGATAAGAAGTCAAAAGTAAAGCTTGTTGTTCTTATCGAAGAAAAGATGAGATGTAGGTTTAAGGGCATTCAACTACATGGTCATCATCATCCTTAAAAAACAAATTCATGGCAAAAGCCAGATATAAACTTCAATAAAAAATAAAATTACTAGAAAAAAAGAAAATAAATATACCTACATCAAAATACAAAACTGGGTGGCAAAAGCCAGAATGAAAACAAAGTGATAAAAATATCAAAGGAGTGTTGAAACCAGATATCTAAAGTTTCAAAACCTCAAACTCATGTTACTCTCCGCTAAAAAACTTAAAAGCTCTTTCAACCACTTGTTTGTCATCTGCCAAGACCTCTGCAAGTCTGGCAGGCAGCTGCAGAGTCTCAAAGGTGTACTAGAGAGGAGCACTCTAGCAGCACATGACGGACTGACAAAAGGTCATCGCACAGCGGACAAAGAGGAGCAGGGTCTTATGGAGGAATAACTCAAATAACATCGGAGAAAAGTTAGAACAAAGTCCAAAGAATTTGGAAACTCTGAGAAAGCTTGCACAAGAATCAGGAATTTTACAAATCTCAGCTTGGGATGCCACTAAACTTTTGAAATTTAAACACTGTAAGATAACTAGTTCCGGAATTATAAGCATGTGATAATGTGAGTAGAGTTAATTTATGTTGGATAATGCTAATGACCACTCTAATGACTAGTTTAATATTTTTAAAAACAGAACATGGTTCTATTCACATGGCCATGGAGAATTAATGAGTGTTTAAGCAAAGAGGTGTGAAAGATGCTAGGTGGCACAAGGACATCATTTCCAATATCTTCTATGATGAAGGTATGTGCTTATTGTAGCTATAATTTACATAAGAACTCTATGTAATTGAATTAAAGGAGCTATGAATACCTAAAAGTAATAGTGATCCCAAGCCACAAAGGCCGTATAATTGGCCAGGAAGGCCCGGAGTGCTGACATGTCCCACCCTCATGTTCTGCACCCCACTCATGATGCTGTAGTGGGCAGAGGTGGCAGATGCAGTGGCCAGGTGGTAAGCCTTGGCCTGCAAGGGGTTGCTGTACTAAGGGTTATGAATATCTGACACCATTGGCAAATAGTGTGCTTCCAAGTGCTAAGAAAATTCCCATTAAGTTGGACACAAGTCCACAAAAAGGCTTTGCGTATGCTCAGCCACTGTAAATGCCTATGGACTGGTAGATACATACTTGTGGCACCATCTATGGAGCAATTTAATCCAGGTATACGACGAGCACCAGAACAAGGAAGAAGAAAAATTAGAACAACACATGTAACACTTTGCAAACATTTAAAACACAACCCCCGACACAAACATCAGAGTGACAAATAAAAAACATCAAGAGGTGCAACAACACATGAAACCCCTATCAATAAAAGGTCTTCTTGGGTAGAAAAAATGAGCCAGTGGACACATGTTGACCACAGGGAACAATATGCAAAAAAATTTTAAAAAAATAAAAAATACAATAAAATAAAAAAATAAATATTAAAAAAAAATATATATATAACCAAACTAAAACACAATATATGTTATAAAAAAAAAAAAAAAAACATATACACTCAAAAATGTAAATAAACAAAAATACATGCATATTGTAAGCCTAAATTAAACAAATGACGAGCTGTAACGCATCAACTCGAAGTTCTCTGCCCAGCAAACAATCCAAAAACCCAACTAGGCTGAAGAGGGCAAGTTCCCTAAAGAGCCAGGGCATGTTTTCCCATGCCCTAAATCCTCTTTTATTATTATTTATTATGGAGCAAGTTTTGTAAGCGGTACATAGACACGTTTACACTTTTTCATAACTTTCTTCAAATTACATCATTAAAATATTTCTGTTCATCATAGCTCCTTTATCTGCATTTTGCAGGTCTTTAGTATTAATAAGTTTTAGAAGTACTTGCCTGCTATGGGATCCCTGTTTAAACCCAACTTGCTTATTATATATTGTGGTATATCTGCTTTTATTCCCTGCGATGACTTGGCTTGACCTTCTGCTTGCTCCAATAAATGATAAAATTCCTCTGGATCAAACTCTAGGCATTCTAGTAGACGAGCTGGTCTTGAAACTATAAGCAATAGCTTTTTTATCAGCCCTGTTAATCTTGCAGCTGCTTCAGGGGATTTTTCTTTTGTCTGAAAATATACAGACTAATACTTAATTTTATATCAACATTCCTTCAGGACAACATGGTGTAAAATTATCATGAAGTATACATTCTAATGTTTTTTATCTTTATTTAAGAGCATATACTTAACAAGTTGAAACAATAAGACACACATGCTGAGGACCAGAGTTCCAGTAAGTGCTCAAGTTCCACACAGAAAATTACTTAGCAATTTGGTCACTAGTGTGCAAGAGCTGTATGTTTTTCAAAAGATCTTATCTTGACTGTTCATTTTTAAAAGAATTACAATAGCACCTTTTAAGAAGCCTTATTTTATTGTTTAACTTCAGGTTTAACGTGCAGATGTTACATGCTCATTAACTGCAGTTCCAAAGGTATCATTGTAGGCAAGCTGTTTCTTGGGACAAGGAATTCTATTTTTTAGGAGATTTAGTTTAGCATTCAGCGAGTGCATTTATTTGACCTTCATTGAATTTTTAGGCCATCAGCATTTGGGTAGAACAATGTAAACACAAACAATTCACCTCTCACTTACAAATGGTTCACAAATGGTACATAAAATCATTGCAGGACGTGGATTAAGCTGTAACGATATAAATGTTTTCTGTCATTACTGAAGGATTGCTAGTAATAACTGTTTTATGACATAATACAGGCATGCTTGAAGTGTTGATGAGTTAACATTTGAAAGTACAATGGCACTAGAAATATATCTGTATTATATTGAAATATTTAGTTCATAAAACAGAAAAGAAAAGTGAAAGATAACAAAGCTTCATCTTTGCCTCATGAACAAAATGTAGAATATGAAGCAAGTCTTAACATTGATTGAGGTCATTGTCATTCATTTAATATGTCCTATATTAATTTAAGTACACAATTAGTAGGAGAAAATTGTATTTTTCTACTAACTTCGAGGTATTGGCATTTGTTTACAAATGTTTTATTTATTTATTTTGTACGTAATTAAATACATATTTATAATATTACATTACATTCATCCATTTAACCTCAATATATTTTGGGGGATATTAAATGGCAACAGTAGTCTTAATACTGATCTAAGCTAATCATCATTAGTAGCATTGGGGAGAAGTTGTAAGCTAAATAGTTGATAATGTTTCCAAATTTAAATGAAAGATGACAAATATATATATAAAAGTGTTAATTATTATTTATTTATACCAACAAGCTCACTGCTGGTGTTTGTAAACACACAAGCCGTGTGTGGGCAATGTTTAAGAGGTGGAATCAGGAACTGAAAAATTCAATGCCATAGCCGGGATTTGAACCATGGATCTTCCGTTTATCGAACGGCTGCTTTAACCACTAAGCTACCATGGCCAACTTGCCAGTATGACATTAAATTCCCCAGCTGATCCATACATTTTTCCCGGTTGGACCACAAGGGAACCTCACACACACCTCTTGAACATGAGGCAGACACGCTAACCATCACGCTACAGAGGGGGGGCGGCGGAGGTGGGGGATGCAGCAGTCAGGCAGTAGGCCTTGTGCTAGATGGGCTGTTGTGTCACAGGGTTAATGTTATATATTTTTGCAACAAATATTTGCACCAACTTTCCCATTTAGTATAAAATTTACACTCAATGTTAATTAAATTTATTGCAAGCTGTCCTTCCCTTATCCAAGGTGTATGCTTTGTCCAGCCTTTTCCTGTTGAGATGTCACCAACATGCACAGGTACATCTTCCCCCCCACACACTCTCTTCTTTTCCTCTTCCTTACATCTATTCATGGTAAGAAAATTGTGGACATTCTATAATGTACTAGCCCAATTTCACCCTCACCTATGAAACATCACTAAAAACATGCTAGTTTTCTTTAAACTGCTTATATACTCTACACCTAACCTTGGATCTAATCTGTTTTATGAATATAGTAGTAAGAAGAAGGGAAAAAACATTTTCTTAAAACTGCTTATATAGAGCTAACCTAACCTTATCTAACCTAAAGCAACCTCTGTAAGCTCCGTTAAAGAACATATACATATTTACTGTACTAAACGAGTACACTGTGATTACTTGAACTCCATAAATAGTATTGTGCCTCAATTTGTGTTATTACAGTGAGTGTTTGAGAATATGCCAAATTGGGCCAGCATACTATAGAATGTCAAAAATTGTTTTTTATAACAAAGTTTAGTTCTTTAAGAATTTTAGTTCATCCTCTTTCCCAATATGAATGTCCAATGTAAAATGACTATTTTTAGAAAACATTATTATACAATATTTATATACTACACTTCTTTAACAATAAAATAAAAGTGTTTGTAGCTATTTTATATCATAAATTTATTAATTTATTTCAATACTACATGGTGGCAAGTGGTATATTTACACATTCCAACAAGCAACTTTTAACTGTAAACAGTGGAAATTCTAGCGAAATTGAGGAACCTGAAGTATTCTCCACATCAAATGGATATCAAGAAAGAAATGAAAGTGTTATCATTGAGAGAGATAATGCTGAAAAATTAAACAACAGAAAATGGAGGCTCAAACATTAGTTGCTAAGAATACAACGTTTGAAGCTGAAATGATAGTATCACTTCATATTGTGATAACCTTCTCACTAGACATCTTTGAAATGCTGAAAAGGAAATTTCTCATCAAGAAATAGAGATTGCAGACCTAAAAAACAGGAAAAATGAAGGCATTTTAGAACATTCATACATGACAGTTATTAAAGGGTTCTGGAAACATGAGGTAAATAATTGTCAGATGGAAACCAAAAACCAATTTGAGGGTCTACATGAATCAGAAGAACATAAAGCCACTATATTTCATTTTCTTGAGTGGCCCATTTTCTGCATAACACCCTGATGTATAATTAACAAATCAAAGAGGTCAACAAATCTGTGCTAATGTGTTAGTTGTGGGTGACTCCATTCTAAAATTTGCTGGTGAATACTGTAAAGCTTAAGGTTATGAATCACAATGTTTTCTGGGTGTTTTCTAGGCAATTAAAACATTAAAGTTAGAAGAAGTGAATCTAACAGTGGTGTTAATTCATGCTGGCACAAATAACATGCAATGTGGGGTAAGTGATGAGGAAACATTGGACGAAATGACCTGTAACTAAGCTTGTGGATTACATATGTCACAACTAAGTGGGGCCAAAGTAATATTAAGTTATGTCCTGAAGAGGCAAGATACAAACAGCAACAGAATCATAAGAAATAGAGATCTACAATGGCTGTTTTCTACCAATGACTGTGTACTTGTGGATACTAATTCCTGACTTTATGACAATGACTTTGGTAGAGATGGTGTACATCTAAACCATAGAGCAGTGCTGTCCAACTTTCTTATGTGTTAGGGCACATTTAAGTTGCCTAAGGAGACGCAGATGCCATCACAACTACCATTAGGGCAAGTACCCTTCTTTTGAGAGGAAAAAGGGAAAGCACTGGTTAGGGAAGTAATGAATACAACTTTAGGTGTACAAAAATATACTTCATGAGCGTGTACTGGGAAGATATTCAAAAGGAAATAATTTTGTCTTGAAATCTGAATTAATATTAGAAATAGAGTAAAAATTTGCTTATGACGGGTGCCAGAGAAATACATCATGGGCGCCGCGTTGGACAGCGCTGCCATAGAGGATCAGCTAAATTTGGATAACTTAATAAATGTTATCTCATCTGCACTTCAGGGAAACTAAGAAGTACTATGCTTATTTGTCAATTCTTGTAAATTATTTAAGATATGCTGTATTGATTACTATTTTCAATCTGATTATTATACTTAAAATCTGTTTATATTGTACCCTGACAAAGCCAATATTTCTCTATAGAAATCAAACTGTGAATAAAATTGAACCTAATTGTTTTTTACAAAGAAAACACAAAATCTATTAAACTGCAGTCAAATGTCATAATACCATTTTCATTCATGTATGCTATCATACCAATTATTTTACGTGGGCCTTCCCCATCCTTTATCACAGGCACCTTTGAATGCAATTGCTGGGATCCAAACTCATGATGTTCAGCTTTGAATGGCTGGCCAGTCCATTTAATCTCAATTTAACCATTATGGGTATTCGTATCACTTGCATTTAAGTGCCTGTGTAGGGGATATAAAAATTGGTTTATGAATTAGAAAAAGTGTCGTACATTGCAAACCATTGTCATTGGGCAGTGGGTTAAGAGCTAGGAATTAGTGTTAGTTCAATGGTAGGCCTGTGGGTTTATACATGGTAAGAAGAGAGAAATGCAAACAATTTCAAGCAAATGCAAACATTTTCAACACTTGCCACCTTTCATGCACTAGTTTGCCTTACTATGGTTCAACATTCATAACATATTAAGTTTATATTATACCTCAGCTAGCAGCCTTTCAAGATTTTCTGACATTTCATAAAAATATCTACTTGTTACTAGTTTTTCTTCCGATTTCTGTAAACAGTCTCTAGCCATTTCAATTACTTGATGATGAACAAAACGTATTATAGGAACTGAATCCTTTGGTAAATTTTCAAAAGTTTCTTTTGCATCAATGGACTTATTGTCATTTATGAAACTTTGTAATCTCTCTTCCATTTGCTGTGTGGCCTGTGAAAAAGAAAGAAAGAGATAAGTAAGAGAAGAATCTGATTTAAAATGAAATCATTTAATGTTCTATAAGCAGAAATACACTACCATTAATGTCTTTTACTCACTTTTGGAAATCTCTCCTTATACAAGGTGTTCATCATCACAATTTCATCGTCTACCACTGGAGAACGGCTTGGGCTACTGTAAAGTAATTCATTAATATTATTATTTGCTTACACTTGCTGATAGAGAAACAGCAAAGCAAACAAACAAATAGCAGCAACAAAGAAATGCACAAATTCATATACGTTTTCCCCTTATGAAATGAATTTGAGCCAAAGCTTGATGCATGGCTCTGCTTCTTTTATCAACACTCCAAGAAAAATAAACAACAAGGAAATCACATATATAATTTTAAGGAGAAATCGTATTTTTAGTATCAGTTATGAACAAACAATGGTCAATTCTCATAGTGGCTGTTTTGCTTAGAAGCTCAGTGCTCTTCTACATTCTTGTGCACACTGTGCAAACTTATACTGCAAATGAAAATTAAATGAAATGCCTAACAGATTGTATCTGGTGATTTTGTACACCCATGGACAAAATAAACGAGTCATGTTTGGAACGTCAAATTCGTTTAAGTCCTATATGGCACAGTGCCTTGTTTACACCATCCATGATACAGTTGTGTAGTGGCAACAACAACTTGTCACAAGTTCCAATCTTAATATCACTAACCCATCAATCAAGTCACTGCGCCATGTAAGACCTAGATGAATTTGTATTCCAGACAACTCATATTTTTGGCCATGGGTGTATGTAACTATAGCCATCGCAAAATTTGATGGCGCATGGTTCAATACTAAATTCAATCATAGGCTTGCCATACCTTGCTGTGTTGTATAGCTAAACATACTGTGAAATCACACTGTAAAGCCGGAAATATCATTTGAATCCACAAAATTTATTTCCACAACAGGAAAAGTAACAGCCTGCTATCAGCCACCATTAAGTTTTGCAGCTACCATAGTATAAGTGCTACCAAGATATGCTGGCAATGAAAGCTTGCTTATGGACTTATGGTTCTAATATGGACAAAGAAATTCAGTAGTATTTTCCTTTCTTAAGATCATTATACTTAAAATGGCAATGCTAATTGCTTGATGAATCTTTTCAGCTGCTATTTGGTTTAATAGTGAATAAAGATTGTGTCATCATGGTCATCATCTCAAAACAATGAATGAATATGTCAATCACTTACTCGGTAACCAATTTGAAAATAAAATACAGGGTGTCCCACATGAAACTGGTCTGCCTTACTGACTTACTACCATTTACGTAAAAGGATTGTCTTATTATATTAGTATATTACTTCCTGCGTAAACATCACATAGTTAATAGAATTACTGGTTTATAGCAAGTGCCCTAAACCAGCATATAAATGCTGCTATACTTGTACAACAATGTTATGATTAACACAATTCTTGAGGATGGATGTCTCATTTGCAACATTCTCTTCTATTGTCCAAAAACTGTTAACTCTCACTTTCCATTCTGAGCTCCCCATAAACAAAGCTCAAAGATGTTAAGTCTGGCAATCACAGAGGCCATAGGTTTTTGCTAATAAGCCTGTTTTTGGGAAACACTTCGCTGACACGAGCCATACTCTGTTTGGATGCATGGGAGGTGACTCCATCTTGCTGAACAACGCCATACTCTTTTTCCATTTTATATTAATTGTGAATAGAGGTTATAAATATCTGCAGATAAATTCTGCTGTAAATCATCTCATATACAAAAATGGGGCAAGTAATGTGCATTCCTAAAACTGCACATCATATGACTTTCTTCTCTTAGTGAAGAGATATTTCATGCACAAATATATGGGTTATTCTGTGATAAATATCACAATTCTATGAGTTAACACAACCAGACAAATGAAATCAAGCTTCATCTGTCATAAAGAAGAGCATGGGGTAGAAGTAACTGTCAACAAGGAAATGGTAATAGAACGGCTGTAAGCAGGTTGCCCCTGCAAGTGACAGCAAAAGTGTAACAAAGAGCATGGCAACTAAAGACATAGCAGATAAAGAACTAAGAGAATTAAAGGAATTAGAACATGTGATGAAACAAAGTGTTGGGTTAAATAAAAACAATAAAGAAGAAGAAGAAGAAGAAGTAAGCAACAAGTTAGTGGAAATTATGAGAGAAGTTATGGCCATAAAAAGAAGAGTAGAGAATTACAAGACTGGTGATCATGGGAATTGAAGAGAAGGAAGGAAGAGATGCAAGATGTGAAGTACAGTATCTTTTAGAAAGAAATTAGCGGTGGAGATGACAAATTATGGGACCTGTGATGTTTTATGTTTTGGGAGGGAGAAGAAAAATATTAGCAAAATTTACAAGTACACAACCAGAGGCTATAAAACAGGTGAAGAAACTGAAAGGCACCATCATTTACATCAAGAGAAACTAAACCAATGAGCAGTGAGGATTATTACAAAAAGCTAATAGAATGCAGAAAAATTACACTTAGACAAGGGAAATTGGCATATACAAGGTGAGATCAAAAAGTTACAAGAATTTTTAAATTTTGCTGGCTTTATTCATCCAATTTTCAAAACTCTTGCTTATCCTGTTGGTACACATGTCCTTCATGTATATTTGCTTTTTCAGCTGCCTTATATATTTTTTCTATTTTTCACAGTCAAAAAGGTTATATGTGTTTGCCAGTGTTCAGTGCATTTCAATGAAATATTTGCTTTCGAAAACGATGGATCAAAGAATTTGCATTAAATTTTGCTTTAAGAATGAAATACAGTGCACCATGGCATTCAAAATGTTGATTGTGGCTTTTGGAGAATCTACTATGGATAAGATAGGAGTTTACGAGTAGTATAGATGCTTAAAAGTGGGTCGAGAAGATGTTGAAGATGACAATCGCCCTGGACATGCTAGCACATCATTTACTGACAAGAATCTGGAAGAAGTAAAGAAAATGGTTCTGGAAAATTGCTGAATCAATATCAAAGAGGTTGCTGATGATATTGGCTTATGCTTTGGCTCAGGCCAAACAATTTTTTCAGACGTTTTGGGCATGAAACATGTGGCAGCAAAGTTTGTTCCAAAATTGTTGAATTTAGACCAAAAATGATGTCGCAAGGACACCGCTCAGGAATTGCTGAATGAAGTCCACAATGACCCAGAACTTCTAAAGAATGTTATAATAGGTGACAAAACATGGGTATATGGGTATGATGTTGAAACCAAGGTCCAATTGTACCAATGGAAACTGCCTGAAGAGCCAAGACCAAAAAACGTTCGACAAGTTTGATGACATGTGAAGGTTCTTCGGTTTTCTTTGATTACAATGGGATATTACATCACGAGTTCCTGCCTTATAGTCATACTGTCAATAAGTAATACTACCTGGAAGTTATGCACCATTTGCATGAAGCAATCCGAAAAAAAAAAAAAAAAAACACCATGATTGTGGCAAAACCACTTGTGGAAATTGCATCACAATAATGCTCCCACTCACACCTCAATGCTTGTTCATGATTTTCTGGCAAAACACAAGACTGTTAGGTTGTCTCAGTTACTGTATTTGCTGGACATAGTCCCCCTGTGACTTCTTTCTATTCCCGAGACTGAACAGAACCATGAAAGGATGTCGTTTTGCCACCATTGAGGAGATAAAAACAGAATCACTGAAGGAGCTGAACACCATAACAAAAAGTGAGTTCCATAAGTGCTTCCAAGATTGGAAAAAGCACTGGCACAAGTGTATTATAATCTGAGGGGTTTTACTTTGAAAGGGACAAAGTTGATGATGAATAAAGATTCTTTAAGAAAAATAAAGGTTCTCGTTACTTTTGGACCACACTTTGTAAACAATATTTTAATTATAGATAGATGGCAAGCTGGTAGAATGAGAAAACAATAAGGTGGATAGCCTACAAGCAAATTTAAACTCCTTGGCAAATACAGAAACCCAGGACATTACACTGACACAAGAAGCTTTTGATAAATGGATGCAGAATCAGCATAATGAGAAAGCGACAAAATCAACCACAGAAAATGCAGCCAAAGAAATGAAAAAAGGGGGGAGGAAAGCCACACAGAAAGCGTAACAGAAGATAACAGTGAAGCAAGAGATGGAACAGGAGAAGGAGGGGAATGCTGGCAGGTGACAGAAGGAAGCAGAAGAAGATATGCCAACACTGGAATCCTGTGTGTGAATGGGATTGAGGTTAAGAGGTCAATGAGTAGGAAGTTTACTGCAGCGATTCCCAAGAATGTAAATAAATGTGGAAGTGAAGATGTAGTTTGTGGTCAGTAAAAATGGGTAGATAAGATAATGGGGGAGCAATTTGTTTATGTGGTGAGGAGGAGAACAAATGAACAGAATAGCATATTTACAGTATGGGACACTGGAAAAGGAGGATGGCAAATAGAAGAGGAAAGTGATGTTTTTATACACATACCCATGCACCCTTCCCCATACCACCACCTCTACACCCCAACACGCACGCACACACACACACACACACGCACGCGCACGCACATGCACACACACACACCGAGTGGAAGAGAAGTCATTACATTACATTACATTACATTACATTAATTTAAACCAGTGGTAGATTTCGGTATTTGGAACACATTTTGTATCTTATGTTTTCGTCCCTGACCATTTCCTACAGAAATGTCAAAAACAAGAGACAGACAAGCTGGCAACACTCCAAGTTGTGTGAATGTCACTTTCACTACGTCAGTACATAAACACTGCAGTGGCACATCTTGTGAACGTAAACAAATACCATGCCATGTCCTTCCGTTTTTACTGTGCAAGTGTAGGTCAATCAGAATGCCAGTTGCACTCGCTATCTCCGAAAACATTACACCACCCCCATTGTGCTTGCAAGCAACCGACCTGTTTACATTCAGAAGTCAGTTCAAATCCCTGACCATCCTCAGCGCAACATTACCAAGTTACTTGGTAAAAGCTGCTCACAATATTCTTTTAATTCTTTTAAGTGATTAATTATTTCGAAACACTGTGATGTCCCATAGTTACTACCAAAACTGTGTCTCGTATTCCAGTCATTAAATATAAGTCTCTGAAACCAGGGAACTTATTCTGTGCCACCCTGTACCATGTCACAGAACATGGAACATGGTATATGAATAGTTTCCAATTCTGATTAATTTTCATAAACTTATCTAGTCACAGGAGTCATATTGTTATGCCATTCTGAATAATGTAATCTGAGGTCAATGGCAAGAATTTAGGGTTTCCAAGGGTGTTCTATTGGCTTAAGAAGCTATTTATTGACAAAAGTGATGAAAAATTATAATTTATGTACATATTTGAGTAATTTTTACAATGCTACTGTTCTGATGGAATTGCACAGTGCACAATTTCCTACCAGTTGTTTTTAACACTTGAATGTACAATTAGATGCCTCTGTGATGGGTATGCATGGTAGCAATTTGATGTCATATGTATTCTGTTAAGCTGTAATACAGAGACTTCATTTCAGTGCGTAGACATATTATGGAGAACTGACTGCCCTGCACTGCACTGTTTCCAACCAGTTCTGTTTGTCCTCCACTTTCTCTGTTCTGCATGTGGAGTTAACTTTAGCACTTTTTGTATTGCAAACATTACAGGAGCTGTTACCTCATTTATAACATGTCTTAAATAAAATAAACTCACACTGAGATTATATCCAATATGTCTACATAAATTGTACACAACTGAAGTGGACCACAAGGGGAGGAGCAAAGAAAATGCTTACGTTCAATTATGGTTAAATAAGTTTATCTGGGTCAATCCACATCAAATCAAACACCCGTAAAACACGACTTTTTCGAAGGAGGTTCAAAATTTTTTAATGAATAATAGGCATCAAATAAGGAGACCCGTATTTTTGTATTTCCGTATTTTTAAATTACTTGCTTAGTTATTAGATATAAACGTGCTATGTGCCACTATAGGTGGCTGGCCAAGGCATTTAAAGGATTGTGTGAAGGCTAAAGGTGGATATTTTGAGTGAAATGATAGTTGATAGAGTTCATCAGAATCTGCTCTATTAAATGGTATATCATAACTTTAAAAAATGTTCTCATTTAACCCTGAAATTACTCCTTGGAAATTGTGACAGAAGACTAGGTATACAGACTAAAGCTGGAAGGCTGAATCAGAGCTGAGAAATTTGCCATGCCCAGAATTCTAATTTTTTCTATGTATATTGACCCTAATACTATGATTAATGAAACCAAAATATTAGAACAGCAGCATTGCAAACCTCACTTCAGATTCACCAAGATCAGGGAAGGTCCACTGTCAGTGCATTTTTTTTCTTAATAGTGTTTAATGCTTGTTCTTCATATGCATCACTGATGATGCATGAAATTAAGTAATTGGGATACAAAATTTAGAAGGGGAACATTCAAGGCCTAATTTTAAGGATATTTCCACAGTATTTGCCAGTTACAAGAACTGAGGAAAAACTGGAGAAAGTCTTGATCAGCGAGGATGGTCCTTGTGGAATTTGGACTGGACCTCCCATTCACGAGTCCATACCTTAACCTCATCTACCATGTTGGTCACTGGTAATGGTTTGGTAGATACAGTAAGCTGAAGACTCATTGTTCAAGTATTGACCTTGGCAATGAACTTTTTCACCTCTGATTCAGCTTTCCAATGTTATTAAAGTTATATAGGAGACAACACACACTCCCAGTTACATTTCTGTACAATTCTACAAACTGACACTCATGAATAGCTCTTGGAGATATTTTTCCGTGTGGTAACCACGACGTTCTTTAGCTTACCCAAGGTATGATTTAAATACTTGGTTTGTTAACAATGGTGTCAATTGCCAGGATCATATCAGCATTGCTGGTGTATTGGAATTTCACTCTGCAGTAGTTCTCTTACATACCAATAAATCTACTAACATTGGGCTGTTGCTTTTAAGCACACTTAAAAACCATGTCTGAATCAGATTTGAACCTGTCACCTTGGGATCAGCAGGACAGCACCTAACCAACTAAGCCACTCAGACTGATCCAAGGTACAATGGATGTCCTAGCAAACATTAAGAATGAATTATTTAATCCTGCACAGCTCAGGACTTTCCCAAATGTTCTGTAAAAAAATGGGTGGCATGCCAATCAGCATATAAAGGTAACTAGATGGGATGCTAAGAGCTAGCCTGCCCTAGTGATAGGTTTTCAAATAATATTTAACTCAGGGAATGACTTAGGTCATCTCCTTAGCACAGTGGTAGCAATGCTACTTTCCAAGCAGGAGACCCTGGTTTGATTCCTGCTATTAATGTGGGTATTTTCTCCCACTGGGAGGTCTTGTCCAGGGTGTGCTCAGCCTTGTTAGCTTCCTGAGGAGCCAATTGAGGAGCTACTTATTTGAAAAATAGCAATCCCTGGTTGCAAATACCATGTAACCAGATAGGAGGGACCAGGGCGCTAACCACGTCCTACCTCCAGTACTGCATCCTACTCATGACACCTGTGATTGGCAGAGATGGGGACACAGCGGTCGGGTGGTAGGCATTGGCCCAGAAAGATCAGTTGCACCTCAGGGTTAGATTAGGGGATGACTTACAGAGTAATTAATTTGATAAATGAATAGCCCAATATAAGCAAAACTGACAACATACTGAGGCAATTTCTTATAACATCTAACACCACAATTAATAATGACTGTAGGAGAGTCATAGAAGTTATTTGGATTTTTGATGCTTCATCCAGAAATGAGTAACTTAAGATTAAAAAGATCTGTGTTGCAAAACCTTCGCACAAATAACTACATTACACAATTCATTATACATAAAAAGGGAACAGTGATAGTCAAATGTTTAAGAATTGGACATTATATGTTGGTCTTAAAATTCAATACTCTTTCCATACCATTATGAGAACCAACTGAAAATTGACAGGAATTTAAAAGAATGGCAAAGTATTGCACAGTTTGAAATCCTAATAATGGATATCTTGTAAATGGCTTATGCCACAATAAAGGTTATTTGTAGTAAATTGTATCCTTTAAAGACATCCACCTTTTTTGCCTATTGCTTAACATTTACCAATTATACAAAACTCCTTCCAAATTAGGACTTCACAGGTTATTCCCACAAAGATGTGCATTTTATTTGTCATTTAAATACCTCAATGATATAATATTTTACTCAAAATCATTAAAGCCATTTTTGAGAAAATCTAAAATTTCAAATGATATTCCATGTAAAAGGTAGTTTGGAGTGGGAGGATTTCCTTGAAAATCTTTATGTCACATCCTTGGAAGACATAACCCTATATACCAAGTTTGATATTTATTGAACATTTTGTTTTTGAGTTATGCGGCTCATGCTCATGTGCATGCACACATGCGCACCCACCCCATACACCCACCCATCCACTAAAGATAGGGTACTGATGACCTAGAAGTTGCACACCTTTAAACCTAAACCATCCATTCATCACCCGCAAAAGATAAGGAATATTTACATAACTTTTAACCTTACAATTCAAAAGGAATCAGAATTGTGCCTGTAACATAAAATAAAAATAACTCCACATTAAAATCTCCACTTGTGATCACACTGAGCCTAAATACAATACGTTTGCTACAAAATTTGGCCAGCAGGTGCACGGCCTGTCCGACCTTCACTAGATTTCCCTGCACATGCGTGTGATCATCATATGTGTGTCAGTCTTACTTCTGTTAGGTAGCTGTTCTGTGTTGTTCAAGTCCAGTTCACATTGAATAACGTTTGGAGTGTTTAGAAGTGTTAAGTTTTTCTTGAAGTGTTTTCAAAATGAATCGATTGCAGTATACAGGAGAACAAAGAGTGTTTACGAATGATACATATGTGCTTACATTATCTTGTAGAGAAGACAATTTGAAACTAAATTTCCTGGCATGCATGTTCCCAGAAGAGACAACATTCGTTTACATGTAAATAAATTTAAGGAGACGGGATCAATCTGTGATAGGAAAAGAAAGGTAAAACGGCGTGTGCTTATGGAACAGAAATTAGACAAAACCTGAGAAAGCTTAAAACAGTCACCTCGAAAATCTCTTAGCATCTTGCAAGACAAAATTAAAAACAAAATATATATCAGATACTAATATAATATAACAGAATATAATACTATAACAGAAGAACTAATTGTGCAGATGAAAATTTCCTTAGAAGATGGCATAAATGTATTGATGCAGATGGATGGCATTTTCAACATTCCCTTTGATAATACATGTTTTGTGTTAATTCTGATAATTGTTAATGTGATTTGAGATTTGATTTGACGTCCATGCACGTATGTCGGGTGAAGGGTGAAGGGTGAAGGGTGAAGGGTGAAGGGTGAAGGGCCATGCAGACAGGCCCTGCACTTGCATGCCAAGTTTTGTGGTAAACGTGCTGTGTGTATTTATTATGTCTATTTTGTACTTTTCCACCAACATCTTAATATTTGGGGAAACTAATTGCAGAAGCAAGTCTCAAGGCAGACATAAGGTTATGAGACAATTTTGCTTTTAGATGGCATTTTCTCAAATTCATTACAGAAAATATATTGTTTGCAGATGTATGTACCTACTGCAGGCGCTGCTGTTACAGGCAGTATATGGCTTGCTAAGCAAGCACTTGCATTCAAGGGCAGTGTTTCACATCACTGCTCTATATAATAACACACTCTTGTTGTTAGTGAATGTCAACTTGATTAGGAGAGAAGGTTGTTCTGCTCTGCACCATTACCAAGTCTTAATGAGGACATACGAGTAGGGGTAAGATTCATCTTGACCTTTGCCATTTAAAACTAGTGTGAGCGAGTCCATGATGGAAATTGACTCAAATCATCAACTCACAAATGACTGTAAATCTTAAGACCATTATCCTATTGAGGTTGCTTCTCTCAGTGCCAATGAAGTCGGTTGTGTAGAGCAGGGCCTCTAAAGGTTAAAACTGCACTTGGTACAACTCAAGGTGCAGGCCTTCCTTGTGCTGTGCATCATGGCAACTTGGTTAAGCTCAGCTGAACTTGTGCACCGCAGAGCGAGAAAGCATGTGTTAAAGCTTGCTTATCAGTGAAATAGATACATACAATATAAATATTTAACAATGGAGCAACCTGCTCCAAAGAAAGCAAAGAATGCCGAAAGCCCACTTAAATCAGAATGGGAACTTTCTTATACTTCTGAAACTCATGACCATAGAGCCACATATCTCATCTGTGGTACAATAATTATGTTTTTAAAACAATCTGTTGAAGGACACTATCACAGAGTACACATACGGTGAAATCATACTATAGGGGACCCTAAAGATGCAGAATTAAAAAGTTTGCTACATCTTAAAAAGTGCATTTTTTATCCAGAAATAAGTTTTGTATCAGTGCTTTCTATATCATTAAAACAAAAGACCAAATTTGGTATTAAAAACCAAATTAACCAGTTTAACACGTGTCACACATAAATGTTACGCCATGAGGAAGAAACGGCACTGAAAAGTGAGGAAGAGTGAGATGGCAAAGCAAGCAAGAGAGAGAAGCATAAGGAAAGGACAAGTAGAGGTATACACCAAGGTCAACCTTTCGTAGCTGCATTTTGCACCTTGGACCATTTTAGCAAGGTGTAAAACCTTCATCTAATGTTCCTGAAACGATCATCCAAGATTTATCTCCCAGTCATATGGTCTAGAAATGGCTTCCTTATAACTCCCATTCAATGTTCCTTTAAGTATTATTTTTCTTTACCATTCACTCAGGAACTTCAGCCCCAAAAAACTATCCTTGAATAATTGTTCTCTAACTGGAATAACTGAAGCAGCAACTGCAGTTTATATTGTGTAATTGCCAATAACTTTTGAGCTGCCTGTACAAGCCAGCCTGGAATGTAACTCTTCAGGTTCAGTCATGGCAAAGATCAAGCCTATCATTTGGTTTGTTCCAACAAGCAGTTTTGAGCACATTCTGAACACCTTCCGAATACAACATTTTCTTACATACATGTGCAATCAAGCATGCTCTCTGAATTAGTTTGGAAGTTTGTACAGTTGAGCCATTATTAATCTGTGATTCTGAATAAGCTGAACACGCGTTGTAGGCTATACGAGGTTTGTTGCGACACAATCCAGATTCAGTTCTGTTATCTGAGCATGCACAGTAGCTAAGCAGTGCTCCAAACATGACAGAAAATCCTACAGACCTGGTTCTCAATTTCCAACTTGCTGTTCCAACATTTTCGGAACTAGTTTGGAACCAGTAAAATCGGTTCTTTGTCAAAAGCATGAGCTGCAAATTTTGGGCATGTGCAAATCGTATAGACTAATAGCCCACTGCGTGTGTGCAGTTATTCAATATCAGAGATTAATGATGATTCAAGTGACGTAGGTCTGCTTCAACAAGTGCTTCTGAAAGCGTTCCAAACTAATACCAACATTTTCTTGCGCACATTCACAATCAAGCACACTCTCAGAACTAGTTCAGAAGTTTTGTTACGTTGCAATCCTACTTAGGTACTGTGCACGCTAGAACTGATTCTGGATCATGTTGGAACAAACCTATTACACACAATGGGGATTCTTGTGATAGACAAAATGAAATGATAATTGCAAAAGTGAGTTTGGGAAGCATTCCAGGTCTAAGTTTAGCATACCTCCCTCCTTGACATTTGCCAATAATAATGAGTACTGAGGAAAACCTGCAATAAACTTCAGTCAGTGAGAATAGTCCTGACAAAATTTGAATTATAGACCTCCAGTTCATAAGTCCTTGCCTGAAGGCCTCAGCTTCTTGTGTCAGTAGAATTAACCTCTAACATAACTTATGTGAACAGATGTCAGTTAAATAACACGCTGAATCCATATAACATTTTAGACTATACCAAGAAAATTAGGAAGCATATACACTATACACTTGAACTGTTAAAATTTCAATGTGATTTTACTTTGGTCAAAATTTTGTCTTGGGGCACGTCATTATGCAACCTTCTAAATGCGTTACTTATTTCAATTACTAAAACATGTACAGCCGCTTTTGACAAACCCTACTGTACCTACATTTCCTTATAATGGTTTCTCTGAAACTGTCATGCTAATTATGAGTATCCTGAAGGCTTAAGAATGTGTATCTCCATCAAATGTACAAGAGTTGTGTCAGAAATACCCGACCTGACATATAGATGGCAGTTGTTGTTTCAAACAAATGATTATGGTAAAAAGTACCAACCTCATAAAGCTTAAGTTTGATGTTTGATGATGCTACATTGTTTAGTATTTGTTGGTAGCCATCAGTGAAAGCTCTCAGCTATTTTGCAAACATGCATAAAACTGGTCATCATTATATGATAAAATACTTTCATTTGAAAGGTCTTAGTCCAGCTAATATTAAAGTTGAGCTAGATTCTATTCTGGGAGAGTCTGGTCCTTTGTTTACAACATAAAATATTGGGTGGCAGAGTTTAAGCGAGGCTGTATGAGCTGCCAAGATGAACATCGCAGTGGTCGACCAAATGAGGTGACCAAAACATAAATTGTAAAGAAAATCCACAAAATGGTATTTGATGTCTGTCGATTGAAAGTGCATGAGCTAGCAGACATTACAGACATTTCAAAAAGTGCTGTACATTGCATACTGAGTGAAAATTTGGACATGAGAAAGCTGCGCACAAGGTGAGTGCCGTGTTTGCTTATAACGGAACAAAAACAGCATTGTGAGGGAGTTTCAGTTGAGTGTTTGACAATGTTTCACCACAATAAAGCTGAGTTTTGTGTCAGTTCATAAGCACGGATGAAACATTGGATTGAAAGAGGAGAATTGGCTCCAAAGAAGGCGAAGACAGTTCCATCGGCAGGCAAGGTCATGATGTCAGTTTTTCGGGATCCACTTGGGATAATTTTCATTGATTATCTCCCAAAAGGAAAAGTAATCAATGGCTAGTATAACGCGAACTTGTAGCACCATTTGAGTGATGAAATCCAGTAAAAATGGCCACATTTAGCAAAAAAGAACACTTTTTTTCATCAAGACAAGCACTAGTTCACACATCCATTTTCGCCAGGGCCAAAATCAATGAGTTAAAGTTTAATGCTTCCTTGTGCACCCTATTCACCAGATTTAGCCCCCCCTCTGATTATTTTCTGTTTCCAGACTTGAAGAAATGGCTTGGTGATAAAAGATTTAACGGCAATGAAGAGGTGGAGTCTGCAGTTGATGGCTATTTTGCAGAGCTCGGCAGTTCTTGCTATAAACAGGGCATCGAAGCTACTGAGCATTGCTGGGAAAGTCTATCGAGCTGAAAGGGAACACTGTAGAGAAATAAAGATTTTTTTCCCAAAATGTTTATGCTTTCTTTGTTAGGTTAGGTACTTCTGGGACAGCCCTTGTACATCTTAAATAATTTAAACAATGGAGGTCTATATGAAGCAATGCACTAATGCAAACGTTTCCAACTGCATAGGAGTTGTTTGTTGCTACCTTTTCCAAAACCAAAGGTAATCTTAACAGAAGAAAGTGACGCTCACAAATTAAAGCCTTTTAGCCCAAAAATAATGTTGCTTTATACTGAGTGCTGTGAACAAACAGTTCAATAAATCCCACCCAAAAGTTGATGTTCAGTAAGTGTAGTACAGAGAAGAGAAGACAGTTCTAACATGCAGTTGAAATGTTTAATATGTGATACTGACACAAAGAGCAAGCAGAAATGTTATACATTTTATTCATAGTGTAAATATATTATATCTCTGTAACTTGTAATAAACCCAGAAGTATTAACTAGCACATGCTGCATTCAGTAAAACTTGCTTTCATATTATATCCTTTTTTCGTGCACTGTATGGAAAGGAAACCAAAACTTAAAATATTTAATCAAATGAGCATGTGGTGCATAGCTGTTATTTGCTATTAGTATCACTCCTAAAATTTCCATTTAGGAAAAAAAAAGACAATACACACAGTTAGCTCAAGTCACATGATATTCTATTTGAAGCTATCACTCTCTTACAATACACACTGTGACAGTAATAATCATGCATTATAAATATGTTCAAATATCTCATACTTTAAAAGTTATAGTTCAGAAGCAATTGACACTGAAGGTTTTTAAACTAAAATAAATGAGCAGTAGGAAAACCCATTTGCAAACTTCACTAAATAATATTTTAGTGAAGCTTATAAATGAGCTTTCCTATCCCTCATTTATTTTTAACTCATACCTTGTCTTAGTTTACATCTACAAGTAAAATATCTTCCAATATCTACAAGGAAATGAAGTGCTTAAAAAGCTTTAAAGAGAAACTTGAAGGTATATTTCAGAAAATATTTACTGTAATATTCTTTTCAGTACAGATTATTGAACATGTTTATAATTGAAAAATAATTAAAAAAAGCTTACTCTAGTGTGGCGATACAGAGCCAGGCCAAGCTATTGCAGTCAAGTGAGAAGGAAACAAAGAGAAAAACACTATTAACATTCACAAACATTCAATTTCAAGAGTTCTCAACACATTAAAAGAACTAAGTTTAGATAAGAATGGCAACCTAACTAAAAGTTTTGGTGCAGGTTCATAATAATTATCCTGTATGCAAAACAAGGTTGTAAATAAAATAATACCAATTTTAAGACAAGAAATAATGTGCACTGTGTACTATTGTTGAACTGTATCCACCATACTTTCTGCAGAGAATTTCATTCTAATAAGTAATCCATTTGATTATAATACAATTAAACAGCCAAGGTGCATATGACATTGTTTTGTAATAGAGTAGAGAGAAAATCTAACAAAGTACATTTTTATGTACATATATACTGATGGATCCTCCAAGCAAAACCTTACTGGAGCTGGAGTTACGTGTTCACATTTTTCCTTTTATCATTCTGTTGGCAGAGACACAACAAATTATGATGGAGAAATAGAGGATATATACATTGCTCTCCGACAATTATTAAATCTTCCCTTAAATAAATTTAACAAGGCAGTCATTCTTTCGGATTCTAAAGCTGCAATTCAGGGAATATGTTCAAATACTACAAAGAAGTCAACAAAAATTAGAGAATGCTACAAAATGTTAACACAACTCCAAAAAGTTAATAAGACTGTTCAGCTCCAATGGATTCCAGCACACTGTGGAGTCATGGGGAATGAAGCTGCAGACTCACTTGCAAAGAAAGGCACAACAATAAAACAAAAGTCTAAATTCAATTTCTCATATTCCTCAATAAAACGCTTGATCGTTAAAAAATTTTCTCATTCATACCTACAAGAAATAGAAACAAATGCCAAAGATAAAAAATGGATTACACTACTTTCCAACCCAGATATAATCCCCCAGAGACCATGGAAAACAGCGGTTGCAGCCTTCCGACTATTGACAAATCACGACTGCTTAGCAAGTCATCTCTACAGAATAGGTATCTCAGCCTCACCAATATGTGTCCTGTGTAACGATCCAGCAGAAATGAATGAAGACCACTTGAAGACCTGTGAAGCATTAAGATCAGAAGAAACTACAGTTCAAAAGTATTGGAAAGCACGAATGCTAATGGTTTCATTGCCAGATGCAAGGCACTAGAAAACAACAACAACAACATATTCATAAAGGACAAATTATAAATATTTGGGTGCAAAAGGGATGTATACACATGTTTCTACTGACTCAGGGGTCTCCGTCTAGGGGATATGTGAATAGCAACCACAGGGTACCCAAGCTGAGCAGAACATTACTTCCACTTACTGGTGTTTTGCTCCTCACTGTAACTTTTCTATGACCTTACCTTGGTCATCTCTTGTTCTCTTCCGACCCCGATGCTATTAGGGTTCCCGAGGGCTAGGGAGTCTTTATTTTTCCAACCTCTCCATTTCTCTATAAAATCTTAACCCCAACATGCTGACCTGTCATGGCATGTAATACGTCCTGTGATTGGTGATCAGAGGATGTGGTCGGTGAATTTATTTTGATAATTCTCCCGGTCAGGTCGGTGAGACCCATAAACCAACGACAGGTGTGGTCCTCCAAACATTCTGGGGGTTGTGAGAGAGCGATGTGACCGCCAAAACATAAAAATATGGTGCTCTGTAAAAAGCGGTTACTATTACTGCTATTGCTCTCTTCAATATCATCAGTGAAAAATATTGGAGAGCAAGAGGACAAGAGGATTAATGACTTCATTGTCAGAAATCCAGCATTAGCCAACAACAACAACATTTTTATGACTAGGCTTCTTCAGGCAGGGGAGGGGGGGGGGGGGGGGACAATGCAGCTGTGATTTATTTTCTTTCTGTACATGTTTAAGGCTGCAAATACTGATAATGAAAACAACATAATTTTTTACATGTCAATCAAGGCTTCATGGGTGATCAGCCGTGTCAGATTTGTGAAGCCTTGATTAATAACACTCGCCCTGAAAACTTCAAACCTTACACTTTTACATGTTAATACCAAACCAGGGTTAACTAAAAAACACTGGTGTTCAGACATTAAAATCTCATGAAAATTTAGGAATTTTATGTAAAAGACTGAATACAAAGAATTTCCTGAATAAATCTACAGTTGAATTAACCATTGCAATGGAAGGAGTGTGACTGATGGTTAACTGAAAATCATGGATAATCCATCTTACTTAATATAGGTGTAATAAAAAAACTTACTAAACATACTGGCCCTATTATACATTTCTTGTATATTTAGAAAAATGGCAATAAAGGTGATTGTCTGCAGGGCAGGGCTGCGTGATAAGAGGTAACAGACTTGTTCTGTAGAGCCAATACAAGTGTGCAAGCTTATTCTCTCACAATCATTTATCAATTTTGCAGGCATATTGCTAGATGACATCAGCACTTTATGATCATTATTATTGGTTTTTTTTTTTTTTTTTTTTAAATTAACGTCCTCCAACATTATGTCATATCAGACGAACATTATTATTGTCTGATTGCATGACCACACTATGAATTGAAACTAAAACTTTGTAATACACACAGCTGAAGGGTCAGATCAAAGTCTTGACTTGAGATGTAACATAACCTTTTGGTCCATTATTTTCAAGTGCACTTCGCTTATGAATTTTGAGGATACTGAAGCCATTTATTGATAGGATGTGATCATTTCCAAAACAAGTTAATTTTTGCTGCATACAAGGAATTTTTATTCCAGAACACTAAACCCCCCCCCCAAAAAAAGATGATGGTTAATAAGCCTAACAGTAAGCCGAGTGACAGATAATCAAGGTTTCACTGCTTAGTATACCTCATAAATATAGAAAAAATGACTCCTGAATATAACAAAATATGTTAAACTCTTCCTCAGCATTTTAAAGAAACATTTACATACAATGCATACAGGATACACAGGATGAATACTGTCATCTTTGAAGATCAGGGCATAATACATCACATCAAAATAAGTATATAGAACATAACAAAAATACATTGACTTGTAATTTTTTTCCACATTCTGAATGCAGCATGTGTCATCCTGTGGATAGCACTTCTACGCATATGCATATGCCCCTTGACAATCATTCCATACTCTCTTTTGTCACTTCAAGCACTATACATGCAGGTTTTCTAGAATTACAGTTTAATGCTGGACAATGTGGGTCTGTAGCATGCTTTGAAAATGATGCCTGCTTGACGAAGGTCATGTAAACGTACATGCTTACATTACTTCACAATTTGAAAGCTATCTGATCTAGCATTAGTTTGAACTGCAACACTGTTCAGAGAACTTACAGTACAGTACTTGAAAATAAGTTGGCTAGCTTATACTTTCCATCCTCTCTGTGTACCAACAGATCGGCTGACATCAAGTCTGTGCTGTACAGAGGCTCATATCCTATGAGACCATGTGTTTCAGTGTTATAGGGCTCCTTTAATCCCAAAATGTCTGTATACTCTAGCACACAGAATCTTCATGTATGATTCCTACATGACAACAAACTCTTGTAGAGAAGTGAGATGGCAATTTATAGACAGATTCCATGCTGTGTGTGTCTGTGTGTGTGTGTGTGTGTGTGTGTGTGTGTGTGTGTGTGTGCTTGTGTTTGTGCGTGTGTGTGTCATAGCACAAGAGTTCATGATCCTATGAATAGATTTAGGAAAACAGGATATATTAAAATATGATCTGAAGCTTTCCTGGTGACTAACATATTCAAGAAGTTTTCAGGCTTCGAGCCAGGTGTAGTGATGAAGAGCCATCGACGTTTTGGGAGTGTGCAACTCTCCCATCATCAGAATGATGAATGACTAACACGAGTGAAAGAACCAGTATATGTATTGTCCACTAGTACGGACCGAGCGGAAAACACCAAGTCTAATCTGGAGGTGGTTCAATGCACCGTTGGAATCTGTGTTTTCTGAGTCGATCAATCTCCAACTTTAAGGCTCCAACTTTATTTGCATGAGAAATCTATGCGCTTGAATTTGAAAGGCTATGAACATTCAACTCCACCAACTAACAGTGTACTTCCCTGTTCCAACAAAATTCCTGTTAGGTTGGCCTTGCATCCAAATATAATCAGCTGAATACTTGATGTTGGGAGAGAGGGAAATCATCCTTGCCGCTACAAGGTTGTCCATGGAACATCATCCACCCTGATCCACATTATTTTAAATGCTAAATCCCAGAACTGCTAACATTTCAGAGGTTACATGTATGCTGAATTCATCAGACTTGGGTTTTTCTTTATATCTGACTTCAATTACTATGAGTTATGTCTGAATCAAGGTAACCACCAACTCCAATTAACTTCTGGGTATAATTATCTCCTTTTCCATTGCTAATCATAACATCATGAAAATCTTGTCTCAAATTTCATTGCTGCAGTAGTTTCTACTATGCCCTGGTTTTCAAAGATGGTACTTAGTATTAACCTGTATAACACACAAGGTGGAAAAGCATAACACATATTTGAAACAAAGTATGAAGTGCTCAAATGCTTCCAAATCGTGGCTGTGGCTGTAATTACATTTCAGATATGTTATTATATTTGTTTAACAAAATAATCACCATAAAGTAAACATTAATATTTTGTTTACAGATAACACTCAAAATATAGTAAATCATGTTCTTGCCCAACACATAATTGTGCATTCCAGTATTTTTTTTTATTTTTTTTTTTTTTTTAGGGTCAAATTGTTGATGCAGCCTTTTATTTAATTATTTCTCCTAAATTTGGGTTATTTCTTATCACAGGTGACTATTTTCAGATTGCAATAATGAAATGATTTCTCAAACCTCTATATCATATTTGTATGGAAATATGTATAATTAATCATTTATGGAAGCTGGCGCTGTTTCTGCTGCCACTGCCACTGCCACCACCGCCACCGCCACCGCCACCGCCACCGCCACCACCACCGCCACTGACACTGCCACCACCGCCGCCACCACCACCACCACTGACACTGCCACCACCACCAATTATGAGACAGACAGTAAGATAGCTGTAGATATGACAAGGAATAAAATATGCTTGAAGTGACTGTCATATCTGGCAGTTGAAACAAGGAGATCAATCCTGTGGAAAACCAGAGCAATTTAAGAGCAAGGCAGGAATAATGTAAATGTAATTCCACAAACCACTGATCATAAACTGATTCAAAATGCAGGGAAGCACCTAGTTTTTGCAAATACAAAGCACAATCTTTTCTTGAAAAAATTTAAAAGTGTTTCTGAAAAGTAAAATTATTTATACTTTCTTGGAACTCCAAAACATTTTCTAAAATTCTGTGAACTGTAAGTGAGGGAATTTAATATTAGCAACTGGGAATTGCCACTCCATCATTCGAGGTGAATTCTTCTTCTTAATAGGCACTACAACTTCATTGACTGAATGTTTTGGCCTTCTCTACAATTTTCTTCCATTCAATGTGATCTGTTGTCAGGTTTACCCAATTTCTTATCTTCATACTTTTTAAATCTTGGTGTATGTCATCACTCCATCTGTTTTTAAGTCTGCCCCTTTTTCTAGATTCGAGAGGCTTCCATATGTATATTTTTTTAACTGTTCTCTCATTTGACATTCTATACAAATGTCCGAACCATCTAAGTCTCTGTGCTGTAATGAAATTAATAATTGTTTGTTTTTTATTCTTTTATTTAACTCTTCATTTCTCAGAGTCCTCCATTGCCCTCTGTCTTTAATTGGTCCAAAAATTCTTCTTAATATCTTTCTTTCAAATATTGAAAACTTTTGCTTTTGTGATTCTTTCAATACCCATGTTTCAGAACTATATGTGACTATAGGTTTTATGATTGTGTTATAGATTCTTAATTTTGCACTTATAGTTATAAGTTTACTTTTGAATAAATTATTATACATGAAATATGCTTTATTACCGTGAATCACTCGCTCTTTCACCTCTTCCTCTATAGAGTTATCACTATTTATTACAGACCCGAGGTATTTAAATGATTTTACAGCTTTTATTACGTTGTTGTTTATTATTAAATCTTCCAACTTATTTGGTCCTGTAGAACATTTTAGAAATTTTGTTTTTTCCACGCTTATCCAGAGTCCGAACTGGGCAGACTCCTCCTGTAACCTTTGAAATGTTTCTATTGCTGCCTTTTTTGTTCTAGCAATAATAAGAATGTCATCTGCATAAGCTATACATTATTTTAACCTGTATACAATGTTACCTCTCAAATCTAGTTTATTCAAAACTGAATCCATTACAATATTAAATAGTGTGGCAGACAAAGGATCTCCTTGTTTCACAACTGTTACAACATTGAATTGTTCACTTAGGTGATTATTTATTTTCACTCTTGCAACATTATTAGCTAAAGTTATTGCAATTAATCTTATTAGCTTTCCAGGCATGTTATACATTTTTAAACAATCTAATACTTTACTTTTGTTAACCCTGTCAAAAGCTTGTGTATAATCTACAAATATGTTAAATATGGTGATGTTATACTCATAACATTTTTCAATTATTTGTCTCACCATAAATATATTATCAATTGTTGACCGACCCGGTCTAAAACCTGCCTGACAGTCATTTAATTTTTTTCAATAATTTCTGTTAATCTGTTATTCAATACAATTGCAAAGATTTTATGTCCTATGTTCAATAGAGTAATAGCTCTATAGTTAGAACACTCTAATCTATCACCTTTTTTGTATATTGGATAAATTATTCCTTCACTCCACTTACTTGGTATTTGTTCGTTATTCCATATTTTTACCAATAGTTTGTGTAGACTCTTTTTAGGTTCCTGCCCCAATATAGTATTAGTTCAGGGGGTATATTATCTGAACCAGCTGCTTTGTATGCTTTTAAGTTATTAATTATGTATGTTATTTCATTTAGATCTGGAGGTTGTAGCTCCTCATTGTCATTTACACATGTTATTTCATTGGTAAGCTCTGTTATTCCCTTTTCCTTAAACATATCGCTAAAATATTTTTCCCATCTATCCAGAACAGCATTTTGTTGCGTAAGAATGTTTCCTTCTTTGTTACTACACATGCTGGGAAGTATTGTCATCTTATTAAAAGTTCTTAGTTCATTAAAAAATTTCCTAGAGTCATTTTTCTTAAAATTATTTTCCATTTGGTTTTTTTTTTTTTTTTTTTTTTTTTTTTTTTTTTTTTTTTTTTTTTTTTGGTTCAACCATTCTTTCTTTTTATTCCTGCAGACTTGGTTTGCTTCTTTCCTTATTTGTCTGTAGATTTCATAATGAGCTCTAGTTTTTATTTGAAGTGCTTGCTTTCTTGCTTCATTCTTTTTCTTAATTATGTTTCTACAGTCTTCATCCCACCATTCATTTCTCAGAGCTTTCTCCTGTTTGCCTATGGTTTCTGTTGCCGCGTCAGTTATTGCCTCTTCAATGTTCATCCAATCTTGATTGACATTATCACTGTCGGTCATGTCTTAACTTTTTGTTTAATGCATCTTTATATTCCTTAACCTTTTGAGGATTTTCTAAATTTATTGTACTCCATTTAATGCACTGAGTCTTTCTTTTCTTATAAATTTTGGGTAGTACTCGCTGTAGGTGGGATTTTACCAAAAAATGATCCGAATCAATATTAGGTCCTCTCATTGTTCTAACATCAGTTACTAACTCTTTTTTGCTTTGTGAAATCAATATGTGGTCTATTTGCTTTACTGTTAACCTATCAGGGGAGATCCATGTACCTTTGTGGATGTCTTTATGTTGGAACTGCGTACTCACAATAAATAAACTGTTGGCTATTGCAAATTGGCATAATAATTCACCATTCTTATTAGACACTTCATGTAGAGTGTTTTTTCCTGCTATGGTTTCATAGATTTCTTCTTTGCCAACCTTAGCATTAAAATCTAATAATTTTACCATATCACTTTTGGGAACATTATCTAAATTCCTTTGTAGATTATCATAAAATAGTTCTTTATCTTCATCATCTTTTTCTTCAGTTGGAGCGTAACAGCTTATTAATGTTGTGTTGTAATATTTGCCTTTAATTCTTAACTTACATAATCTCTCATTGAATGCTGTAAAGTCCATAATGTAGTTTTTCATTTTCTTGTTTATTAAGAAGCCAGTGCCAGCCTGGCCTATTTTGTCTTTATGACCGCTATAATAAACTGCATAGTCTTTTTTGTTGATTATGCCACTTCCTTTCCACCTTACTTCTTGTGTGGCTACAATGTCAACATTTATGTTTGCGACTTGTTCAGCTAATTCTTGCATTTTTCCTGGTTGCAAAAGTGTTTGTATATTCCATGTACCAATTGATATTTTATTCTTAATCCTTTGAACATGCTTGGGTCATTGTCCATTAGTCATGCCAGCTTTCCTTTGTAGAGATTTTTTAGCAATTAAATTTTTACAGTAACAGGGTGCTAGACTAATGCCCAACCCCCAACCTGGAGGACCATTCGAGGTGAATTATAATGATAAAAATACTAACTGGTATTTCACTGATCTTAAAACCTTTGATACACACAGAAAAGGAATATCTATTTTAAATTTAAATGATGTCATTTACCAACATTTTCTTCTTTGTTACTGAATATTGAATTTTTTTTTAACGTTTTTATAAGCATAGTTCCAGTTTGCACCCCAGTTAAGATGGTAGCTACAGTTAACAGAAAATGATAATTTTGTTCACAAAACCAGAAAGATGTGCAAATACTGCAATGTGTGAATCAAGTAGCAGAGAAAAGAATGTGACTTAAATATAGTAACAATATTTCACATGAAGAGAACAAAGAGAATGTGCAAACTTTAGGGCTGAAAAGGCAAGTATCGTGATAGTCATTGTGGTAATGATGCTACATATGTACATGTATTTTCTCACAGGCCCTACTACCCTCCACCCCCCCCCGCCCCCCCCCAAAAAAAAAGTCAGCATTTGGCATTTTAATGAAGAGATGATCTTAAAAATAAATTTTAAAACATCTTAAATTATTTAAATGTTTGGCAAAATTTAGATAAAAGTAGTGAAAAGTATACCAAAAAGCACCACAAAATATCGTAACTGAAGAAACATGGAGTAATACACAGCTTCCATTTTGATGTGTGAATGTATTGCTTGCCCTCCACTGCACTGTTTTCAACTGGTACTGTTCCCCCTCCACTTTCCCCTCCTCTTCTTTTTGCTGTTTAATCACTTGATCCAAAGTCTGTACAGAGGTTGATATGTTTTAGTGTTATAGTGTATTAGTGCTGTTATAACGCCAAAAAGCCCATATACTTTGGCACACAGAATCTCATGTATGATTTCTATGTGGCAAAAAGCTCATGTAGAAAAACGAGAAAGTGATTTGTAGACAAATTTCCTCCATTCTTGCGCCTCACAGAGAAACAGTTCGTAATCCTGTGAATAGATTTAGGGAAAAGAGATCTATTCTTGATAAGCAACCAAAAGTAAATTGCCATTGTTCTTACGCAGGAAAAACTTGACGACATCAGAGGAAAGTTAGAATATATCCAAAGAAACCGAGAGAGCTTGCACTTAAATCAGGAATTTTGTAAACCTCACCTTGGAATGCCACTAATCTTAAAATGAAAACTATAAAATAATTGTAGTTCAAGAATTGCAACCATGCAATAATTTGAGTACTTCAAGTTAATTTCTGCAACTGAGTATTAAATAACAGTAATGATCATTATTGATGTATATTTAATTTTTTGCTCAGATGAAGCTGGTTTTATTTACAAGGCCATGAACAATTAACGAGTGCTAATGGAAATTTTCTTAAAAAGCATGAGAGATGTGTGATCACATAAGAACATCATTTCCAACATCATCTAATACAATGGCATGTATTTCTGAAGTAATACTGTATTTCACCATATAATTGTCACCATCGCATAATGGTTGCACCTTGATTCATACATAAATGGTTTAGACTTAACAATTTCACTGCATAATCATTGCATTAATATTCCAGGTGTTCACTAATAAGAAATATTGAAAAATAACAAGCTACCATTAAATCCTGTTAGGTTCACAGGAAAGAGTACAGTGTATGCAGCATATATTTCACTGCCAAGACGGTGGCTAGCTCATCAATGAATCCGATTGGTTCGAGTACCTAAAACACGGGAATTAGCAGACTTTTTTTTTTTTTAATTAACGCCCTCCAACATTGTGTCATATTGGACGAATGAATGAAATGAAATGGGTGAAATGATGCTCAAATGAGCCTGAGGTCCATGGAGCTTTAAGTTACCCGACATTCGTCTTCTCAGGGTAGGGAAAACCTCGGAAAAAAACCTTACCCGGATAACTTACCCTAAGCGAGATTCAATCTCGCGACCTCTTGAACGTGAGGCAGACACGCTAACTATCATGCTACCGAGGTGGGCATTATTTGCAGACGTGACTAAGCAGTAAACAAATGGAGCTGCAATGGATGTGAACCTTTGGTTAGCACTCAGTAAGTCAGCAACCATCTTATTCTTCAATTGTGTCCATTTTTCCTTTTTTCAATTATTACTTTTTTATTTGCTGGAGTAGATGTTTGCATTGCAGTGCCAGCGTCACTTTTGTTTCCCCTCTTCTGTCTTTTCAACTATGGCTATGCTTCAATACACTCAGACTCAATCTTACGCCCATTACTGTACTCTAGTCGCAGAAAGTTAACATGGCATTCTTAAAGTGAGCGAGTGATTTTTTTTTTTTTTTTTTTTAAATTAACGTCCTCCAACATTGTATCATACCGGACAAATGAAGGAAATGAAATGAAATGGGTGAAATGATGCTCAAATGAGCCCGAGGTCCATGGAGCTTTAAGTTACCCGACATTCGTCTTCTCAGGGTAGGGAAAACCTCGGAAAAAAACCTTACCCGGATAACTTACCCTAAGCAAGATTCAAACTCGCGACCTCTTGAACATGAGGCAGACATGCTAACCATCACGCTACAGAGGCAGGCATGTGAGTGAGTAAGTGAGTGTGTGTGTTACAGACCCTCTGTGTAAATCACAAATGATAGATAGCTATAGTAATATGTGTATCCATTTGGTTGTCCATCTCTGTAATACAAATTATAAATATAAATGTGTGACAATGTCAGAAACTGTATTGCAGTCTATTGACAATAAAGAATTTAATTAATTTAAAATTTAATTTAATTTAATTAATGTTTAATAGTCCATCGACAACTAGGTCATTTGGGCCTTAAGTCAAAGTGTAAAAGCAGCAAAAGTTCACAAATTTAAAACTTAAAATATAAAAGGGAATGTTAAAAAGATTGAAGTTAAAAAGTTTAAAAAGACAAATGCAAAAGTTAAAACAGTTAAAATATAAAATGGTAAAACAGGATAATGCTGTTAAAACACATAAGCTCCTAATAGTCTAAAACCTATGAAAGCTAAAACAAGTCAAATATGCTGTGCAAACCCTATTTCTGTGACAAACTGCAGGGCATTATCTATAGCAACTGGGTCATTGTCCTAAATGGAACACAGCGTAACACCCAGACCAAGAGACTGGCGCTCTTGAGCGTAATGCGGACAATCTAGGAAAACTTGTGACACAAAGAGTTGGATGTTGCACGTCGGACACATTGGGGCCAGGTTGGCACGCAACAGATGTGCATGTGACCTATTCGTAAGCGTGTTAAAAGAACTTCTGACCTCCGAGAGTCCCTGCAAGATGTCAGCCAGGGATCTACAGAATCTTTGATCATCCACAATTGAGTGCCAATTAATCCTTCCCAAGATTAATGCTAAACCAAGAAAAGATGGCAACGGAAGTACCACTGCACATCTCTAGGAGACAGTGTCTGCATGGATAACTCTGGAAAACAGCATGCAGACTTGGCAGCCTCATCTGCCTCCTCGTTGCCCATAATCCCACATGGCCTGGGGTCCATGTACAAATGAAGTGGTATCCAGTGATAGCAATTGGGAAACGAGTGTCTGAATTTTTACAATTAAAGCTGAGGCGCCGAGAAACTACTGCAGGGCAAGGCCATCTTTATCTAACAGGCCTGTATATGGAAAGAGATTACGTTATTGGCGTCATCACAGGAGGCTTATGTTTATCACCTATTTGTTTATTACAGGAGTGCAACACATCAGTTCGTGGTTGGAACGCTAAGAAGTTGCTTGTGCCTTACAACATGTCAGTAAACAATTAGTGAGCAAAAAATTAAATTACAAAGTGGTGTAGTTTTCAGTACAAAATGCCTAGGAAATGTTGTGTACCGGGTTATACCTCAAACTATAAAACAAGTGTAGAAAAGTATGTTACAGTGTTTTCGTTTCCAAAGGATCCACACAGGAGACAACAGTGGGTACGTGCTATTCACAGGGATATTTATGAACCAGGTGTGGTATGTATTAAACATTTTTCTGAACCGCACATAGTGAAGGAATTTACTGCTACGCGAAATGATGGAAGCATTTTGTAGCACCCAGAACAATTCCTAAACTTACTGAAAATCCATAGCATTTTGTAAATGACAAAATTGTTGATTTTCAGCTTTAAAAATAGAATTAGTGACATGAAATTAGAGGGATTCGCCGTCATCATAAAAGAAAACGATGTAATTTTTGTGAAAGTTGATACTGAAGAAATTCCCAAAATTGTAGCAGCATTAAAAATTAATTCCAATTTTATTATTTAGGTTCTATAGGGTAAAATTGTAATACTCAATAGTAAGTTTAAATGGATTCTCGGTAAACAAATTATATTGCATAAATGGTCTAAATTTGATGCTCTTTTGGTTCACAATAGCAAGTGAACAAACAGAACATAAACTACTTCAGGCTGCCAACATTTTAAAGGAATGTTGGAGGACATCAATGAAGATTCCACAGAATATCTGAAACCTAATTTCCTAGAAGAGCAGGTAAAACTGGTCAGTCAAAAGTAAATTAAATATACGCCCGATACTCTGTTATGGACGTGCTCAATTTATTTTTCTCACCCAGCACCTTACAGACAGTTACGTGATTCCAATGTTCTTCCTTTACCCCATCCTGATTACCTCAGACAACTTTCTCAACCCCTCAGTCCTGATAGAAACTCTTGCATTTGAAGTATTTATCAGAGAAGGTTAAAATGCTTGGTGATCACGAAAAAGTAGTAAATTTGTTAAGACATATGAACAAGAATTTCTTAATCTAGAAAACCAGAGAAACTTAATTCTTCATTTAGGTGCTGAGACATGACATTAATAATATCAGTGCTGACTGTAATGCTAGTGATTGCGAGTTACCGGGTGCTATTTTGACGAGGAAAATAATAAAAGTAATAATCAACATCCTCTTGAAAAACTACTGCATTATTAAACAAGACAGTTTGGTATTATCTACAGGAAAAAATGAAAGAAAGAACGAAACTGGAGATATATTCGCATTGCGAATGTAAGAAGCATGCTCTGCCATTAACAACTATGCAAAGCATGTTTTCTACTGACATACTAACACACAGTAACTTTTAATACAAAATGTGAAAATATAAATGAATGCACGCTTCTTCCAGTACAAAAATGCTGTAAAACGTGTTTATTCCGTATGAATTGCTTGGAACGTCGGCCTTGCATTGTGATGTCACGAATCGCATATCCAGGCCTGTTACTTAGAGATGGCCTTGTGCAGGGTCTGGATAGCACTCAGGGAGTCTGAGAAAATTATAAAATTTCCAAGAACTGAGGTAGAGATAAAAAGTAAAAAATAAAATATGGCAAACAGCTCGGCAGTAAAAACAGAACTGAAGTCCAGGAGGCAGTACTTGTGTGCCGCACCATTATAGACGAAACTACATCCTATAGCTGCCCCCAACTTGGAACCACTAGTAAGTACCAGAGTGTAAGTACCACCTTAGCACAGCCCGAAAGTGCAAGATCAAACCGGCCACATTGGAGTTGCCAAGGAGGACAGCGGGGAACAGAATAGCGCCGCACAGCAGTTTACGAAACCAAGTACCACTTAGACGGGATATAGTGCTATTCTGCAGATAACAGTGAGTTCCAGGCGCAATACAGATTTAAAAGAAGTGGCAATCTTAAATAATAATTATTATTATAATTGATTCTTTCCATAAAGATCGCACTGCATGTTTTTACTTTCTGGAGAAAGCATAAAAAGTGTGATGTTTATGTGATGAAATACAGTAATTTGCATGATAAATCTATGCACTTGAATTTTAGGGGCTTTCCAGGGTCAAGAAAATTTCTGTTAGACTTGCCACTCATACAAAGAAAGGCCCTGTATTTTAAATAGAAAAAGGTTGCCCCTAGGTATACAGCAAGCTCTTCACATAGGCATCTTCAAATGTCAAGGAAAATGAGGCAAAATGAACAGGTATGCTGCCTATAGGCCAATTCTCTTACAGGCAATCTGGTTTCAGACAGCATCATACATAAAGACTGTAGTGACCAGAGCATCATTTTGTATGAAATGCCATGTCAACCCCAATGTTGTCTTTAATAATCAAGAAACTGAGAACTAGAAGACAAGTTACCAAAAATCGTATTTTGATGTAAACAAGTTTACAGACTATTATGAAAATGAAGCATTCATGGACATGCATTTGTATTCTTTTCCATCCTTAACAAGCCAGCAAATTTTCAAAGCTTGTACTCATAACTCATTAACACATTGTATATTCCACAGTTTAAAATGGTTAATATGAGTGCAATGTAGAGATAAACCATCATCCTCATCATAGTGAACATAGGAGAGATGACTACAAACAAAAGAAGCATGTCCAATAAATTTTAGTAATATAGTTAAGTGCAATTACCTTAAGTATAATATTAGTACAGTAGAATCCCGATAACTCCACATTTCATGTAACTCAACCTTTTTATTTTATTTTTTTATCATTTAACTTAACTGTAATCATTTCTATTATCTACTATATGGTATCAATAGTATAGGATAATTCTCCCACATTCTCCCTCCCAATAACAAAAGGGCTGACTGCATACTGACCTTCGATATTAGAACATACGTAGCCAGCAGAAATTTTGTCACAAAACCAAAAGCTTGCCCTAATAATGTGGACACATAGCACAAAAAAATAGTTAGGAAGGTTTGAAGATTTATTGCTTTACCCAGTACAAAGGTATTTTTTAGATGTGACAAATTGTGCAGTGGTTTATGATCGAGTTCACTTACGTATTTATAAGATCATAGGAGTGTCAGGTTATCTTTCCGACTTCCATGTAGTACATAAACATCACAGACCGTGTGTGATTAAGTACAGTGCCATCTCGCATTATCAGCAGCATCTTGTTTATTTCAAGGAAGGAAACCAAGATATTAGCCCCATCATCAATTTGCATAATATCACTCACGCAGAACCTAGCAAGGTCATTCGCCATGTTAAGTACTCCTGTACGTGGTAAGCTAAGCTTTCAGTTACATATTTCTGGTTACAGTGCAGCTTCCAAGATTTCAGGCTTACTGTTAGTGTTGCATTGAGCTGTTTGTATCAGTGAAAATGTTGAACGAGAAGAAAACACAAGTTAATATGACAATGGAAATTAAATTAGATTGGTTAAAGAGACCAGACAAAAGGAAATATATTAATATGTAATAAACTTTAGAATATGTTATACTTTAGTTTCATATATTATGCTAGAATATGCATTTATGTAAGTTGCATTATATTATGAGTTGGGAATAACAGACCCCTTATTCTGTAAAACTTGACATTTAGGTAACTCAACTGCCTCAGTTCACATTAGGTCGAGTTATCTGGATTCCACTGTATAGAGAGCACACATTAAAATACTTTCAATAAACTTAGAGAAGAAGAGACTTTCTCTCAACAAAATACACATCTACCCAATTCTTGCTCAAATAGCATGTCATATCTCATTATGTAATAGTTTGCTCACTCACACAAGGCACCATCTATCAAGATTGATGAAATGAAACAAGTAAATCTACAACAAAAGTTTAAAAACTTTCAACTAAGTGTTGGTCATGGTCTTCATATTTCTTTACACATTTAAGATTTAATGATTTCTTTTTTCTTCCCAAAAATAAAACTTGTAAACTGAACTATTACAAACATTGAGGATTTAAAAGGCTCACAGTTTTTAAGTTTCTTCAGCACACTTATATTTGAGTTTATCACATTATTGAAAGCACAATGGAGAATACACAAATTGCTTTGTATTTCCAGATATGTACATATGTGGTGTCCTTTTCATAAATTTCACATAGTGTGTGACTATAAATCATGCAGAGAAGATAAATTTGTTATGTACACAGATTAAAGTTACCTGATCAAAGAATTTAGAAACACAGGTTAAAGAACTAAATAAAAGCTGAGAGGAAAGTTATCCACCTAATGTTAGAAACTTACCTTAAACTTCTAGATCTGGGACGATGGAAAGGAGATCTTCTGCCCTCATCATCTATACTTGGATTGCTATCGTTTGATGAAAAATGTGATGTTAGCATTTGAAGTTCCTCCGAAGTTGGTACATTTGGAAGTTGATGTAAGCGCTCTTGACTTGAGCATTGTGACTGCAATAGGAAATATTAAAATCATAATAACAGTAACAACAATTACTATGAATATTACAAATAGAAGCACTATTAACAGTGAAGCATTCTTCATGTTTGAGGTCATTTTGAGTCACTTTTTTACACTCACCTTCACTTAAATTGTTTTAAAAACAGGAAATGTTTTCAAGACTGTTCGGTCCCATCATCAGCCATTGTGAGTCACCCAATGGCTGATGATGGGACTGAATGGTCTTGAAAACATATCCTGTCTTAAAAAAAAATTTAAGTGAAGGCGAGTGTAAAAAAGTGACTCAAAATGACTTCAAACAATTACTATACTGATAACTATAGTAATGATGAGGAGGAGGAGGATGATGACGACGGTGACGACGACGATGACGATGATGAGGAGGAGGACCACGACGACCATGATAAGGGACAGAAATTTCTAAGTTCAAAAGCCAGGACAGAAGGAAATAGGTTGAAATGTCACTTGACTAGGCAAAGGCAAAGAAACCAAACCCCCATTTCTCATACACTCTTTTGGCATTTGCAGACAGAACTCAGTCTGGTTTTTATCTGCCTGTCACAGACCTTTGGCCTCTTATTTTGCATTCTTTATAGTGCAAAGATTTGAGTGTGAATAACTCCAAGCCAACTGCTTAAGCATTCCAATGCCTGATAATTACAATAACGGTAATGACGACAATGATGATAACAATTATGATAATGAGAATGAGCTACGTTAACCACATTACAAAATAGTCACATTTATTATAAAATACTTACCAACATCTCCTGAGCTATAATATAGTAGCTATAAAGTGATACTACACATTATAACCTGCAGAAAATTATAATATCTTCATTGCAAAAACCCGTTTCTTAAAGGCAACTAACAGGTAACACTTTTAACTACACAGCAATAAATTAAAGTATATTGACTGTATTCTCTTAATGTTGAGTAAGAATTAGTAACACTAACATCACAATATTTATAGCTTCTTTTCATATACTCATATTACTTGCGTACAACAAAATGGAATGTATTAAAGCCTCCAGGATAAAAATAAACAACTCGCATTTCTCCTTTTTTAAGGGCAGCAAGTTAGCCAAAATTACTATAGTAAAACATAGCCTACATGCTCTAAAGATCAAACTCTGTCAACTGATTGCATAAAAAGATGTTAGAAGTTTTATGAATGGGAATTTTAAGTTTAACACAAAAGTTATTATGCTTTTATGCTATGTATTTCCTTAACTTAAAGAAAGGACTTATTCCCTCTTATCCTGCAGTACTTAACTTATTCCTGAACACTGATCTATAAGAAGAAAATAAGTCATGCTAAAACTATTCTGTGTGTTTTATTACAGTATATAACATTTCCTTAAATATTTTAACAATACTGCAGGAGAATGCATATCACTTATTAACGGTACCAATTTCCAATCAGATTACCTAAATGGTGGTTGCACTTCAATATTGCTCGCCTCTGTAGCGTGGTGGTAGCGTGTCTGCCTCATGTCCAAGAGGTCGCAAGTTTGAATTTCGCTTAGGGTGAGTTATTCAGATAAGGTTTTTCCCGAGGTTTTCCCTTATCCTGAGAAGAAGAATGATAGGTAACTTAAAGTTCTCTGGACCTCAGGTTCATTTGAGCATCATTTCACCCATTTCATTCATTCATCGTCCGATGTGATACTACATTGGAGGACATTAACAAAAACAAGAAACTTCCTATTAAAGATGTATAAATTCTGAAAGTTAAAATGTGTATAGGAAATGCCAAAAGCTTACTCTAATCACTTAATATAAAATCTAAGTAATACTGATTTTTCTTTGCAATCCCTGTTTCCATAAAATTCATTAAATAATTTAATATATGCACACCATTTACTGAAATTGACTCCTAAACTTAATATCTTCAGAATAATACACAAGAAGTGCTACAAGCATTAGCATCAAGTGTGTAATATTGTCACAGCGGCTGTAAAGGTGATAAACGGGGAAATGGGATGACATGAGCAGCCCAGCCCTTACCTGTGTTAATGACCCGTTCCCCCCGACAGGACAATGGGTCATACGGAAGCAATCGCTATTGTGTGCTGTTCTGACTTCCGGATCTTTGCTTTTAGACATTCTTGAGTAATCCACATCTAGTACTTTCCCATTGTGAAGGAGCACTATATAAGGGACTTACTCATGCCCAGGGACCAGTTGTTGTAGTAAAGAGTTGTTGCAGTGAACTGTGACAGATTTGAACATTTACAAAGTGTTCAGTGGAAGGCGACTTGGAAACGTGCCAAGTATAGTTCAGTGCGAGTTGTAATTTGACAGCTCAGTTGTGATTGATTTGACAGTTTAGTTCTGTTGCTTTGGGTCTGTGCAATAGTGAATGTTAGTGCTACACTGACTAGAAGGCAGTAAAAAGTGATTAGCAGTAACCGCCGTTCCCATTTGTTATGCTGATGTCAGAAGTGGGATTCATCAGAATGCCATTGTTACAATATTTGTATGTATAGTATACATAACTTTCTGTAGTCTGGAAAATGCAAGGGTCATTTCATAAGTCATGGCAATTATATTTTATCTTCTGAATAATCGGAAATATGGTTGGCTCAAAATATATATATGAAAACATGTTCTATACAGAAGTTTAGGATGTCACCACCAGATTGCACATTTGACTAGTAAGACAGCACATGGTATCCTATTACAACAGGATGAACCAACTAATTCAGCAAGGAGAATATGAAATATTTCCATACAACCCTCTGAGCTCCTGCATTACCAAAGTCAACAAAGGGATCATAGGTGCAACTGTAATTTCAACACAAGTTAAAAATAACTTGAAACCAAGCAATCCCATATCACCCATGATGTACTGTCTACCAAAGATACACAAACAGGCTGATAGTGTGAAACCAACAATAAATAACATAGATGCACCAAAATACCACTTACAAGGGACACCTTTGACCTTGAACACTTGGAACCTTATGAAAACGGGCTTAGAATAACAATCATAAACAAAACAGTGGTCTATATCATTTCCATGCAAAACGTTGCATTCTACTTCAAGTAACATTTTAATAGAGAGAAACAAAGTACCAAGATATCAATACCATAGGACGGAAATTATTTGTAATTCAATGATGTCTGTGTGTCATTACATTTTCAATCAACAGTGCCAAAAACCTTCTGCTTAAATTATTTATAATACCGCAAAATACACATACTACACATCTGATAGTGCTTACACTAGTCATCAAAATGCAGATGCGGTATTTTGATGAAGTGGTTGAAACAAAGTGGAACAGAACAATGTTGTTGTTGTTGTTAGCTAATGCTGGATTTCTGACAATGAAGTCATTAATCCTCTTGCTCTCCAATATTTTTCACTGATGGATGGGGCACTAGAAGTGGCCGGGCATATTTGAAGGTGGTCTCGATCCATTTCCTCTTGCAGATCACATAGAGGACAGAACAATGTACACACCTCATTAAAGCTACATTCCATATCACTTTCTCATTCATGCAGTGCAATATCAAAACCCACGCTAATTATATTTGCAAATGATGATATGGTGTATGGGAATATATGATAAATGATGATATGACATTGACATACCCATATGAGTCATTCCACGTCAAATCGCACAAAATATGGTAAAAAGTGGCCTTCATATCTCAGATTTTCTTGAATATTTTTTTGGTGTTTTGGAACAAAATACATTTGACCCGTGTTTCTTCGTTTTATAAAAAAATAAATTATTTTGGCAGATATTAATTTTTGAAATGTCCCAAAAATTGCGCGCTCCTCACCCTTCAATCAGTCATACCTCCAATTGTAATCAAGCAAATTAATTGATCTCTGGCTCAAATTAAAGATAAATTGCAGTATTTTGTGAGGTATTTATTAGAAAATTTTATTAACTATTATTAATATTATATTTTATATGATTAAATTTTTAAAGTTAGATAATAAAACAAAGTTAACCATTTAAAAATCTGAAAAAAAAAAAAAAAAAAAAAAAAAAACTAAAAACACATTGAAGTTTATTCAATATTCTCAGAAAAAATCAGAATGGAGTCTCTAATAGTTCAGTTGTAATTAACTTACTTACAAACCAGTGCAGCGGACTCGTATGACAGCGGTGACGGCTACCGTCACCTTGCACAATTGGCACCTTCCATTATGGCAACTGTTCACTGCTTGAGGTTCCATGAACGTTACAACAGTACAGTAAGGAGAACACTGCTAGCTGACACTATTATATGTACACTATTAGCATCTTCAAATTTTTTTTTAAAATATGCATTTTATACTGTTTCCATACAACACAAAACTTTAAATTTCTACTCGTCTACCTCCTTCTTCGAAAGAAAATTGTTTTACTAAAGCTTCAGTTTTTGACAAAGGAATGAAGGAGTGTAATTTTAAAGCATAGCTGGACCAATCGTTCTTGGTCCCTGACCTTGATTGGAAGTCCTGTAGGCGAACCATAGCTTTTCTCTTTCATCAGCTCATATTGTATAATTCTGCAAATGAAACCATGCACAACATGGGGAGGGAGGGAGAAGGTAATGATGTCTGCATGGTCTGAGGCAGTCCTTGCTAATTCACAGGTGCTTTTTAGTGCAACGTGCAGTTGAGATATAGTTAGATCTTTGTGATAAGGAGTGAATATAGTGCATTTGTGAGACATTGATCATAGCATAAATCAATTAAGCCACCTGTACGTTCTAAATTAGGAACCAAAACATTACACAGTCAGAGTAGAGAAATTGTTTCAAATGTATGGGCGTACATGAAGAAAGAAGCTAAACGCAAAGAACTGCTTACATCAGGAGATTTTTCAAAAAAATTCAAAAAAGTTCAATAGTGCGTATCAGATGCCATAAGAGTATCAGAAAGAAGGTACATTGTGGAGACATTTTTCTGCATGGACTGTACTGCCTTAGTAAGAAAAGTGTTATCTGAGTAGCATATGAAGCTGACGCACAAATTCGCATGCTGTGTGCAGTCACCTGGCTTGGTACTTGCTTTCAAGCTTTACGTTTACTTCCTCAGGGGCCAAGAACGGTGAATCCAGCTGTACAAACGGATCTCTACTTCATGTCGTCCATGAGCCTTACAGGCCTTCAGAAAAAAAATTGTAGCAAATGCACTCCATTCTCGCTCCATAGTTTTTAATGTCTTATTTTATAGATAAAAGTCAGGCAATATGTGTGTATTTTTTTTAGGTTTTTAACACATCGATTTAAATACTATTTTTGGTTTTTTACAAAATATAGCATAAAAAAATAGTCCAAAATTTATGTGTAATAATGATTGGTTGAAAATTGTTAAAAGTGTTGTATTTAACCTTTTCAGTGTGCCAAACCCCAAATTTCAAACTACATGTGGCCTTAGAACAAGGGATTTTATATTACGGTGCGCGCAGAAATTACTTAATTTCTAATAGCCATAACTAAGCAAGTAATTTAGAAATACAGAAATAAAAAACTATGGGTCTCCTTATTTGATGCCTATTATTCATAAAAAAATTTGAACTTCCTACGAAAAAGTATTGTCACCGCGCCTGCTGCATCTAATTGCCGACAGCAGCAGTGTCACCCATCGCATTATTGTCGGCACTACCGCAAAGGAGCCGAAGGAAAGAGACAGAGAATGGCCGCATTGTTGGGGCGCTTGCCGAAAGAGAGAAAAGGATAGAGGCTACTGGAATCTTCTACTTTGTACTCCAGTGCAATAACTGAACTTTCCAGAACAGTGCCTGGGAGATATAAATAGCGGTAAAGTGTGAGAAGAGTCAGTCAGACGTATGTGAAGGTTGAGTAGTCGTGCCGACGGAAAGAAGAGACGTATGCGAAGCGTCGAGGAGTCACACCAGGGAGAAGGAACAGTTCTTTGTGTTACGAATTCGGAGCCGTGCTGTTGGAGAATCGGAAAAGACTTTCTTGTTGTTGCAACGAGTGTACAAAGTTACTGTTTACGGAAATAAAAGTGTTTCTTTATCTCGACTACATTTGTCTACTTTACTTTACACCACAACCAAAAAAAGGTTACACTGGTGTCAGAAGTGGGATTCGTCGAATTGCTTCTAGTTTCGTTACATCGCCGTTAGAAGTTACAACGTTAGAACCAAGATGGAGGGATATTCGGAAACCAGGATGATGGCAATGATGAAAGAATTATTCGCCGAAATGAAGATGGCAAACGACAACCTCGTTGCCGCAATAAAGAGGAGAAACAACCTCGCTGCCGAGCTGAAAGAGATGAAGACGGCAAACGACAACCTCGCTGCCAAAATGGAAACGTCAAACGACAAACTCGCTGCCAAAATGGAAACGAGAAACGACAACCTCGTTGCCGAGCTGAGATGAAGAGGGCAAACGACAACCTCGCTGCCAAAATGGAAACGTCAAACAACAACCTCGCTGCCGAGCTGAAAGAGATGAAGACGGAGTTATCGGCGAAAATTGATGGCGAACTGATTGGCGTGACGGAAGACGTGGAAGAACTCGGCGAAAAGGTGGTAGACCTCTGCCAGCACGTGGACGTCGTGGAGGACGACGGGGAACGTCTTGGCGCTCTGGTAGTTAGAGTTGACGAGAGCGTCAAAGTACTGGATGCCAGGGGCAGACGGAATAGCGCGGAGCCGGGGAGGGAGCACCTAGTGGCCGAGGCGACAGTTGCGCCCGTTTCAAATGATGTGAGGGAAGACGTGAAACAACTCGGCGAACTAATTGGCGTGACGGAAGACGTGAAACAACTCGGCGAACTGATTGGCGTAACGGAAGACGTGGAACAACTCGGCGAACTGATTGGCGTGACGGAAGGCGTGGAAGAACTCGGCGAAAAGGTGGAAGACCTCTGCCAGCATGTGGACGTCGTGGAGGACGACGGGGAACGTCTTGGCGCCCTGGTAGTAAGAGTTGACGAGAGCGTCAAAGTACTGGATGCCAGGGGCAGACGGAATAGCGCGGACCCGGGGAGGGAGCACCTAGTGGCCGAGGCGACAGTTGCGCCCGTTTCAGATAACGAAAGTGTACGTCTCGGGGAAGACAAAGGGGCAGTTCAGGGACGTCGTCGAGGATCCCCTGGAGGAGTGTGTCGGGTACGTAACCAACCAGGATATGACGTGAAGGACGATCAGGAGGGAAGCGCACAAGCAAACGAGCAACACGCGAGAACCGACTTGGCGTGTGACATGCGGGGACCGTCGGAGCAATCCAATCACCTGACGCATAGTGCCGTGAACGGAAGAATGGTGGACATCATCTTGGACGGCAGGATACAGGAGAGGCCGTGCCGAGCACGAGTGAACACGAGTGCAGCGGTGGACGCGACTCGCGCGGATGTGGTGGGGTTTGTTGCCGGACCCATCGGAAGCAAGGTGGCTGCGAAGGTGCGCCAGAGAGGTCGGCGGACATGGTACCCAGCGAGCCGTTTCCAAGTGCGCAGGATGGCCCGCCAACACACCAGGAAGAAGGGCAACTGGACGAGAGGCCGTCAAGACCGGCGGTACTGTTGCAGAATTTCGAAGCAGGATGGCATACATCGTCCTACCCGGACCAAGGGACACTATCCAACAGCGATACCTAGGATCGTGCCTCCTGGAGAAGAGGTTCGATGGGTTAGTCCACCAGGGCGCAAGGGAGTTGCCGCAGTGATAGTGCTGGTCGGGACGACCAGCTCTGAGGAGGGAGCAGTGTCACCGCGCCCGCCGCATCTAATTGCCGACAGCAGCAGTGTCACCCATCGCATTATTGTCGGCACTACCGCAAAGGAGCCGAAGGAAAGAGACAGAGAATGGCCGCATTGTTGGGGCGCTTGCCGAAAGAGAGAAAAGGATAGAGGCTACTGGAATCTTCTACTTTGTACTCCAGTGCAATAACTGAACTTTCCAGAACAGTGCCTGGGAGATATAAATAGCGGTAAAGTGTGAGAAGAGTCAGTCAGACGTATGTGAAGGTTGAGTAGTCGTGCCGACGGAAAGAAGAGACGTATGCGAAGCGTCGAGGAGTCACACCAGGGAGAAGGAACAGTTCTTTGTGTTACGAATTCGGAGCCGTGCTGTTGGAGAATCGGAAAAGACTTTCTTGTTGTTGCAACGAGTGTACAAAGTTACTGTTTACGGAAATAAAAGTGTTTCTTTATCTCGACTACATCTGTCTACTTTACTTTACACCACAACCAAAAAAAGGTTACATTATTGTTTTAGGTGTGTGCGATTTGATGTGAATTGCCCCATATCATCATTTGCAAATATAATTAGTGTGGGTTTTGATATTGGACTGCATGAGTGAAACAGTGATATGGAATGTGATAATGCGGCTTTAATGAGGTGTGCATGTTGTTCTGTTTCACTTTGTTTCAACCACTTCATCAAAATTCTGCATCTGTACTTTGAGGACTAGTGTAAGCACTATCAGATGTGCAGTACATGTATTTTGCAGTATTATAAATAATTTAAGCAGATGGTTTTTGGCACTGTTGATTGAAAATGTAATGATACACAGTTGTCATTGAATTACAAATAATTTCCCTCCTATGGTGTTGATATCCTGGTACTTTGCTTCTCTCTATTAAAATGTCCCTTGAAGAAGAATGCAACGTTTTGCATGGAAATGACACAGACCACTGTTTTCTTTATGATTGTTATTTTAAGCCCGTTTTCATGAGGTTCTGAGCGTTTAAGGTCAAAGGTGTCCCTTGTTTGCTAGATGGCTAGGAAACAAACAAACCTCCCTTAAAGAGTTTGACGCAACCAAATCCTTCAAGAGTTAATCACAAAAATACAAAGTTTCCAAATAAAAGCAGATGATATTCTAGTATCTTTTATTCTAACATACTTATTCACTAGCATCCCATCAGAATAGGCACAAACTTCAGGACTTGTGATGGGAAATAGACTGTCACTACTTGTAGTAGAAGTTTTCATGAGCAGCTTAGAAACCTTCCACATATATTCAAAATCGGAGTGATACACTTTGATGATATGTTTTGCACTATGCCACGTAAACTTTCAGATGGTGCACTAAAATTACTAAATCCACAGAACTGGCAATAATATTTGCTTTGTAAACAGAGAAAGAAGGTTAGCTACCATTTTTAGATCAGAAAATCGAGGACAAAATAAAAATAGAATTTGGTATATACAAACAACCTACGCTTATAAACAGCTACATCAGAAAAAAAGCAACCTGGATGCAAAAGCATATATTAACACACCATATTCCACTATCTGACACATATTAATAAACACACCACTAGAAGACATACAATGTGAAGGAGAACACCAATACATCAAGAGTTACCACGCAATGTGCATCATGGAGCCATCTTACTCGGTTACAAACAACATTAAAAGAACACCTCAGGCGATCAAAAACACGAACTGACAAATCTGCAGAGCTCATCATAACATTAAACTAATGAAACATGTGAAAACTACAGTAGAACTCGCACTTAGGGAGAAAATACAGATTAAGAAAAATGCACACTCAGTTATGAATTTAAAAATACGAGGCCCATCTAAAAAGTATCCAACCTTAATTTGCCATGCAAAGTGGTGATGCTATGGCAGCGCTACTGTGCAAGGTGGCTGGAGAAACCTTAGTGTGCATGCTTGAATTTTCTCACTGCATTCGCATTTGTCATTTGCTGGCTGCAGGTTGCCAAGTGAGGTGCTGTTATAAGTGGTTACTGGATTTAGTTCTCTCATAAGATGACTGAACAAATTGAGCAAAGATACTGCATCAAATTTTGCCAAAACCTAGGTGATTCTCAAAAAGAAACAAGTTGTAAAATTCAGCAGGCATTTGGAGATGGTGCTATGGTGATAACCCAAATTAAACAGTGGTTCAACCAATTAAAAAATGGCTACACTTCAGTGGAGGGTGATGAGCGTCCTGGGAGGCCACAAACCACTTAAAATGCTGCTGTTGTTGGAAAGTGAGAGATATGATACTGGGAGATCGACATTTGACAGTACGAGGGATTGCCGAAGACGGTGGGATCAGTAAAGATTGTGCACATGCAATTTTGCGTAATGAGCTGAACAAGTGCAGAGTGGCTGCAAAATTTGTGGCCAAACTTCTCTTGGTGGAACAGGAACAACAACACCACCTTGAGGTTGCAGAAGACCTGCTAGACCTTTACAACACTGAACCAGAGTTTTTGAATCCTGTGATAACTGGAGATGAGACTTGGTTTACGTGTACGACCCAGAAATGAAAACACAGTCGTCACAATGGCAGCATCCCGAGTCTCCAAGGCCAAAACAAGCACAACTGCGAAGCCAAATCAAGGTGATGCTAACAGTGTTCTTTGTTATCCGTGGAGTTGTGCATCATGAATACCCATCAGAAGGACAAAAAGTGACAAAGGCATACCATCGAAATGTTCTCTGCCATCTCCATGATGCAGTTCGGTGGAAAAGAGCAGACCTATGGATGGCAAAAACCTGGCAGTTGCATTATGACAATGCTCCAGCACATTCATCGCAACTGATTCAGATTTCTATGGCGAAACATGAACTTCCGGTCATTTGCCAACTTCCCTACTCTCCTGACATGGCTCCTTGCAACTTCTGCTTGTTTCCAAAACTGTAGACACCATTGAAAGGATTTTGTTTTGAGAGCAGGGAAGAGATAATGAGGAATGCGACAATGGAACTGAACACCATCCAAAAAGAAGCTTTCTAGAATTGTTTTCAGGAATGGAAAGAGCAGTGGGCTAAGTGTGCAAACGTGCAAGGGAACTACTTTGAAGGCGATTAGGGTCCCAATCCTATCTGGTAAATAATCTATTTTTCCCAATCATAGGTCAGATACTTTTTAGACATACCTCATACCAGCAGATGATCTATGAGACGGGTAGTTTTGTGTGTTGTGAAGGGAGGAATATGTACTGCCAAGATGTTGTCTCCGTTGCCCTCGGCTGTTGACTCTTCTTCAGGGGTGGTTATGCAGGTGGATTAATAAGTGTTTCTTAGCATTCGGACACTGACTTTATTCACTTTCTCTTACACCAGCTCCCTCACAGCTACACCCGTCTCATTCAAGTAGTTGAGTCTTTCTGTCCCGGAGTTCACTGCACCGACCCTTTTGTGGCCCTTCACTTTGTTCATAACGGTACCTCCCCTTGCTACGGTCAGTATGCCTGTCTTAGAAATACCTGTGCAGTGAGGGGTGACAAATGCCCCGCATCCTGTTTGTTCCCTTTCAATACCTGAATGAGGCGTTTGAAGACCGCATGGTCGCTATTTACATTTCACAAGTTTCCAAGTATAACTGCTTATCACTAACAATATTTAAACAATTATTATCCTAAAATATTTATCTATATACAAATTATGTTCTAACCTAATGTACAATATACATACTAATATGTACCGTTACATCTCTAAGGATTACCATCCATAAAACTAGATGGTAACTCTAATGTAACTAAAGCAGGAACTTCCCCTTCAAAAACTAGTTGAGAAACCACTGAAGATGCAGATTCTAATCTTCAAAACGTGGTCAAAGTAGATAAGTGAAAGAAGGGTCTTAAAAGTAGACTCGCACAGACTCTCCTGGTACTATGAAAGGTTCACTGTTTATAACACTTCTCACACATATTTTGTACATCACACAAGATTCCTTCCAAATAAAGAGAACCTCATAAACAATTTCTAGGAAATTGAAGAAACTCAAGATATACATTTTATTTTTCATGTAAATATCTTAAAGATAAGATATTTTAATCAGAATCATTTACACCATTTTTGAGAAATTCAAATATACTGAAAAACTGTTTGATGCTATGGTTAGTTTGGGATCGGAGGATTTTCTTGAAACTCTTTTGTGTCATTTCTTTTAAAGATCCTGAACTTAAATACTGTGACTTTGGTGGGTGTAAAGTAAAGAAAACAGATGTAGTCGAGATAAAGAAACACTTTTATTTCCGTAAACAGTAACTTTGTACACTCGTTGCAACAGCAAGGAAGTCTTTACCGATTCACCAACAGCACGGCTCCGGATTCGTAACACCAAAACTGTCCCTTCTCACACTTTACCGCTATTTATATCTCCCAGGCACTATTCTGGAAAGTTCAGTTATTATTGCGGTGAAATACAAAGCAGAAAATTCCAGAATTCTCCATCCCTTGCTCTCTTTCGGCAAGCGCCCCAACAATGCAGCCATTCTCTGTCTCTTCCCTTCGGCTCCTTTGCGGTAGTGCCGACAATAATGCGATGGGCGACAATACTAAGAGGTGGAATCAGAACTGATAAATTCAATGCCATAGCTGGGATTTGAACCACAGAACCTTTGCTTATTGAGTGGCTGCTTTAACCTCTAAGCTACCATGGCCAACTTGCCAGTATGACATTAAATTCCCCAGCTGATTCATATTTTTTCCTGGTTAGACCACAAGGGAATCTTATATCAGAGATAAATACCCCAAAGGCAACTTACAATTTTAAGTACTTCATGTCCCACATATGTGATAACTGGCTACCCTTAGATGGTGTTTTAAAAACACCAACAGTAAGCTTATTGGCATAAATAAATAATAATTAAATACCAAATTTGACTATCTTCCTTTCATAGAAGTTTGAAAACAGTGTTGTAATTAATTTAATTTAAAAGGTGAGCTAATTAATAACACTGAACAACACTTACAACATATTTTTCCGGGACGCGTTTCGAAGGTTAACCTTCCTCCATTATCAACCGGACAATAACTGGGTTTCCATGGTGTTTCATGGTGCAGATGGTGATGGTTCTTCTGGTGTTTCTTCTGGTGGCGGTTCAATGAACTTACTGAAAATGTCTCTCTGAGGAATGTTGAAATTAAATACTCGGTTTCTATTTTTTAAAATAAAGATTTGTTCCCATGTGGACAGTTCTTGTTTTCTGGTTATGTGTTTGAGAAGTTTCGGTTCTAGCTTTATGTCATGATTTTTTGTCCAAAAGTGAAATGCAACTGCTGATTTTTCTAATTGTTTACTCTTAATGTTTCTAACGTGTTCCTTGGATCTAATTTCTAAATTTCTTTTGGTTTTTCCTATGTATATTTCATTACAATCACTGCATTCAATTTGGTATATGCCAGATTTTTTGCTAGGTGGAATAGCATCTTTGATGTTTGAAATTAGTAGGTTTTTTATGGAGTAATGGTTTACTGCTGCTAGCTGAATGTTGTATTCCTTGAACACCTTTTTAAATTTATCAAAGGCCCATAGATGATATGTGAATTTTTTGAATATCATTTTTGTTTTTGCTGCTGTGAGAGTTGTAGTTTCTTTTAATAATTTTTTCTTTTCTGCTCGTTTTACTTTTTTATCTACTAATTCTTTGGGGAAGCCGTTTTTTAGTGCTATTTCAATTATTTTGTAATATTCTGTTTTATATTCTTCTGCTGAAAGAGGGATGTTCACCAATCTATGTGTTAAACTATTGAAAATTGCTTGTTTGTGGCTTCTTGGATTGTAACTATTAGCTTTTATGTAGTTGTCTGTCTGCGTTGGTTTTCTGTGAATACCGAAATTTATTCTATCCTTGTTTTTGATTAATTTTAGATCTAAAAATGGTAATTTATTATCTTTTTCTACTTCCACTGTGAAATTTATACTTTTGTCCTGTATGTTCAGAAGTTTTAATGCGTCACTGATGTGTCTTTTTGGAACTATTGCAAATATGTCATCCACATATCGCTGCCAGAGTTTGAACATCCACGGGAAACCTTTTGTGATCCTTATTTCCAATGAACTCATGTAAATATCTGCTAAGAATGGCGAGAGAGGGTTGCCCATTGCTAAACCTGAAGTTTGACGGAAATACTTTGTTTGGAACTGGAAGAAATTTTGTTTTGTGCATAATTTGGTGAGTTCTATGTATTCTGCAATTTCTGACGATGACATTCCAAGTGATTTGAACCAATTTTTGATCAGTGATGGGAGTTTTTCTATTGGTATACTGGGAAATAGTGACTTTACGTCAAAGGAGACAAGGGTGTCCTCTTCTGTTAATTAATAACTTCACACAAGAAAACGAATACAGATATATCAATTTAACACATAGAGCAGATACAGCAAACAAAGATTATCTGGTTACATCATAAATTCAGCAAGATCTTCAAGGAATACAATGTAACTTCAGATCCAAAAAACAATTACAGCATACTGAAACTACTTTGTATAGAAAAGAAAAATTCACAACTTATCAGAATGACACAAGGCATTTATAGCATAAACTGCTCTGATTGCAACCCACATGCATTGGGCAAACAGAAAGAGAGCTGACGGCCTGACTGAAAAAACACATAAGAACCATAAGATACAAACAAATCATAACATCTGCAATTGCCTACCATTTTTGGCCTAGCAATCAGCACCAAACACCGCTTTAGTTTCAGAGCTGAATTAAACCAGAGGGAAAACATACATATTTTAAAGAATAAAGATCTTATGAACTTTGATTTGTAACTCCAAACAACTTTTGAAAGTTCATCATTCCACCATCAGATGTCACCACTACAGATACCCCTTACAGTTAAGATTGGCAATAGCAGCAGGGACCACTTGGATACCTGCTGAAAATGGAGCAAATTATACTTGAAAATGTTCAAGTACTTTTATACTTAAGGATGATTAGTGTTTCAAATTCCAAGTCATCTTTATAAATTTCAAGCTTTGTAAAACGCATAACTAACTTATAAGAATAAAACAAACCAAACAAAAGACCCACATGGTTTTCATAAACAATAATTGAAGTAATTAAGAATGAGAACACTGAAGTATTTATGGATTTTGTTCATTGTTGATATATTGAGTAAGTGTTGTTGTCGTTAGCTAATGCTGGATTTCTGACAATGAAGTCATTAATCCTCTTGCTCTCCAATATTTTTCACTGATGGATGGGGCACTAGAAGTGGCCGGGCATATTTGAAGGTGGTCTCGATCCATTTCCTCTTGCAGATCACATAGAGGACAGAGTGGTGAAGAATATATCCCAATTCTGTTTAAATGTTTTGCCAGACAATCATGTCCTGTAATCAACCTGAAGGTTGCAACTGCTGTTTTTCGAGGATACTCAGGAATCACTGTTTGAATGTTTGGTAGTTCCCATCTTTTATTCTTTGATTTTTCATAGTAATATTTTGCAATAATTTTTTGAATTCAGAGTTGACTAATCTTTTAGCTGCATAAAATGGTAAATTAACTATAGATTTTTGTACACCCCTGGTACCCTTTTTTGCAAGAAAATCAGCTTTCTCATTACCACTCAGTCCACAGTGAGCCGGTATCCATTGGAAGACTAGGTGTTTTTGAAGTGCTGTTAGATGGCTAAGCATCTTCCAACATTCTATAATAGTTTGGTTTTTTGGTGACAACTTGGAAGTAATTGCTATAATTGCTGCCCTGGAATCTGAGAGAATAACTGCTTGCTGAAAATGTGAAATTCTGTACAAAAGATTTTGTAGGGCCATTTGAATTGCTTCAATTTCTCCATCAAAGTTAGTAGTTCCATAACTTAAAGATTTGTAATAGGAAAAGAGGTGACATGTGACTCCAGCACCTGCTCCATCTTGGTTTGATATCAATGATCCATCAGTATAAATATGGAGCCACTCATGTTCTGGAAATCTAGTATGGATTGTCTCTAATGCCAATAATTTTAGAACACTAGTTGGAGTATCACTTTTCTTAACTTCTTCTGTCAGGTGTAAATAATATGTGATGTCTAATGTATGTGTCGGATTGACTTTAGATATGAAGTTTTCCTTTGAATTAGGAAGGTGTACATGAACAGACACATTCTTTATTTTCTCCAATTGTAAAAAATTTTACAAGGATCGTCAAATTCTATGTACATACAATACAAGTTATTTACATAAATATGAAACTAGTTGAGACTATTGGGAAGTGCAATATACCATATTTTATCAATTTTTGTACTCTTCTACAGAGTAAAATGCCTTTTCTAATAGATAAGATTTAATATGCTTTAGTTTGATTTTTTCATTTGTTATCTGTTTAATTCTAGATGGTAGATGGTTGTACAGATCTTTGCTACTATTTTCTATGCACTTATTATTTAGACCACCTATAGGTCTATTTCTAAAATAATAAACATCCTTCTTGATGTCTTGAATTTTGGAAAGAAAGCTCTCCTGAGTCTTTAGTGTATGTGTAAAATTTCTCTTGTGCCATGTATTGAATGGGAGTGTGATCAACTTTTCGTGTTGAATAAGAGCCGCTTTTCCTATTTCATATTCAATGGGGTATTGGTTGGTTAGTATTTCCATAGCTGCTATTGGTGTGGTTTTGATAGTACCTGTAATTAATCTCAGACTTTGGTTTTGAAAGATTTGAATTTTTTTTTGTGTTTGCTGTTACAAGAACTTCGCTCCAGTAAGTAAATAATGGTTTTATATATACATTGTATGTTGTGTTAAGCGTTGCTCTGGAACATCCCCACTTCATTCCTGTTAGACGTTTTAACAGTGAAAGGCGCCTCTCTGCTCTTTGTATTACATTTTCTATTTGTTTGGTCCATGTAAGTTTGGTATCAAATGTAACTCCTAAATACTTTGCTTCCTTTGTTTCTGGTAATTGTTGACCCTCAAAATTTAGTTTTATTTTTAGTGGTTTTTTTCTTAGTGAAAAAGATTTGGTAGTTTGATTTTGTTGTATTAACAGTCAATAAATTTTATTTGGTCCACCTCTGTAAGTTGGTTAAGGATTGTTGCATGGTTTTTTCCAGTTCTGTACTTTTGCTTTTTGTACTCAGGGGTCTCCGTCTAGGGGATATGTGAATGGTAACCACAAGGTACCCAAGCTGAGCAGAACATTACTTCCACTTACTGGTGTTTTGCTCCTCACTGTAACTTTCCTATCTGACCTTACCTTGGTCATCTCTTGTTCTCTTCTGACCCCGATGCTATTAGGGTTCCTGAGGGCTAGGGAGTCTTTATTTTTCCAACCTCTCCATTTCTCTAATTTTTCTATAAAACCTTAACCCCTAACATGCTGGCCTGTCATGGCATGTAATACGTCTTCTGATTGGTAATCAGAGGATATGGTCGGTGAATTTATTTTGATAATTCTCCCGGTCAGGTCGGTGAGACCCTAAACCAACAACAGGTGTGGTCCCCCAGACATTCTGGGGGTTGTGAGAGAGTATGGTGCTCTCTAAAAAACGGTTACTATTACTACTATTGCTCTCTTTTTTATGAAATATGACTCGAGGGGTAAAATGTTCCGGAGTTAAAATAGTCCCACATTCGGATCTCCGGGCGGGGACTACTTCTCGAGAACCAAAACATTATACTATTGAGTAAGTGTTTAAACCTTCAAAACTGTACATCAATAATATTTAATGTTAACTTTCATTTCTAATTAATTATTGGCACTTCAAAGGAAGAAAAAAAGGCAAACACAGAAAGAAAGAAAAAACAAATATAATAAAAAATTTTATTAACCTCTTGAGGGATATGGACGTCATATGACGTCCATTTAAAATGGCGGATGAGCGATATGGGCGTCCTGTGCGTTTAAGCATTTAACCCTTATTTATCCCTTATGCAACTCAACTTATTATAATTTTCCCTTTATGAAACATTTTAGTAAGGTCTATATACTTTATTGGCTTACCTTAATATGTTCGTTCTGCAGTGATTTACCTCAAAACAGGGATAAACACACAAGGGTAGGTACATCTCCACATTCGCGAATTCCCTTCTTGCGGCACACGAAACACTTTCGAAATGGGCGGGACTTCTTTGCTGTTGGTGGTATCCTTTTAGGATAATGTTTTCCTTGAAGTCTGAGGGGTGCAGGGGTTTTGGATTTTCAACCCCCAACGTGGTATTGTTCAATTAGGCTGTGAGTTATTTATAGTCGGTAGTCAAGGTCGGTCATTGTCCTGTGTGGGTTTAGAGAGCTGTCCAAATCCCCAAACAATTGTATATGGTTATATCCAGTTGGTGCAAAAACTCCTTTTTATACCACTTCTCCCTTCAGCTACAAGCAGGAAAGAATACGTATGTATTTCAACAAAGAAAGACACGGACTCTACTCAGTTACGAAACTCGCGTAAGCAAAAGTTGTAATGTTGATCTATTCTGATGACTAAGAGACCACGCAAGCAGTAGCGATGTATTTCACAGGATGCTGATGCATTAGCCACACATACAATGGGTGTTTCTTTACTGAATCTTTCCCAGAACATATATTAGATGCGTTCGACAGAGCAAAGTTGACTTTTCACCACAGTGAAGCAATGTTGTGCCATTTCAACCTTTTGTAAATACAACTCAACTTTGCTGATGACGTACATTTATACTGCAAATAACGAGTTTTATACCAGTTTTTGTTTCATTAAAATAACTTAATATTTACACAAAATACAGCTGTGTATATACGAAGCGCATTTAAGAATTTAAATGCTAGCAGTTCTCGGCTCGCGGACATTTAAATGGCCATCGCTCAAGAGGACCCCCAGAATGTCTGGAGGACCACACCTGTCATTGGTTTACAGGTCTCACCGACCTGACCGGGAGAATTATCAAAATAAATTCATCGACCACATCCTCTGATTACCAATCAGAGGACGTATTACATGCCATGACAGGTCAGCATGTTAGGGGTTAAGATTTTATAGAGAAATGGAGAGGTTGGAAAAATAAAGACTCATCGGGAACCCTAATAGCATCAGGGTCGGAAGAGAACAAGAGTGTAAAAATATGTAACATATGTAAAAATATGTAAAATGAAACTTGAGTATAGCAATGTCCACAATTCAATTCGCACACATTATCTGTTACCGTGTGTTCACATATAAAGGAATAGAACATTTAACTGCATAAGAAAAAATCCAGACTCCAGTACTCAAGTTCACAAGTCCTACATTATGTATTAAGTTTATGTATATCTTGAAATACAATCGAGGACATATGCTACTAAAAGCCACCAATTGTTTTCAGAATGAGTACAACAATGCACAAGGACTAAAATGTTATAAATTTCATGAAAGTAACTATGATCTATTTCATTCATTAAGAAGAAATTGAAAATTAACTAAGGTCATCCACTTATAAAAACTATATTGGGGCAGGGTAACTATTTTCTTTTTTCACATACTCCAATTGCTCAACATCCTACAACTTTTAATTACAATACATACACTTACTGAAACATTTGAACTGCCAGGTGTTGTCCCATACCCAGAAGATGGCAAAGAGGCCACTGACCATCTCCTGCCATCGCCCCTGAAACAGAAGTAATGCTTTATTTGGATAAATTCTTTCATGGAACATATAGGCCAGTCATGTCAACAGGCGCTACTGGTGGCAAGAGCATTCTAAATGCAATGGTAGCATGCTCTTCGACCTTCAGCATTCCAAGTGACTGTACAGTGAACTCCCTCAACCTTGCGAGAGACACTGTACCTGGGGGTAACCGTCGCACTGAGCTTGGGTATACATAGACATGGCTCTGTCAAAACCTACTACGTCTTCTGTTTCCAATATTAAATATTTTGATTCAGCTTGGGAAGAGCAGAATTCATATGACACTCGTGTTGATATACAAAAATTAGAAAAAAACATTCTGTATTTTTGACACATTTCTTTCTTTTTGTTTTACCTATGGTCATCATCTACGACAAGATGGTCGAAACATTGATTTTATCCAATTTGATGCGGTAAAATCCCGATGGCCAAGATATTTTTAATGCTGGCCGTGGAAGCTTGACAGAATATATTTCTAAATCTTATTGACAATGCTGCAAAAATAATAGCTATGTTTGGCAGCATTTATATGTGCGAGCAGGCATTTTCCATAATGAAGTTGCTGAAAAATCAGCAGAGGTCTCGGATCAGTGATAATCTGCATAATAGTTTACATATATGTCCTGCCAATAACCTACATCCCAATTTTAAAGAATTAGCATATTCATATGGAAAGAAGAAAATGAAGAAGTAAAATTTTCAATGACAACACTGCAACCGCGTAATTGTACGACAGTGCAACAGTCCCCCATTGCTGCCCTGTGCTCCCAGTGCATTCAAGCTAACTTCATAGGACCAAAGTTGACATGACTGATGTAGGCTATAATGACTTTGTATGGACAAAATAAATCTTGCTCTACCTCTAGTTACTTGATACTGCCTAAAAAGTGCCTCATGCCCAAAACTTATGTTAACAAAGTTACTACAGTTGGGTTCTGAAAGATATGGACTGAAAGAGTATTGAAGACCATACTTCAACAACCTCTCTAGAAGTGGTTTTAGATGACTAAAGTGCTCTTCGACATGTTTTGAAGCAAAAGCCCAGATAAGGGAATGCAAAACTGAGTCCATTCAATACTTCATTGATGAAACACTGGAACATGGATGGAGCATTTTGGAGACCAAAACTCTTGACAAATTCAAACAACTCAGTGTAATTATAGCTCTTTTATGCTTGTCTTCCTCTGCTACTGGAATTTGAAAATAAGCTTTAAATGTGTCAATTTTGGAGAATACCTTTTTACCTTCCAGAATATTATGGAAGTCTTCAATTCTTGGAATGGGATACTTGTCTGGAAAGGTTCATTCACTCAGCCTTCTATAGTCTCCACAAGAGCAAAGAGAGCCATTCTTATTTATCAAATGAAGTGGACTGGCCCGCTCTGTAATTGTCTGGCGATTGCATGGTTCAACATAAACTGGAATTCTTGCTTTACCTGCTATAACCAATAGGGTACTAAAGGCCTCACTCTTGAGTAGTTATATAACATTTAAGATTGTGCGAGATCTTCCAAGTACCAAATTCATTGATATTTTTTCACAGCAGGAGCTAAACAAGTCAGGAAATTGAATAGTGTTGATCAGTGTACTTACAACTTCCTTGTCTGAAATGGACATTTTGCTCACATGTTTGCTCATTCCATCAATTAATCGCTTGTGGATATCAATGCACAAACTAAATTAATTCAAAAAATTTGCTCCAAATATTTGTTTTTCAATCTTGGCATCTATAAACGGCCAATGAAATTGTCTGTGTAGTGCTAAGTTCAAAGTTAGAGTTTTAATACCATACATTGTAGTCTCAGTTCCATTAGCTGTAAACAATTTAAATGAATTCGGTCTCTGTTCCTTGCTGGAATTACTGAAACATCTGCATCACTAAATATTAGAAACTGCAGAGCTGTCCTTTTGTCTCTTAAGAACAACCAGTGTTTGCGGCTTCTATCCTCTGCCTCGGCATCTGAACTCACCACTAAATTTACTCCCATTGGAGTTTCCTGGTGATGGAATTTTCCACGAACAAGGCTGCTTACATTTCTCCAGAATACATTATTGTTCGAACCAGAAGTGGTAAAACAATATTTACCTTTAGGGTCATATCTTCCTCAGCTATGGTTACAATTTCAGCTTGGGCTTCGATTGTAAGGTCTTTGGCTTCAGCTTTGGCTGTTATGTTCATTTGACCTAAAAGTTGCAATTTGCTTTTTCAGCTGCAAAATTTCAGCCATGAGTTCACCAATCATTGCACATTTTGAACCCTGACTATTCACAGAACATATATCGTATGTGGATTCATTTCCAACATTTGATCTGCCATCAGTGCAACCTGCTCCAAGATACTCCTATCCCATGATAATTTCTTCACTGAATCTGGAAACTTCTCCAACCAAAGGTTTCTAAGGACCCTCTTGGACAGAACTTTGCCTTTCTCTGAGAAGTTGCCTATGTTTATAATCATGTAACTAGAAACATGTGAGCAGTCTTTTAATTTTCTTACCCTCACTCTTCTTGAAAATATCAAGGACTCTTGGTATAGTGAAGATATACTTAGTTGTTCCGAATCCAGTAACATTCTATATATTCTCTATGTACTTAGGTTTAGCTGGGCAACGATATAGTTGAACATTGTTTTTTCTTAGGTGATCCTATTAACAGCAAATTGTGCCTCCATCTGATAGAACCAAATTTCGGACTTCTCTGACCAAAATGCAGGAATTTTTATGCTTACCTCATTGGCTTCACATTTTTCATCTCTATTTCTTTCATATCCAACATCGCTATTTCCAGTGCAGATAATGTTCTGCAATTACCAATAAATAAATTGGCAATCATGTCAGGGCCACCAATATGTTATTGCTACAATTATTAATAAAATAATTTCTTATTTTTACAAAAATAGAGGCCTTTATTTATGCTCTAATATAAAACACTTTTGTCACAGATCATAGTTTTTTTTTTCTTTCTTTGCTTAGGTGAGCAAGAATGAAAGTTCATTTTCACTGCCTTCTAAGCACTGCTACAACTTACACAATCTGTGAGATTTGACAGTTTAATTAAATTAGTTATGTATATTAGAATTTAAACAACTATCCATCACCATGCACTTACCTTTTCACAGGTGCAAAAGCAAAATGTTGACTTGGAGACATCCTGGGGCTCTCCAATGGGCTGGCTGCAACATAAAATGTTGTAATCAAAATCATCATTCTTTAATTAAATGCTAGAAATTAATATAATAGTAACATATATCAAAGAAATATGGGAGTAAAGAACAGAAGTTATCATATTATATCCACCAGTAATGTTCAACACTTTCCTTCTTATGTCTGATCAATTTTAAGTATAATAACAACAGGGAGAGAAAAAAAGTTCCAAACAGGCTGTGTGGTGTTTTGCCTGCCCATGTTCTCAGTACTCGTTGTCATCTACTGCTATCATAGAAAGGCATAGATGAAACCATACAACAGTTTTAAAATTAGTTTTAACAGTTATTATACACACCTGAAGCTATTGACAGTGAAGCAATATAATCCACCAACATCACAAAGTATGTAGACACCAACAGCTTCACTTAGCTAAAATTGAGTTGTACACATTACACAACCAACATGTTTCAGCAGCCTTTCTGCCATTTTCAAGGTAAACTGACCTTGGCCAACCTTGCTACGAATGAGTTCAATCCCAGGGATCCACATAAGGTATTTGCGACGGATGAAGCAGCGTCTGGAAAATGGTCAGGATGTGTGATTTACTACATTCCCATGAGGAACTGAAATCGATTCAAGTTCATTCCAGATTGAATACTACATGGAAACATGGATTCAGATTGAATGACTCTTGGATCTGATGCTCTTAGAATGTAGGATCAGATCAAAATTTTGTTGAATGGAAACAATCGATTTGAATATGCCAAAGATGTTATCATATGTGGTACTCATAATACGCTGCACATTTTCCACTTGCTGCTGGTCATTTGTTAATGTTTTTAAAAATTTGTGGCATTCATATCACAAATTAGCTTTGTGAACTGAAAATTTTTATGAATTTAAAGGAAACGCTGCATTAGAGAAATGTTTGGACAGCTGCCAAAACAACAGCACCTCTTGAAATATTTTGGGAACACAAAATTTACATATATACTTAGGCTTTCACGGCCAGTGTCTTGTCTATTAGAAATGTTTAGTTCTTCCGGGCTTGTACGCCGTGGTCTAGAAGGCATTGTAGATACCAACGTTTTGCCAAGTACTGCACTTGGCATCATCAGGGTAATACGATCCACTTCTGCACTGGTCAGAGTTTGAATCTGGAAGCACAGAAACAGTGGCAGTAAAGACCGTTAACGTCCGTTAGGGTTATTTATATGCGTGGGGGTGGGCAGGGCATTGTTGCACTGGCTACGGTAGTGATTGGCTAGTTGTAGGCGGGATTTTATTACAACTGTTGTGTGTATCTGCATATAGCATGGATACCGGTCTTAGATAAACTTTCAGACACACACAACAGTTGTAATAAAACCCCGCCTACAACTAGCCAATCACTACCGTAGCCAGTGCAACAATGCCCTGCCCACCCCCACGCATATAAATAACCCTAACGGACGTTAATGGTCTTTACTTCCACCGTTCCTCTGCTTCCACATTCAAACTCTGACCAGTGCAGAAGTGGATTGTGTTACCCTGATGATGCTAAGCGCAGCACTTGGCGAAATGTTGGTATCTACAATGTCTTCTAGACCACGGCCTACAAGCCTGGAAGAACTAAACATTTCTAATAGACAAAATTTACAAATTATTTGACAACAAGAGTTACAAAAATGTGAATCTATCAACATGTGCAGAAAGAAATGTTGGAAAAAAGATTATGTGAACAAAACAGTCGAGCAAGCAAAAAATAAATGGAAAAGTTTGAAAACAACATACAGGGCTTGTCAGAGGGAGAATAAAAGAAATGGAGCAGAAAGGAAAGAATATTCTGAGCAGATCAATGACATCTTGGGAAGTCAGTCTCCACCTGCAATAGAAGGTATGGATACCATGTGGGACAAGTTCTGTGGGAGACAGTGGTAAGCCCTGATATAACAACGGAAGAAATTGGTGAATTATTAGTTTCTTCAGCCCCAAGCACCAGCTTTGCAGAGTTATCACTGTCGTCTACCTGTAGTCTGAGGACATACCAAAAACAACACCAAGCAGCAGACAATAGTCTTAAAAATTTCATACAGCAACAGCAGCATCTAATGGAAGACATTTTTAAGAGGCAACAAGAACATGAAAACTGACCAGTAAAAGATGTGAGGAGCTGCAAATTCATGTTAGCAGCATCTCAGCAGAAATGGACTGCCTTTCTTGGACTTACAAACTCCCCATTTCCAATGATGCCACTACCATCAACACCATATCCAAGAGGTCAACTAGCATCAACACCATTATAGCCATACTGGCCATGCACATCAACAGAAACATCAGCAAGTCAAGATAGCAGAGAAAATCAGATTCTGGACAGCCAGGAATAAAATAAACATTTATTAAAATACAGCATCCATAATATCACAGTTCGTAGTGATAATGGAAACCAGGGATAAAATAAACCTTGGTTAAAGCTGGTGTACCTACTACAGTTTATAGTTGCAACTAATGCATCTGTTAAATATCAAATTTTATACTTAAGCTCAGCATCTTCCAACTGAGTGGAGTGGCTCAGGCAGGAGCATCTTCCAACAGAGGGGAATGGCTCAAGCAGGAGCATCTTCCAACTGAGGGGAATGGCCAAGGCCGTAGCATCTTCCAACTGAGGGGAATGGCTCAGGCAGGAGCATCTTCCAACTGAGGGGAATGGCTCAAGCAGGAGCATCTTCCAACTGAGGGGAATGGCTCAGGCAGGAGCATCTTCCAACTGAGGGGAATGGCTCAGGCAGGAGCATCTTCCAACTGAGGGGAATGGCCCAGGCAGGAGCATCTTCATACTGAGGGGAATGGCTCAGGCAGGAGCATCTTTCAACTGAGGGGAATGGCTCAGGCAGGAGCATCTTCCAACTGAGGGGAATGGCCCAGGACGTAGCATCTTGCAACTGAGGGGAGAGGCTCAGGCAGGAGCATCTTAAAACTGAGGGGAGTGGCTCAAGCAGGAGCATCTTCCAACTGAGGGGAGTGGCTCAGGCAGGAGCATCTTCCAACTGAGGGGAGTGGCTCAGGCAGGAGCATCTTCCAACTGAGGGGAGTGGCTCAAGCAGGAGCATCTTCCAACTGAGGGGAGTGGCTCAGGCAGGAGCATTTCCAACTGAGGGGAGTGGCTCACGCAGGAGCATCTTCCAACTGAGGGGAGTGGCTCAGGCAGGAGCATCTTCCAACTGAGGGGAGTGGCTCAGGCACGAGCATCTTCCAACTGAGGGGAGTGGCTCAGGCACGAGCATCTTCCAACTGAGGGGAGTGGCTCAGGCAGGAGCATCTTCCAACTGAGGGGAGTGGCTCAGGCAGGAGCATCTTCCAACTGAGGGGAGTGGCTCAGGCAGGAGCATCTTCCAACTGAGGGGAGTGGCTCAGGCAGGAGCATCTTCCAACTGAGGGGAGTGGCTCAGGCAGGAGCATCTTCCAACTGAGGGGAGTGGCTCAGGCAGTTGCATCTTCCAACTGAGGGGAGCGGCTCAGGCAGGAGCATCTTCCAACTGAGGGGAGCCGCTCAGGCAGGTGCATCTTCCAACTGAGGGGAATGGCTCAGGCAGGAGCATCTTCCAACTGAGCGGAGTGGCTCAAGCAGGAGCATCTTCCAACTGAGGGGAGTGGCTCAAGCAGGAGCATCTTCCAACTGAGGGGAGTGGCTCAAGCAGGAGCATCTTCGAACTGAGGGGAGTGACTCAAGCAGGAGCATCTTCCAACTGAGGGGAGTGGCTCAGGCAGGAGCATCTTCGAACTGAGGGGAGTGACTCAAGCAGGAGCATCTTCCAACTGAGGGGAGTGGCTCAGGCAGGAGCATCTTCCAACTGAGGGGAGTGGCTCAGGCAGGAGCATCTTCCAACTGAGGGGAGTGGCTCAAGCAGGAGCATCTTCCAACTGAAGGGAGTGGCTCAAGCAGAAGCATCTTCCAACTGAGGGGAGTGGCTCAAGCAGAAGCATCTTCCAACTGAGGGGAGTGGCTCAGGCAGGAGCTTATTCCAACTGAGGGGAGTGGCTCAAGCAGGAGCATCTTCCAACTGAGGGGAGTGACTCAAGCAGGAGCATCTTCCAACTGAGGGGAGTGGCTCAGGCAGGAGCATCTTCCAACTGAGGGGAGTGGCTCAGGCAGGAGCATCTTCCAACTGAGGGGAGTGGCTCAGGCAGGAGCATCTTCCAACTGAGGGGAGTGGCTCAAGCAGGAGCATCTTCCAACTGAAGGGAGTGGCTCAAGCAGAAGCATCTTCCAACTGAGGGGAGTGGCTCAGGCTGGAGCTTATTCCAACTGAGGGGAGTGGCTCAAGCAGGAGCATCTTCCAACTGAGTGGAGTGGCTCAAGCAGGAGCATCTTCCAACTGAGGGGAGTGGCTCAAGCAGGAGCATCTTCCAACTGAGGGGAGTGGCTCAAGCAGGAGCATCTTCCAACTGAAGGGAATGGCTCAAGCAGGAGCATCTTCCAACTGAGGGGAGTGGCTCAAGCAGGAGCATCTTCCAACTGAAGGGAATGGCTCAAGCAGGAGCATCTTCCAACTGAAGGGAATGGCTCAAGCAGGAGCATCTTCCAACTCAGTGGAGTGGCTCAGGCAGGAGCATCTTCCAACTGAGGAGAGTGGCTCAAGCAGGAGCATCTTCCAACTGACTGGATTGGCTCAGGCAGGAGCATCTTCCAACTGAGGAGAGTGGCTCAAGCAGGAGCATCTTCCAACTGACTGGAGTGGCTCAGGCAGGACCATCTTTCAACTGAGGGGAGTGGCTCAGGCAGGAGCATCTTCCAACTGAGGGGAGTGGCTCAGGCAGGAGCATCTTCCAACTGAGGGGAATGGCTCAGGCAGGAGCATCTTCCAACTGAGTAGAATGGCTCAGGCAGGAACATCTTCCAAATGAGGGGAGTGGCTCAAGCAGGAGCATCTTCCAACTGAGGGGAATGGCTCAGGCAGTAGCATCTTCCAACTGAGGGGAGTGGCTCAAGCAGGAGCATCTTCCAACTGAGGGGAGTGGCTCAAGCAGGAGCATCTTCCAACTGAACGGAATGGCTCAGGCAGTAGCATCTTCCAACTGAGGGGAATGGCTCAGGCAGTAGCATCTTCCAACTGAAGGGAATGGCTCAGGCAGTAGCATCTTCCAACTGAAGGGAATGGCTCAGGCAGTAGCATCTTCCAACTGAGGGGAGTGGCTCAGGCAGGAGCATCTTCCAACTGAGGGGAATGGCTCAGGCAGGAGCATCTTCCAACTGAGGGGAATGGCTCAGGCAGGAGCATCTTCATACTGAGGGGAATGGCCCAGGCAGGAGCATCTTCATACTGAGGGGAATGGCCCAGGCAGGAGCATCTTTCAACTGAGGGGAATGGCTCAGGCAGGAGCATCTTTCAACTGAGGGGAATGGCTCAGGCAGGAGCATCTTCCAACTGAGGGGAATGGCCCAGGACGTAGCATCTTGCAACTGAGGGGAGAGGCTCAGGCAGGAGCATCTTAAAACTGAGGGGAGTGGCTCAAGCAGGAGCATCTTCCAACTGAGGGGAGTGGCTCGGGCAGGAGCATCTTCCAACTGAGGGGAGTGGCTCAGGCAGGAGCATCTTCCAACTGAGGGGAGTGGCTCAGGCAGGAGCATCTTCCAACTGATGGGAGTGGCTCAGGCAGGAGCATCTTCCAACTGAGGGGAGTGGCTCAGGCAGGAGCATCTTCCAACTGAGGGGAGTGGCTCAGGCAGGAGCATCTTCCAACTGAGGGGAGTGGCTCAGGCAGGAGCATCTTCCAACTGACGAGAGTGACTCAGGCAGGAGCATCTTCCAACTGAGGGGAGTGGCTCAGGCAGGAGCATCTTCCAACTGAGGGGAGCGGCTCAGGCAGTAGCATCTTCCAACTGAGGGGAGCGGCTCAGGCAGGAGCATCTTTTAACTGAGGGGAGCGGCTCAGGCAGGAGCATCTCCAACTAAGGGCAGTGGCTCAGGCAGGAGCATCTTCCAACTGAGGGGAGTGGCTCAAGCAGGAGCATCTTCCAACTGAGGGGAGTGGCTCAGGCAGGAGCATCTTCCAACTGAGGGGAATGGCTCAGGCAGGACCATCTTCCACCTGAGGGGAGTGGCTCAGGCAGGAGCATCTTCCAACTGATTGGAGTGGCTCAAGCAGGAGCATCTTCCAACTGAGGGGAGTGGCTCTGGCAGGAGCATCTTCCAACTGAGGGGAGTGGCTCAGGCAGGAGCATCTTCCAACTGAGGGGAGTGGCTCAGGCAGGAGCATCTTCCAACTGAGGGGAGTGGCTCAGGCAGGAGCATCTTCCAAATGAGGGGAGTGGCTCAGGCAGGAGCATCTTCCAAATGAGGGGAATGGCTCAGGCAGGAGCATCTTCCAACTGAGGGGAGTGGCTCAGGCAGGAGCATATTCCAACTGAGGGGAATGGCTCAGGCAGGAGCATCTTCCAACTGAGGGGAGTGGCTCAGGCAGTAGCATCTTCCAACTGAGGGGAGTGGCTCAAGCTGGAGCATCTTCCAACTGAGGGGAGTGGCTCAAGCTGGAGCATCTTCCAACTGAGGGGAGTGGCTCAGGCAGGAGCATCTTCCAACTGAGGGGAGTGGCTCAGGCAGGAGCATCTTCCAACTGAAGGGAATAGCTCAGGCAGGAGCATCTTCCAACTGAGGGGAGTGGCTCAAGCAGGAGCATCTTCAAACTGAAGGGAATGGCTCAGGCAGGAGCATCTTCCAACTGAGGGGAGTGGCTCAAGCAGGAGCATCTTCCAACTGAGGGGAGTGGCTCAAGCAGGAGCATCTTCCAACTGAGGGGAATGGCTCAGGGAGGAGCATCTTCCAACTGAGGTGAATGGCTCAGGCAGGAGCATCTTCCAACTGAGGGGAATGGCTCAGGCAGTAGCTTCTTCCAACTGAGGGGAATGGCTCAGGCAGGAGCATCTTCCAGCTGAGTGGAGTGGCTCAAGCACGAGCATCTTCCAAATGAGGGGAGTGGCTCAAGCAGGAGCATCTTGCAACTGAGGGGAGTGGCTCAGGCAGGAGCCTCTTCCAACTGAGGGGAATGGCTCAAGCAGGAGGATCTTCCAACTGAGCGGAGTGGCTCAAGCACGAGCATCTTCCAACTGAGGGGAGTGGCTCAAGCAGTAGCATCTTCCAACTGAGGGGAATGGCTCAGGCAGGAGCATCTTCCAACTGAGGGGAATGGCTCAGGCAGGAGCATCTTCCAACTGAGGGGAGTGGCTCAGGCAGGAGCATCTTCCAACTGAGGGGAGTGGCTCAAGCAGGAGCATCTTCCAACTGAGGGGAGTGGCTCAAGCCGGAGCATCTTCGAACTGAGGGGAGTGGCTCAAGCAGGAGCATCTTCCAACAAGGGGAGTGACTCAAGCAGGAGTATCTTCCAACTGAGGGGAGTGGCTCAGGCAGGAGCATCTTCCAACTGAAGGGAATGGCTCAAGCAGGAGCATCTTCCAACTGAGGGGAGTGGCTCAAGCAGGAGCATCTTCCAACTGAAGGGAATGGCTCAAGCAGGAGCATCTTCCAACTGAAGGGAATGGCTCAAGCAGGAGCATCTTCCAACTGAGGAGAGTGGCTCAAGAGGGAGCATCTTCTAACTGAGTGGAGTGGCTCAGGCAGGACCATCTTTCAACTGAGGGGAGTGGCTCAGGCAGGAGCATCTTCCAACTGAGTAGAATGGCTCAGGCAGGAACATCTTCCAAATGAGGGGAGTGGCTCAAGCAGGAGCATCTTCCAACTGAGGGGAGTGGCTCAGGCAGGAGCATCTGCCAACTGAACGGAATGGCTCAAGCAGGAGCATCTTCCAACTGAGGGGAATGGCTCAGGCAGTAGCATCTTCCAACTGAGGGGAGTGGCTCAGGCAGTAGCATCTTCCAACTGAGGGGAGTGGCTCAGGCAGTAGCATCTTCCAACTGAGGGGAGTGGCTCAAGCAGGAGCATCTTCCAACTGAACGGAATTGCTAAAGCAGGAGTATCTTCCAACTGAGGGGAGTGGCTCAAGCAGGAGCATCTTCCAACTGAGGGGAGTGACTCAAGCAGGAGCATCTTCCAACTGAGGGGAATGGCTCAAGCAGGAGCATCTTCCAACTGAAGGGAATGGCTCAGGCAGGAGCATCTTCCAACTGAAGGGAATGGCTCAGGCAGGAGCATCTTCCAACTGAGGAGAGTGGCTCAGGCAGGAGCATCTTCCAACTGAGGGGAGTGGCTCAGGCAGGAGCATCTTCCAACTGAGGGGAGTGGCTCAGGCAGGAGCATCTTCCAACTGAGGGGAGTGGCTCAGGCAGGAGCATCTTCCAACTGAGGGGAGTGGCTCAGGCAGGAGCATCTTCCAACTGAGGGGAGTGGCTCAGGCAGGAGCATCTTCCGACTGAGGGGAGTGGCTCAGGCAGTAGCATCTTCCAACTGAGGGGAGTGGCTCAGGCAGTAGCTTCTTCCAACTGAGGGGAGTGGCTCAGGCACTGGCATCTTCCAACTGAGGGGAGTGGCTCAGGCAGGAGCATCTTCCAACTCAGGGGAGTGGCTCAGGCAGGAGCATCTTCCAACTGAAGGGAATGGCTCAGGCAGGAGCATCTTCCAACTGAAGGGAATGGCTCAGGCAGGAGCATCTTCCAACTGAAGGGAATGGCTCAGGCAGGAGCATCTTCCAACTGAGGGGAGTGGCTCAGGCAGGAGCATCTTCCAACTGAGGGGAGTGGCTCAAGCAGGAGCATCTTCGAACTGAGGGGAGTGGCTCAAGCAGGAGCATCTTCGAACTGAGGGGAGTGGCTCAAGCAGGAGCATCTTCCAACTGAAGGGAATGGCTCAAGCAGTAGTATCTTGCAACCGAGGATGGTGAGGTGGAGGCACTCGTATGGTGTGAAAGATGGTTCACCTTGAAGCTGCGGTGGGGGAGTCATGTGGTGTGCGTGGAAGTATTTGTGGGGAAACATCTTTGTTAGAAAGGTGGTGGGCAGACACAGAGGACCAGGATTGTTCACTTTTACAGTCAATGGTGACTAGGATTTTTCACTATTATAGATTGTCCATTGATTTTTGGCCAAAGAAAGTTTTGTACGAGAGGTTAGATGTAAGTCACTATTCAACTTTTCCAGGAACACTGGCATCAAGAGGCCACGTATATTACATACTATCAACCTCAATAACTGTTTGCACTGAATTTTTACTATTCTCATTGCTGTTTCCATCACATTGCCTTGGATAATAGTTTGTCAATCCTTCCTTCTACTATGGCTTCTTTATGGCAGTATTCTTGTTCAATGTTTTTGACATGAAGGCATGCCTGTTCCCATTCCGTTTGTCCAATTTCCTAAAATCTTTGCCTGCAGGGGATTTCAACATCTTTTAATTTAAAGCTTAATTTCCTAGAAGCTATCCATTGCTTTATATCTCCCTGCATTAATTCAGTGGGGTTCAGATCTGGGTGGTATGTGAAAGTGTTTGAGTTGTGTGGTTATGTTCAGCCAATATTTGATCAATTGTAATATTTCTTCTGAGCCGGCTTATTGGCCAAGATTAAATCATACAAATGTGTCTGTGTATTGTGCTCATCAAATGAAATGTGATTTTGTAGCCAGGACTATGAATTCATACACAACAGCTTTGCAATGAAAAGCCATTCTATATTCCCTTTAAAACTTTTGTTTTCTCTGTGAAGTATATGTATGTGCTTGATGAACGTAATTCAAATATATTCCAATGGAAAATGCATTTCAAAACCAAAACTATTGTATGAAATAACAAATGTTAAAAAATAGTCTCAACTTTTGTGCAACTTTCCTATTCGTACAGCAGTTAAGAATATCCACTGCATCATAAACAGCTCCAACAGGCATGTGTTTCTAAGGTTGCTACACGCTGCTGTGATCACAGATGTGTACATATGTTCTGTCAGTAGCAAAATGGAACAGGAAAAAGAGCTTAGTTCTGACCTTAAGCAGGTAATCATAAACTTGGCACTTACAGGGAATTCACTCAGAAAAATAGGGCAAACAGTTAATAAATCGCACTCTACCATTCAGTACATAGTGAACAGATTTAAGAAGCAAGAAGAATTTATGAAGAAAACCTAAAGAAAGTGGATTGAATGCATGAGAGGAACATTTCATTAGAAGTTGAATCCGAGAAAATCCAAAATTAAGTGCTCCTCAGTTACGACCATTAGTAGAAAATGCGTCTGGAAAGAAGATGTCGGACCAAACTATCTGTCATGTGTTATGGAAGTATGGATGTCATAGCCAAACACCATGGAAAAAGCCTTATGTAAGTGCAGCAAACAGGAAGAAACGAGTTGCGTTTGGTAAAGAGCACATCCATAAGTACCAAAACTTTTGGAACAGTGTGATATAGTTGGACGAAACTAAGATAAACCTCTTTGGGTCAGACGGGATAAACAGACTCTGAAGAAACGCAAATTCAGACTATGATCTCAGAAACACTCTTCCCACAGTGAAACATGGTAGTGGTTCCATCATCATTTGGGCCTGTATGTTATTCAACGGTGTTGGTAATATGCAATATGGTGGCATTATAAACAAGCACGAGTACTTCGACATTTTAAAGAACAATGTAAAGCAGAGTGCAGAGAAAATGGGCATGGCACCTGGTTATAGATTTCAGCAGGATGACACTCAACACAAGGCAAGACTAAACTTGAATTGGCTGATACGGAATATACCCTAATTGCTACAAACACCACCTCAGAGTCCAGAGTTGAATCCCATCGAGCATTTGTGGCGAATTTTGAAGAAACAAGTCTGTAAAAGAAGAGTCACATCTTAACAAGAGCATAAATGTATTGTGAAGAAGAATGGAATAAAATCAGCCCAGAGGAATGCAAGAACTTGCTACTTCTATGAAGAAAAGGTGCAACGCAGCTATCAAAGCCAAGAGGTACCCAACAAAGTATTAGTTTATCAATTCTGTTTTTGTTATTCAACTATTATTTCTAATGTGCGAATAGAAAAGTTGTACAAAAATGATCATGTTTCTTTTACAATTTAATTTAAATTCATTTGTAACTTCAAATATTAGTATTTATTTAAATCAAAATACAGCATTGGTTATATTGTTCAACATATACAAAATATATATTAATTAAAATGTATATTTCTGTAAATATTGAATCATTTCCTTAGAAAACTGAAGTGTACGAATAAGACTGTTCTATACTGTATCTGTTTTTAAAGAATTTGATGTTGCAGGTTTGTCTAACTGTGCATTATGGTAGGAAGCATTGTCAATTACTAAAACACAGTTAGGAGGTAAATTTGTAATTAACTCAGTACGAACCCACCTGATGTAGTTTTCAGTGTTTGTTTCTTTATGAAAGTCTCCCCTGTTCTCCACTGGGATCTGTAAATCAGGAGAGCATCTGGTATGAACCCGAACCTTCCACTTGCATGTATTATAATCATTCCCACCCCTTTGGATACAGATGCCATGAAACCTGAAGTGCTGTAATCACACCGAAGTTTTGGAACAGTGCGATTGCTATGTATATTGGTTTCGCCTTTGTAAACTATTGGGTGTCCTTTAGCTCTATATTTATGGAGACAAGCAAGATAAGCCTTGTGCAAAAAATGAACTGTGTGGTTTTTAAATCAAATATTCCTTTTATTTCTTGCACAATTTTTTAATTCAAAAGCTCATGAGCTTACCTTGAAAATTGATGGTTTCTCACAATTTCTGTAATTGTACTTTTGTTGTAGGTGCAGTCTTTTCTTCAGCCTACAAATTGTATATAGTGCATCAAATTACACACTTGTAAAAGTCGTTCATTTCAGCAACTCTTTTTGGGACGGTGTGCTTCTTTTTGTGGTTCCAAAGGAAGTTCCTTCTTGTTCATGTTTATGTTTATCTCCCACAATTCTGGGAACTGAGCTGTGCAATGTCTTGTCGGCTGCATTAACCCTTTCTTGCACCTTCTGAATTTCTTTCAATTACGCTGGAGAAAATCAATCCATATGTTTGGCTTCTTCCTTCATGTACTCAAATATTAGCAATAATCCCGCAACTTTGGCTATGTAAGAGTTTTTCCTTTTATTTTTGACACTATAGGAGACACCGTCATCTTAGTAACTAACTAGCATTCTAAAAGAATCTTCTGGGCTGATTTGTCGTGGTCTGCTGGAGTAATTGGGTACAGACATTTCATCCACAACTGCGGTGGAGATCATTGGAGGTGCACATGAAATCTTCTTGATGAAAGTTCAGTTGTATCTGAAGTGGTGACTGTCAGGGATAGGGTATTTATGTATAAAGGGGTTTTCCCTGATTAGCTCTGGGCCAACTGTGGTTGTACAGCTGGTGGGAGGGGCCTAGCTGCTTCTTGGTCACTACTAGTTCAAATTGTGATTGTCATTTAATGTCATCAATGATGGGATACCAAGTTCTGTTGAGCATAAGGGCTTCTTCCTTTCTGTTGAAATTGTTGGGGTGCTTATAAATTTCTATAACATTGTGCTGTAGTCGAGCATGGTAATGTAAGATGGTTGAGAGAATGCTGGTGTCTTGAAACTTGTATGGCATGTGCAGTGATCACTGACTTCACAAATTGCCCTAATTACAGCATCTCTCATGTTCAGTCAGCCTGGTGTTGATGCTATGTAGTGTCATGTCAATATACACTGCACCTCATTAACAGTAATCCAGTATATGCCAGTCAAGGAGAGGGGGTCCCTCGGATCCTTAGCTAAGCGTAGTGAGCTGTTGAGCTGTCTAGTAAGTTTGGAGATAGTGTTGATATTATGGCGTAGTAGCAAAAATTCAATCCTATCGGTTATGTTTCCAACATAAGGAAGGAATGCCATGCTTCCACTCTTAGGTGGGATTGGCTTGGCCAAAGTCAGCTGGCGTCTGGGTGATCAGAAGGTTCTCCTTACTTCCTGGGCAGAGCAGCCTGTAAGGCTTGTTCCAGATGGTGAAGTTCTTGTGGTAGTAGGTGTGCCTCCAAATGCTGGAAGTGTGATCCTCAACAGTTTTAATCATGGCCCGTTTCTGTCTTGGATTATGCTTACTCCAGCAGACCACAGCAAATCAGCCCAAAAGATTCTGCTAGAATTACTAACTCTGACCATGAAAGCCTACGCTAACTCATAACTAGCATTTGTTAAAATACCTGCATATGATCATGCCATACAAAACTTTTGCAATCAACTGTATTCAGGAAATGGAACAGAGGGAAGCAGAGCTATGTATTGTCGTAACATGAACTATATTGCCAATGTGTTACTGAGAGTAGGCCAGCTCCTTTGCAGGTCATCTGTCAAGAAAAAAATGTGTGATCTGTAAAAGTAATGGTGAACAATCCTGGTCCTGACACACTTAACACCTTCCCTCTGAATAATCCGAGGAAGCAGGATCTTCCACCACACCTGCCTATAGTGTGATGTTATTGCCCCCACTATCTTTGAATCCATGCATTGCATGCTGGGAATAGGAAGTGATGCAAGAACATCTATGTGGGGAGACAAAGAGTGAAAGTGATGCTGTCAAGTGTCACATCTTACCACTGCAAATAGCCTAATAACCTACCAGAACTGAGTGAGGTGGCACCGTAATAATGTCTGCGACTTGCATTCAGGAAGTTCTGGATTCAATTCCTGGGACCAACCTTCCTGACCAAAGGACTTTTGGGGTTTACCTGGGTTGCCAGGCAAATGCTGGTAAATATAATTACATTCCCCAAATTTCCCATCCCTCCATTTCCTTTCATCATCATTCTGTCCAGTCGTTTCAGATCATTGTGATGGGTGATAGCAGCACCTCAGTGTGAGGAATTTACAAATTGTAACTGCTGTTCTCAGTGTAGGGGTGACAATGTAGTCATCTGTCCTGGGGGAGGGGGTTTGTGAGTTTAAGGGTGCTCAACTTCGAGGTCATCAGTGTCCTGGGGGAGGGCTGGGTGTCAATCCCTGCAACTAGAAACTGCATGGAAAACACTAGTGCCAGGATGAACAATCTCTAGCACACGTTAGGGACCTCACACTGGCTCGCCCCTAGCCTGAGATCTGGCCTGCCCATAGAGCACTCCCACTTCATCCAGCTCCAGTTGTACTCTACCTCTCTAACAACCAGGAACCCCTATTTCTGTACACCAAACAATTATGAGGAAAGTAGACTTGAGAAGTCTCTCCAATGTATGCTGAATAAGATGCTATTGTTTATTCATTATCTCAAGTGTCTGGTATTTTTTCTCTTCTTTCTTAAGGCTAGTTTACATGATGACACTATGTTTGCAACTAGTTTCCCAAAATTATTATCAAGGAACTAATTGCTCAAGATGTTTACATAATGACAGTTGTATATACCGTAGTTTCATCGATCTTTACCATCTCGTTACAAGTGCTTTAAAGAATAGATGGTCAAGATATTACAGCAGCTACAGTAGTGGCTGAAATGGAATTACTGGCATTTAAAAATGACATAGAGTGAAAGAAATTAATAAAGTCTTGATCTTCAACTCAGAGAAGGTCATTTTGGGTCATAACCATTTGAGAGTGACTCTGGAGCAGTTAAACTTTTTGCTTCACATGAAATAAAAAAAAACAAGATACTGTAATGCGTGAAGCATTGTCACCAAAGCTGAGATTACAAATTACATTAAGATATCTTGCAAGTGGTGACTCATACTCACTACTACAGTTGGTGTGTCATGCTCCACAAAGTACTGTTTCAAAATTTGTCCGAGAGGTTTGCAACGCATTAGAGGAATATATTAAGGTAAGAATACCACTACAGAGCCCCGCTAATCTGAACCTCACAAATCCAAAATTTGGGATAATCAAAACAGAAAATCCATAGTTAAAATATCTGATGTGTTGCACTCACATGACTTTCTCTACTCTTGTATTAACCATTCTTACAATCTGTAAGTGCAAAGTAGGTGCAAAGGGAATATGGGAATACAGTAGGCTTTGAGTGATAGTCAAATCTTTAAGCTTTCAAATTCCATTCCATTGGCACAGCTAATATAAAAAGATGAATGATGTTCCATTTGATAGAAGTGTAAGTTCTCCAAAACTCACACAAATAACAAGGAATATCTCCAAAATGGTTCACTCTAAACAAAAACAAAAATTATTTACACATAAATTGTGAGTTTTAGCAAGATCTATATTTTTTGTATAGTAAGATTTGGTCTATCTCTTATGGTCTACCAGTCATGCAAAAGTCATCCAGAATAAACAGGACTACATGGGCTATAGCCAGAAAATTGAAGATTTGTCATAAATTTAAGATCTGACAAATTTCATTTGTCATAAAAAATCTCAAACATATGGCATTTTAATCAAAATCGTTAAGAGCCATTTTCAAGAAAATAAACATTTTCTAAAAATTTTCCATGTAAAGGGTAGTTTAGGGTGAAGGAATTTTCTTCAAAATCTTCATGTTGCATCCTTGAGACATTAAACTTAAATACCAACTTTGGTTTTTAACCGAATTTTCGTTTTTGAGTTATGCTGTCCACAGACTGATACAAAGACACAGACACACACACACAAACAGACAGACAGACAGACAGACAGACACACAGACAGACAGACAGACACACACACACACACACACACACACATACACACACACACGGACCTCTTTCTAAAAATGCTGTTTTTGGATTCAGGAGGCCTCAAAACATATTTCCAGTGAAATCTTGACATTGAATTTTTGGGTGGAATATAATAATTCCTCTACTATACTATACATAGTAGAGAAAGTAAAAAATGAAAAAAAAGGTTTATTTATATTGCAGAGAAAACATTCATATTATAGAACTGACAAACTCATTATTAAAACTAGACTCTTTACTGCACAAAAATGTTTTGCTGAACTTTGCTATGACCGCCTCCGTAGCGCAGTTGGTAGTGCGCTTGCCTCTAGCATGAAGGACCCAGGTTCGATCCCCAGTACCAGCATGGGGATTTTATCCTCTCTGGGAGGATTGGCACGGGGTGCACTCAGCCTCGTTAGGTCCCAGGGGAGACCAATTGAGGAGCTACTTCATGGAGAAGTAGTAGCTCCTGGTCGAGAAGACCACATAACAGGCTGGGAGGGCTCAGGGCACTGACCATGTCCCACCCTCCAGTACTGCACCTCACCAATGAAGCCTGTAGTAGGCAGAAGTGGGGGATACAGCGGCTGGGAGGTAGGCCTTGGCCCTTCATGGGCTGTTGCGCCAGGGTTTAGTTTTAGAACTTTGCTATAGGCAATTAGGCAATGTGGAAGCCATTATACAGTTCACAGAGTAATGTGGTGATTACATGTAATTAGTTAAAGCTTAGATTAATGTTTGTTAAGTTAACAGAGTACATGTACATGTAACTGGGGGACAAACAATGTACAAAGTTAGCTAGTCAGTGCAATTTATGGACAAAGGAGAATGTTGACTGCACTGTTTTAAGTGAAGCAATAAGGATAATTTGGCTGCAGTGCATTCTTTAATGTGGCTACTTGTGCGAAAGGTAACTAAATAAAGAACCATAACCTTAAGCTATGCTGAGAACATGTTCTCCAGCATGAACCTACACTACAAAGTAATTCTAAATAGATCTTAGAAGAAAAAGATCAAGCTGTACTTGGAAAAAATATGCCACTCAGTTTGGATTTAGAAAAAAATCTTGCATCACATGTTGGAAAGTTGAACCAACCTATTTTTTATCTATGACAATATTGATTTGGTCATTATCTTTTGTGACTCTTCTTTTTCATCTAAACTCTTTGCAATAATTATATACCGTGCTTTGTCCAGTTTTCACTGTCTCTTCACTATGTTGGGCCCAAATGACCTTGCTGCCCATGGATCCTTAAAACTCCACTCATTCTCTCTTCACTGTGTGACTTAGTTCACATTCCCTGTCACTTCACTTTTCTTTGTGATGTAGTCATGTAATGAAATACACACGAAACAGCTTCTTCTTCAGATGATTCACTCATTATTAAACTTAAAATGTCGCTAATCTTGCAGAAGCAGTATTCACTGTATGTCACAACTGTCACCACAAACTCACTTGCAGAATTGCGCTTGATGTTGCCTCAGAAACGCACCCAACAATTGAGGCCTCTAGTATCAAAGATGGATGTATGTGCAGTGAGTTCAAGTCCCCATTGTGATCGGATGGTATTATGTCGGAGTTTGAAGGTAATCACATATTTTAAATGTCAAAATATAGTGATTTCATCCGCTTCTGAATGGAACTACATTTGTCTTTAAATTCAACACCAGAAGATTTATAGGAACACGTTCAAGTCCCCATGTCAACCTGATGGCATTCGGTCCATCTTTGATACTAGAGGCCTCAATTCATTTACTAACTATACATCACAACCGTCATCACAACTCATTTGCAGAATTGCACTTGATGTTATGTCAGAAACAGTCACAAACTCACCCACTAACTGATCCCTCATGCAGTTATAACAGGTGCTGTGTACCAAGAGCTGCTGTGGACATTAATTTGGATATTGGGTCTCCCATATAAACTAAGATCATGCACATGGTGTTTGTGCTCTGCACTAAGGCAGTTGCCTCAGCCAAACATATATCATGCACGGCTACACTGCTTTAAGCATATATACAAACTTTCGGAACTCTTACCTTATAGATATACTGGTAGTGTCATCCTTCCTGAGTCATACAGGCATTGTATATGGTAACCACCTTCTGGCTGATGTGAGTGAGCTGTCTCACTGTACTGTTTCTGATTTTATTTGTAATGATTTCTTTCAGTTCCTCCAATGTGTGCAGATTCCTTCGATACACTTTTTCTCTCAGTGTATCCCACAAATAAATCCTACTTGTGCTAATTTTGTGAGTGATTTATCTTGCAACTGTCCAAGATTTGCACCAATGCCATCTAGCTTTTCCTCTGTTAAAATGGATTGTGTGTGCATATGGTTTTTATTAAGTGAGCCAGTAATTTCAAATGTATTTACAATTATGTGAACCTGTGCTTGTGAAGATAGTATTTCATCAGGAAATTGCAGAACAAATGCATCATGTACCTGTCGAGCCAACTTGCACTTAAAACAACTTTCATATACAAAAATACACTGTTGTACTGATAACTGACTCACTGATGTTAACAACTGATATTCAGACTGGCGAATGATGTTTGCAAGGTCAGGAACTATGCACGTGCCTCCAATACTGCAGCTTACGTATCTGAGAGTAACCACGACACTTGGGCAGTCTTGAATTATAAGGGAGACCCTGTAGGTCTTTCCAGTGCTACCAACAGGAAATTTATAACTGAAAGTTTCTTCAAATCTCAGTATCCACACAGCAAACTTCATACTAGCCAGAAAAAAATCTTCACACACATTTGTAGGTATGTCACTTGTTTAGCCATTAGCAGGGCAAGGCATTTCAGTACCTTTCTGGTCCCACAAGAGTACCTCAGGTTATGATCACATGGACACTAGGACAAGATCAGACACTGGCTGAGTTATGCACAGCCACTCCAGGATGTATAGTACGCTACAATGTGGTACTACAAACATCACTCTGGCTTGTACAATTAAAATAAATCTGTAAGTGTGTTCCAAGTGCTGGACTCTAGTTATAAATTCATGTATACAATTGTGAAAGAGATAGATTCAAAACATTTCTCTGGAGAAAACACATGTTGGGTGTGGTATTTTTGAGACACTGAAAATGTACATAGTCATACATTGTAACAGTTACAAAAATTATAATGTATATGTGTACATTTATGAATGATATAAATAATTCAACCTGTCACATATAATTCAAGTTTTTATTGTAGTGTACTTTTACATATCTCAATGTGTACTTTAATGGCTGGCCTGCATCTTACTGTAACTGTGCATATAATTTCAAATTAGCTGGTCATCTTCAGGTACATGTTTACTCTGTATGTGACTGTACGTAATTTGATTGAGTGTGCACAAGATGCAGCTTTATCTATGAGGGTCACCTAGAAAGTAAAGAACGATTGTGCATTGTGCTCCGCCCAGACCCCCCGCCACTGCAATTGCATTAGCGGCAGGTAGCTTATCCCTTGTCTTCAGTACGAGCCAAGTCTTGTTCACACTAATTGTTTTTACAGCAATTTGAAATGGCATTGCCAATCGAAAATCCTGCTAAATGTGAAATACAAAGCGTCATTCATTTCCTGAATGCTCAAAACATTGCCTATAAATGTCAATAAGCATAAATAAAAATGTTTACAGTGAAAAAGCAATTCACAAGTTATCAGTGAGGAAATGGTGCATTATGTTCAACGAAGGCAGGACCAGCATGCATGATGAAGATCGGAGTGGGAGGCCAACACTTGTTACAGAACTGAAGAAAAATGTTTACACAATTCAGGTAAACTGACGTTTCACCTTGAGCACATTACACAAATCTTTTCCACAAATTTCATGTTTGCTCCTGCACAAAATAGTGACAGTGCACCTTGATTACAAGAAAATGTGTGCTTGGTGGGTGCCAAAACTCTTTAATGATGGCCACAAGGCAAATCGCATGGGAGCAGTCCTTGAATTTTTGGTGCAATATGACAAGAGGGTGATGATTTGCTTGGCCGCATTGTTACTGGAGATAAAATTTAGGTTTCATACAAGACTCCAAAAAACAAGCAACAGACAATGGAGTGGCATCACACAAATTCACCCACAAAACCCAAGAAGGAAACGCCAAATCTGAACACCCAGGAAGTCATCACAATTTTTTTGGGGGGCCTGAAAGGGTTTAATACATGTCAAGTTCATGCCAAGAGGAGCAACAATAAACTCAGAAGCCTATTGTGAAACTCTTCAATGGGTTTGATATGCACTATAAAACAAGTGATGTGGAATGCTGTTGGCAAAAGAGTTCTCAATCCACGACAATGCCCAGCCTCTTTGTCCATCACAAACCCCACATGTGGTCGCCTGGGATCAAACCCAGGCTGCTTTGGTGAGAGGCAAATGGTCTAACCACTTGGCCACGACATGGCCATGGTAGGTCTAGTGATAGCCCAAGTCTCACAACTCCAGCATATGATACTGTGAATACCAGCACATACAGGTTGTCACTGGCTTCTAAGAACTAGTAAGTATTGTAGACCACCTCCATAGCGCAGTTGGTAGCATGCCTGTGGTTAGGCATGAGAACTTTCAGGTTGTCTTCATACTACTTGGCTTTTCTATCATAGCTGGCTTAAAAAATATGGAAGCTTCTATAGTAAGTTTATAATAAGGAGCATGTCGCAATGTGATGCATGTCGCAATCATAAACTACATTTTAGCTTTTAAAAATAGTTATTGAGACTGCCTCCATAGCGCAATTGGTAGCACAACTGCCTCTGTTGCGGAGGACCCAGGTTCGATCCCCAGTACTGGCATGGGATTTTTCCCCTGCTGGGAGGTCTGGTACAGGGTGCACTCAGCCTCGTTAGGTCCCTGAGGGGCAATTGAGGAGCTATTCTGATAGAAAGGTAGTGTCCCTAAAAGGTCAAGTAGTCGCCATACGGTCAGGGTAGTCGGCGTGCTGACCCCCGCCACCTCCAACCTGCACTCCTCCGTGGCCTTGGCTGCAGCTGGAGGATGCAGCAGTCGGGCGATGAGAGTAACCTCTGCAAAGAGGAGACACCCTAGGGATTATTATACAGGTTGTTTCGAAATTATACCAAATGAATATAGCCGTTTCGTAGTTTATAAGTTAACTAGTCCAAATTTCGGTGTCGCAGCTTCAAAATTCTTTTAGGTATAATTTTATACAGCATTAGATATTACATTTTTTGTGATTAGGCAGTACAGGAACCACCAGTGTGCAAACCTCACAGTGTGTCACCTACCTGCGCTACCTCTGATAATGTGAGGCAGGTAACGTTCCTGTCACTGCCTAATCCACACTCATTCTGGAGCGTTTTTTTATGCAACTATATTGGCGATAAGAACTATCTATATGCGTCACACAGAAGCTGAGCAACTACTTCTATATATTCATTTGGTGTCGTTTCAAAACACCTGTATATAATTATTGTATAGGGGAGGCTAGATAGTTTGTACTGGATACCAGTATATATAGGTTGCCGCCAGCAAGATTATGCCAACATACCTAGTGCTGGTGTTTTTATCACACAAGCCATGTGTGGGCAATGTTTGAGGGATAAAATAGAAACTGAAAAATTCAATACCACAATGTTTGAGAGATAGAATTGAAACTGAAAAATCCAATGCCACAGCCGGGATTTGAACCATGGACCTTCCACTTCACGTGAAGCTGCTCCAACTTATGAGTTATTGGCTGTGGCATTGAATTTTTCAGTTTCAATTCTACCTCTCAAGCAATTTATATATTTAGAAATAGTAATTTGTAGAATTAGAAAGTAATCAGAAATTAGTTATTAATTATTGGATATTAATAAATAAGAAATATGACATAATTTATAATAAAAAAACATATGTTTTGTTTTAAGTGTCATGTTTTCTGTTGGATGTGAAACAATGTATTAGAAATTAATTATTTGTCCTTTTGATTAAATTATTTATGTGTTGATATACCGGGTGTTTCAACAAAAAGTGACCAATATTGCAACAGGAGCTTGGATTGGTCAAAACTACAATAAATGTTCCTGTAAACATGTCCAGAAATAAATACCTGTTAAGATACGAGCCATTTTACCCATGGTGAGTGTGAGTTACTCGAGGCATCAGGATCACTTTAGTCGCAATGTGTGGGCAGGAATTGTGTGTGAGAGACTGCTAGAACCACGCATTTTACCGAATAGATTATCAGATGCTGTGTATCATTGATTCCTGGGCTATGAGTTACCTGTGCTTTTGCAGGACATGGTGCTTGTAAAAAGACAGCATATGTGGTTTATGATGGGGCACCACACCATTTTGTACGTTTCTTGTGACAATACTCAAACCAAATGTTTAATGGATAATGAATTGGTTGAGGAACTCCAGTAACATGGCCTCCCCATTCGCCAGAGCTCAATCCATTGGATTTCTGGCTATGGAGGGACATCTAAAGACATTGATGTATGCCAAACCCATTGACAATGTGCATAGATTACAAGAGCGTGTGACCAGTGCATATGTCCAAATTGCAGAGCAGCCAAGTGTGTTTGAAGCAGTTTGGGATTCTTGGAGAAGAGCTGAATCATGAGTAAGAATGCATGGTAACCACATGGAGGATCTCCTTTAGCAATGTTGACATAACATGCAGATGTTACCACAGGACAAAATGGCAGAAATCATCAGAACTCCTGTTTACCCACAATTGTTCTGTAAAATGTTTGTGACAAAGTGTTCACTGAAGTTCACTTGTTGGATGAAGTCCATTGTCTGATTTAAGTACTCAACACAAGTTATATGGCTCATATCTCAGCATGTATTTGTTTTCAGGCATAAGTTTATAGGAACATATATTCTAGTTTTGGCTGCCTCCATAGCGCAGCTGGCAGCACGCTTGCCTGTGGCGCGGAGGACCTGGGTTCGATCCCCGGTACCAGCATGGGGATTTTATCCCCTCTGGGAGGTCTGGCACGGGGTGCACTCAGCCTCGTTAGGTCCCGGGGAAACCAATTGAGGAGCTACTTGATGGAGAAGTAGCGGCCCCAGGTCGAGAAGACCGCATAACTGGCCGGGAGGGCTTGGGGCGCTGACCACGTCCCACCCTCCAGTACTGCACCTCACCAATGACACCTGTAGTGGGCAGAGGTGGGGGACGCAGCGGCTGGGCGGTAGGCCTTGGCCCTTCGTGGGCTGTCGCACGGGGTTTACGTTTACATATTCTAGTTTTGACCAATCCAAACTCCCGCTGCAATATCAGAAACTTTTTTAAACACCTGTATATATATTACTTTCTATACTATGCAAAGTAGAGGAAGTACTGTATTCCACTCGAAAATATGTCGAGATTTCACTGGAAATATATGTTTTAAGGCCCCTTGAATCCAAAAAGAGCATTTTTAGAAAAAGTTTGTCCATCCGTCTCTGTCTGTCTGTGTGTGCACACGTGACTACCTGTGGGCAGCATAACTCAAAAACGAGAAGTCAGTTAAAAACCAAAGTTGGTATTTAAGTTTAATGTCTTTTAAGGATGCAAAACGAAGATTTTGAAGAAAACTCCTCCACCCTAAACTACCCTTTACATGGAAAATTTTTAGAAAATTTTGAGTTTCTCAAAAATGGCTCTAATGATTTTGATTAAAATGCCATATGCTTAAGATATTTTTATGACAAATGAAATGTACACTTCAAATTTTCTGGCTATAGCCTATGTAGTCCTCTTTACTCTTCATTACTTCTGAATAACTTTGAAACTGTAAGAGATACACCAAATCTTAGTGTACAAAAATGTATATCTTGCTAAAGCACACAATTTATGTCCAAATACATTTTTTTGTAGAGTGAACCACTTTGGAGATATTCCTTGTTAGTTGTGTGAGTTTTGGAATACTTAAACTTTCATCCAATGGAAGATCATTATTCATTTTTTCATATCTTAGCCATGCAAAGAGAATGGAATTTCAAAGCTTTAAAAAGGTTGGACTATCATTAAAGCCTACTGTATTCCCACATTCCCCTTGCACCTACAACAAAATGAGCAATAAGATAATTTCTGCAAAGGTTTAGCTTGACTAAAATGAAGATAGGGGAATAAGTGTTTGTAAGAATGGTTAGTACAAGAGTAGAGAAAGTCATGTGAGTGCAACACATCAGATTTTTTCTTTTTATTTATCATAATTTTTATTTTTAAATTTTGTAAATCACAAATGTTAAGAAATATGTAAGTTTTGTATTAAGTGTCATAACATTTGAGTTAAATTAATAGTGTTTTGTTTAAAGTTTTTATATTATGTATTGAATTTTTGTTTAATATTTGTATATTGTAAGGTGGCTCCATGGCCAAGCAGTTAAATTGTTTGCTCACCACCTAGGTGGCCTGGGTTCAATTCAGGGACCTGCATATGGTATTCGTGATGGACGAAGCAGCTTCTGGACAGGTTTTCTCCAGGTTCTCCGGTTTCCCCTGCCACCCACTCCACCAACTGCTCCATTATCACCTTTCAAATCATCCCTTTCATATCAACCTCTTCCTCACTATCATACCTGGTGCTTGGCTGACCACCTGCTTCCAGATCTTCACTCTACGGTCCATGCTTGTAAGTCCTAGGGGGTGTAAGTCCTACATAAGGGGAGGGTAATCAGATGAAGGAGAAGAATTTGTATATTGGATATTTTATTTATTTTTATGGTTTATTTTATTTGTTATAATATGTGATTCTATTTCATTTTTATTGCATAATCTGCAAATGATAAATGCTTGTGTTTTAATTACTGAAATAGTTAATAAATTTTAAAAATCTAGAGTATTGACTCTGGATTAAGAAATTAGGTGCCAGGATTATATATACAGATTTTTATTTTATTTTATGGTTTATGTTTTATGTGATTGCATGGAATTTTAAGACTAGCATATAGTGTCTACTTCTTAAACATTTGACTATCGCTATTGCCCTTGTATCTATAGTAAAATGTCTAATGTAGTTATTTATCTGTATTAAAATGAAGCAGATAGAAAAGTAAGTTTCCACAGAAATAGTTTGTATAATCACTAATAAATGACAGGGTAGAGAAAGTCACGTGAATGTAATACATCAGATTTTTAAATTGAAAACCGAAGCTCACTAGCTCCCTACAATTTTATATTTCCAGTTTCTTACCTGAAATTGGAGAATGACATCTAGGCAGTGTTGGAGAGGTAGTAGAGATGAAGCTTTTTCTGTGAGCGACGCGGCTGCTTCTTCTTGTAAGACTCAGTTCCTTCTGCAAACAGATGACACCAGACTTTAATAGTCATTATATTTAATAACAATCACATCACCTTCTGTGTGATCATATAGAGGAGCACTCAAATGAAAATTGGGTCAGTTGCCAATAACTGTCACCAAATACAAAAGTAGTCTGCTTATCAATAACAATATTGTCAGTTGGTTCCAAACTAATGAGCTAAAACTAAATGAAGATAAATTGGTTGCTACAGACTTTCAAGATTAAATACTACAGTATAATTTCCAAATTTGTTTAGCCAAGAAATCTTTATTTTATGTTGGGGTGTGTGGGGCCACATGTGGTGAAATCTGAGTGCGTGCACGCGTGTATGTGTGCATGCGTGCACGTGTGCATGTGTGTGTGTGTGTGTGTAAACTAAAGGAGGGAGGGCTGTTTCGGGTAATTTATAGTAACGATTTTAAGCAGTGAAAAAAGTAAACAGTTGTGTCCCTAATGTATGTAATAAAAAAAACTATCTTTTGGTGTTGATATACTGTTTTGTTTCACAAAATGCAACGCAATCTATGTAATAAGCTTTGTATTATTGATAATGCTGTAATTTAGCGCTTAAGATTTGAATAAGAATTTGTAGATATTCTTAGCTCTACTGCCTTAAATCCCTCATCTGCTGTCACTCTGTCACCAATGGCTTCAAGTTCCTGTTCAGTGCTTGTTACAACATGCTTTATTTTCTCTGATATCTTAAATACACCAACAGTAACGTAACAGAGGACCTCCGCACTGAATGCATGTACAGCTGGCTCCAAATGTTTTCCAAGCTAGCTGCGCTGACAGGGCAAGATAGCTTATCAGTAGGTTACGCCAGGTGATCTCGAAGGTCGACTTGCCAACTCATGTCTGTCTACAAGGTTGAGGGATGTAGTGCGTCTGTAAGTCCAAAGAAAATATTCCAACATTTCTCTTACACTTGGTTGTAAGAAAGCAATCTCAGTGTACAGAAAACAACATAATGTTATAAATCCAGAATGAACTCGCAGCAAGGATGGAAACTAAATATCCGGCAAAAGAGGCATCATATCACTCTATAATGAAATTAAATTTAAAATGTTTAAATAATTATTTTAATATACCACATTTTTTATTTCAGTAATTCACGGAGAAACACACATCCTTGCTGTAAGATTTCCAAATTGTTTTTATTCAGCCAACATGAAGTCATGTATTTATGTGAAATTTCACATCAGTTTAAAACATCATTAACGAGAAATACATCATATGCATTATCTTGGTTTAAGGAATTGTTTGAACATATTTCTTGAAAGTCACTAATGCTAGTACTAAAAAGCAATGTTACTTGTTTAAATACATGCACAAAAGAACGTGCTAATTTTTTTTTTGTTTGGACAGAATAAAATTGATTATTTAGCTTCTTGTTTGCTCCCCGCTGACCACATATCAGAGGAACACACACAAAAGTTAATAGTTCTGGTGAAGCTGTCCCTGGACCAGGTGGACCAGCCACAACTAATTCATTAATTCGTCTCTTTCCCTACACCCTCTTGTCCATCAGAAAACATTTGGAGCCAGCTGTACAAGCATTTAATATTTGCTATAAAGTTACAATGTTTCTTGGAATGATTTTGATTATACAACTAAGAAACTATTAGGCTAATTACATTAAGCAAATTGATAACGTACATGTGTAACCTTTATTTTTTTTTCCTCGCCATTCAAATCTATTCTAGGATACGCTCAATATCATTACACAGCTAAGGCACTTTTCAGTAGAAAAGACAATGGTGGAGCAATGCAAAACTCATGACAAACCCACTGACTTAACCCACTGTGTGTTGCATGTGATGTTTGCTAAAAGTGAAGTAACAGATACCTCATACTGAAACCTACTCTAAAATTTCTGTGACAAAAGCAATGTAGTACAATGAAGCCACACCCAAAATACCAGCTGCCAATTTTAACTGCATGGTGTCAACGTCAAAGCTGGAATTCTTCAATGGCAACTCTGTATGCAATCCAGATGGACATCCCTGCTCAGCAGCAAGGCCACACCGTGAATGAGTGCTTAGACCAGGCATGGGGACTATGTGCTTGTGCAGGTTCTGTTTACTTTGCCATCCCTTCACTCCCTCCACGTTTTCGTGCAGGACATTACAGAGCTGAATGTGTGGCTCATAGTATCAGGCGTGTACAAAGTCAATATGTTGCAGTGCAATAGGTTATGTTATAATTTTCAAGAAGCTTGGGAATATGAACATTTTGTTTTACGAAATGACAAAGCCTATTGCCTCATCTGCTCAACTGATATTAAATATATTAGGAACTATAAACTAGATACCTATGAATGCTATTCTAATATTATGAAAGAATCTTCTTAAACAATTCCAGATTAGGTTTTCAGATACATTATCGATGGAGAATGATATGTGTTTATTCACCGATCTCATGTCCTTCAGGGTTACCACTTATATATTAGCAATATAGTAATATTGCAACATTATTGTATTGCACTTAGAGCTAATTTGCTAAAATCAGTATTGAATTATATGAATCACTGTGTAATGAAAACTTTCCTATGTTACGTGCTTTTGCAGCACAAATGATGTCAACATTTGCATCTACTTATACCTGCAAACATTTTTTTTTTTCAAAATCAGATTAAAAATACTGCCTGTCATCTCACAGATGATCATCTTTTGCCTGCTTTACGTCTCTGTACGAACAGTATTGTACATATGTAATAGAGATAACCTTATCAGTAGAAAACAATGCTGACGTTCTGCAACACGTAACTTGCTCTAATGTGATACTCCATTTATATCAATGCTATGAGTATCGTTTATTCAAACTCAATTAATAGAACTACTTACTGTATGTAAGTTTCGAATTAGGTATTATTATAGGCATGTTCAGTACAGTGTCATGCCATCATTAGTTTTCTGCACCCCTAGATGTAGGTGAACACAGAGCATGTCAATTTCCTCTCGAGGTCAACACTCAGACCAGTCTGATCAGCAAAAAGTGGAGTGGGTGAACTCTTATCTTTTCCTCCCCTTAATCTACCCATGGCTGTGTTAGACCATTTTCCTACCACCAAAGTGGCCCAGGTTCAATCCCAGGCTACTGCATGTGGGATTTGTGGTGGGCAAAGCGGCACACGAGCAGGTTTCCTTCAGGTTCTCCAGTTTACACCACCATCTCATTCCACCAGTGCTCCATCTTCATTCTATGTATCATCAGTGTCACCACCTGTGGTGCTGTATATAGTAAGAGCGGGTGTTAAACACCACCTGCTCAGTAGGTATCCCTGAATGTAGCATGCAGAGTTTGAATAACTGGATGGAATACCCTGTTCCCATCCCAGATGTTGTCAGTCTGGGTAGCTCGGTTGGTTAAATGCTGACCTACTGATCCCAAGGTTGCAGGTTCAAATCCAGCCCAGACCGATGGTTTTTAAATATGCTTAAAACCGACAGCTCCATGTCAGCAGATTTACTGGCATGTAAAAGAACTCCTGTGGGACTAAATTTTGGCACACTGGCGGTGCTGATGTGATCCTGCCAATTGATAGTGTCATTAAACAACAAAATAAATTAATTTCCAATCTCAGTTGTGACATAGCAATGATGATCTCAGCCCCATGCAAAAATTCAGCAAATGGACACAGTTGTCCAATCAAGCTAGTTAACAGAAGTAGTATTTCCATGTTATATGGAAGACTTGATATTTGTTTTCTAGGGTTTGGAATTAAAATTGACAGATGATGTTTGGGGTGTGCCCTAACTTCTATCTCCGGAATTTCAGAGCCAGTTTCAGCACAAGGGATCTAGTACATTCCTGTCAGAAAAAGATGCCAGGAAAATTTATTCTCTAGTATACTAGCTCAACTAGAACTACTTCCATCGCATATCTACTCAAGAATACATTTTACTTTTATCTTGGATCTAAATATCAAAACCTCACAGCATTGAGGAGCATCTTACCAAGTTAGCATAGCTACAAATTTCTTGTTACAAATGTGTGCTTTATTATTTAACCATGAAATACTATGTACAGCAATGAGGTATTCTTTCCATGGAATATTGTAAAAAATAAATGATGTAACAACTTCTTTCACATCAGTAAGCACCCAAGGATTTATCCTAAATGACAAGTAGTTTCAACATATTTAAAATATACATAGTACTTTGAAACACAACTTGATTCTGAGAAAAGTCAAGATGAATATTTTATTTTAATGCTATAGAATTTTGTACTGAAAATCTTTAGTTATGAGTCATGTTTTAGGAGACTAGTTACGAGTTGAACTCAAAAACTGAGTAATACTTGAGCGACTTGTTATAAGAGGATGATTTAAAAGCACTTATTTACATATAGAACTAAAATGAAACCAATAAAAGCTCACATGTTGCAGATACAGTAGAGCCGCTGTTATCTGAGCCCCAACTAACCGAGTTCTGAGTTAACGGAGGTCCCATTTTACGAAATGTGCTGTGCAAAGTATGTAGTGTAACTGGAGCATGTACATACTATATGTATGTACTGTAGGTACTTTTTTTCATATTTTATTTGTATGTATGTATGTCATTTTCTCATTTGATAATATAGTAAATGCCTTTTTGTCACATATTTTCATTCATTTCAGCAGTTTATCATACATTTCCCCTCTCAATTTTTTTACAAAAGGCATGTTATCCGAGTTTTTGATTATCCAAGATGCTGTCGGTCCACCTTACCTCGGATAACTGAGGCTCTACTGTATTCTATTTGTAATATAACAAATCTAGTATCCAAGATAGCAGGGATAGTGATAGGTTTAGAAGTGGAGGAGGATATTATCTCTGCAGTCAAGGATAGGTCTATTGTACATACTGAACCTCTGAGAGGAAGAGATGAAGCAACAGAACACAAAGAGTGGCCAGATCTGGTGGCAGCAGGTGCAGCGGAATCCCAAACAACTCCAGATTGAGGATCCCCTGCTACCCCTTGATGCCCTTATCTAGACAGGTTCGGGCAGAAGGTTCCGCTGCACACCACCATCCATATGTCTGGCCCTGCAACTCTGACAGATGAGAGGAAATGAGGGAGAGGAAACTTCAGGGTAGTATACAATCTATTCCAACATTCATGAACAATCTGAGAATAAAAAAAAAATAATAGTGGTTGGTCAACAGGAATCAAACCCAGGACCTCTTGAATGTGAGCCTCAAATGCTACTATTTAGCCAATACCATAAAACTGTAGGCACATGTTTTTAAATCATCAAGGATGCTTTTCTGTCATTTGCAAAACAAAAACAATCATTTTGTAACTTCCTAACATGCTTGTGTAAATTAAGACAATAGATACCATAAATTAAGAATTTATAGAGGGCAGCTACAGATGCCATTACAACTCTACTTTTCTGATGCAATGTAACATGCTGTACATCTTCAAATTTTGTATCCATTGCAATTATGTAGCATGCAATATTATTAAGTACTACAAATATTATAGTATAATTAAAATCTATTAGCTGCAATACTTACAGGAACAAAATATCCTTTTTAACTGGTAACCCATTTAAAATCTCTCCAGAAATCTATCTATACAGTAACTGAACTACAAAAAAAATACGTAATGTTTTGCACAAGATAATTTAAGAATCAGTAATGCGCATACAGATGAACTAAACCATACATGAGAGGGATTTGTTTACTTATATACCTTCATAATAATATTCTGAATTCTATTTGTAAAGTGCTGAACACTTCTGCCTTTACCACACATGAAAACAATAGCTAAATAATACATTATGAAAAGTACAGTGAGTTTACCACAAAACTTGGCCAGCAGGTGCATGGCCTGTCTCCTGGACACATACTACATGACTGCTAGTTGCATGGTCCATCTCCTGGTCACACATGTATGCACCTCAAATCAAATCTCAAATCACATTAACATTTACCAAAATAAACACAAAACATGCCTTATCATACACTCAAATTAACGTAACTTGTGTTTTCTGACAGTTTGCTTCGCATTGTTGCGTGCATAGAAGAGGAGCGGCAGATTGGTCTGTTGTCATGACAACCAGGTTTAACCTTGAAGGAGCCAATAGACTTTTTTACAGGAATTTGTAGACACAAAGTCTATTGGCTACTTCAAGGTTAAACCAGGTTGTCATGACAACAGAACGCTCTGCCCCTCCTCTTCTATGTGCACAATGCATACAGAGTGAACTGTCAGAATACACAAGTTACGTTAATTCAAGCATAACAGACATTGGAAATGCTGTCCATCTGCAACAATACAACTACGGCACCTTCTAAGGAAATATCATTCACCGCATTAGTTTAGTTCCCATCATAATGTTAATTTCTCTCCTGATATTTTGTTTTTATCTTGTCTTGTGCAAGGTGCCTAAGAGGTTTTCAAGATGATCATTCTAACCTTTCACCAATTTTGTCTAATTTCTGTTCCGTAAGCACATGCTGTTTTGCCTTTTCTTTGCTATCACGAATTGTTGCTGTCTCCCTGAATTTATTTAGAACCAAATAATGATCTCTCTACTTGAAACACACACGCCAGGAAATGTAGTTTCAAATTGCCATACAACTTCTCTACAAGATGATGCAAGCACATATGTATCATACATAAACACTCTCTGTTAGGTAGCTCTTTTGTGCTGCTCTAGTCCAGTTCACACGTGAAAAACATTAGGAGTTAAACTAGAGATTTCTTCCGAGCTTAAAAGCCATGGTCTGCTGGAGTTTAGAGGTCCAGACGTTTCGTCCACACCTGCGGTGGACATCATCGATGGCATGATCCGAGTCTTCTTGGCAAAGGTTCAGTTACAACAATGTACGATACATGTGTGCTTACATCATCTTGTAGAGAAGTTGTAAGGCAATTTGAAACTAAATTTCCTGGCATGCATGTTCCGAGAAGAGGCACTGTCCATTTGCTTGTAAATAAATTCACGGAGATGGCATCAATTCGTGATAGTAAAAGAAAGGTAAAACGACATGTGCTTACAGAACAGAAATTAGACAAAATTGGAGAAAAGAGATTTTCAAGATGATCATAACCTAGGTGCCTACAAGATAAAACTAAAACAAAATATCAGGAGAGAAATTAACATTACAATGGAAGCTTAACTAATGTGTGTGAATGAAAATTTCCTTAGAAGACACAATAGAAGTATTGATGCAGATGGACAGCAATTCCAATATCTGCTGTGATAAGGCATGTTTTGTGTTTATTCTGGTAATTGTTAATGTGATCTGAGATTTGATTTGAGGTGCTTACATGTGTGGCAGGGAGACAGGCCGTGTGACTGCCAGCCAGCCAGTCACGCAGTACACATCTGGGAAACGGGCCGTGCTCTCGCTGGCCAAGTTTTGCAGTAAACATACTGTAGAAGTGTAATACTAATTTTTAGTCATTCTTTAATTATTTCATATTTGATAACTACTTATTTTACTGGCTCAGCAAAGTTCAAATGAGCTTACTTAGCCTGCAGGCTTACAGAACAAATTCAATTGTTGCTTACTTGTGAAGGAGATGCTTAAACAGTAAGTACATATTTTCTTTCATTAAGGAAATGGTTATCACCATCTCGTATACTTTGATAAATTTACATGCTTAACAGCAAGCACTTTATTTCCAAAGCACATGTGGCAACATAATACAGCTGTTTCACAGCTACTTGGAAGCACAATAAAATGTGTAAATAAGCATGCAGGTGATCACATAACCAGCTCCATTTCTTCATTCATTGTTGTTTCGTTCACAACAACTGCACAGAATGTCAGAAAAGTTGGCAAGTTTTGAGAAAAAATTTATGAATTAGTTCCTCTGAGAATGCATATACTAAAACCGTTCACTTTAATAGAGACAGAGCCTCAATTATTCCTTAGGAGTGAAGCCTTCCGTCTCTCCAAAAACTTTCATTGTTATAACCATTTGCACGCAGAAATAGACAATATAATATGTATAATATTGGTTTTCATATGGCCCTAATCATTAGATTACATTGGATTGCATTCAGCAAGTTCAAAAGTAGCCATAAAGGCTCATCAACACTGAACATGCCATGGAAATGTACAGTACAGTGCATATGGACATAAAACCATTAGATTTGAATATTGATCATAAAAAACACATTATATGTAGGAAATATGAGAAAACAAAAACAAAAAATATAAAGCAGAGATAATTCAGAAACATCAAATCTTTCTTGTAGTTATACGAATACCATGTCGCTTTCCTGGCGACAAACAGTCAAGACGTTCAGAACATCTTCAATAAGACTAACAAAATGTGTATTTATTCTTCTTCACCTGTTTACCCTCCGCTTATGTAGGACTTGTGCCACATAGGACTTACAAGCCAGTGCCTAGGGTCAGAAGCCTGTCAGGGAGCAGGCGATCCTACGGACCGGAAAGAGTGAAGATCTGGAAGTGGGTATGATAGTGAGGAAGAGGATAATATGAAATACAGGCAAAATTGATGAATGGAAAGGTGATTATGGAGCAATTGGTGGAATGAGTGGTGGGGGAAACCGAAGAACCCAGAGAAAACCTGCCCAGATGCTGCTTCATCCACCACGAATACCATATGCGGGTCCGTGGGATCAAACCCAGGCCACAAGGTGGTAGACAAACGGTCTAACCGCTCGGCCATGTGGCCACCATAATGTGTATTTACAAATACAAATTTAACTTTGTTTTAAACTTTCACCAGGCTTTTCCTACCGTGTCTCATTAGTTTCTTATTTAATTAGCAATGCACAGCATCTATTGTCAGTTGTTCAGTACACATACATTTAAGTACCTTTCGAGCAGCACCAAATGTAATTGACAATGCTTTTTCACTAAAGCAGTTACAAACTATTTACAAAGCTACACCAGCATAAACGATTCAGATAATCTTGTACAGAATAAAATGATTTTAAGCATAGCTACTCTCTAGCAACAATTTTAAAAGCATTGAAATTGTCAACTTTTCCCTAAAAGTAAGAAGTTTTGCATTGGGACGATGGATGTTACGCTTTTGTCTGGTGTTTATCTCATGAATTTCATTCTCCGTTATAAATGTGGCTCATTGCATATAAAGAATTTTGGGATCAAGAATGCAGGATAAGGTTAAATTCTTCAAAGATTTTTATAAGAGCGCCTGCTATGGGTGTTGGAAATAATTCTTATAACCTTCTTTTGCATGGGGAATATATTTGTTTACTCTCTGCTGAATTGCCCCAAAATAAAATTCCATATTCCACGATAGAGTTAAAATATGCATAGTATACTAATTTAACTGTGTCTATAGAACTCACATTTACCAGTGCTTGGATAGCATAACAGGCAGAGCTAAGTTTTGGTAACATGTACTTAATGCGAGCTATCCAATCTAGATATTTGTCTACTTGAAGGTCCAGAAATTTGAGAATGTCTATTTGTTCAAATAACATGTGAATCTCTATTTCTACTGAAGTGTTCGATGTTTAATGAGTTACAAATTTAACAACTTGTGTTTCATCTAGGTTTACAGATAATTTGTTAGCTTTAAACCTGCAATTCGAAACACAATTCACATTCACATATCTTTTTACTAGTTATCAGCACACTAGTGTCATCGACGAACAGAACAGTACTTGCATCACCCGTTATATACAGTGATAGGTCATTTATATAGACCAGAAATAATAAATGCCCTAATATTTGAACCTTGGAGCACTCCATGGATAGAAGGGAAGTTAAATTAATTTACACCAGTGGTAGATCTCGGTATTTGGAACATAATTTGTATCTTACATCTTTTACTCTGACCATTTTCTACAGAGATATTTTAGTTTTGTCAGAAACAAGCTGGCAACACTGCAGATTGTGTGGGTTTCACTTTCACTAGGTCAGTACATAAACAAACACTGTAACAGTGCGTCTTGTAAACATAAACTAATAGCATGCTGTGTTCTTCCATGTTTACTGTATGAGTGTAAGTCAATCAGAGTCGTTACCTACTAAAACATTACACCACCCTGCAAGCGACCTACCTGTTTACATCCACAAACCGGTTCAATTCCCTGACCAACCTCAATGCAACATTGTCGAGTTACTTCACTTTTGAAACAGCTGTGCGGAATATTCCCTTAGTTCCTTTAAGTGACTAATTATTTTGAAACCTTATGTGACATGCCATAATTACTAATGAAGCTATGTCAGAAATAAGTTGCTCTACTCATCTTACAAGTAACAAACTATTATTATCATCATCATCATCATCATTAGCATCACCGACGCCGCCACCACCACCACCACCACCACCACCACCACCACCACCACCACCACCACCTGCACCATCATCACTATTATTATTATTATTATTATCACTATTATTATTATTATCACTATTATTATTATTATTATTATCACTATTATTATTATTATTATTATCACTATTATTATTATTATTATCACTATTATTATTATTATTATCACTATTATTATTATTATTATTATTATTATTATTATTATTATTATTATTATTATTATTATTATTATTATTATTATTATTATTATATTATTATTATTTATTTATTTATGCCAACAAACTTACTCCCCCCCCCTACACACAAATAAATGTTGGAGGCCTTACTTACTAATAAAGCTTAAAAATGGCAAGATTAAAATACTACATATTCACTCACTAGTATAGCATGAAAGTGAAATAAACTCGCCTAATGATGAATTCCTTTTGGAACAAAAAACCTAGCACATTGAAAAAATAACACTTCCTGATTACCAATATTAATGGTTATTTTTCCTAAATAAACAATATACACTCACTAAATGCATAATGCACATAGGTGGAACAAAATCGTTAGCTGTCAATATTCTGGGTAACTGGGTATTAACTCAAGCAAACTTCTATTTGTGGTACCTCAGATATCATTCAGAAGCAATAACACTTAATAACCGGTTAGAACAACACATACATATATTATTTATTTATGCCAACAAACTTACTGTTGGTGTTTTTAAACACACAAGCCGTGTGTGGGCAAAGTTTAAGAGGTAGAACCGGCAAGCGGAAGGTCTGTGGTTCAAATCCCAGTTGTGGCATTGAATTTTTAAGTTCCGGTTCTACCTCTTAAACATACATATATGTTTATTCCTTATGACCAAATTCTAAAATAATCCAATTTATTGGCCATTCACCACATTTTCACATAGGTACTAGTACTTACTGAGTAGTTTGTTCAGCTATTATAACAACCATGTTGAATAAAATACCGTACTTAATAAATTTCTCTATACAAATGCGAATGCTTTTGAGAGCATACGCACTTAGAGGTACTAAGCTTGTTTCACACTTTTAAGCAAGAAGGTTAGGAAATGCTTACATGCTACACTTCTGTTGTCAGTATGCCATCAGTGAACTGCATCTGTTGTAACGCTTCTTCCTAGCGACTTTCTATGGTTGAATTGAATATAAAATGACATTTTAAAGAAAACTACTAAAGGCAGTCTGGGGGGGGAGGGGCGCTAAAGATCGCTCCCCCCTCCCACGCCGCGGGATCCTCATAGCTGTTATTCACCAGTGTTGCCAACTATAATTCAATAAAACAAGCTAAATCGGCTTGCCAAAAAGGCTAGAAAAGGCTAGATTATATTTTAATACCTATATAAATATTAGAAAACTACATTATTAAAAAGTACGCATGGATCACCTAGCAAAAATAAACGTAGTCTTCATCCCCCTCTGCCTCATTTCTACTGCTGCAGCTGGGATTTCCCTTAGGCTCTTACATGTATGCAGCATTTGTACCAACAAGCTTCAGTATTTCGTCTGGGACTGCGCATGGAAAATCTGATATGTTGCACTCACATGACTTTCTCTACTCTTGTACTAATCATTCTTACAAACTCTTTTTCCTATATCTTCTTTGTGTTAGTTAAGATAAACATTTGTACAAATTATCTTATTGCTTATTTCCTTGTAGGTGCAAGGGGAATATTAGTGTACAGTAGGCTTTGTGCGATAGTCAAATCTTTTAAAGCTTTCAAATTCCGTTCTCATTGCAGGGTTAACGTAACAAATTGAATAACGATGTTCCATTTGACAGAAATACAAATAACAAGGCATATCTCCGAAATGGTCCAATTTATAAAAAAATATTCAGACATAACTTGTGTATTTTAGAAAGATCTACAGTTTTTCATAGTAAGATTTGGTCAATCTGTAACCATTTACCAGTTATGCAAAAGTCGTCCAGAGTAAATAGGAGTACAGGGGTTATAGCCAGAAAATTCAAAATATACATTTCATTTGTCATAAAGATATTTCTAACCTATGGCATTTTAATCAAAATCGTTAGACACTTTCGAGAAAATCTACATTTTCGATAAACTTTCCATGTAAAGCGTAGTTTAGGGTGAAGAATTTTCTTTAAAATCTTCGTGTCGCATCCATGAAAGACATTAAACTTAAATACCAACTTTGATTTTTAACCAACTTTTCGTTTTTGGGTTATGTTATCCACAGGCTCGAGATACACACACAGACCTTTTTCTAAAAAGTGCCATAGAATCTAACAACTTGGTGGAATCCATACTCCCAGATTCAAAAGATTCATGAATTCGCCAAAAGGATTATATCATTATGTGGAATAGCTGCAGTAGCGAGATTAAATGATGTATTATTTTAAAGGTACTGGTAGATAAGTAAGAAATGAAAAAGGCTAGAAAAGGCTAATGAAGCTTAGAAAAAAGGCCAGGAAAGCTACTTGTAGCTTTTTGGAAAATTTATAGCTAGATAGGTTCTCAAAAAGGCCAGATCTAGCCTTAAAAAGGCCAAGTTGGCAACACTTATTCACGCCACCCTATCTATTCCACAGAAACATTATTGAACAAATACCACCCGCGAGATCTCGTAGACTACGCGATTGTGTGCGTAGCTATCTCATAACGTAGCCTAAGAGATTAATGCGTTCGTTCGTACACGGAAGAAATATTTGTCAACAGTCAATAAATTATTGAATGCCTGAACGCTGATGCAATGAACATTAAAATTATATTTAAAAATAGTTTTCGAAGGCAACATTTTGCCGCCCCCAAAACTTTCCAGCCCTATGCATTGCACATGTTGCACAAGCCTAAATACGGCCCTAGTATTAGCGCCAGATACATCAAAGTCCGCTAATATGTATCTACCGTCGGCAAACGGCTGTCAAATGTTTACACTTGTTAATTCAAAATGCTACCGCACCAAAGTTTAAGACCATTCCAAATTTGTTTAACTAACATTGCTCACTATGATAAGGACCAGCTTAGGTACTGCAAGAAACACACCCTAACCTTCGAATAAATTATAGTTTTATAAAACTAAAGAAGACACGCTTTTATAACAAACCGAACTAAAAAGTAGAAAATAATTCGTGTTTCTTCTATAGTGAAATAAAGACAACGTTCATTATATTTCAAAACTTTGTAATACGTTTAAAGTAAAAACTCATTTATATTAACAAAATAATAAATTGTATTGCAAAAAAGCGTGGGGTGCTTTTTAGATATTTTTGTCATATCTTTACCTTTATAAATAGCTACCAATGAACTATTTATAACATTTTATGACAGACACCCCACGCTTTTTCACAACAAAATTTATTATTTTGTTAGTAAAAATGAGTTTTTATTTTAAACGCATTACAAAATTTTGAAACATATTGAACTAGTTGTCTTTATATCGCTATAGAACAAACTCTTCATACTTAAAAATTATTTTCTACTTTTTAGTTCGCTTTGTTATAAAAGCGTGTCTTTTTTGGGTTTTAAAAACTATAATTTATTTTTAATCTTTTGGTCTCAAATTTTTCATTCCAAATATTTTTCAACATTTTCAATTTGAGACCTTTTTAAAATTTCTCAATTCGAAATTTCTTCCACTTTTTTTTTTCTTTTTTTTTAATTTTCAAATCTCCTTTCTTGGAACAGCATTACATTACAATTACTGCTTTAACTACACCATCAGTTGTTTTGGCCTTCCTGACCCTGGTTAAACTTCGATCCGCAATCCTTCCCCCGAAATGTCGTGTCCTTCTCAGGTCCTCTCTCCGTCTTTCAATAGTTTCCAGCTATTCAATTCCTTTGTCCAGCATAACCTGTGTCCATTTCTAAACTACAAGTTGTTGTGGGCGTCTTGGACCTGTGTGAACTTCCGTCCGCGATATTTCCCCTGGGTCTCGTGTTCCTTTCAGATCCTCTCTCTGGGCACATACGTCATCCAATATATATGTATTCATTTCAGGCAATTTTCAGGCTACAGGTAGAAATGTGCCTTAGCCACATCTAAGATGTCATAATTGTACTATTTTCTATAAATTTGTCTTAGTCATTCTTTATCCTGACGATCCTGGTCAGGACATCGGGAGAAAGTCGTGATATTGCATTCTCATCGGTCCTTAACATGTGTGCAAATTTTCAAGTCAATAAGACAATTCTTAAGTTGATGAAAATTACGTCGAAGGATTGTTACATTGATAAATTTATGTAAGTAATTTTTTATACTGATGATCCTGGCCGGTACATTAGGACAAAGTCATGATATTATTATATGGCCATTGGTCCTCGACACGTGTGCAAATTTTGAACTCAATTAGACGACTCTTAAGTTGGCGACAATTACGTCGAAAGGTTCCTTTGCATTGATAAATTTAGTTTAGTCGTTTTTTGCCCTGAAGATCATAGTCGGTACATTAGGAAAACTTCAAGACAGTATGGTACTGTCATCGATCTTTGACATGTGTGCAAATTTTCAAGCCAATCAGACGACTCTAAGTTGATGAAAGCTATGTTGCATTGATAAATTTAACCAAAACACTTTTTTATCCTGATGATCCCGGTCAGGACATTAGGACAGTCATGATATTATTGTATTGTCACGGTCCTTGACATGTGTGCACATTTTCAAGGCACTCAGATGACTCAAGTTGGTGAAAATTACGTTACATTGTTAAATTTAGCCAAGTCACTGATGATCCTGGTGAGGTGATTATCACAGAGTAATATTGCTGTATATTGTCATCGGTCCTTAGTGTGTGTGCAAATTTTCAAGTCAATCAGACGACTGAGCTGGTGAAAATTACATCGAAAGATTCCGTTACATTGATAAATTTAACTGTTTTTTTTATCCCGGTGATCCTTGTCAGGACCTTAGGACAAAGTCGTGATATTATTGTATTGTCTTCGATCCTTGACATGTTTGCAAATTTTCAAGTCAGACGACTCAAGTTGGTGAAAATTGCGTTACATTGATAAAGTTAACCAAGTCACTGATGACTGGTCAGGACATTGGGACCAAGTTATGATTAGGGCTCGGAAGTCCATGCCCTAAAAATACTGAAATATGCATGCAAATATGCTCTTAAAACTTGAAAATATGCCAAGAAATATGTATTATTTAATTAAAACAAGTAATGTCCCTTTGCAGTACACAAGACGAGTTAGTATAAATGATAAATAAAGTTACCTTATTCCTTAGAGGTTGAAGCAGAAGTGGTCCCGCTGCTAGTATTAACTGCTAAATTGCAGGTCACAACCAACACTTTGCACACATTTTCAACTGTGAAACATCGTCTGTTGTCTCGCAAAACACTTCTGTAACGTGAAAAACTTCTCTCCAAGTCACAAGATGTTATCGGGGCATATTTAAATGATAACCGCTTTACAGAGAGAGTCATGTCTCTTGGTGTGACAGATGGTTTTCTTTCAACCATGTCTCGAATATCGCACATCTGTTTATAACCAGAATTTTCTGAAATTACATAATTCACTTTCTCTTTCACTTTTCGTCCTATGCTACCAGGAACCGAACTTAGATCACATATTGTTTTTTCAAAGACAGTAAGTGACTCATGCAAAGGAGATCCTACATCTTCCAATGCCGTTATGGCTGTTGGTAAGGAAGAAAAATGGGCAGGTATGAAACTAAGATCCTCTTTTAACCCAGTGCCTGACAGATTATTTTGCACGGTTTCTATTGATGAAGCATCTTTCGAGTCCAATGAATTAACAACCTCTTCGACTATTTCTATGTGCTCAGCATAATATAAAACTGCATCGTCTCATGTTCCCCATCGAGTTAACACTGGTGAAGGAGGAAGTCGGATATTAGGTGTTGTTGATCTAAACAACTTAACTCTTTTAGGAGATTTAACAAAAATTCTCTTTGTACTGTTCACAAATCTATCTACCAATGGGACAGAATCACGTATTGTCTCAGAAATGCGATGAAGAGCGTGTACCAAACAAGTTATATGAATTAAGTTACGAAAAATACATTTCAGAGTTTGTCCTGATTTTACCATATAAGGACCTGCATCAGTAACAAATAAAAGTAACCGGTCGTATTTGATTCCACATGGCCATAGTAATGTCAGAGTCCTTCACAAACTGGGTCACAGTTACATTGTCAGTGACCGACAATTCGCACACATTAAGAAGTAAGGTATAGTCCTTGTTCATTATTCAAAGCACCCACGATTATATTAGCAGTAGAACGGCGCTCAGAATCAGGGATTTCATCAACAGAAAACCACACAAATTGATCCGCTAATTCATTTTGTATATTTACAATACGCTATTGTAACACTGTCCTACATAAGTCTTACGCAGTGTACTTTCTTCAGGCACATGTTGTCGAGTGTACTTGCAAGAACGTTTTTAAATGTCGGATTATTAATTTTGAACAAGAGAATATCAGCAGCTAAAAATGCTTGGCACAAGTCATAGGAAAATTCAGTAACCCTGCTTCCTAAACGCTACTAGCTGTTTTTGAACAGGTTCTTTGGTTGAGTTTTCGGATTAAATTCTCCTTATGTTTTGCTGTGTTTATGTGCTGAACTATTTGAAATCTTTTCTCACTCCCTACACTTTTTTCACACGCTCCACAAAACAGTACCCTATTACATTTTTACATTTTTAATCCCTATGAAAAAACATGCAAATGCATGAACTTCCTAGCCCTGGTAATCATATTATTGTATTGTCCTCGGTCCTTAACATGTGTGCACATTTTCAAGTCAGACGACTAAGTTGGTAAAAATTACGTCGAAAGATTCCGTTACGCACGCACACACGTACTCGCTCACGCAAGCTAATATAAAGCGTGTAAGAAATGGTTCCGACAGCGAATTCATTTTGCGATTTTGTGGATTGTCCAACCGAAGGTATTGCGGATATGGATTAGAAATGGAGCGTGTGAAAAAAGGCAAAGGATCCCAAATGTTACGGCATTCGAACGAGAACTGCTGGTTGGACTTGTTTTAAAACCCAAAGGCATTATGGAGGGGGGAACATATTTTTGCAGCTTATTTCTTGTTCTTAGTTATGCATAGTTGTAAAAGAAAGTATAAACTTTTTACTTACATGTGCGTAGTTGTATGTTTTTTCATTCCGCGTTTGTGGATTAAAAAAGAAGTAAGTTCCGCTGGCAAGCGTAACCTACATCTCCCGACAAAAGCAATTTAATAATATATTTGCAGATACAGCAAGAGTTAAATTTTGCACTGCCTCGTCCAAAGCTACTATGGCCCACCCTTGGTCCGGATTTGTTGGTGTGTCGAAACGCACTGTCCAACGGGTTTACAAGCAGTGGTGCAATACAGGTGGCCACGAAATACGACGTCGGAATTGTGGTCAGAAAAGCATTATGACTGAGAGGGACCGGAGAAGAGTTTCACGGCTAGTAAATGCAAATCATTTTCAAACCCGACAGGAATAGCTAAAGTCCGTGAATGCAGGTCCATCCCGAACTGTTAGCGAGAGGACATTGCGGCGGGAACAGCATTCCATGAACATTTGGAGTCGGACACCACGAAGGAGGCAGATGCTTACAGAGACACACAAAGCTGCGCGGCTTCAGTTCAATCACCAAATGTGGACAGTAGATGGCTGGTCGAATGTCGTGTGGTCCGATGAATCGCGTTTTTGCCTCTGCTCGACTGACGAATGTCGGGTACATCGCCGGCTAAATGAAGCATTTCATCCGGATTGTGTACAGGTCAGGTTCAAGCTAGAGGTGGGTCAGTGATGTTTTGGGGGTGTTTTTCTTACTATGAATTGGGTTCGCTCCATGAAGTGACCAGTAGGATGAACCAGCATGTTTATTTGAACATTCTGAATGAAGTGTTGCCATTTAGTCAGTATTTCCACGATTGTTGCCTCCCTTATATTTCAGGATGACAACTGCAGGATTCATCGGGCTAGAAGAGTGTTAGACTGGTTTGAGGAACAGACATACAGCTTATCACATCTCGATTGGCCTGCAAGCTCACTTGACCTGAACCCAAACGAAAATTTGTGTGATATGTTGGTACAGTGTGTGAAACCTAGGCTCAAAATCACAGGCCTTTATGATTACTAATGAACTCACTGGACGCAATCCAATTCAGGGACAGAGCCGACCCATCGTCTGGCAGTTAATAGAAAAATATGTTTTTTCTATATGGGGTTAACATTGCATTAGCACCACTTGGAGATTTTACTGATATGGGCGCAACCAATTGTACCTATTTATTTATTTATTCTTATGAACATAACAGGCTTGGAAGCCCAATTACAATGTTCATCATACATAGATGTTTACATATAATAATATACACACTCAAATAAAATACAAGGAAAACATAAATGAACATAAACTAATACAAGGAATAGAAACAATTATAAAAAAAGAAGAAGAAAGAAAGAAAAAAAAAGTGAAGGTGGTATGGTAAGTAATTTTTTATACTATTCCTAATTACAGCAACGATACTACTGTTACCAATTTAGTCGTAGCATTTTTAAATTGAGTTTCAGACATGTTGAAAATATCTACATCGAAATGATGAAGCTTGTTATATAAATACATAATTCTGTGTAATGGTGAATTTTTATGGATTTCCGTATTTACTCTGGAGGTGAAGAAAAGCCTCCTGAATCTGCTTATTTTATTGGGTACATAAAATGATACATTTGTTGTAATATTAATATCATCAATAATCGAATGCAATACCTTATACAGAAATATTAACCCTGCAATATCTCTTCTAAATTTCAAAGTTTTAAGTTTAAATATTTCCAAAAGGGTTTCATAGTTTGTGTAAGTAGGATAATATCCAGATCTTTTAAATAGTATGTATTTTAGAAATTTTGATTGTACTTTTTCTATTGCGGTGACATGCATTATCATCTTAGGATTCCAAATAATAGATACATATTCGAGTTTTTGTCTCACAAATAAATTATAAAGTTGAATTAAAGTTTTTTCTTTAAATGAATAGGAATTTCGAATAATAAAGCCAAGGCATTTTAGCGATTTGGATACAATTAAGTCAATGTGTCTATTGAATCTAAAATCTATGGTAAAATGTACCCCTAGATCCTTTTTTTCAATCACTTCAACCAGTGGTGTCATATTGATATTATAAACATATTTATATGGGGTTTTGTTTCTCTTGAAGGACATTTTTACACATTTACTAATATTAAATGGGAGTTTGTTTCGCTCCATGCATATAAAGAATCAAGGTCCTGTTGAAGTTCCATACAGTCTTTAACATTATTGATACTTTTATGTAGTTTAACATCATCAGCAAACATTAGCATTTTTTAATGTTTTACAACGCTAGGTAAATCATTTATATAACATAAAAATAACAGAGGTCCTAAATTAGAACCTTGAGGAATCCCTGAATTAACATTAAATTGGTATGACATGCAATGCTTATAATAGACTACCTGCGATGTATCTTTTAAATATGACTGAAATATTTTCATTAATGGAAAAGCAAAACTTAATTTAGCTAACTTAGCAAGTAAACAGTCATGATCAACTTTATCAAAAGCCATTTGAAAATCAGTATATACTACATCTACTTGTTTGAAATGGTCTAGTTCTAATGATACATATTCAGTGAAGTTAAAAAGATTTGTAACAATTGATCTTTTTGGCATGAAACCATGTTGTAGCGGTGAAATTACTAACTTTATATGGTTAAATATATGTGTATAAATAATGCTTTCTATAATTTTTGCTGGTGTAGACAAAACAGCAATAGGCCTATAGTTGCTTATCAGCTTAGAATTTTCAGATTTAGGAATCGGAATTACTTTAGTTTGTTTCCATACATTGGGAAAAATTCCTTGTTGTAGGATTTGGTTATAAATTGATGTTAGAGGGTATAATAACAATTCTCCACAGCCTTTAAATACATAAGTTGGTATTCCATCAGGCCCTGCAGATCTTTTTCTCTTAAGTTGTTTTATTGTAATTTTGACTTCATTTTCACTTATTGCGTTTATATTAAGAGAGTCTAAAATGTTGACACTATTATCAGCTTTATAAGTGTATTTTGAAGTACTACTTGAGTAAACTGATTTAAAGTAATCGGCATATCCATTGGCAATTTCAGTAGGAGTTTTTAATACTCTACCATTATATTCCATCTCAGCGTGTGTCTGATATTGTTTCCGTTTATTTTTAATGAATTGCCAAAAATCGTTGGTATTATGTATCATTTTAACTTCAACAAGCTTAACATAATTTCTAAAGGCTATCTCAATTTGACTTTTTAACAATTTACGAGTATTTTTATAGCACCACAAATAATATTCCGATACATTTTTATTTTTACGGTACTTTTCTTTTAATTGTATGTTTTTTATTATTTCTTTAGTGAACCAAACAGGATATTTGTGTTTATATTGTTTTCTTTTTGGCACGCATTTATCAAGTATTGAGTAAATTTTGTCGTAGAAAATAGCCACTGAATAATTAACATCCTGATCTATTGATATATGATCCCCTTTACAGTCTCTTATAAGCTCGTACATCTTGTTAAAATTAGCTTTGCAAAAATTATAGGTACATGTTGTCGCCATATTATTTTTTACAGTATTCTCAATTTTAGCCGTTAAATTTAGTGGAGGATGGTACAAGTCTATAGGTACCAAAGAATTATCATCTTCTTTTATATTAAGTGTTATGTTAGTTAAAACTAAGTCTAGCGTTTTACCACTTACATTTTTTACGTTGTTCACGGACTGCATATTAGTAAAAGATAACGCATTGTTAAGCAATTTTGCTTTATTACTACCTTTACTTAGATCGTAAGTGGAATCAATTATTTCAGATATATTAAAGTCACCTGTAATAATTATATGTGAGCTAAATTTATGAAGATTTTGTTCTGCCTGATCAAAATATTCTTTAAATGAATTTATATTAGTATTTGGAGGAAAATAAACTGTATTTACAATAAATTTAGTACCATAGTAATAAAATTTTATCCAGATTAATTCATTGTTAGTATCAAGAAAAGAGATTTTTTCAGGATTAAATGCTGATTTAATTGCTATTAACACTCCGCCGCCAGGGTTTTGTGAATTTCTGTCTTTCCGAAATACAGTATATCTGTTATCGAATAGTTCAGAGTTATGAATACCATCTAACAACCTATAACTCCAGGAAAACCATTAACTAAACTGGAATCTTCCATCACTTATCTCTGTTGAGCTTGGGTCATTGGAAGTTTTACATAAGTATCACTTCAATATGTTATTGCAGCAGAAAAACTGTAATAATTCGTAGTGCAGCTTTTCTGCAATTTTTTCTTTCAATTTCTTTGAGTAGGATACTCTGACCTCTCATTTAACTGTTCGATTAGTGGCAATATTATTAGTTTATATAATGTGTACCTTTCGTGGAATTTACTGTCATTCATATCATTGAATGGGTAGCCCATTCAAACATAAGAGGTCTCAATCATTCTTTGTTATGCTGATTTAAGTAATCGATAGATGTACAACAGCTCATCTTGAATATCATTTCTTTCAAACAATTACGCCATCTTGTTCAGATTTAAAGCTTGCGAAGCTCTTAAATGGCGGAATGTCTCCGTTTATAGCTTACGGGCGTTGGGCGATTGGTGCATCTGGTCCACAGAGTAAACAACGGCATCGTATGTTTAGCAGTATTGTGCTGCAATTATATAATCGTAGGAAGTGAACACATGCGCTTTGCATTGTGACTCCTTTGGTTATAGCTTCCTTGAAAATTTGTTTCTTGGTAGCTGGGGAAGGAAGAAAGAAAGTGGTGTTGATCGTTTTATAGAAAATCGGTACGTATTATACTATTTTCTTAAAATTATCGTTTACAATTACGTTTATGGTTAATTTAGCGTTTGTATTTCAGTTGCTACATAATAAAAACCCAGAAAAGCTCACTTCTGATACAGAGGAAATGTAAAAGGACATTTACTTCCATTGTCGAAGCATAGCAAAATGGCGCTACGTGTTTCTGATGCTTCAGTAACTTTCTTATTTCCACGATGAAAGATTCCAGTAGAGCCCAGTTTCATGCGATTTACAGAATTTCTTTTTCCTAGAGAAAAATCGTTTGATTTATTTCTCAACGTCGGGTTAACTGTTGATAGATCTTCCAGACGCAGAGGCGCAATGAGTCTTTACTAAGGTCGCCATGACACACGACTCAGTGTGGCGGTTGGACATTGTCTTTTTCAGCAAAAGTGGATCGGTACTTAATATATATCCTATATTTATGATTCAATATTCTTTTAGCAAACATTTTAACTCAACGCACAAAGCCAATAAAGATAATATTTACTTATACAGAGCACAACAGGCGTTAGCAATGCAGAGTGCAGACTGAATAATGTGTTTTCCGCGGTAACTTGGGAATGCGCGAGGGATAGCTGATGCTGCAACTCAACAAAAATGTATTTGCTAACTGCAATAAGAATGTAAAATTGTTTACTTGTCTGACTTCATGTTTGTGCTTTCTTCTGAGCTACGTGCGCCCCCCCCCCCGGCCTATAAATCTCTCGCGACGCCAGGATGGAAACCACTGCTTTTAGTACTACTGCCTGTTCGCCAGTTCATGGTTTCAGGGGAATGAAGTGGAGAGGACAGATGTTCCTGGCATGAGTGTCGGCAGACTTTTTTCCAGGTAGTCAGTAACTGGCTGCACATTAATTTCACCAACTTCCAAGGGGGGGGGGGCCCTGCCCCCGTTTCGCGACGCCCATGGTTCCTGGTAACTTTCGCGCATACGTTGTTCAGCTGGTTACGTTGCCAACTTACCAAAGTTATTCGGGCTATGTTTACTCGCTGCTAATTTCTCTTAATTTCAGTTGTAAAATCGTATGAGTCGCTTGTATTATGTCGGAGGTAAAGAAAAAAGTAGTGTAGAAGTAGATAAACTTCCACCTAGGAGTGCTGTGAAATCTGCTATGATATTGTGGTTACAGAACAAAGGGGTTCAGAGTGACAATTCTGTGCGTAAAACAGATCTTTATAGGATGATTGAAACAAACTTAGAGCCCCTTAAAGCGGGCGCATTTTTTGTCTTATTGGACCACACTGTCTTTTGCTTGCCCCCATACATGCGTGATCTCAATCCCATAGAGCTTGGGCTAAGGTAAAATGAATTCTTAAAGAAATGTAACAGGTGATTTATCCCTACAGGAATTGCACGATATAACGCACGAGGATATATCACGAGACCGAAACAGACTGGCACGGTTTTTGGAAAGTATAAAAATAGTAGAAAATGGTGAATGGGAGAAGGACCGAGTACTTGAAAACATCGTTTACGTTTTTTAAGTTAAATATCTTCCATGAACTGAAAATAACATTTAAGTTGCGCAATTTTGAATGAGTTCTTTGCTTTAATCTATCGTGAACAGACATTCCAAGGTTGGCGCATTACTGTCGCAAGAGGGTCTAGAAGCACGACTTCTGGCTCGCATATCGCTGTGAACCTGGAAGTGACCGCCTCCGTAGTGCAATTGGTAGAGCGCCTGCCTTCGGCGCGGAGAACCCGGATTCAATCCCCGGTACCAACATGGGATTTTTCCCCCGCTGAGAGGTCTGGTACGGGGTGCACTCAGCCTTGTTAGGTCCTTGAGGGGCCAATTGAGAAGCTGTCCTGATTGAAAGGTAGCGTCTCTAAAAGGTCAAGGGATTATTATTACCTGGAATTATTTACTGACATACTGCCCGGCTATGTTCCTGCCAGGGACCAAGAGCTGGTGAACAAACTGTAAAAGTAGGTGGTAGAGAAAGTAAAATAAACTTGCAGTCTCATAAGTAATTTTGAAAAAATAATTTTGAAAAAATAGTTTGTTATGCTGACACTTAATAAATCACTTCAGATATCATCATAAATGCATATTCTATTTGCATATCAGTTCCTCCATGAACTGCTTAGGATTGTTCAGTATAGTGTATTGTTTAAATTAACACTTAAAGTGTTTCCTTGCTTAGCCTTTATATCTGTTAGTAGTTTACTGGGGCGAAGCTTGTTATGCTGAAATGCTAACACTCTTTCCGAGTGACCTAGCAAAGACATTTGATTGTGTTTATTATGGCATTATTACAGCAAACCTGGAATTCTATGGACTTTAGAAAGAAAATTTAAGTTCGTTCACAGCATTTCTAAATGAAAGAAAACAGGATGTTGAAGTAAACAATGTCACTGGTTACGAAAAACAAACATCAAATTGGAAAACAGTAACACTTGGAGTACCCCAAGCTTCAGTATCAGGATCTTTATTATTTCTTATCTATATAAACGACCTATCCCTTTATATGAAAGACAGTGCAAGTACGGTTCTGATGACATTAGTGTGCTGGTGCCCCCCTCGGTAGTGTGATGGTTAGCGTGTCTGTCTCACGTTCAAGAGGTCGCAAGTTCGAATCTCGCTTAGGGTAAGTCATCCAGGTAAGGTTTTTCCGAGGTTTTCCCTTATCCTGAGAAGACGAATGTTGGGTAACTTAAAGCTCCATGAACCTCGGACTCATTTGAGCATCACTTCATCCATATGATATCATTCACCGTCCGATAATGACATTACGCTGGAGGATGTTAACAGAAAAGAAAAGTGTACTGGTAAGTAGTAAGAACATAAATAAACATGTAATTATATTGTTTTAAACTGCATGACCTATTGGTTTAAAGCTAACAAATTATCTGTAAACCTAGACAAAATAACAGATGTTAAATTTGTAATTCATGATTATCACACACTCCAATAGAAATTGAGATTAACGACGTGTTATTAGAACAAATAGACATCAAATTTCTGGGCCTTCAAATAGACAGGTATTTGGACTGTTATGCTATCCAAGCACTGGTAAATGTGAGTTATTTAGACACACCTAAATTAGTATGCTATACATATTTCAACTCTATCATGGAATATGACATTTTATTTTGGTGCAATTCAGTACAGAGTAAACAAATATTACTCAAGAAGGTTATAAGAATTGTTTCCAACACCCATAGTAATTGCTCTTACAAAGATCTTTTTAGAAGACACAAACAGAAGCTATTAACCTTCCCTGCATGTTCATATTCTCGATCCTAAAATGCTTTGTATGCACTTAAGCCATTTTTATAACAAGCGATGAAATTCAGGAGATAAACACTAGACAAAAGAGTAACATCCATCATCCCAGTACAAACCCTTCTTGCTTCCAAAAAAGCATATGTAATGAAATCATAAAAATCTTTAATGCTCTTCCTAATGAATGTAGGGGAAAAGTTGACAATTCAATGCAGAAAAGTGCCTATGGTCAAAATCATTTTGCTCTGTGCAAGATTATCTAAATGACAAACTATCCTGACAATGCTTATGTAGCTTTTCAAGTAGTATCTAGCTGCTTTAGTGACCAATTGTCAATTACATTTGATGACTGGTCGAAAGCTACTTAAATGCATGTGTATTGAGGAACTGACAATAAGTGCTGTGCATTGCTAATCAAATAAAATTATGAGACATGACAGGAAAAGCATAATGAAAGTTTAAAACAAAGCTGAATTTGTGTTTATATATACATATTATGTTAGTCTTATAACTACAGGAAGGATTGGATTTTTTTTTAATTATCGCTGTTTTATATTTGTTTTCTCGTATAGCTTGTATGTACTATGCTTTTATGTTCAATATTCAAATCTAATGTTTACGTTCATATGCACCATATGGTACATATCCATTGACATGTTCCATGTTCATTGGCATTTACGGCTACTTGAGAATTTGCTGAATACAATCCAACCCAAAAACCCTTTTGCCAGTAGACATAGAGGGCAGTTTATGGATCTCAGACTCCTGTGGTATCAAAATATAGCCCGTGGTAGGGTAGGATAGGTTAGGTTAGTGTGTGTCTGTGTGTGTGTGTATGTATGAACAGGATGACATGTATACATATGTGAAATGTACACAGTTTCCTTCCTTAACTCAACATTCTTCTGCATTCACTTAATACGATAGGTATCAAACTTATACCCTTTATTGATCAGAGGTAAATAATTCTCTTATTAACTGCTTTGCTTTAAATGGCTTTAATGTGAGTAGCAATGTTTATCTAGTATCACACAATATGTTTCACCTTTTTTATCTTATTGATTTTTTAAAATCGAATACAGCTAAAATGGCTGCTAAGCATGGTAATTATTGTTCTTGTACATATCAAATGAAACTGTTTCTATGACTGAAGATGGTCCATTCAATTATGCATTTATTTAAGCCAGGCCAGTACTTCAGATTTGAAACGACACCTTGATAGTTTCTACTTCTTGATGTACAATTATTTTTATATATTTTCACTTATATTCATTCTTGTTTCAGCAGCACATCCTGCAGCTGTTCAAATTAGTTCCTGTACTACTATGTACTTCAAAATCTTTTGTGCTATTCACAAACTTGAGCATTTTTTGAGGGAAAAAACATTTGTATTATAGGAATAGGCCAACAGGAAATTTTAGAAAACTGTTTAGTTCATCACACATAACTCTATTAGTGCAAGAATAACATTCAGAATCAAGTATTTAATTAGGTGTATGCATTTAAATCTGTGTAGGAAATTCTAATGCTGTATTATTGATCACATTAATACATATTGAGAGGTACCACTTTTCATACCTTAATGCTAGAGCAGGCACACTCCTTAATGTTACAGGAGCAGGCGCACGGTGTATTCTGCACACAGTTCGGATAAATTGCTATTTGTTGCTATTCTTAACCATTTATCGCATCAATTTGCATTACATAATTCATTTATTATATCATCGAAGCTTATACTTAACAATATTAATGTTTATGCATATTAATTATTTACATTGGATCAATTTATTAGTAAATTAATCCTCTTCAACCTCGGATGAACACACACTGTATTTTTCAAAGCGAACTGTTGTTGTGAATTACTTTTGAAACAAAATCACTACACAACGTACACCTTGTTGCTGTGAAGCTATTCTTTGCCCTTCCACAAATTCTTCATCTGCCTTTGTTTCCTCCTTGGCTGACTTTCTGTCTGTGTCTCATGATTTTACTATATACCCTGGCAGTAAACTAAGTGAATTTATTCTGAAATTAATTAGATCTAGGCTCAGGAAAGTTGTTGGCTATCTGAATGGCCACAACACCCTGCGCAGACTATTTATGTATAGTGAGGTGCTTAGAACATCCCATGTGCAGCAAGTGTAGAATGGATTTTGAATAATGGGGTCACTCAGTTCACCACCACCACCATTGCCACCATTACCGCCACCGCCACCACCATCTTATCACAATGAATTACGAAATCTCACATACATATATGGTTTACTTAAACAAACATTTTAGATGTGCCTATATACCGCAGAATTCATAATCTATACAATTGGAATAAGTTGTATGACCTTTTTCCTACCACCTAGGCAGCCCGGGTTGAATCCCAGGGTGCCACATGTGGTATTCGTGGTGGATGAAGAGGCGTCTGGGTGGGTTTTCTCCAGGTTCTCCGGTTTTACCCACTAGTCGTTCCACCAATTGCTCCATCACCACCTTTCCATTCATTGATTTTGCCTGCATTTCATATCATCCCCTTCCTCACCAGCATACCTGCGGCTTGGCTGACCACCCACTTCCAGATCTTCACTCTGTCCAGTCCATAGGTTCCTCTGATGCCTAACAAGCGTATGGCCATAGGTACTGGCTTGTAAGTTCTAGGGGTTGTAAGTCCTCCAGACAGGGAGGGTAATCATGTATGAGTTGAATTTAATGAATACTAAAACGTATAAATCTTGGGCTGCCCATGAACGTGGGCCTTGGCCCCTCTGTCATTGAACAGCCCTCTAAGGTTCTCTACATATAACTTTTGACGTGTGCTGTTTATTCTTTGAGTACAGTTAAACCCTGTTCAAACCTCTCTTTTTAACTTTCATCTTCTGATTCACTTATTTTCATCAAATTCTCTTATACTTTCCATTTCCCAAAGATCATTACTATTTTAAATTACCCATTCCATTCTAAAATTTATTTTCCCCCTCATTTTTCTTATGTTTCATGATCATTTGATAATCATTTCCTACACCCCACTGATTCAGCTTCTTCTTCACTCTACATCACTTCCACTTCCTTTCCTCTCTTAACTTGCACCTTTTATGTGTGCGTGTGCATGTGTGTGCGTGTGCGTGATAATGCCTATTACTTGACTTTATCCCTAAAAACTGCCATTTCCATCCCTCCCTCCAACCAACCCTGAACACAGTTCATTTAAGCGCTTGCTCTTCCTTGTCACAAGGCACAGAGCACCATTTTCCTCCTTTTTTTCTTTTTTTTTCCAGCTTCCTATATAATAACACATGTTCATTAGCTGATATCCACTTTTTTGAAATAATATTTTTTCCAAATACAAGCTGGTCTTTTCTGCTTGCTTTCTTCCATTTCAGTCTACCCACATATGTAATGCCTGTCTCTCTGTCCTACCATTCTATCTGGTCATGCTCCCCTCTTCTTATTGACTCGGTTTATTTCCATTCAACTTTGAAATTGCCCCTTTGCTGTTTGAATAATTTGCACTAGCATCTTCACTTATATGGCCAGTCACTGTGTTTTGGTCATCTGCTTGTAACATTTTCAATTCCCCACCGCCATCTATCTCTGTCGCATTACTGTCACCAACCATAGCTTCTTTCTTCTCCTTCTCTGTCACCTTGTTACTTGCTAGTTTCCCCTCTTTTTTCTCTCTTGCATCTGTCCTTGAGATAATGTGCCTTTCGCATCTCAACGATTCTTTGAAATACGATACGGCTGACAATTTTCTGTGTTTCCTGACTCGTCACTTCTTGAACTTCACTACTGTGTCTGTTAGTTCATTCTTTTCCTCTGCAATTTTTCCATCTGTCCATAATTTTAAACCTTGGATGTATGCCTGTTTCCCCTCACTTTTTGCTTGTCTTTTCTGCTCTATTAATTTCTTCATTTGCTGCCTTTGGTCATACAATAAGTGTTTGTTGATAAAGATGTTTGTTCCTTTCAGTTTTTTTTGTCTGTTTCAGTATGTTGTAAGTTATATATGTACTTTCAAATTTTGCTAGAATGTTTCTTCTTCCATTTCTTCTTTTGAATCTAAATTCTTCACACATTTTGTAGTTACTAGTGGTCATTTGTAGCTTCTGCAAAACTTCCTTTACCTCTTACCTTGGATCAAAGCCCGTCCTTTCTTTCATTGAAACAAATACTAAGTTATATTTCCTATTTCTGTACCCCCCTTTTTCCATTTTTTCTTTGATGTTTTGTAACTTTTCTTTTATCGCTTCTATATTTTTAAGTATTTCCTCTTCTTTACAGACTAGTTCTCTTCTTTTATGTCCCTCCTCTGTACTCGTTTCCATTAGTAGTATTTTTCCTATTTCCCCCAGCTCTGCTATCGCTTCATCTGTAGTATCTTTGCCGGCCATGTCCTTTGCGCCTTTTTCCTACTACTCACAGCAGCGTTCTCTGCACACGTCTGCAGTCTCTTGCTGCTTGCTAAGTACTCTGTAATCAGGTAAAGAAGAAGGAACAGTTGTCTGGACAAGACAACTATAAGGCACAGTTCCCTTAACTTGAAAAGATGACTATCAAACAACTTGGACACGGCAAACGCTTCAAGAATGTTTGCATATTCCAGCCACCATCTGGGAAGTTAAAGCAAATACTCTCTAACTTAATATGGGAAAGCTTGCATGTTTAACACAGCAGCCAGGGGCAAAGCGCAATAACAATGTCATCTAGCAGGTGGAATTTATGGCTTCCGCTTGGTGTGCTTGCTTACAGCAGTAAATGCAGAGTCACTTGCATGCAAACTGAAATAATTGGGGGAAAAAAATAGAAGAAAATATTGTCCTTTATTTCAACCCTAAATTACTAAACATTTGCAATAAAGACTGTGCTTGGCATCAGTAATGAACAGCACACTCACTTCCAGTATTGTGCTACTTCTCACTGCCGGAGTGCCTTCACCTATGGCAGTAAAAGAAGTATTGCTCAAGTCATTGTCACGATCAATTCATTGTTTAGAAGCAGTGTTAATGGCATCATTTGAGATACAAATGTTCAGTGTTAATGTATGACCATACAGATTCATATCTCCTTGCTGCTTCCATGCAACAGTTTGAATTTCTCTGAAGCTTTGTAGCTTATATTTATTGATTATATAGCTAGTATTAGAAAAAGTATCACATCCACTTATTTTGCCTATAATTACATTTGCATTATAGATGGCAGAAAATCTGAGAGCTAGTCCGGATGATATGATAAAAATATTTTTAGAATGCAATGAATATGACGATGTCTTCGAAGAGTATTGCAGTGAGACAGATAATTTAGAAGCGAACGAAGTTCAGCATGAGATGATGGTGATTCAGATATTGAAGTAGCCTCAGAGGTAGCAACTATACCCTGGGAGAATTAACCTGGCACTTGATAGCCACGTCGCTCGCGTGGCTCATAAGGGGGCTCAGCTTTTCACATCCAATCGCGTTACAAACACACCATGTCACCATCACGTGACCAGAGGTGTGTACTCACCCATGTTGCAATATGTGCGTGTATTTGTGCGTTCCCAGCTTCTGCCTTCCATGTGTTTTGCCGCTCGCAACAGTATATTGTTCGATTGTTTAATAAGTGCAGAGTGAAAGAAGGTGACTTACAGGCGGTTTGCATATATCTGGAGGGATTTAATCTTATTATTTCATATACTTTATATAGTTTACCGCTGTATATTTCACCGTTTTGTTGCATTCATAACAGATTTTAGTGGTCTTGGTATTGCTCGGTTTCATTTTAAAATGGCTTATAGTCCTGATAAAGTCAGGAGTAACCCTAAAACGTTAGGCCTGGGAGATGGTATGTGCCGTAAAAGAATATTTTAAAAAACAAAAAGAAAATTGTGGACCTCTTATTATGGTGGAACCGCTGGCCATGGACAGCCAATGAAAAAGTGGCAACACTGCGAAGGAGTGGCCGGCAGGCAGCTGTAATGTCAAGTGCCAAGTTAATTCTCCCAGGGTATCAGGTTGCATTAGCAAGCAATGACGACTGCACACAGGCCGCACTATGGCCAAGTGGTTAAACCATTCATTTCTTGCCAAAGTTTGATCCCTGACAACCGCATGAGAGATTTGTGGTGGACAATGCAGCCCAGGGGCGTGTTTCCTCTAGGTTTTCCAGTTTCCCCCACCAGTTCATTCCATCGGTGCTCCATCTTCATTCCATGTATGATCAGTGTCACCACCTGCGGTGCTGAATGTAGTAAAAGCGGGCATTAAACACTACCCAAAGAAAAAAAAAAAAAAGACTGCACACCAGTAAAAAGAAGATCCATGTTTCACAAGATTTGATTAATGCTGACAGAGTAAAGGATGCTAGTCATGTAGTTCATATAAATGGTATAAATATCTGAGGGGGAAAAATAATCACTAGAGATGAAATAATTCCTTTGCAGTCAAGATATCAACATATGTTTGACATGAGTATGGCACATGGTGTTTGAGGGAGGGGGGGTTAGAACTGGTTTCCGTATGTCTGGACTGGTCAGCAGTAAGTGATTCACTAACTAACCTGCAGCACTCTGAGTGCATGTTTCACCTCAGTGAGTGTACCACTGTGTGACAACCTCTCATCATTGAAGGAGGGGTTTCATGCCTAATATCACAGACGATCTACACATCCACCAGCTAGCAAAAATGCAAGAACTACTACCACGATACTGAGGCAGCATTAAATAATAATCAGTAGGGTTAGGATAGTTATGTAATAACTCTTTTTTATTAAAACATATGCATACTGTAATATGTATAGGTAACGGACATTTACAAAACTGGGGTTATCATTACAAATGTACATATTTTTACATATATTTTTATTTTCGCAGGAAAATATGTAATATAATTGTTGGTACGCACTATTCAAAAAGAAATTTCAAAAACTTATCTTCTATCAGTGGAAGAAATAGAAAGAACCAATCACTCCACTATCGCAAAAGTGTTCAATACTGTAATGCTGTTATTGTGGCCAGAGGAAATTCAATATGAAAATGTAATTTTGTTCCTATCAGATGCTGGCTCCTTTATGCTTAAGACAGGTAGGAGACAAACTTTGACCATTCGCTTCTCACCAAAGTAGCCCGGGTTTGATCCCAGGCAACCGCATGTGGCATTTGTAGTGGACAAAGCAGCACTGGGGCAGGTTTCCTCCGGGTTTGCCGTCGGTCTGGGTGGCTCAGTTGGTTAGACGCTGGCCTATGGATCCCAAGGTCGCGGGTTCAAACCCGGCCCAGCCCGATGGTTTTTAAGTGTGCTTAAAAACGTCAGCTCCATGTCAGTAGATTTACTGGCATGTAAAAGAACTCCTGCGGGACAAAATTCCAGCACACCGGCGACGCTGATGTGATCCTGGCAATTGACAGCATCGTTAAACAAGGAAATAATTAAAAATTCCGGGTTCGCCGGTTTACCCCGCCATCTCATTCCACCGGTACTCCATCTTCCTTCCATGTATCATCAGTGTCACTGCCTGTGCTGCCATATGTAGTAAAAGCGGGCGTTAAACACCACAAAAAAAAGAGAGAAACTTTCGTATAATAGAATGATTCATGTAACCTACTTGGCACATGTAGTACGGCATCTGACGGAAACAGGGTACATAAACTTTCCTACTATTTTTTAAATAACGAGTAAAAAATATGATGTGCTACACTCACATGACTTTCTCTACTCTTGTACTAACCATTCTTACAAACCCTTATTCCTGTATCTTCTTCGTGTTAGATGAGATAAACATTTGCCAAAATTATCTTATTGTTTATTTCCTTGTAGGAAAGGAGAATATGGGAATACAGTAGGCTTTGAGCGATAGTCAAATCTTTTAAAGCTTGGAAATTTTGTTCTCTTTGTATGGTTAACATATAAAAAATGAATACGATGTCCCATTTGACAGAAGCATAAGGTTCTCCAAAACTCACACAAATAACCTGAAATATCTCCAAAATGGTTCACTCTACAAAAAAAATTATTTGGACATAAATTGTGTGCTTTAGCAAGATCTACATTTTTGTACAGTCTGGTCTATCTCTTATGGTTTACCAGCTATACAAAAGTCATCTAAAGTAAATAGGAGTTCAAGGGCTATAGCCAGAAAGTTCAAGATATACATTTCATTTGTCATAAAAATATCTCAAACATATGGCATTTTAATCAAAATCGTTAAAGCCATTTTCAAGAAAATCAAAATTTTCAAAAAATTTTCCATGTAAAGGGTAGTTTAGGGTGTAGCAATTTTCTTCAAAATCTTTGTGTCACATCCTTGAAAGACATTAAACTTAAATACCAACTTTCGTTTTTAATCAACTTTTTTGAGTTATGCTGTCCACAGACTGACAAACACACACACTTGGACCTTTTTCTAAAAATACTTTTTTTAGGATTCAGGGGGCCTCAAAACATATTTCCAGTGAAATCTCGACATTGAATTTTTGGGTAGAATACAATACTTCCTATACTTCACTATATGTAGTAGAGAAAGTAAAAAGTTTGCCTTAAATCTCCTACTAGAATCAATACGTTTAAACTGTTGGCACTAGTAATGCCACTTCCTCCAGAACCAACTACTATGAGATGAGGGATCTGGTTACAGGCTGCTATATCTCGTACGTGGTTCTTCATTTAAGACCTAACAGGCGCATGGTATTTTGCCTGTGCGTGATTGGGTGTGCCATAGCCAGCTTGCCCGCCTCAGTACAATGATGGTTAGTATGTCTGCCTCACATTCAAGAGGTCACTTAGGGTAAGTTATCCGGGTAAGGTTTTTTCCAAGGTTTTCCCTTATCCTGAGAAGACGAATGTTGAGTACCTTAAAGCTCCATGGACCTCAGGCTCATTTGAGCATCATTTCACCTGCTTCATTCATTCACCGTCTGATATGACATTACATTAGAGGATGTTAATTAAAAAAAAACAGCCAGCTTTTCTTCTACATAAACTCTGTGCATAAAGCATGTATAACACTCTTACCTTATAGAAAATGCTGGAAATGTTGTCCACCCTCGGCTAAGCAAGCATTATATCAGGAGAACACATTCTGATTCACTCTATTAAGTTGGGCCACTGTAATGTTTCTGCTTTCATTTCTAATATATTGTTTTAGTTCTTCCAATGTATGAGGATTTGTCTCATAAACTGTGTCTTTCAGGTAACCCTACAAGTAAAAACCACACACTGTTAGATCAGGGGGGTGAGAGGGCCACACACCAGCACAATCACTATCTTCAAACACTTCACTAATTTTATTCATGGACTCCTCTTCTGTATGGTCAGTAGCAGAACCTTGTTGAAACCATCCATATGATTTCTCTTCTTTTGCCAGCTCATGATAAAATGGGGTCAAAATGTCATTTCGGTACCTCTCTGCATTTACAGTCTGCCCATAGAATATTGGACCGATTATGCCTCTAGCACTAATAGCACACCAAACTCCAACTCTTCGATCATAATGAGGGATTTATTGAATGCTATGTGGATTTTCAGAGGCCCGGTACCGACAGTTATGAGTGTTGACATGACCATTTAGGTGGAACCACGTCTCATCAGAACAAAACAGAAGCTGTGGATCAATTGAACTGTCATTCACTGATGAAATAAACCATTCACAACAATGCACTCATGATACTGGGTCACCTTGTTTTAAAGCATGGACACTTGTACACTTAAACGGTTCTAGTTTTAGACAAATCTTCATTAATTGGAAGAACTAAAACAAAATAACAGAAATGAAATCTTAAACATTACAGTGGCCCAACTTAATTGTGTGAATCAGAATGTGTTCTCCCGATATAATGCTTGTTTAGCCGAGGGTGGATAACATTTCCAGCATCTTCTATAAGGTAACAGTGCTATACATGTTTTATGCATGGATTTTATGTAGGAGCCGGCTATGGCTGTATTACCGTAACAGTTGTCCAATTATTGAGAAGATACTAGAAGAACCAAACAAAGAAGAAGCTGAAAGGAATGTTGCAGTGAAATATGCAATATGTAGATATGGAATAAAGAAGGGATTATTATACATCAAGTCATATTTCATCTGCATTTCCACAGCCATCACAGCACTTTAATGAAATGACATGCTACTGGTCATAAATATAAGTGTAATAGGAAATCTCTTATCAGGGCTTAAATCTGCACAAGGTAAAACTGCTAAGGAGTGAGTGAGTGAGTGAGTGAGTGAGTGAGTGAGTGAGTGAGTGAGTGAGTGAGTGAGTGAGTGAGTGAGTGAGTGAGAGGTTTAAGGGAACATTGACAACTAGGTCATTTTGGCCCAGCTGCAATGAAAGTAAAGGAAAATTTATATACAGTAGAGTCCCACTAATCCGAATTACTTGGAACTGAACCCTGTTCAGATTAGTGAAAATTCGGATTAGGTGGATTTTCATCAAATACGACAACATGTTGCCCTTAAGCGTTTTTGTGTATATTAAAATGATTGAAAGTAGGAAATTAGTATAGTATGCTCTAATTTATTTTACAACTACATTGTGATGCTCAAAAACCAATTACTGTAATGTTTTTATAAGCACTGTCGGTATCTACCTAGCACAAGTAGCCTAGTGAAAGTTGGTGAAACATTGCCCCATCAAGTCCTTTCTGTGCGCTGTGTCAAAAGATCACCAGCTTCACTTGTGTTGAATCTCTCCTGTTTTCTTTTCTCATTAACATAAAACAATTTCATTCAAACTTTGTTATTAACATTGTTAGTAGGTCTAGCCTTCCACTTTTTAGTTTTTGTGTACAAGATAGCCAACAGATTCACTCTTTACTCCTGTGGCACTTATTTCTTGTTTTTCTGTGCTAATGAATTTAGGTTTTAACTTAGAAAAACTAGTTTAATCTTAACCTTTATTTTTTATTTTAAAATTCAAAAGAAATTTGGTAGGTATTTTTTTCCTAGCCGTTTGGATTAGGCAGATTTTCGGATTAGCAGGGTTTGGATTGGTGAGACTCTACTGTACTCAAAACAATCCATTTTGAAATTGAGTTTTTATTTATGGATGCTGTGGTTCTCAGCATCCCATTCTATATTAGGCAAGAAAGACTGCTTAATTTTTCTCAGAGGCCACTTTATCATGCTTGAGGTTCTTTTACACACCATAAATCTTTGTCATGGGACTATTGGCTTTACTTTCCTTCTGAAGGAAACCATGCTACTGCAAAATGATCTAGGGCACCATACATTACATCATATTGCCAATACTTTGCCTGGTACAACAGAAAGCAAATTGACCGTCATGGAAGAAACATTACGGCTGGAAGAAATAGCTAACTTCAAATATGCGTCTATAACGTCTGTTGTAGCCAAACATTATTTTTCTCAATACAAATCAAGTCTTAGAAGCAACAAAGGATCGTTTGTTTCAAAACCTTAAAATGATTGCTATTATATATTGCAGTGGAAAGAATTAAATTAATTTCAGCAGAAGTTCCAGTCCACAAAATCAAAATTTTTATTGCTTTGGTATATTATACAGTATGTTAACTTAAATTTTCAGTGCCAAAAATAATGGACAAACAGAGGATAATTTCTACATCTCTCATATTTCATTAAGTTTGCAAGCTTTTGGATATTAGTCCTGATAATCCATATCTGCAAAACATGTTTGACTCTACTTTTTGTGGTAAAGCATACCAAGCTGCAATAAAATATGAGATATTTGAATTATGTATAAACTGTTTGGACTGCCTCCGTAGTACTGCCTCCCGGGTTCAATCTCCGGTACCGGCATGGAATTTTTTCCCCCACTGGGAGGCCTGGTACAGGGTGCACTCAGCCTCGTTAGGTCCCTGAAGGGCCAACTGAGGAGCTATCCTGATAGAAAGGTAGTGTCCCTAAGAGATCAAGTATGGTCAGGGGAGTCTGTGCACATACCCCCACCACCCCCATCCTGCACTCCTCAGTAACCTTGGCTGCGGCTGGAGGATGCAGCGGCCGGGTGATGAGGGTAGCTTCTGCATAGAGTAGATGCTCTAGGGACTATTATTATTATTATTATTATTATTATTATTATTATTATTATTATTATTATTATTATACACTGTTTGAGGTTTGATGACAAAGGCACTGGACAACATGGAGAGAAAGTGACTGAGGTATGGGATGATAATGGTAAACTGAATGGCTCCCACATAGCGCCTGGGCAGGTTATTCAAGTTCAACAGTCCTAATGAAGTGGACTATGTCCTTGATGTCTTTCCATTTCTATATCTTTAGGTTCCAAAAAGGAGCCCAAGATAACAATTATGCATTACAAAAGCTTCACATTTGCATAGTATATTCAGAACATTCAAAATCCATCCCACAGATGGGACCTTCAATGAGCCCCATTATGCATAAATGTTTGTGCAGGGTGTTATGGCCAGTCAAATAGTCAACAATAGTCCCTGAGGTATAGGATCACTTTGTATCCTGTTATACACACAGTTACAGGCCTTGCAGCTATACTACTGTTCATCAGTAGGCATTTGCTTTCTGGAAAAAAATTTCAAGATATACGTTGATAATAAGCCAGCTGAATATGGCATAAAATAGTTATGATACACACTGTTAAAATATATGTTCGATGGAATTCCATGTCTTAGAAAGAACAGACACACCAGGGGATTATGTACCTATCTGAATCTCTGTATATAAAAATGAATTTTTCTTTATTATTTATTTATGCCAATAAACTTACTGTTGGTGTTTTTAAACACACAAGCCATATGTGGCAATCCCGGACATAAAGTACTTGCAATAGTAAGTCACCCTGGGGGTAATTGTCTCTGATGTGAGACTGCTTTTGTGGTTTACCGGGAGAAATATGAACTGGTTTGAGAATTCAATGTCATTCTGGCAGGTTGTCACAGTAGCTTAATGGTTAGAGCACCTGCCTAGTAGCGGAGGGTCTGTGGTTCAAATCCCAGCTGTGGCATTCAATTTTTAAGTTCTAGTTCTATCTCTCTGAATTTTTCTTTGTTTGTCTTGTATGGGTTCCTATACCATTCATTCAATTGGGATGAAACTTTGGTAAGTTGCACACATTTCCATCTCTGTATTTGGAACACATTTTGTATCTTACGTTTTTGTCTCTGACCATTTCCTACGGAGATATTCTAGTTTTGTCAAAAACAAGCTGGCAACACTACAGATTGTGTGGGTGTCACTTTCACTAGGTCAGTACACAAACAATCACCACAGTGTGGTATCTCATGAAGGTGAATAACATGCTGTTTCCTTCCGTATTTAACATGCAAGTATAGGCCAATTAGAAATATTATCTCCCAAAACATTACACCACCCTGCAATCAACTGACATGCTTACATCCAAAAACTGGTTCAATTCCTTGACCAACCTCAACATAACATTGTTGGGTTATAATAAATACTGGAAGTTGATGACAGTGTTGTTGGAATAACATTAAAATAGGATTTGAGTCGATTAATAACACTAAACAATCACTGTTGTTTAGTGTTATTAATCGACTCAAATCCTATTTTAATTGTCGAGTTACTTCACATATGAAAACGCTACTCAGAGTATTCCTTCAATTCTTTTAAGTGATCAGTAATTTCGAAACCCTGTGTGATGTCCCATAATTACTACCAAAGCTATGTCAGAAATAAGTTACTCTACGCATCTTACAAGTAACAAACCGATCAGGATGGCTAAGGCACTAATGTCTGTGGCTCGCATTCGGGAGGTCACAGGTTTGATCCTCATGGCCACGCACTCTGATATGGGTTTTTCCATGGTTTCTCCATGTCACTTAGGCGAATGCTGGGGTGCATTATTTCATACCATGGTTTCCTTTCCATCATTTCCTTTCATTCCATTCCCTTATCATCTTTCAGGTGGTGCAGTTCCAGGCATGTAGTGTGGGCAGTGTCGGGCAGATGGCATGGAATGACTGCACATGGTAATTCCTGTCCTCAGTGCTGGGTGGTGTCTGGTGGCCCTTGTACTCTGTCAAGGAAGGGAGGGACACTTTGTACGATACCGCTCCAGACTCACAGTGTGATGCTGGCTGCTTGGCAGGACCTTGCACTGGGATAAAGACATCTCAGCACTGTTTAGGGACTTCCATGCACCTCTGGTGGACCAGCCTAGCTGCGGTCTGATAGCAACCCTTCGGTTCCCTCATTTCATCCCTCCTACCTGGGGGGTGGTAGCCACAATAGACCTGTGTAGGTCGACGTGAGCAAGGTGTCCCCCTCTGTACCTGTACCCTTTACCCTGTACCCTTTACCCTTTACCCTTACAAGTAACAAACTATTATCTTCATACATTCTTGTGGAATTACGCATCCAATTTGGAACAAAGATTTTTTTTTTTTTTTAAATCAGTTGATCAAAGTACAAAATGCCATTAGGCTTCTTTGTTTGTAATGCTTCTATGAAGCATATATTAGAAGGAATGTAATAAGTTCCCTTCCACCCAGTTAACAAATGCATGTTGGAATGCATGAAGTTGGAAAATTCCCAACACCGGTTGAATGATTACCATGAAAATTGGCACTTCTAAGCATTTCTTCATGGAGGAAGCTTTTTAGGCTATCTATTTTACGTCTACTATTTTTTCTTTCATGTTCAGATAACCTTCTTTACTCACCCTTCAACATGCAATTCATACACTTTTCTATGATTGAGATAGAAATGCTATAGATTTGAACCACAGATCCTCCACTTACCAGGCGGGTGTTCTAACCATTAAGCTACTGTGACAACCTTCCAGAATGAAATTGAATTCCCCAACCAATTCATATTTCTCCCACTAAACCATAAAGGCAGTCTCACATCAGAGATAATTACCCCAATGGTGACTTACTATTGTAAGTACTTTATGTCCTGGGATTAAATAACCTTCAGATGGTAATTATTATTTATTTATGCCAAAAAACTTACTGTTGGTGGTTTTAAATACAAAAGTCACGTGTGGGGAATGTTTCAGAGGTAGAATTGGAACTGACTCTCCGCATAGAGTGTTCAAATGTGGTTCAAATCCCAGCTGTGGCATTGAATTTTTCAGTTCCAGTTCTACATCTCAAACATTGCCCACACAAGACTTGTGTGTTTAAAAACACCAACAGTAAGTTTGTTGGCATAAATAATAACAATCACATTTCTTATCTACTCACCCTTCAACATACAAATTCATAGAATTTTCTACAATTGAAGTAAAAAGGCAATGAGTTACATGCATACATACAGTTTCCTTTACTCATCTTCTATATAAAACATTCATATTGTCCTCTACTCTGTCTTCAACATATAATTCATAGAATACATATATATCTTAAAATGGATGTTGGTATGTATGAAGTTGATAAACTCCAACACAGACTGATCGATCACCATAAAATTGCACATTTTAAGTATTCTGTCACAGAGAAAGTTTCTATGCTATTCATTTCACTGTGCGACGTATTACATTCATATCGTTCTCTCTGCTTGCTTCTCTTTTATGTAACACATTCACATGTCCTTCTCTTCTCCTTCAAGATACAACTCATGATTTCCTATGATTCAAACAGAAATGCAATATAGTAAATTCACACTGTTTTCTCTGCTCACCTTTCTTTTAAGAAACAGTCAAATTTCTTTCTTTACTCCCTCTCCTACAAAGAATTCATACAATTTCCTATATGACAGAAACAGAAATGCAGTGTGTGCATTCTCTATATGTACATTCTATCCGCTTTTCTTCCTGTGATATTTATCGTTGTTCAACAGTGCTGTTACATAGTCTTCCCATTGTTTTTATTTTATCTTTTTGTCTTTATAGTATCCATTGAGTTTTAATTAACTCTTTGTTTAAGTGTATTAAGTAATTCAAAGAAACATAAGGCATTGGGAAAGTGCAACCTAAATCCAAAAGTTGTAGGAATAAATCACCAAAGCGGACAATGCAGAGCATTTCAGCTAGTACTACATAAAAAATCTTATCTCCAGTTTCCATGGATCATACCAAAATGTACCCATGGCAATTGGTTTACAACAGTACCAATCAGTGGCGTATGCTGGGGTTGTGACTTGGGCTATCACTATGCTTACCATAGCCGTGCCATGGCAGAATGGTTAGGCCATTCACCTCTCAACAGAGCAGCCCTGGTTCGATTCCATGTGGGATTTGAGATGGACAAGATGGCACAAGGATGGGTTTCTTCCAGGTTCTCTGATATCCTCTGCCATCTCATTCCATGTATCATTGGTGTCACTGCCTGCGGTGCTATACGTGGTAAAAGCAGGCGTTAAACACTACCAAAAAAGATTAGGCCTATCGGATACAGGGTTGTTGATTAAATGTTAACTTCATGAGCAGCACATTTAAATAAATTTTTCGTGAAACAAGCTAAACAGCAATTATAAAAGTAAAATGAACAATTTTACCATACCTGTTCATATACGTGGGTCACTACAAAAGTTTTGAGATATGAGAAAAGTTGATGCACTTGAACTGGATGCAAGATGGGATAGCCCCATCCTTTGTGAGTAAAGTGGTATCAGGTAGTGACTCTCCTACTTCAGAAATTCCAGCAGTTCAAGGATGAAGAACCCGGGGTGCACATGTAGTCAGTTCCTGCAATGGAGCTTCAAAGAGAGCTCAACGATTTTCTACGATCTTAAAAATGAGTTAAACCAATGCCAAAGTCTTAAATGGTTGTCACAGGGTTTTGGGGACATTGCTGCTCCCCATGCCACAGTTTTCTAGCGGTTTCAGGAATTTAAAAGGTGCTAAACATCTTTGAAAGATGAGGAGAGAAGCGGGCATTTGGCAACAGCAGTGACTGAGAAAAACATTGCTCGTTGAGAAAAATGCTTCACGAAAATAATCACACAACATTTAAAGAAATTGAGGCAGCATTGCAGATTGGATCACCAGCAGTTTGGAAAATCCTCCATGAATTCCATTGTGTGAGAAGGGTAACATCCCGATGAGTGCCTCACAGAACAAAAACATGCCGTGTTGAATAGTGTGAGAAAATGCTGAAAATATCTGAAGGAGGCGACTCCAGACGGATTTCTGACATCATCACAGATGATGAAACCTGGATTTATTAGTTTGATCTGGAGACTGCAGCAATTAGCAGTGTGGATCTTTTGTGATGACAATCCATTGACAAAAGCAAAGTGTCACCAAAGTGTCCACAAGAAAACAGTGGCCTCATTTTTCCTAAAGGGTGGTCTTGTGGCAACCGTTTCTCAGGAGGAGCAAAGCACGGTTACTGCTAATTGGTACACAGTGGTTTACTTGCCAGTTTTTGCCAAGCTTCAAGAATGGCAGCCATGCACAAGATTATAAGGGAGCCTTCTCCATCACAACAACACATCTGCACACACAGCCAACATTGCCGTTCAGTTCCTGGAGTCTATAGAGGTGAAACTTATGATTCATCCACCATACAGTCCCAACGTGGACCCATGCGACTTTCTTCTGTTCCTGATGATAAAAAATTGTATGCCTGGAAAGAGCAAAAATGCTGTCCTCCAAGCTCCTGACTACCTGTGTGCCACAGCTTGTTCATCTTTGTGCTGCTGGAATTCCTGCAGTGGGAGAGTCACTGGGCTACCTCATCCTGCATCCAATTTGAGTGGATCAACTTCCATTTTCTCACATCTCAAAATTTTCATAGTGACCCAGGTATACATGAATTCCATCCGTCTTTCTTTACAGGTAAACTGCATTGTCACACTATCAAAAAGCAATTCCTCGTGGTGTCTTCTCAATGAAACAAGTATGTCTTTTTCCACCAATAGAAGAGCCAAGTTGCTCAGACGAATTTATCCTTGTGTTGCCATAAATAAGATTTTCTTCGCTTCAAGACTGAAAAGTCCTTTCTGCACTTGCAGAGTGAAAGGAAATGTTAAAATCAATTCCCATAGTTTAAAAGCTTCACTGTACACAACATTGAGTACATTTGATTTCATATAATTTGCAATGGTTTGAGTGGATTTGTTAGAAAAAATTTGAAGTGAATATAACACTTTCAGTTCGTTTTTCCAAGACAGAATGATATTGAAATAGGAAACATATAGATCTCTCGGTTCACATAATACATTTGTTGGAAAACTTATTGTAACTCGCAAAATATTTAGAATCCAGTAAGGCCAGAAATTTCAACTGTTTCTGTGATTCGAATCTTAATTTAGTTTGAGTTGTTAACATGTCCAAGACTTATCTTCAAGACAATTTCTCTTTCCAGGCCTTTCTTTGTCCTCCTCATTAGCAACACCCATAGTTTCTGACCATATTTCTTCAAATCCTATGTTTCTAATTGTTGATCTCTTATGTTTATCCAAAGCTGTGATTAAATACGTTAAAATTGCTAAACTCATATTTCAGGGCACTTTTCTCAGTTGCAAACAACAAGCATGGCCAGCAATAAAGTTTATTTAATTAACATGAACCAGTCAGTCATGCACTTATCATAATTATTTATTTAAAATATGTTGTTGTTGTTGTTGTTTTCTAGTACCCTGCATCTGGCAATGAAGCCATTAGCATTCGTGCTTTCCAATACTTTTGAACTGTAGTTTCTTCTGATCTTAATGCTTCACAGGTCTTCAAGTGGTCTTCGTTCATTTCTGCTGGATCGTTACATAGGACACATATTGCTGAGGCTGAGATACCTATTCTGTAGAGATGACTTGCTAAGCAGTCGTGATTTGTCAATAGTCGGAAGGCTACAACCGCTGTTTTCCTTGGTCTCTGGGGGATTATATCTGGGTTGGAAAGTAGTGTAATCCATTTTTTATCTTTGGCATTTGTTTCTATTTCTTGTAGGTATGAATGAGAAAAATTTTTAATGATCAAGCGTTTTATTGAGGAATATGAGAAATTGAATTTAGACTTTTGTTTTATTGTTGTGCCTTTCTTTGCAAGTGAGTCTGCAGCTTCGTTCCCCATGACTCCACAGTGTGCTGGACTCCATTGGAGATGAACAGTCTTATTAACTTTTTGGAGTTGTGTTAACATTTTGTAGCATTCTCTAATTTTTGTTGACTTCTTTGTAGTATTTGAACATATTCCCTGAATTGCAGCTTTAGAATCTGAAAGAATTACTGCCTTGTTAAATTTATTTAAGGGAAGATTTAATAATTGTCGGAGAGCAATGTGTATAGCCTCTATTTCTCCATCATAATTTGTTGTGTCTCTGCCAACAGAATGATAAAAGGAAAAATGTGAACACGTAACTCCAGCTCCAGTAAGGTTTTCCTTGGAGGATCCATCAGTATATATGTGCAGCCATTCTTCTGTGAGATACCTAGTATTGATGTTTCCAAAGCTAGAAGTTTTTGTATTTCTTTTGGTGTGTCTGATTTACTTATTTCCTCTATTAATTCCAAATTGAAGGTAGGTTGCAATAATTCCAATGGATTTTCTCTTATCAATAGATTTTCTCTGGTGTTAGGAATGTTCAATTTGGATTTAATCTGTGTTACCTTTTCTAGGAAACTACTACGAGTTTTAAGGATTGAAGAGGGGAGGTTCTCTTCTGTCCATTTAGAGTTTGGCCGTCGTAACATTTTCTCGTGTTGGAGCAATGCTTGTTCTTCTATTTTTGTTGTTATTGATGGGGTCCGTGTTAAGGCAAGCATGGCATCAATAGGTGTGGATTTAACTGCTCCAGTGATTAGGCGAAGAGCCTGATTTTGTATTTGTTCAAGTTTATTGATGTTAGCATTTGCTGCTGTTATTAAAGCTTCAGAACAGTACAAGAGGTTTGGTTTAACATACATTTTGTATGTTGTGCTAAGGACTCTCCTTGAGCAGCCCCATTTAGCACCAGCTAACCTTTTCAGGATTTGCAATTTCTTTTCAACCTTTTCTGAGATGTTTGTTATATGTTTTTTCCAACTTCGCTTTCTGTCGAAAGTGATGCCTAAGTATTTGGCATCATCAACTGCTTTGAGTGGTTTACCATTATAATTTATGTTAATATTAACTGGTTTGTATTTTAGTGTAAATAATTCATAATTTGTTTTTTCCACATTGATAGTCATGAGGTTTTTGGAGCTCCATTCATGTGCTTTGTTTTGGGCTGTTTCTATTCTGTCTTTAATTAATTCAGGTTTTTTTGGAGAGCCTGAAGTCCAAATGACTACATCGTCAGCAAATAAAGCAATTTTGGTTTCTAAAGTTTTTATTATTGATGGAAGGTCATTTATATGTTAAAGAGTGTTGTGCTCAGAAACAGCACCTTGTGGAAGTCCTCGGTGTGTTTGTTTATATTTGGAAATGTATGTATTATATTTTGTGGCACAAAATCTTTGTGAAATAAACTGAGTTATCCATTTAAGCATGTTACTTTTCACACCTACTGATTGCAACTTCTCAATTAATTTGCTTCTCCAGACTGAGTCATATGCTGATTTAAAATCAATGAATACTGCTAAGGTATCCTCCTTTCTATTGAAAGCTTCCTTGATGTCTTGGCTTAGTAGGAGTACATTTTCACTTGTACTATGATTCTGTCTGAAGCCGGTCTGTGAACTATTAATTAAGTTGTAATATTCTAGGAACCAGTTAAGTCTAGATGCCACCATTCTTTCCATCACTTTTGCAATAACACTGGTCAAAGATATTGGTCTGAAACTATTAATATTGTTTGAAGGTTTGTTTTTCTTTAAAATCGGGATGATAATGGCTTTTTTCCAGTCGGAAGGTACAGTCATTCTCCAACACGTGTTATACAGTTTAAGTAGGATTTCTTTTCCTTTCCTGCCAAGGTGTTTAATAAACTCTGGGTGGATCTTGTCAAGTCCTGGAGATTTTTTGTTCTGTAATTGTTCTATTGCTAAATCCAGTTCTGTTTCGTTAAAATCCTGAATAAAAATATCATTTCGTATACCTTTTGGCTTATTAGTTTCTCTGATAGTTTTTTGGATAGCCTTATCTTGTTTTTTATACGCTTGGGGTATTCTTTGTGGCTGAGCATAAAACTTGTTAAGGGATTCTGCTATTTTCCTATCTGTAGTTAAGCTTTTGTTATTATGTTTTAATGGTTCAGTTGTATTTTTTGATAATTTTGTTTTATTAAGGAATTTGTATATTTTATTTCCATCTTTCCTATAGTCCATATGTTCTACAAAATTTGTGAAACTGGCCCTCTTTGCTGTAATTAATTCTTTCTTGAAAATGGCTGCTTTTCTTCTCCAGTTTTTTACATCTTCTGGACACTTGGTTCTTTCAGCTTTGACTCTTGCTATACTTCTTTCGTGTTTTAACTTAGATAAAGATGGAGACCAAAAGTAGCTATATTTCTTTAACTTTCCTTTGGGGATATGTGTTTTGGCTGCTGTCAATAATATTTCACAAATTTTTTTATTCATTTCATCTGTTGACTTGAACTCTGATTCTAACAGTATATTACACTTCCCTTCTATCTCATTTTGGAAACTGGACCAATCTGCTTTTTTTAAAATTCCAAGAAGTTTTAATTTTTGGTTTGTTACTTTTATTTATTAGACCTCTTATGGAGTTTATGGTGATTCTGTGGCCTGAACCTGGGTCTTCTATTATTTCTCTTTTTGTACAATCAATTATGTCAGATGACACCATCACAAGATCAGGATTTGTACCCAAACCATTATAATGAAGGTAGGGGGGTGGATCATTTGGATTAAATATTAATTCCATTGTTGATGAGTTTAATAGGTCTTCTATGACTCTTCCTGCTGAATTTATATCTCTGTAGCCCCACCTAGGGGAGTGTGCATTAAAATCACCTATTAAAATACTTTTGGGTTCTATGGGAATAGAATTTTTTTTTTTTAATATCTTTTCTAAGAATTCTTATTTTTTTCCTTCTGCTCACACTGCAAGTGCGCAAGAGCTGGAGTAGGTCTTCCCCGTTTTACTATCACTAACTTATCCTCATATTTCAACGGCGAGTATGATCGTCTTACTAATTGTTTTATTACACATTGTTCCCCTTATGTAAGGTAGGGGGGTGGATCATTTGGATTAAATATTAATTCCATTGTTGATGAGTTTAATAGGTCTTCTATGACTCTTCCTGCTGAATTTATATCTCTGTAGCCCCACCTAGGGGAGTGTGCATTAAAATCACCTATTAAAATACTTTTGGGTTCTATGGGAATAGAATTTTTTTTTTTTAATATCTTTTCTAAGAATTCTTATTTTTTTCCTTCTGCTCACACTGCAAGTGCGCAAGAGCTGGAGTAGGTCTTCCCCATTTTACTATCACTAACTTATCCTCATATTTCAACGGCGAGTATGATCGTCTTACTAATTGTTTTATTACACATTGTTCCCCTTATGTAAGATTTACACCCCTAGGACTTACAAGCCTGTGCCTAGGGATAGAGTCAAGACCTGGAAGCAGGTGGTCAGCCCAGTTCTGGATATGAAAATGAGGAAGAGGATGATATGAAATGCAGGCGAAATAGATGAATGGAAAGGTGAAGATGGAGCAATAGGTGGAATGAGTGGTGGGGAAACTGGAGAGCCTGGAGGAAACCTGGCCACCAAAGATACCACATTTGGGTCCCTAGGATCAAACCCAGGCCACCTAAGTGGCTGGTGAATGGTCTAACCACTCAGCCATGGCGCCACACTGATAACTATTCAGAATAACCATATTCTTTGAGCTGAGTAGTGCTCCTGGGCGATGCTGTCAAACTTGCATCACTAAGTGGACTATAAGCTGATTGGCCATCCATCCTTTATGAACTTTGTATGATGACACCTTTAACATTCACATTACGAATGGTTTTTTGTTTATAGATTATCGTATGCACCGTATTATATATTTAGGCAGGACAGGATTATACAGTAATGTTGAGTATTAATAAATACAAGGAACTGTTTTCATTTGAGAAATCAAAAGAAAAAGAAAAATATGCAATTTGAGCCAAATAGTTAACCAAGTGATGTATAATTGAGGTTCTACTACACATTAACATGAAGAAAAACCAGAAGCTTAATAAAATATTGAACCAAAAGCAATGTAATAAACTGTGCATACTATTGTTTCCATTTTTGGTATAAATGGCTAACTCTATGACATGAAAAGATTAATTTCTTTTTAATTCATTACAATAAAAGGACATGTTTATGAGGCTGTCATTATTGTAAAAGACTACTATTTGTGTTTCTTCTGTTCAGATCACATATAATTCTTCCTGTATATTCTTAAATAAAAAGATGTGGAAAATGGTATCTCAAAATATTGTTTGCTTTTATTTAAAACATATTATGCTCTTTAATTTGCTCACATAATTTTCATGGAAGTGCCCCTTAACATTTGTGTGACTGTAGTATAAATTTCTTATTTATCATTAAATGCTTGATATAAATTAACATGTCTTATGCTTACACTGAATTTAATACATGATAGTACAATTCACAAAAACCATGTTTTAGATGTTTGTGTAGACTCAAGGGGTCTCCGTCTAGGGGATATGTGAATAGCGACCGCAAGGTTCCCAAGCTGAGCAAAACATTACTTCCACTTACTAGTGTTTTGCTCCTCACTGTAACTTTTCTATCTGACCTTACCTTGGTCATCTCTTGTTCTCTTCCGACCCCGCTGCTATTAGGGTTCCTGAGGGCTAGGGAGTCTTTATTTTTCCAACCTCTCCATTTCTCTAATTTCTCTATAAAATCTTAACCCCTAACATGCTGACCTGTCATGGCATGTAATACGTCCTCTGATTGGTAATCAGAGGATATGGTCGGTGAATTTATTTTGATAATTCTCCCGGTCAGGTCGGTGAGACCCGTAAACCAACGACAGGTGTGGTCCTCCAGACATTCTGGTGGTTGTGAGAGAGCGATGTGACCGCCAAAACGTAAAAATATGGTGCTTTCTAAAAAGCGGTTACTATTACTGCTACTGCTCTCTTCAATACCGTGAAAAATATTGGAGAGCAAGAGGATTAATGACTTCATTGTCAGAAATCCAGCATTAGCTAACAACAACATTGTTCAACCATTTTGAAGAATTAGTATTAGCAACTGCCTTGGTACACTGTACACTATGAAATAAGTAATACTAATACAGCTGTTGAGGAGAGTAACAACTGCACAATATTAAAAGCATGCTTTTTTTTTTGCAACTACAAGCCAGTCATGTTCACATGGCACATTCTGGAGACGCTCTTGTGAGTCTAGTGACACAGTATTCCAAAGCCTTGATGTGCTTATTCCTGCATTTCTCTGCCTTGCTCCTCTTCACTCGTATGGTAGTGAAGGCTTCTGCAGAAAGCATCCGAAGGCCTGTTCTCCCCTCTGTTCAATGGTAGAGAGCAAGACATATTCCATCCTCTGTGTTAATTCTTAATGAGGGAAACACAAGTATCACAATTATTATTAATATTTCTTATTAATTTCTAGTTTACTTTAGATATGGGCTTTGGTAATTGTTTTGACAGCCCACAATATATGCCAAAGGTACCAATGGCTTCTGAAATGCTCAAGACACCCTATATATTGACAATTGTCGGTACAACGAGAACGAATACTACCTCAACTGCTGAACGCAACGAAAGGCTAGCTGGGAGCATCAATTTTCTGCTTTGATGAGAAAAAGACTTTAGTGTCATATAAATATAAATCGAATAAGGCAGGGGAAGACAGGTAACGCTGCTGTGACATCAGCTCACTCAGTTCACATGCTCCCAGCGAAAGCCAGTTGAACGTGTGACGTTACAGAGGGCAAGAGGAAATGGCATACGGGACATCGTAATTTTAATGCTGATTGTTTCAATTACGGAATAGTCACAGATTATAAATAATTACATTTCGGCTTTATGCCATATATATAAATTCTAATTTATGTGAACAGCCATGTTATAACGCAAATAGAACAGAAATTATAACTATTTTGCCTGAGCAAAGGGAGAGCTATACAGAACAATTAGGTGGACATTTTCTGACATTTGTCGTTTCGCTTTTCTTTAACTAGTTTGTCAATGTTAGGGCGTAACGTAGGGCACATTTGTAACCGAAGACTGCATGTTAGATTATGATCTGACAGCATGCTTCAGGATTTTGACTTAGAAAGGTTCATAACCGAAAAGAATTGTTCGCACACATACGTGGAACCAAACATACATAATACCCTTACAACAAGGGCATATAACCTCAGAAATCTGGTTTGAGGAACATTCTTATAACAATCAGCCAAGTCTTCCTTGTGCTTATATTTGTCCTTCAGCAAATCGTCGCACTGTAAATTTATCAATTCAATTTTCTACCTGCTAGAAACATTGTTAACATCCAATGAATACGTGGTCGCAAAGATCTGAAACGTAGTTGACAATGTTTCTACATCTTGAAGCCTGGTCTTAAACTAGTGTGAAACACAGGTAACTGAACACAAGCACCGCTGATCTAGGCAGCATAGCAATACACTGCTCTTGCCTGACGTCGCATGAACGTACAAGCCGGCTCATCGTTTCAATACATCACACGGCCCGAAGTTGTCTTCCCCTGGAATAAGGTATTTGTTCTCTTGTCTACAACCCAAGGACAACCTATGATTTATAAACATGTTCACCAACCAAACACCTAGAATAGAACTTAGTAATGCAACAAAAGGTGGTGTTGACAGATTTGATCAGATTGTACTGGCATGTCCTGTAGTAGAAAAATACAGTTGGCTGCTGTGCATTTTCTACAGAATGTTTAATATAACTCTGGTAAATGGCTATGTGCTATACTTTCACAATATGCTATGAAATAACAAGAAACCTGAATCAAGAAGACAGTATGCAAAAAAATCTGAGCATGGAGCTAATGGCACCCTGACTACATCATCGCTTGAAATTGGCAACACTTAGGTGATTATTAAAAATTATGATTGGCCAAGTTCTAGGTGATGATCCTTTTGCAAAAACATCTGATGTGTTGCACCCACATGACTTTCTCTACTCTAGTACTAACTATTCTTACATATCCTTATTTCTCTATCTTCTTCAAGTTAGTTGAGATGTGGTTCAAATCCCAGTTGTGGCATTGAATTTTTAAGTTCCAGTTCTACCTCTCAAACTTTGCCCACACACGGCTTGTGTGTTTAAAAACACCAACAGTTAGTTTGTTGGCATAAATAAAAAATAATAATTACCATCTGAAGGTTATTTAATCCTGGGATATAAAGTACTCAAAATAGTAAGTCACCATTGGGGTAATTTGTCTCTGATGTGAGACTGCCTTTGTGGTTTACCAGGAGAAATACGAACTGGTTTGAGAATTTAATGCCATTCTGGCAGTTTGTCACAATAGCTCAGTGGTTAGAGCAGCCACCCAGTAAGCGGAAGGTCTGTTGTTCAAATCCCAGTTGTGGCATTGAATTTTTAAGTTCCAGTTCTACCTCTCAAACTTTGCCCACACATGGCTTGTGTTTTTTAAAAACACCAACAGTAAGTTTGTTGGCATAAATAAATAATGATAAATGAGTATTCATGCAATAGGACTACCAAGCGATGGCCATTTGTGCTATTCTTGAACATGATTGATACAGCAGCCATAAATGCCTACGTTATTTGGAAGATAAAATATCCTGACTGGAAGGTTCCTGCACATGACAGAAGGAGAAAATTTCTGTTAGACCTAGGACAAGAACTTAAAATCCCTCACGTGAAGCAAAGAATGCAGAAGCTGAATGGAATGACCGCAAACACTAGAACAGCAATGAAGGAATTGTTTTGTGAAGATGCAAGCCCAGCAACACACCAATCAAGTTCAATGGAACCTCTGCAAGAGACTGCCAGTGTTGGACGTTGCAAATTGTGCCCTAAGAAAAAAAGACCGGAAATGTAAAACAAAATGTGGCAAGTGCTATTCTTTTGTGTAGTGAACATGCAGTTATGAAAACACAAAAAGTATGCAAAAAGTGCATTGATTGAAACTGCAACATGTGTAATTAACAATAGATGCTACATTGAAGGTAACAAATATATATTGTTACCAACTCACTAAAATAGGTTTTTCATTACATTCTTATTGTAAAGGATAAGTCTTTCTCCATTACTCTGTTACTGTATGTGATAACTTTTGTTTCTGTAGATGTATCATGTCTTAACAATACATTTTGCAATGGGGTACCCTGGTACCCCTCTTGGTACATCGTATTATATTTTTAGCTTGGTAAGTAGAAGGTTAAATACGAATACATCTGAAAAAGTATTTCTGTAGTGTAGCAGTTTTTCTGTGTATTGAATTAACTGAAAATTCAATTTCAACTCATTCCACTGTTGTAAAATTGGTCACACAGCGGGCTCCATAGATATCCACATCGCATCGCACACTATCAGAATTTTCTTTGATTTATCATTATTAAGGGTTGTGTAGAGTTCCTTATATGCATTCTGCCTCTTCCATGAATTAGAAACCCAGTTGCACGTCTCCCACACCAAGAAATTTACATTCTAAGGTAACGTTTACTCTGTTGCATGCAACAGTGCCAAATGCATGGAACGGCGTACACATTCTATCACCAAAAGTGGAAGGTTCAATGCTATTTCAGGAATTTATCAAACACCACTATGAAGTCCAATATTTATACTTACATTGCCTACTCCCACTTAATAATTTGAAGGATTGAATTTTAGTTCATTTAAATTGGCTATGGTTGCTTGTGCAATTGATTCTGCGGCACTATCTGCCAGCACCAATTTAAAAACCTTCAAACAGTTCTAAGTTAACATTGAAGTAGTGCAATACAAGTTCAAAGACCTTTGTGACAGAAATGTCAGTGGATTCATCAATAATTGTACTATATTGTCAAAGTCTTCCTCCTCATCCTCCTCTTCCTCCTACTCTTCTACTTCCTCCTACTCTTCTTCTTCCTCCTCCTCCTCCAACTCTTCTTCTTCCAGCTCTTCTTCTTCCAACTTTTCTTCCTCCTCCTCCTCCCTCCTCCTATTCCTCCTCCTCTTCCTCCTCCTCCTACTCTTCTTCTTCCTCCTCCTCCTCCTCCTCCTCCTCCTCCAACTCTTCTTCTTCCAGCTCTTCTTCTTCCAGCTCTTCTTCTTCCAACTTTTCTTCCTCCTCCTCCTCCCTCCTCCTATTCCTCCTCCAACTCTTCTTCTTCCAACTCTTCTTCCAGCTCTTCTTCTTCCAACTTTTCTTCCTCCTCCTCCTCCTCCTCCAACTCTTCTTCTTCCAGCTCTTCTTCTTCCAACTTTTCTTCCTCCTCCCTCCTCCTATTCCTCCTCCTCTTTCTCCTCCTCCAACTCTTCTTCTTCCAACTCTTCTTCTTCCAACTTTTCTTCCTCCTCCTCCTATTCCTCCTCCTCTTCCTCCTCCTCCTCCTCCTCCAACTCTTCTTCTTCCAACTCTTCTTCCAGCTCTTCTTCTTCCAACTTTTATTCCTCCTCCTCCTCCCTCCTCCTATTCCTCCTCCTCTTTCTCCTCTTCTTCCTCCTGCTTCTTCTAATGGCCTTCCTTCCGGAAACTTCTAATTCATTTGGAACCTTGCTGTTCACCGCAACCTGGCCAAATTGGCTGCTTCCTATTGTTTGGGATCAAGTTTCCTGCCGTTCAGTAGGTGATCAGCCTTCATTCTGGTCCCTGGCTGTCGACAAAGTGCACACTCCTCAAACATGAAGATGTTTATTTTGCAAAGGTGTGCTGCAAGACAGTCATGCCCAATCTCGAGTATAAATAATACCACTGCTTCTTTCTGTGGTAAATGTTTATTGGTAGGCCATGCTGTTTGTATTTTAGCCCACTGTTTGTCTTTTATGTCGTCCTGGATTTTAGTTTTGCAGTCTTGCTGGGCCTTTCTATTCAGAAGTGTTTTAATTTCTTGAGCATCCAGAATTTTATTTGTTTTTGAGAGTTGTTCCCTTTTTGCCAGAGAATCAGCTATTTCATTGCCTTGGATTCCTACATGAGCTGGAATTCAATGTACTGCAATATGTTTGAATTTGAAAATTTGGGACAAGAGCTTCTTAATTTCTTGTATTGTACTTGATTTTGGTTTTGTCTAGAAGAGATTGCTTGCATTACTGCTTCTCAGTCAACTAGTGTAACTGCCTTTTCATATGATCTTTGTCTATATAGAAGTTATGTGATTATAAATGCCATTGTCAAGGTCTGATACCAGTTATTTGATAAAATGAAGTAAAAAATATTACATTTTTTGTTATTTTCATACACTTTTCTCCTATACAGTTTTATATATTTTGCAGTCTCACTATTGGGAAAGGCTTTAGAACACATTTCTGACCCTGATCAGCTGTAAGTAAGGGACAATGTTCCGGAATGAACAATGTTCCGCAATGAACAATGACAAATTGCCTTTAGATATTTGAGAATTTAGATCTTCCTTGCTAAATGGTATGTGTATTTTTTTAATCTGCAGAATTTGCTTACAGTTCACTCTTACAATAAACATAGAAGACTATGCTGTTATCAGATTTCACTGGCTTTAACCACTTAAATATACTCTTTCCAACTATGTTGCAGATATGATGCCTTCCCTATAATAAACACGTTTTAATTCAAATCCTATAAATAATTATGTACACTGTCGCCACAAATAATATAGTACTATAAAGTGTATTGTCTGAAAAACCAAAGAATGTTATTGCGCAGCTTACTTCCACACTTCACAATATTTCTGTGTTTACCAACAACTGTTATAGCGGTCCCATCTTCAAAATGACTGAGAAATGACATCTGTTATTGCTTAAAAGTTATAGGAACATACAACAAGCATTATTACATAACAAAAAGGAGAAAGGGTTTATGATTAATGGAAGAGCAATTTTATCACTGGGGCTTTTTATGGTATCGCCTTGCTTGCCATGTACAAGTCATACCAGTACTTACTCACACTAGTAAGTAAACACGTACATGCACAGAGTTGTTAAAAGCACCTGCACTACCTCCTGTAGCATGATGTAAACTTAGCGTTCATAATGCAGGCAATATCCAAGGAATAAGCACTGTCCGCGCAAGTCATATACACAATATAAATTACAAGGGTAACTTTGTTTTACTCATATGGTTATACCCCAAGATAATAATTAAAATTTGCCAGAATCGTCCCTGAGGCCCAGTTTCATTAACTGGTACTAAAAATACCCTACCTCAGAGTTCACCTACTTTTAATTAAAGGTTTAACTAAATGTTAAAACTTGTACGTTTCATCAAGGTATTGTTAATTAAATCTTTTTAACACCAAAGATAACTGCAAACAATAGCTTTCAAGAAGGTGGTGACCGATATAGATGGCCTCTGAACGGGGTGATGCACTTTAGTCTACACGCTGCAGTGCCCTCTGTATCAATAACAAACAGGTAGTTAGAACATCCCATGTGATTTTCCTGATTGTTTGACCTTAGAATCACAATGTCAATTGAAAAATTTACAAGCAGAGTGATTGATGGTTCAACGCTCGAAAATTGTTAATTATAGAACTTGTTACTAAGTATAGATATGTTATTGTGAACAAAAAAGCTGACGAACTTAAATTATAGGATAGTAAATTATGCATCCTGGAGGAAAATCTGTGAGTATTTTAATTGAAATGCACTTTCTATCGACCCCAACAAGCATCTGGGGCAATTTTATACCAACACAAAATGCAGCACCAAAATAGTTAGATGTGAATGGCATTTAGAACGGTTTAAACCTGAGTTGTGGATGCTACATTGAAATCAAAGTGTGCAAAAATGTGTTATCACTGATTAAGCATCAAGCAGACACCAACAAAAAATATTGTTTGCTACTGGAAGCAGTAAACCCACAAAGAGTAGCTTTGGAAATTCCCACATTTATCTAGAGCAGGCACCACCGGGGTTTGCCCGATCGTGCCTTGCTCTGGCTCGCTGCTAACTTACAGCCTCAGCACTGCTCTCAGGTTGCATCAATGGCGTGCTTTATTGATGACACAACTAACTATACAGCAGGCCAAACTAACCTGAAGGTCTATTAATGGTGAACCAATATTCTACAGTTATAGCATTATAAAATGCTTGTATGTGATTATTTATTATTTATTCCAAGTTGTCAAACAATTCATCATACATAGTCCTGTGTTACACTTGCAGCAGAATACTTCACTCAGCTTATCTACAGAGAGTCCCAAAAAACATAAGAACCATTGCACTGTGTTTTTGCTCTGCGCAAATGGAAACACTAGAACAGCAGCTGATGTACACAAGGTCACACGAATAATTTGTTTTTCTCTGTTCTGAAAGTGCAGTATCATGCAGTATTGAGCTGACGCTGATATTGTGTGGCTGAACTATTGCCAGTGTGCTTTATTATTTTGTCCTGTACTTAGACACAAAGATTTGTTTTCTACTACACAGCATGTATTTATTTATGATTCTTATGTGTTAACTCAGCTCACCAAGTGAAAGTGGGATTTTCAGAAAGATTTCCAGGTGTAAAAGTTACAGGCCATACAACAATCCATAAACTTTACAATAAATTTCAGGTCACAGAAAGTGTTCAGGCTCAGAAATCTGACAGACGGCGCACAGTTCTTACCGAAGAAACATTAGACAACATCGGTCATCATTTGGAGAATTCCCCCCAAAAATCACTTAGGCGTCTTTCACAGCAGGCAGGCATTTCTTATGGCTCTTTGCAAAGAGCTATTAAATTGAAGTTAAAACCATGTAAAATAACTATGGCCCATGCTCTTCAACCAGGTGATCCTGTATTTAGGCACACATTTTGTGAGTGGACTCTCAATAGCGTATGCAATAGCGAATTTATCCACATTTAATATTTTTCATGGACAGGGCTTGATTCCACCTTCATGGATATGTGTATACATAAAATAATGTTTACTGGAGCTCTGAAAAACCTAATATTGTTCATGAAATATGCCTTAATGACGAAAGATTGGTGTATGGTGCGCTATTAGCAGAGAAAGAGTTATAGGACCAGTATTTTTTTTGAGTCAACAGTTGACACCCGTAAATACAATTTTGCCCCCTTTTTTTAGAGAATTAACTGACAGGGAGTGTGCTATCGCCTTGTTTCAATCAGACCCTGCAACAGCTCATACAGTAAAGTTTTCGATGAGAATAATTGAAAGTGTGTTTCAGGATAGAATTATTAGTAGAGATTTGTGGCCCCCTCAGAGTGCCGACCTAACCCCCTGAGATTTCTATCTCTGGGGTAACTTAAAGCATAACATTTACAAGACAAACCCACACTCCCAGGAAAAATTAAAACAAAATATTTGCTAAGAAATTACTAGCATTCTTAATGTGAACTACGGCGAGTGATGTATAATTTCCTAAAGCGGTGCCAAAAATGTATGGACGATGGTGGCCAGTTTCAGCATCTCCTTTCATAACACTGGTAAAGCCTTCAAAAATAGTTTTAAAATGTTGTATGGTTTCATCCGCACTGTTCTATGACAGCAGAAGTTTGTGATGAGCGACGAGGATGCATACAGATAAAACACAGTGCAGCCAGTTCAGAGTCATTTGGATCACCCGTTACTTGATGAATATAATTATTTTATACTTATATATATATATATAGTGACTCAATCAGCAAAACATAAAACAAAAATGGTTTTTCAACATTTAACTGATGAACTCTTAAAACGTAACAGGAACAAAATTATATTTCATAATATAAAGACCTAAGGCTGATATTACAACTAGATCAATTAAAGATCCAACTGATGGGAAATTATTAATAAGTAACTTATTTGTTATAAAATACAAGAAAATGAAACAAACTTATATTAACTGTGTTGTTTTTTTTGTTGGTTAGCTTTGTAGTAGTAGTAGTAGTAGTAGTAGTAGTAGTAGTAGTAGTAGGGCTTTAGGGCGTTCAACTGCTGTGGTCATTAGCGCCCAGGTTAGCTTTTAGCTTTGTGTTGACCAGCTTATGAATATTTAGGGACATATTTCGTGCTACCTTGATTCTAGGCACTGCATTAAGATTTTCATCACAGAGGTTACTTTGATGTCTGTTTCCTCAATTTTAAAACAGAGAAGAGCTGCTGACACGTAAGTAGTACCAAAAATGCACAAGGTTTTAGCTGCATGATTATGCAGGCACGGAAATCATAAACAAGAAAAAGATTGGCAAAAACCAACCAAATCCACCTTGTTATTATACTGGCATTTCAGTTCTCTCGTGACATTGTAAGTCAATAATTATAATATAATTATAATAATTAATATAATAATTCGAGCTAAGTCTGCAGGAACCAAGAACACATATGCATATATTGCTGTGTCAAACATTGAAATCCAACTGTTATCCACTGCTATGACATCGAGTGTTGCTGATGACCTAGCAGTTGAGCACTCTTAAATCTAACTAAGTCAACGGTGCTCAGTAAGCAAGCTCTTGGCCCCATCTACTGCCCACTCTGAAGTAGTGTACCTGCCAGTGCCTGTTTTAAAGCTTAGTATTTCTATTGGTAGTATTCTAATCTAACATAGGTATTTGCTGTAAATTATTCTCATGATTGCTTTGGAAAGTCTGCTTTCAAAGTTCCTCCTTTTGAAAGTTTTCAAATTTATTATAATGCAAGTCCATTCTTCCATTAGAAATGGCATTCTTAAATGCCATAAAAAGGTTGGTTTGCTGTAGCCATTTCCCGACCTCCAACATGTGTTAAATGTCTTAACTCTGGGATACACCAATGTTAACATTGAGTTTAACTTTCCGCTTAAGCTAGTCTTGTTCTATGAAATAGTTTGCATTAACCTCAGTGTTAAATCAGTTTAATGTTGAGTTAAAATTTAACACAGCTTACAATTAGTAAAACTGGCCCAAAATGTTCTCTAAAATTGTCAGAAAAGTAGCCATTCACTAACAACTAAATTCTGTGACTAAATGGCTCCAAAAAGATTCTAAATCTTGTGATTTGTCGCTAGGATTGGCAACACTGCATGTATCATTCATAGTCATAGCTAAACTATGAATAACAGAAGTACCATATATCACACAATGGGTTTAAGTTAAGGTTATGTTAGGTTAGCTTGGGCTATGATAGACAAGTAGGAAAGGAGGGTCTTGTTTAAATGAGTTTACTTTAGTTCATAAGAGGATTGAATAAATGCTCATGAGAGGAGGATCTAGGTTAGATGAAAGAACAGTGATAAATTCAGGGGTAGTTCTGAGAAGGGGGACGGGGGGATCGTCCCAAGCAATTCATATACATTTGTAATTGTGCATATCATTAAGAGTCAAAGTAATGTATGAAATTAAATTATCATCTGAGCTGGTGTAATGTAATAGGTTTTTATTGCTTTGACAAAATATTCCAACTGTGTCGGCAGCCACTGTTTACAACCTTTGAAATCAACAACAGACAAGTCGGAGATCGACATGCGTCTGTCCTTCCCCATCAAGCTAGATGTCTCCCCTGGAGGAAAGCACTGCGTTCAGCACTGGATAAGAGGATAGAATAAATTACTATAAGAGGACTACTTAGGTTAGGTTGGGTGTTAAGAGAATAGAATAAGAGAAGGGGCCTTGCTTAGCAAGGACAATGAAGGTATAGAATAGATGGTGACAAGATGATGGTCTATTACGAGGATGGACCAAAACTAGAGACACAATGCAACCAATTAGCAACAACAAATCACAAACTAGGTTGTCCTGTGTGGTTTAGGGGTAACATGCCTGCCTCTGGTTCCCGGGTCAAGGGTTCAAGAGGGTGATACATTTTTTTTCAGATGTAAAAATCATTGACATGGTTTCTTTCAGAAGCAAAGCAAGGGCAATGGTCCCGTGTTATAGATTTATAGCATGTAAGAGAACCTCAAGCCTGATAAAGAGGCCTCTGAGCAAAATTAAGCTGCCATTCACCCTAATATAGAATGGGACGTTGAAGAGCATCCATAGATAAACTCTTAATTTTTTAGATCACAAATCAGTATAAATCGAAACGATTGGTTGTAAAGTAAAACACTGCTAAATACAACCACAAAAAATGAAATCTGCTAAAGGGACACAATTTAGTGGTGCATCATCTCCCTCTCCCTCTCCCTACTGATGTGCATCTAAATTATTATATATTAAGGGCATGATATATTCTGCATTAGTTCTCATTGCCTGTAAAAGCTGTACATGAATATTTCTCCTTCATAAGTATGTTCAATGAAATACTGGAAAAAAAATTATTGCAAAATGTGTAAGTGTGTGACAGAAGTTACTATGAATAAAATCTATAAAAGAATTTTATAAAAACAAAACTATATTTCCATTATGAATTCATGATAAATGTTTACTCTGCAGAATGTATATTATTTGTTGTACCTGCATATTCCATGATTGCATAATTTTGAATTTCAGAAGATGGTGGCACCACATGTTTCCCGAGCAATAAGACGAAACCCAACCCTACGAGACAATCTGGTCAATATGTATAGGCGGCACCTGATTCTTGGGTGTAAGTATTTGAAGCTTCTTATTCCATGTATAAGCTTAAAACATGTTAGGTTAAACATCAAAAATAGATATATAGGTTTTGAAAATAAGTTATTTAACCCTGCAGCAGGCATGCCGAAGATAGTTACATGCGGCATTCAGTACCGTCTAACTTTAAATGCCATTTTACAGGCAAATTATCTTGTTTATTGGTAGAATTAATATTGAAGCCATAAGCAATAAATGATATTGTTAATCCCAGTTTTTAAAATAATATATAATAAATAAATACATAAGCTGAAATAAATGAAATGCATGACCTATTTAAGCCTGGTAGGCTTAATGGGCATGTACTGAACATGGATAATAAAATAACTTCTAGCTCATACAGTTTGTTCCTAACACACTGCACATTTAAAAGCTCCTCATATTTGGGAATGATAAAGAGTAGAATTAAGTAGTAATATCTGGTAGTTTCATACTCTGCTATTGTATACAGAGAGGGAATTCACAATGGGAGACAAAATAAATGTAGGAGTGGAAAAGAAAATAGGAATACCAAAATTAAAGTTATTTGTCTCTTAGTATAATTGAATATGCATTATTTAAACATTTACTTAGCTCACTGACCTAGACAGCAGTTCATGCAATACTTTGTTCGCAAGTTAAGTACTGTTGTATATGATTTAGCAGAGAGGTTGTTCTTGGAAAATATAACTAACTCTCATCATTGAAGATGCTGTTTTTTGCTGTTTCTACTCAAAGTAAATAATAGTAAAATCTCTACTTACTAGAAGGTGAATTTTCTACAAAGTAAGTTTATTTGTCACCTTTCAGAGAGAGATGTTTTTAACCCCCATTTGCCATGCAAGTTACTTACACCAGAAGCAGCAGCATAGTGGATTTTGCCACTAGTTCTCATGTTAGTACTGCAGCACAAACTTAATTACATGTTTTCAAAAGGGAGATGGTTAAAATAATACATAAATGCTAAAAGGTATTTTCTTATATAACTGAAACTGATTTATTAGATTATTCAAACTACAGAGACACCCAAAATCATCTGAACTGCTGTGCAGTGTGTTTCCACTGCACACACGGAAACAAGATAATGCAGCTGCTGTACAGAAGATCATGCAGTTGATTTTTTTTCTGTGCTCTGAAAGTGCAGTATAGAGCTGATGCACTATCATGTAATTGAGTTATTACCAGTGTGCTTTATTATTTTGTCCTGTACTTAGTCACAAAATGTATTATGGCTCAGCATTTCCTTTCTACTGCACAGCGTGTATTTATGATCCATATGTGCTAACTCAGTCAGCTCATCAAGTAACACTGCGATTTGCAGAAAGATTTCCAGGTCATCTATGCTTTCTATATCTGGGATAACTTAAAGGATAAAATGTACAAGACAAACTCACACACACTGGAAGAATTAAAACAAAATATCCACCAGGAAATTGCCAACATTTCTCAATGTGAACTATGGCGAGTGATAGTTTCCTAAAGAGGTGCCAAAAATGTATGGACAACAATGAAGGCCAGTTCCAGCAACTTCTTTAACAACGTTGGTAAGTAAAGCCTTTAAAAGTAGTTTTAAAAATGTTGTATGGTTTCACCCGCACTGTTCTATGACAGTGGCAGTCGGCGATGAGCGCTGAGGACATGTACAGGCAAAACACAACCCAGCCAGTTTGGAGCCTTTTGGATCTCCTGTTAATTGTGTGTTATTTAATATAAGAAAGCATTAAATGAAACAGTCACATAAACAGTATAATACAATTATTATTTATTTATGCCAACAAACTTACTGTTGAGGTTTTTAAACACACAAGTCGTGTGTGGGCAATGTTTGATAGGTAGAACTGGAACTTAAAAATTCAATGCCACAGCTGGGATTTGAACCACAGACCTTCCGCTTACCAGGCGGGTGCTCTAACCATTGAGCTACTGTGACAAACTGCCAGAATGGCATTGAATTCTCAAACCAGTTCGTATTTCTCCTGGTAAACCACAAAGGCAGTCACATCAGATACAATTACCCCAATGGTGACTTACTATTGCAAGTACTTTATGTCCCAGGATTAAATAACCTTCAGATGGCAATTATGATTTATTTATGCCAACAAAAAAAATATGAACTGGTTTGAGAATTCAATGCCATTCTGGCAGTTTGCCACAGTAGCTCAATGGTTAGAGCACCCGCCTGGTAAGCGGAAGGTCTGTGGTTCAATTCCCAGCTGTGGCATTGAATTTTTAAGTTCCAGTTCTACCTCTCAAACATTGCCCACACGCAGCTTGTGTGTTTAAAAACACCAACAGTAAGTTTGTTGGCATGAATAAATAATAATTACCATCTAAAGGTTACTTAATCCTGGGACATAAAGTACTTGCAATAGTAAGTCACCATTGGGGTAATTGTCTCTGATGTGAGACTGCCTTTGTGGTTTACCAGGAAAAATATGAACTGGTTTGAGAATTCAATGCCATTCAGCAGATTGTCACAGTAGCTCAATGGTTAGGGCACCCGCCTGGTAAGCAAAGGTCTGTGGTTCAAATCCCAGCTGTGGCATTGAATTTTTAAATTCCAGTTCTACCTCTCAAAGTATAATACAATTTTTGTGTACCTGCATGCAGACTTGCACTGTTATACATAATTCAAACCAAAGCAAAAACAAAAATTAGAATATTGCTGATTTATATTAATTTTAAAATTATTGTAAATTTTTCTTTCCTTTGATAGAATGATGTCTGACCATAATAATAACACATGTATAGCAAGGATACAGTAAACAAAAACCATGCATAATATATCTTATATAGCATTAACATAATGTATAAACGGGTAAGTAAATTAGTATCTGTTTTGTAAATGGGGAGCAGAAAAAAATTGCTTCCCACAAAATACTTCCAAATAGGAAATCAAGGTTTTTGTATCACAGGGGTCATAGATTTTTATGGTGTATTTATCTGGCTTTTTTGGAACATATGGACTGAAGCCACATCTACAATGAAATAGTTCTAGCATTTCATAAGGGGTAACAAATTCACTAGTACTGTGCCAGTATTGGCAAGTTTGTGTAAATAACACAAAAACTTGCCTAACAGGTTCTATCAGACATTCTGATTTGATTCTCAATGCTCATAGAATCTCACAAGTTGCAAAAATGGATGTAGCACATACAATCTCTTAAAGTTTGTGTTCCTAACCCACCAGAAGGATAGTTCTGAATTTATAAGAGTTCAAATTCTTTCTTTTTTCCCCCACTGAGCCTATTAGATAAACAAAATCTTACCATGACTAGCAGGTTTTCCTTCATCACCTGAATGAGTTCCTGTCCCTCAAATATTTCTTGCCAAACTTCATCCTTTTACTCTCTCTACTGGTAAGTAGAAGGAACTATTGTATTCCACCCAAAAATTTGATGTTGAGATTTCACCGGAAATATATGTTTTGAGACCCCCTGAATCCAAGAAAAGCATTTTTAGAAAAGGGTCTGTGTGTGTTTGTCAGCATAGCTCAAAAACGAAGTCGGTTAAAAAACAAAGTTGGTATTTAAGTTTAATGTCTTTTAAGGATGCGACAAGAAAATTTTGAAGAAAATTCCTCCACTCTAAGCTACCCTTTACATGGAAAATTTTTCGAAAATTTTGATTCTCATGAAAATGGCTCTAACACTCTAATTAAAATGTCATATGTTTAAGATATTTGTATGACATTGTATACAATGAAATGTATATTTTGAATTTTCTGGCTATAAACCTATGTAGTCCTGTTTACTCTGGATGACTTTTGAATAACTCATAGCCGTAAGAGATAGACAAATTTTTAATATAAGGGGCGTTCAAAAAGAAACGAGCCGGAGTCTGGTATGCCTAAACCGGTGACAGGATGGTGGCGTGTGTAACGAAGTGTTGTTCCGACCAGAGCGTGGAAGTTCACAGCCCGTCACTAGAGGGCACGCATGCACGTCACGTGACTATACAAAGCTATAGGAATTTTCACGTTATGAAGGCACAACGGGCTCTTATGGACCATGCTATTCTTATGGAAGATTCACGTGCGCTGTTGCCAAATGTGCGTGTTTTCAAATGCGACTAAGATAAAGTATGAACATGCATTTCGGTGTGAAATGTGTCGAAGAATACTGTGGCATGCACGATAAACCTTTTATATAATTATATAGTTTTTAAAATAATAAAATCTAAAATTTTGTCGAAAGCAGATTTTTTAACATCTTTCTCGCTCCGAACGTCAAAACATGGTTTCAAATCGAAATAATTGCAATGAAAAAAATCTGGATTCTTCGCTTGCTTTTGTAGGCCACGTTGGTATTCAGATATCAATATGTCTAAATATATTTTTCTAAATAAATAAAGTTTAAAACAAAGTGTTAAGATTCTTCATTTATACAGTGGAAAATATCGTCGCTGGCTAATTCTCGTTCTGTAAGTCCACGTAAAAACTTCCAGCGACAAAGTTGTCAAGGAAATAACGAAATTATTTTTTATACACATATAGAACGTCTCCAGTACCGAAGTATCCATGAATCACCATTTAAAGGCAAATGTTTACGGCGAGCCGGACGAAAGCCGGTCCTCGTGTCTTGGAGATGATTAAAACCAGATGTGGTAGGACAGTTGAAGGACCGATAAGGCATTGTACTTTAGCACAGGTTTTCAATAGGTTTTGGGAATCTGAGGCGTGAGCAAGTTTTACAAGCTCTCTGGTAATTATGTGCATTGCAGTTAAGTGATCAGTGCGGAATGGATCGCAGAAAAAAGGCGAAATTATTAAAAGTGGCGACCGGAAAACAATTCTTAGAGTGTATGATTATTGAAAGAAAAAGAACCCCGGATACAGTGACTCGTTTATTGTTAGTGAGTTTCATAAGGCGACTGGTGTAAGTAGGGCTACATTTTTTATATTAAGAAAAGAATGTAAAGAGGGTCCCATCACTACACCCCGGCTTACATGCAAAACCAGCAGAAGATAAAGTATGATCATTTTGAATGCAAGTATGGCACAAATTTCCTGAATTTCTATTTCAAAGTACTCCCCCCTACAATTCTGACCCTGTTGAAAAAAGTCAATGAGGATGAGGACCTGCCAAATTTTAAATATTTAACCTTTTATAGCTTAGGGAGGAAATGGGATTTCATTTTGAAAACAGAGGAAATAAATCGTATATGTTTGAGGCAAATTATATTATAGTGCGGCGACATTCCTATTTACGGAAAATAAAACAATTCAGCAAAGAGGTAAGGAAAATCGTGTACCTTGGTGAAAGTTGGGTATCAAAAGTTTGGAAGGATAGGAAGCGCTTTTTGCCGGGTTACCCACTGGCCTTAAATCACGTACTGCTCGCGGACCACGATTTGTAATATTGCATGTGGATGGTACGATTTGTACAGAGTGCAAAACTTGTTTTCTTGTAAAAAAGTTCTGTTGATTATCATGATGAAATGGACAGCGATAGACTTGAACAGTAATTCAGGAATCAACCAGCAAAACCACGGTAATCGCTGCGGCGCAACATACATGGCAACGCCGCGCTGATTCTCCATAAGAGCCATTGTGCCTTCATAACGTGAAAACTCCTTTAGTAGCAGCATGCATCAGTCATCCAACCATCATGAAGGAATGACTGCTCTTGCGCAAAGTGTGTGCCCAATGGGTGCCCCACAGTCTTCAACCGCACCAGGAAGCATGTTGAATGGCCCACTGTTTTGGTCATCTGCAGTGCTATGGTAGGGAAGGGAATGAGTTCCTGGCACGAGTGGTGGTTGGAGATGAGTCATGGTGTCATCACTTCGAACCAGAATCAAAACGACAAAGTCTCCAGTGGAAGCATCCAGGGTCACCAGCACAAAAAAAAAAGCCAAGGCCATCCACACAAGTGCAGGAAAGGTTATGCTGACGTTCTTCTTTGACCAAAATGGCCCCCTTCTGATACACTTCCTGCCTCATGGAACAACAGTGAATGCCCAGCGTTACTTGCAATCCTTGACCAGCCTTCGCCAAGTGATCAAATCAAAACGACCAGGCAATCTCACCTGTGGGGTCATTCTGCTCCACGACAATGCAAAGCCTCGTACGGCCAACACAGTCATGGCACTCCTGCAGAAATTCAAATGGGAGGTTCTTGGCCACCCTCCATACAGCCCAGACCTCTCTCCCTGTGACTACGCCATTTTTGGTCCCCTTAAAATGGCTCTGAGGGGCAAACCGTTCACCTCGGATGACGACGTCCAGCTGTATGTGCGGAACTGGCTCACATTGCAGCCCCTGGACTTAAATAAGACAGCCATTCACCGTCTTGTGTCATAGTGGGACAAGTGTCTCAACAGCCAAGACCAATACTTCTACCATAGAGGTACTGGTTTCTGTAATTATGTCTCCAGCTTGTTTCTTTTTGAACGCACCTTATATACAAAAAATGTAGATCTCACTAAGACACAGAATTTATGTCTAAAACGTTTTTGTAGAGTGAACCATTTCGGCGATATTACTTGTTATTTGTGTCAGTTTTGGAAAACTTAAAGCTTTCGTGAAATGGAACATCGTTGTTCATTTTTGATATGTTAAGCATGCAAAGAGAATGGGATCTCAAAGCTTTAACTATTGCTCAAAGCCTACTGTATTCTAATATTTCCCTTTCACCTGCAAGGAAATAAGCAATAAGATAATTTGTACAAATGCTTATCTCAACTAACACGAAGAAGATATAGATATAAGGGTTTATAAGAATGGTTAGTACAAGAGTAGAGAAAGTCATGCGAGTACAACACATCAGATTTTTTGTATTACATTAGTAATTACCACCTGGAATTATTTCATTATTCATATTACATCTCACTAATCCGGACTAATCGGGACCAAACCCTGTTTGGATCTGCAAAAATTCAGATTAGGTGGATGTTTATGTGATGTTGGTGAAACATTGCCTCTTCAAGTAGTTTCAATGTTTTGCGTCAAAAGACCACTGACTTCACTTCTTAAGTGTTGATTTGCTTTTTCATTTTGGCATGTCTAGGGCTGCCATTTTTTAGTTTTTGTGTACAAGATAGCTGACAGTTTCACTGTTTGCTCCTGTAACATTTATTTCACATTTTTCCGTCCTAATAAATTTATATTTTTACTTGGAAAAACTAGTTTAATCTTAATCTTTATATTTTCCCGTTTTAAAATTAAAAACGGATTTGGTAGATACGTTTTCCAAGCACTGTTCAGATTAGGTGGATTTTCGGATTAGCAGGATTCGGATTAGCAGGATTCGGACTGGCGGGACTCTAGCGTATATTCAACCAAATAGATGGGATACACCGTCATTGCTGTTCTGCTCAGGCTCTGTATTCTGAATTATGTATGTATAACTTGTTTTCTTCATATAAGGAGAGCATCACATTCATTGTATACATATGATAATCATTTTCACAATACAATTTTTCTACTGTAGCATCTGTCAATCCCTTTTATCCCAAACCAAAGAATTTCTAAAAATAAATGAAAACAAACAAATTAAAAGGAGAAAAGAGTTAACCAATGACACAAAACAACTCATTGTTTTAAATTTCCTGGAACAAGTTTTGGAGGCTAGTTCCCTTCATTATCAAACAGCCATTGTAATCTTAGTTGGTGAAGCTTTTTTTTTTTTTTTTTTTTTTGTTAATGTTCTCCAACATAATGCAATATAGGACGGGGTGGTGGAGAAGCTGATCCTTCTGTATGCTGCTCTAGTGGTGATTCTAGAAACTTGTAAAAAGGGTCATTTTATAGAATATCAAAATTAATATTTATATTCTGTCCTCATTCTTCCAGATCAAGCTCAGTTCCTATGTTGACAATTCATTTCCTAGTGTGCATTTTCATAGTTTTAGTTCTGGATTAATGTCATGATTTTCCTTCCAAAAATGGGAGGCTCCATTATCACCTCTGCAATCATTAATTTTACCTGCTTTTCATATCATCCTCTTCCTTACTATCATACGTGGCGCTTGGCTGACCACCCACTTCCACGTCTTCACTCTGTCCGGTCCATGGGTTCCTGTGCTCACTGAGAGACATTGGACCTAGGCACTAGCTTGTCCTAGGGGCGTAAGTCCTACATAAGGGGAGGGTAATCAGGTAAAGAAAAAAGAAATGGAGGGCAGCTGCCACTTTTTCTAATGTGATCATGTTTTATACATTTTAATCCATTAGGCCTGACATTCTTTTGATGATGTCACTTTGGGCCGAGATATCTTTTTAGGAATATTATTAAAATACATGATTACTTTCTTTTCATTACAATTAAGCAAGTACCAAAATTGTTAACATGTTATGTTCTTTACACATACATATTACATGTTAAGTACTGAGACAGGATATTGTAAGACCCCAAAAGAAAATCGTTTATGTGAATATTTGTTAAGAGTGTAATTTGTTTTACAGACGTCATAAATATTTCCATATTTAATTTTAATATATGTGTATAAATAAAAGAATTATGTGTTCAATATTGAAAGCGAAGGGAAAATGGCTAAAGATCGCTTCCCTAACAATGCGGGAACTATTTGATGAACGCATATGCGGATGTACACAAAAAGAAGTGTAATGCGGCGCCAATTGTCTAGTTATTAGCGTCTATGTGTTTGGTGTAGATGGGCGTATTTTTATGTGTGCCCGTCATAAAATAGTGAAAGTAAATTTACTAAGTGTTTAAAGACCGTTAATTTATGTAAAATAAGTGAGACATTAGCTAACTTTAATAAGTTAGTTAATACGAAGTGTGCGATTAAATGAAAGGACGTAAAATAGACGAAGTGTAAAGTGATAGAAAACACTTTTAGCGAAATATCGCTAAATTTTCAGACATTACATTTCGGCGATGCTAGGGAAGTCGATCCACTGAAATAAAAGACTTTCTACTGTGATACGATTTAAATACTGTGAACAAGAAGGTGCAAATAAAATGTTTCACTAAAGTTAAACCCGAGTGTATGTTCATTCCATCCAGTACCACGACCCGAGATAACGAAAGAGTCAAAAGCTCATCACCATCACCTACGTAATCCATAAAAACAGCACCAGTACTCAAGTAGTTCAAATTTACATGATAGGTCTCAAAACACTATGTCCAGTCATTTTCATTCCTAGCTTATGCACCATTCTGTGAATTTTCTTCTTCCTCTTCACTGCTAGCAGCTTCATCATCGGCATCACTTTCAGAACTGGATTCACTATATCCCAAATAATTTTTTCATAACTTTCATCATCTGTAAACTTTCAATGCAGTCATCTACATACCATGTAAGATTTTGAATGTCCAAGGGGAACCTTGGGGATTCTTGTTCCCAATGAACTTGTGAAGAAATCTGTGAGTATCAGAGAAAATAGCTTACCTATTGTTGGTCCTTAGGTTTGATGGTAATATTTTGATTTAAATTGGAAGAGGTTTTGTTTTACGCATAATTTGGTTAATTTAATATATTCTGAAATTTCCCTTGCAGACATTCCTGTGGATTTCAGTCAGTTTTCAACAAATGGTTGTAGTTTCTTTGATGGAATACTTGGAAAAGCAATTTTACATCAAACAAGACTAGGATGTCCCTGCTATTTAACTGTAATTTTTTAATATTTTCTAATAGTTCAAAGAAATTTCTGATGCTGAGGCTCTTGACTCTAGGGAATGAATTGTATTTAAAAGAATTATGTTAATGAATAAATTGAATTACGAAATTATGATAAATTACATATAACTTATTCCCTGAATCCAATAGCCTCAGCATCAAGCCTTTTAACTTTTATGGTTAAGAGGCAACATGCTAGTGTCATTTGATGTGAAATTACTATTTTCAAGTATCCCCTAATTTTCAGGATATTTTGTTTCTGTTATACTATTATATATTCCGCTTTGTTTATGATGTAGGCCAGCACCGCTCAGTGTGCCGTCATTGTCCAGGATGTAGAGGGTGCCAACGTTACCGCCACCATCGATTCTGTCCATTCTACCATCTGGTCCATCGCTGCATGCATTGCTCCAGGCGTTTGTGCAAATGCTAAGGTGTGAACTAATTATACTAACAATTGTAAGAATAATTATAATACTAATGATTGTAATTATAATAATGATAATGATAACGATAATAACAATAACAATAGTAAAAATAGTAATAACAATATGAACAATAATGCAACTGCAGAAGGAGCTGCAGCTGCTAATATGCGAGGTAATTATACTAACAATTATAATAATTATAATACTCGTAGTAATGGTTATAATTATAATAATGATAATGATAAGGATAACAATAATAACTATAGTAATAATAGTAATAACAATTTCACGTACAATGGCTGCCATTGGCGTTCCCAGATGTACAGCAATAAGTACCATTAAATTACATATTCAAAACTATACAACTCCAACAAAGACAAAATGTGATGAAAACAAAACCATTTGTGAATTGTGTAAGATTAATGACTTCTTCGGAGGATGTGGAACAAGAAGAAATTAATTATAAGACACTAAGATTGAGTAAATACCAATCTACATATTTATGTCTACGTAAATAATGTTTGGTTTTTCTGCTTCTATTTCCTTCTTTGGTTGTCGACGGGCCCTTAAACCCAACACACTCACTCACTCACTCACTCCTTCTTTGGTTCTTTTTAATAGGAACCACTGTCCGGCAATGCACGATTTGGATGCTGGATGCGTCGAAATTTGAGAATGAACGGTTGTGACAGTTTGTTAAAATTGTTTTGGTGTGTTAACACGGAAGGTATCCAACCCTTTAACCATCTGTGTGCTGGGATAAACGACCTGAGCATAACAGCATTCCTGCGCATGCGCTAAGTTCCCCCATAGAGTCCTTGTTGCGCATCCTACTTCGTTACTTGTGTGGTTTCTAGTACAGTAACATTTTAACAGCAGTGCGACACGTGCCAGTACACAGCTGCTGAAATGGCCGACTTCAGCTCCAGCACACTTTGATGTACAAGTGCAGTATCACCTCAAGGTTGCATGTTCAAATCGATGGATTGGTAGAGATGGAGCAGTTCCTTGGCCAGCACGGTCGCCAGGTCTGAAATCTCAAGACTATTTTCTGTGGAACTGTAAGAAGAGTATAGTATATGGCACTAATGTGGAGAACCTTATGGCTCAATTCTAGAGGCGCGATTGAAAATGTTCAAAGACAACCGCACGTATTGGGTCATATACATGAGGCTCACCATCGCCGATAGACACAGCAATGACGTCGGAGGTACACAGTTAGAAGCCCGTTTGTAACGTAGAGAGCTCGATGTTGGGTTTATTGACAAAATGTGAATGTACACCCATCTCACACTTTGATGCGCCACAGCGTCCAAACAGTGCATTTCCGGACAGAGGTTCCAAGTTGCAAACGGATCAGTTTCCCACTCCGCACGACATACTAAACGTTGTCGGCGCTGTTTTGAGACACTTGTGTGTAACGTTTACTAAGGAATACCAGGCTGAAATAAAAGTGACAACATTTAAGCTTTATAGTTATTTTGCTCATAAACTCTTGTTCCTCTTCTTCTGAACAGCGTTGAAAAATAATAAAAATATTTAAATATAACACAAAAGTTTCATGCCATTAGAGTGAGAATATTTGTATATTATTAGTTATACTGTGTTGTGTTTACTAACAACTGAAAAAATGCTGTTATCATTAGAACTTACTGCTAGAGGTACTGGATATATACTAACTCTTCAGAGATTACAAAATATAATCATGTTAATACCGTCTGCTATTGCACTAACACTGAGAACATTTTGCTTGTGAGTTACCTAGTGTACGCATGACTGCCATTGTCTTCCGTATACGAGAAATGCAGCAATGAATTCCCTGAGGTGCTATCTGAGCACTTTGCGTAACACAAGAAAGAAAATGGCGGACAGTCTGCTAGCACAAGTATGCTAAGCTGAGTCAAATCGTGTGATTAATAGCAGAGGAAGGTGTGTGTAGTGTGAATACCAACTGTTCCACCACAAAAGTAGGAAACCGTCAAAATGGCGAAAAAACAAGTAATACTGAATATGTTCAGTCCACAATTAGAAAAATACCGTCGATTGCAGTATTGCATGTTACGAAAATAACAACCGAGTTTACGGATGTTTCAGTGAAAAGCATAACCAAAATGTGCAGAGAATATAAACAGACTGGTTGCAATATGGTAGGCGAGTCATTCCCGGTGAATTCGGATTTGAATGTTACACTTTTGCCTGAGGACTGCGATTAACTTTAGTAAAATGTTCAATTCTGCAAGCTAATAAGATAGATTGTACTTCAGGTTGCATTTTTAATTATGATTTTCATGAAACGACGTTCAACTGTAAGTGATGATACAGCAAGTACGTGCGAGATAGGCGGAGATTGCGAATTACTTTCGCGCGAATAATACCAAGAGTTTGTTTACAGCGAGAGGCGCTCTGGTTTGGAATGGACAGAAGGTACTAGCGAGCTTATTTTCCAACTTTCTGGAATTTGGTCGCTTTTGTTTTGTTTAATACCTTCGTCATTGCTTCCAAAAATGCGAGGCAAATACTCGTATTTTCATACATCTTCCTCTTTCTGCAAATATTCGTTTATCGCCATACACCATTTGTGATGCTTCTTTCTTGGAGGTAGTGTTTACGCCCGATTTTACCACATTCGCCACGCAGGCGGTGACACTGATGATACATGGACCTGGACGTCGCGAAGGGGAGTCAAGGAGGGGTGCCCCCCCCCCCCCTCCTTGGAAATTAATGAACTTAATATGCAATAAATTACTAAGCATTGAACAATTACTCTAATTTTAATGTAAAGAAAACATTTTATTTAGCACTAATTAATATGGTTATCTGCAACAAATACTATACTATACTATTAACAACAAAATAATTAATTAATATTGTTTGATTGCAAACTTCTGACATGCCCCCCCCCCCCCCCAGAAAAAAGTCTGCTGACGTCCATATACATGGAATGAAGATGGAGCACCGCTGGAATGAGATGGCGGGGGGAAACCGGAGAACCCGGATGAAACCCGCACCTGCGCCGCTCTGTCCACCACCAGCACCACATGCGGTCGCCTGGGATCGAACCCGGGCCGCTTTGGTCTAACCACTCGGCCACGACGCGGTCACATAATGCTTCTTACCACCGCCTCACTGAATGAGGATTCTAAAAGTAATATGTAAAATGACAAGACTTTTAAACATTTTAAGGTTCTTGAGAGTGTTTGCAACTTAGTTAACGACACTTCACTTTCTAACAAGCTTGTTTATCTTTCCTGTTGCAGAGGCTGGTGAGCAACTTACAACAAAAACAACGATGAGGTGATGGCGCAAAGATGTTGAACAGTATTAATTTTTCACTTTATAATTATGTATTATGATATAGTTTGTTAAAATTAAAACAACCAATAAAAGAGTATTGTCATTTAACTCCAATATAGTTATTGTATTATCTGAACCAGCTGGCCATAACATTGTATTCCTATAAATTATATAAAATATGCATTATGAAAACTGAAAACGTTAAGAATACATCACATTAACTTCAACATTTCAGATCTCAACATTTTTTAAAGTTATTCGTTCAAAAGTCAACGTGTCCATATTTGACTGTGAATTATTTTCTTTGCAGATTTAATTTGAGGCTCAAAGTAACTTTTACATACTAAAGTTAACAACGTATGGTTGCACAGGAGAAAATGGGGGAGAAAGAAACTTGGATGCACAAAATACAGATAATATTGGGAAAAAAATAGGAATGGGAGAAACATGGGCAGAAAGAAACAATAAAACTAAGGGTTTCTGAAGGAAAATTAGGACAAGGGTGGAGGATGTCGAAAAGTAAGGAATTGTAAGTAGCTTTAATGAAAAAATGTCATTCATATATTATAAATTCTTAAAAATGGAATGAGGGGAGAGAAATACATCGAAGAAGGCAATAAAGAGGCCAGAAAAGGGGTATGCATGGGTTAGGATGAGGGTAATGAACCTTTTTATGTAATCATTTTAAACAAATGAAAGTTATTCTGTGTCACATGGCAAACCTTTATACAAGCTCAGGTTTAAGGGGAGGCATCGGGAGTTTGGACAAAAATGGCGAAAAATGTGATTTTTCATTTTTTGCCTTAAAATTATGTCTGTACCTTGTACTTTCAGAATCTACCATCGTTTACTCCTCATCGCCATTTAAAAGGCCGTTATGCCATGATTTAAATGCCCATGTGCGGGTGGGCGTGGCTGCCGAAGAAATGCATTCATTACCCCATAGCAAAATCGCCTACAATTTTGAAGTTTAAATTGGACGGTCTGATTCAATTCTGGTGGATGTAAGCAGAGACATCTTGTGGGATTTTCTGCAAACATTCATGCTGGTGAAACAAACGAATGTTTCCTGTTTTAAAATGTGTGTACCACGTGGCTGTATTTCTCTGAATTTTATTCAAGATTACACAGCTTGAAGCAGAGAGAAGTCATCCTTATTGTGGTGTACATTTAGATAAGTAGAGTTTAGAATAAGAATAATTATAATATAGAATAAGGTAAGGTAGGGAATACTAAATAAGTGTCTTCTTGCTGTACCTAAGTGAAAATCTAAATTTTTTATTTAGCTGTTTGTAAACACACAAGCAGCTAATACTCTTCTCACTATTATAATTTATTGTAAAGTTGTAAAGATTGCACATTAAGTGGACCAGGTTTTTATTAAATTATTATTAACTGGTATAAAAATATTGTAAAGTGGGTAAGCAAAAGCAAACAAAGAAATCTCTTGCAGCAAGAAAAAATATAATGCCTAGATGGCAAACTGGCAAATTTCAGGGGGAAACAAGCATAACTAGATCTACAGTAGATCTTCAAGGAGCAGGTTCAAGTAGTAAAACATCACAGTGACTTCAGCTATCAGTGAATTTAATGAGTTGTGAGGCTACTCTCTATGTAAAGGAAAGAGTCACAGCTAGTAATGTAAGTCCAGTAAGCAAAAGAATTAATAATGTTAGGGATAAGGGAAGATTAAAGCAGAGTGCACTGAGTACATTAAATACATTCAAATCAGCAAAAAACAGTTAAGAATAGCAAAACTTAAAGAAGAAGCCAAACAGTTATCTGAAGGACCTTTATATGGTCCAGGTGAATTGTAAAGCAGTAAATGTATGTTGTCATACACTTAAAACTTTAAAGTCATTTTTCTCTGCTTTCTATTTTTTCACATTTTTCAATCTTCAAAATGCATCTTCTAATACAGTTCTTAATAGATTTCTTTTAAATTGTGCACACATGTTCTTAGATAATTGCTTCATAAAACTTAGTATTTTAAATGCTGTAGATGGAGTATTTTAATTGTTATTGAATTTTTATTTTGAAAATTATTAATAATTTGAAAAAATGGACATTGAGGTATTCAATATTTTTTCTCCAAAACTGTTTGACATTAAAAATACCAGGTTTTGTAGACATAATCTAGGGAAACATATGGCCAGAGTTTAGTTTACTTAGAACAAATAATATTTTATAAGAAGCGTATCTTGCATAGAAAATTGAAACTTGGTAAACCTTCTATACCTTGTTCCACTCTTAGATGACAGTATGGAGTTAAATGGGATATGTCTGTCTATCTAGTGCATACAAGTTGCCATTAGCCTCGTCCTTTTCTACCCTCGCGCTGTTGCCAGATTCCTAATAGCATGGTATAAATATTCAGTTGTTATAAATTTCAGGTTTGAACACATTATCCGACGCAGACTTTTTTTCTCTATCAGGTTATATCCTTTTTAGGGTCATTATATATTTCTATAGGCCTGTATTTCTTCAGAAAATGCTTTTTTCAATAGAAGTCCGATATGTGCTGTTTCTATACTCATCACGCACTAACTAACAAACTAACTGCTAGAATGCGTCTATATTTTGTTCTTAGGTAGAGTAAACTATAGTGCTACTACCTGCGCACTTTGAATTCTCTATGTTTACTCAGTTAAGTGGTACAATTTTTTAAATTAAATATTTTCGGAAAATTTTATATCTGTGCACTGCGAAAGTTACACAGTGTGAAACTTTTTTGTTATTGAGTGTACATCGGGGATCAAGCGAGAACAAATGTTGAGGAGGGTTGCAGAAAGTTTTTAAAATAAACCAAAAGGCTGTAACTTCTTTCTTTCATCGAGTAGGGTAAACAAAAGTTATTCATCTATTCAGCGTATTCTCGCGCCAGGCCTGACACAGAAGATAGTATAAGGAGCAGCACTAGCATTAGTTCTAAAGAAGTCGTGTGTGTAACTGTGTGGAATCTGTGAGCTGTTACCGCGTTATTTATTTAATATGTTCCGTAAATATTTGTAGTTATGGAAGGGGAAGCTAGAAAGAGACGATATATTGGTAAATTAAGAAGTATGGGATGCCAAATAATTATGAAGGTGTTAGATTATTTTTCAAGTAAAATGCGGGTAAGTAAGGCAGTACAAGAAACAGCTAAGGCTATCGGGTGTTCAGAAGCAGTAGTGTATAGGATTAAAAAGGAAGTAATGAAAGGACCTCTAAGAATGCCATCGAAAAAGAAAAGAAAAAAAAGGCGGGAAAAAAAAAGAAGTATATAGTGAATATTGCAAAGTGGAGTGCGGCGAATTGTTCTTTCTTTACAGTTTGCAAATATGTTGTTAGCTAATGCTAGATTTCTGACAATGAAGTCATTAATCCTCTTGCTCTCCAATATTTTTCACAATGATAAGAGAGCAATAGCAGTAATAGTAACCGCTTTTTAGAGAGCACCATATTTTTATGTTTTGGCGGTCACATCCCTCTCTCACAACCCCCAGAATGTCTGGAGGACCACACCTGTCGTTGGTTTACGGGTCTCACCAACCTGACCGGGAGAATTGTCAAAATAACTTCACCGACCATATCCTCTGATTACCAGTCAGAGGACGTATTACATGCCATGACAGGTCAGCATGTTAGGGTTAAGATTTTATAGAGAATTTAGAGAAATGGAGAGATTGGAAAAATAAAGACTCCCTAGCCCTCAGGAACCCTAATAGCTTCAGGGTCGGAAGAGAACAGGAGATGACCAAGGTAAGGTCAGATAGTAAAGTTACAGTGTGGAGCAAAACACCAGTAAGTGGCAGTAATGTTCTGCTCAGCTTGGGTACCTTGTGGTCGCTATTCACATATCCCCTAGACGGAGACCCCTGAGGCCATTGTTTTTTTATTGATGTTGAGTGCTCGAGGAATACTGGAATCTGCTACAAGAAGGATAGAGCGTGTAAAATACTCTAGCATTTTATTAATGGTGACAAAACATCATCGGTGAGGTGAATGAGGGAATGAAATGTCCCCCAGTCAGCCTTGGAAATAATCCAGTGAGGATGTCATGTTAGCACAGAATGCTGACAGGAGAGGTGAATGCTATTGGGATAGTGATCACTGCCAAAGAGGTCGGATAGCACCGACCAATCAAGCGGTAAACACTTGAAATATTCAAGAGAGGTTCAGATAACTCATAACTCATTTTATTCATACTTTAAGTACATGAATTAAAGGACAGTGGGACGTGTGAAGGGCTCAAAAAATCGATTTTTTGTTTTGTGTCTTATAAAAATCTACACGATTTTACGAATCCTCTCATTTTATGCACCACTAAGTACTTAACCTCTCCTAAAAATTGGATTCTCTGTGAAAAAAATTACGCTCACTAAGTGTACCTAAATAATAACACGTGTTTTGAAAATTTTGTTTGGTGATGTCACTTTAGAAACCTTCTGAGAAAAAGTATGAATTTATATTACATATTATTTTTTATTTATGCCAACAAACTTACTGTTGGTGTTTTTAAACACACAAGCCCTTTGTGGGCAAAGTTTGAGAGGTAGAACTCGAACTTAAAATTTCAATGCCACAACTGGGATTTGAACCACAGACCTTGCGCTTACCGGGCGGTTACTCTAACCAACTGAGCTATTGTGACAAACTGCCAGAATGACATTAAATTCTCAAACCAGTTCGTATTTCTCCTGGTAAACCACAAAGGCAGTCTCACATCAGAGACAAATTACCCCAATGGTGACTTACTATTGTGAGTACTTTATATCCCAGGATTAAATAACCTTCAGATGGTAATTATTATTTTTTATTTATGCCAACAAACTTACTGTTGGTGTTTTTAAACACACAAGCCGTGTGTGGGCAAAGTTTGAGAGGTAGAACTGGAACTTAAAAATTCAATGCCACAACTGGGATTTAAACCACAGACCTTGCGCTTACCGGGCGGACGCTCTAACCACTGAGCTATTGTGACAAACTGCCAGAATGGCATTAAATTCTCAAACCAGTTCGTATTTCTCCTGGTAAACCACATATATAAGAAATAGTTGCTTGTTACATAGTATGAATTTCATGGTCCTGTGACAAAGCAAACCAGTGAATTTTGATTTTTCAAAAGTGTGTAGTTAAACACAAGTATTGTGCTTTCCACACGTCCCACTGTTCTTAAGTACATGAATTAAAGGACACGTCAGAAAGTATACATACATTTTTTCGGCTTAAAAATTAGTATGCAATTATTAAAATAATATTATATAGTATATTTGCAATTAAATAGGTTCCATAACTCAAGTTCATAAAATCAAGCAGTTCAATAACACATATACAGAACAATATTTTGCTTGGACAACAAATTAAGGACTAATTGCAAAATATTTGCTTTATATTGGTCTTTATATTCCTCCAGGTATAAAATGGAGGAAGATGTAAAATTAAGGAAAATGTGATTGCATACAGAAAATTCTGAGATACATGCAACAAAAATTATATCACTTTCAATAACCAGTTTTTTCCAGTTCTGAACTTACACTGTATTAATGTTCTGAAATTTCAATGAATACATTTACGAAAAATTCCTACGGAAAACCCCATTTTCAGCTGATTTAAAAAAAAATGTATAGGCTGTTTTACGAAAATATAATTTTATGTACAACAGATATTCTCAGTACATGCAGGAAACACACACACACACACACACACACACACACACACACACACACACACACACACACACACACACACACACACACACACACACACACACACACACACACACACACACACACACACACACACACACACACACACACACACACACACACACACACACACACACACACACACACACACACACACACACACACACACACACACACACACACACACACACACACACACACACACACACACACACACACACACACACACACACACACACACACACACACACACACACACACACACACACACACACACACACACACACACACACACACACACACACACACACACACACACACACACACACACACACACACACACACACACACACACACACACACACACACACACACACACACACACACACACACACACACACACACACACACACACACACACACACACACACACACACACACACACACACACACACACACACACACACACACACACACACACACACACACACACACACACACACACACACACACACACACACACACACACACACACACACACACACACACACACACACACACACACACACACACACACACACACACACACACACACACACACACACACACACACACACACACACACACACACACACACACACACACACACACACACACACACACACACACACACACACACACACACACACACACACACACACACACACACACACACACACACACACACACACACACACACACACACACACACACACACACACACACACACACACACACACACACACACACACACACACACACACACACACACACACACACACACACACACACACACACACACACACACACACACACACACACACACACACACACACACACACACACACACACACACACACACACACACAAGAAAGAGCCTGAAAAGATGCAGCAGTAATGTAATATCCTTTAGCATTACCTTTCAATAACCAAGTTTTGTTCAGAAGTCTGTAACATAATTTACTTAAATTATAAAATTACATAATGCAGCTACAGATGAAGTTCATACATTAAATTTAAAATTACAATCAAACTGCTAAGACATATAATTCTACTCAAGTAATAGCGTGTGAGTATAGTGACAAGTGATTGCCTAAGTCGTATAGAACAGAAAATTCAAAACTATTTGGGATGTCTTGACAGTTTTATCTTCAAATAGTATATTTAAAACGTGTTTTCTGAATTTCAATAAAATTAATTTTGTCAGAATCCAGACTTTAATTGGGATAACATTAACCATTAACTTATGTTACCCGCTAAGTATGAGCCTGAAGTAATGAGCTCAGCTCCGGCATTCAATAAAACACTAAACACTGCTACACCATTCATCTAAAGTTTCTACCTTTATAATTCTATTAATAAACTGATAGTTGACTCATCAATTTAAAAACATTATTCGATACTTTAAGCAAATTGTTCCTATTCTTTTCTAAAAGAATATTAAACGCATAATACATGGCCATCTTACCGAGCGGTATGGCTCAGTCGGTAGCGTCTGTGGCCTGCATGCGGGAGGTAATGGGTTCGATCCCCGTGGCCGCACACTCTGACATGAGTTTTTCTGTCGTTTCCCCATGTCACTTAGGTGAATGCTAGGGTGCATTAATCTATTCTCCACGGATTCCCTTCCCTTCATCTCTCATTTCCCTCCCAAGTCATATTTCAGGTTTGGTTGGTAGCGCGGTACGTTCTGGGGACTGCGGACATATGGCACAGTTGCTTGCGCTCTGGAACCCCATCCCTGGCCCTCCCTGGAAGTTGCTGCCCGGGCCACAAGGGCCGCCTCATCGCCCTCTCCCTAGGTAAGAGAAACACTTCGGTTGTGCGCCAGGTGTCAATATCTGTAACTGTTAGGGACTTCTCTGGGCTTCGTTGGCTCCGCTCTCTGACACGCATATGGCCTCACTTCATCTCATCCCTTTCCCCTGGGGGTGATAGGCCGCAATAGGTCCATGTCGGAGTCGCGGCGGCTCGAGGCATCCCCCCTCCGTTATTACACGCGCGCACATACCAGGTGGCACTCACACTGACTGTTATCACCTATACTTTAGTTTCTAGACTACAGCCCTTCCAAATCACCGTGACACTTCCCTACTCGGAAGCTTACATGCGCAATAGCAGAAACCTGCCCACTTACATAATAGGAGAGGTGGGGATAAGTACACCACTTGCTCTGGCCTTGATAACTACTCCCAGAGCAAGGTAAGCTTACACAATAATGGTTTACAATGGGTAAACTACACTGCCCAAGTTCTAATATCACTCGCTTGTTCCCCACCATTCCTAATTTCTCCTCTTTTGCGCATACGAAGTGTCAGGACGATCTGGATAAGCTGTACTATACACTGTAATGATAAATGAGTTCCTTAACTTCAGTTTGACAATCTGGCAACCCTATCCCGAACACTAATAAAATCATAAAAATCAATTTCACATATAGCAAGTATGTTCTCTAAGCCTTCCTTGTCTACTAAAGAGTTATCACAGGTTTTCTGCGTTTTCAACACAACATCCAGACCAAGAATTGTTTCTCCCATACTTTCAGCCCACTGGATTTAAGTTGTTTCGAGATATAGCACAGATCTGGATAGGCAAGGCGCGATTTTACGAAAATGTGTAGGGAAATGGAGACACATCCATTAAGGCACTACAAAATAGGCGCAATGCAGTTCATGACACAGTAAAATGAGATCTCACAAGAACTATTTACACTAAGATAAAATGATCAGTTGAGACATTTTAGGGTTATGACAGTTATTTTCGGGTAACGGTTATTACTGTTGCAGTTACAGTACGTTAACCGTCACCAGTAACTTTTTTTTTTAAATTAACGTCCTCCAACGTAATGTCATATCGGACGGTGTTACCAGTAACGTTGAAGTTATTCGTTCCCATGGTTATCATCAGGGCCCGGATGTTCATGATCTAAAATGTAAGAAATATGCAAGCACTTATGACCGAAAATTTTTTGGGTGCATTTTCAAAATCTTCAAAAATTTAATGCTGTTTAAATTAACATTATGCTGAAAATCTACTTTAAAAATCTAACACACTTAATAATAAAAGCATAATATTAACTTTACTGTTGCACTTTGAATATTTAATTGCTCAATCCAAAACTAACCCTCAGCTCTGTACAGAATGAAATAAATATCACCCTTTGAAGGGCTACCAGAAACAACTACAATAGCAAATTACATAAAGCTTACCCACCAAATTCGCTGAAACATACATTTCTAAGAAATATAAAATATGACAAAAATACGAAAATTTAAGAGAAAATATAACTACAACATGAATGACGTAAATAAATGTTAAGGCAAAATATGACTATATGACCCATGAGAATTGCATAATTGTAATCACCATTCATAAAATCGCGCTTCGCTTGCATTTTTATGGAAAAAAAAAGAACTATGACATGTCAAGCATCCCGTCCCTGGTATGTCACATTCGCAGTTAAGATTACCTTAATTATTACCAATAACGATTATCTGTACTATTGGCAAAGCGGCGAGGCGTATTGACCTTGGTATTCAAGCACTACGATCGCCTTATCTTATTTATTAGAAGAGCGAAATAATAGTAACCTGGCGTATGTCCTGAAGAATGCATGTGAACAGAGTGTACACACACTGTTCCGCCGTGATTGTGCGATAAGCTCGTGTAAAAAAAAAAAAAAAAAAAAACTGGGCACTTTCACATTCTTTCCGATACGCCTCATGGATTTTCCAACTAGTACTGTACTTGACTCAGGAGTTTAGGTATAACCTTGTGGTTGTCAGAAGTGAACTTGAGATAGTGCTCTAATGTTTTTTCCTCTCACGCTGACGGTTTATAGCCTCGTTCAAAAGCAACTTAGCCTTTCTTTCCAGGTACAATAAATATTACACAAAAAAAAGCACAACTAATACATTATACTGCCGCATAAAACAAACCAATTATGATCATAATTTGAATAATATCACTAATGAATTATGCTTATTGGAGACTCAAGAACCAGATATAATATTGTAGCAACACTGGCACTGCTTAATTCCAACTGCCTTGTAGACAGTAATTTTAATTGGTGTTGCTCTGTTTATATCGTACTGAGAAGCTCCCACTTCACAGCGCAATTGCACGTTCAAGGACAAAGACATTCTCCTGAGTCAAAGACAGTAACTACGTTTCAACAAACGACCTTCATACAGACTTGCTGTGCAATCCAAAAAGAAGGTTCTCTAGCTGTGTCAACAAGTTTATCACTACGGTGCTTCATAATCACAAAATGCATTCGTACTTGCTTCTACATTCCTGCGCATGTACACAGTTTGTACACGTGAACTGAGCTATATGGGAATCTAAATACAAGCAGCACCTAACGCAAGCATGGCAAAGGAAAATACATCACTATCGTCTATAATCTTCGCAAAACTTAAAGGCATATGGAGGCGGGGCGTACTTCGGACTCCAACGAATCCTACCAGCGCTGCCGAATGTGGTGCGTGCATCTCACACAACCTTATGTACAGACCCTCTGCCGGTACACGCACTACGCTTGGCAACAGCGCTCTGCTTGAGCATTGGCCAGCGTTCACATGCCTTCAACTTTTGCGAGCGGTATAACATCACATAATATACATATAATCTCAGTTGGTTATATACTGGGTGCCCCCGCCCCCCCCCCCCAAGAAAAAAAAAACACCGACAACGCTTAGTATATTGTGCAGGATGGCAAAATGGTCGGTTTTCAAATAGGAACCCCTGTCTGGAAATTGACGCTGGGGAGCGTCGAAGTTTGAGAACGAATGGTTGTGACAACTTGTTAACATTCATTTTCGTATCTTAATACGGAAGGAATGCAACCCTTTAACCATCTGTGTACTGGGATGAACAACCTGAGCATAGTAACATTCCTGCGCATGCACCAAATTCCTCCGTAGAGTCCTTGGTGCGCATCTTACTTCGTTACTTGTTTAGTTTCTAGCACAGTAACATGTTTAACAGCAGTGCGGCACGTACCAGTACACAGCTGCTGAACTTGCCGACTTGAGCTCCAGCACACTTTAATGTAAATGTGCGGAATATCCTCAACGTCGCATATTCAAATCGATAGATTGCTAGAGGTGGACCAATTCCATGCCCAGCATTGTCGCCAGATCTGACACCTCTCGACTATTTTCTGTGCGCTTGTATGAAGAGTATGGCGTATGACGCTCCTGTAACGTCTGCGGAGGACCTTATGGCTCGAGTCCACGGAGCGATAGAAAATCTTCAAAGACAACCGCAGGTCATGCGCATGAGGTTCATCACAGCCGATATACGCTCTGCAATGACGTAGGAGATACACAGTTCGAAGCCCGTTTGTGATGTAGACAGCTCAATGTTGGGTTTATTGACGAAATGTGAACATACACCCATCTCGCACTTCTATGCGCTACCGCGTCCAAACCGTGCCATTTCCGTAAAGGGTTTCCTGTTTGAAAATCGATCAGTTTGCCATCCCGCACAACTTACTAAGCGTTGTCGGTGATTTTTGAGACAACCTATATACATATATAGCAAATCAGCTAATTGCTGGACATGTTTCTCCCTAGACGGTATATTAGGTCGACAATGCCACTCACAATCTCTTGTGGAGGAAATAAATACTGCATAAGGAACTAAGGTAACTAGTTCCCGATAAACAATACTCATGTACATGCAATGAATGATGTTACCCAGACCCGGTAACCTTTACGGGGTAACTTCGTTACCTTCGTAACCCTTACTGCAATATGTTCCAGCCGAGCTGCTCGCCGGTGAGCAGCGGCGTGCTCGACGCCTTGCGTGAGTAAGTCTGCAACGCGCAGCACAACTCTGCTCTGAGGTAAGCAGCCGTACAGCGTTGTGGGTACTGGCGGACACCTGCTACGGGGAATGACAGGGGTTGCTATGACCTTCGCCCAGTGACGTATTGACTATCATCCTTCGCCGCTACTCCCTCTACAGCCGTGCTCCGCGCAACGCTGCTGCGTATTCGCGTGTACTCGTTCTCAAACTCATAGATTTGGAACAGCCTGCCTTACTGAGTACCATGTTACTTTGTATTTGTTCCTTTTGTAACTGTTAATAGGTAACTAGTTACTGTTTGTCTCCAATACTTCTTTAACCATTATATTAAGGTTACACGATATTTTCTCCCTAATACAGATGCGATTTATATGCAAAGCGGTATCGACGTTATCGCGAGTGCTTCCATCCAGTAGGATTCGTTTCATATCTAAATTTGGCCATTCAGAATATCTTCCCACGTGGAGTAAATCACGCGATTGGAGCTGGTTCAGCTTTACTGTAGTGAACACCTTTGATGCTATTCAGTCTACTTATAAAATTGACTATGCCCACAGAGAATACTCTTTACTTTGGACTAGTATCCGTGTCACCTGTCCGGCACCACCAAACACCGCGAAACCTAGAAGCACACCTGGAATATAAGGAAGCGGAATGAAAGAGATGATGGAAAGGAACTACTGGTAAATGAGATATCACCACACAGGTCGCCTACCGACCTGGAAAAAGCATGAGAAACCCACGTTAGAAAGGATTCGAACCCGAGGATTCGAACCCGGGACGTCCCAAATGCAAGTCTCACACATTACTGCGAAAGCATCTCGCTCTGTTCCTGCTATCTAAGCGTACGAGAAAGTGAACAGAAGTCCGATCCATTATCACAATACACCTTGTAGTTCTGAAACTTTTAATAAAAGGTAATACTCATTTATACATCCACTGCTTTTATTTATAAATATGAAAATACCATTAAGTTAGACAATTTGATTTCTAAATGAAAGCGTTTTAATTCCAATATCCCAGCAAATAGGTTCAGAAAATTTGAACAAACGCTCTTCAAGCTGTTGTTTCCTCTATAAAAAAAAAAAAAAAAAGCTATCGCAAAATATGGCGTTTTTAAATTAGGACTTTAAATAATTATCTCCGACTAATTCGGTGTTATTATTAGAAGAGGTAGCAAAATTACGAGTGAACGTCACTAAATCCTTGTGGGTGTCACGCAGAAATTTTACAACAGTAAACAGTAACAGGAGTTTACTATCATCAGACACTAACTCTAACCTAACCTAGCCTCGGATGAAAGCTAGACACCTCAGAAACCCATCGTTTCGCTGCGGCTCACAACGGCTTCCGCTCGCCTCTTGCTGTTTTTAGGGCACACGGAAGGTACACGTCGCATCCAGAGAGGTACTCTTTGCCCACCAGAAGAAGCCGAGCTGGAGAAATGTGCTACGTAAACATGTCATGTTTATGCACACTAGTGATTCACGTATCAGTGTTGTCAACTACAGTACGTATACTACAAAACTTGGCCGGCAGGAGCACGGCCCGTGTGACCTTCACTGCATCTCCCTGCGCGCGCGTGCTACATTCGTTCTAATCGTCACACGTACTTCAGTGCTACATCTGCTAGGTAGGTGTTAAGTGCTGTTCTAGTCCAGTTCACATGTGAACAACATTAGGAGTGTTTGGAAGTGTTTTCAAAATGAATCGATTGCAGTATACAGCACAACAAAGAGAGTTTATGTACGACACATGTGCTTACATCATCTTTTAGGAAGTTGTGAGGCAATTTGAAACTAAACTTCCTGGTGTGCATATTTCGAATAGAGGAGAGTTCGTTTGCTCGTAAATAAATTCACGGAGACGGGAACAATGTGATAGGAAAAGAAAGGTAATCTAATGCGTTGCCCTCGCATGACTTTCTCTACTCTTGTACTAACCGTTCTTACACAACTATTATTCCTATATCTTCTCCGTATTAGTTGAGATAAACATTTGCAGAGATTGTCTTATTACTTATTTCCTTGTAGGTGCAAGGGGAATATAGGAATACAGCAGGCTTTGAGCGATAGTCAAATCTTTTAAAGCTTTGAGATTCCGTTCTCTTTGCACGCCTAAGATATAACAAAATGAATAACGATCTTCCATTTGACGAAAGTTTAAGTACTCCAAAACTCACACAAATAACAAGGAATATCTCCGAAATGGTTCACTCCACAAAAAGTTAATTTGGGCATAAATTGTGTATTTTAACAAGATCTACATTATCGTATAGTACGATTTGGTCTATCCCTTATGGTTTTCGAGTAATTCAAGAGTGAACAGGACTACATAGGCTATAACCACACAATTCAAAACATAAATTTGTTATAAAAATATCTTAAACATAAGACATTTTAATCAAAATCGTTGGTCCTTTTCCAGAAAATCAAAATTTTCGAAAAATTTTCCATGTAAAGGGTAGCTTAGGGTGTAGGAATTTTCTCCAAAATATTCGTGTCACATCCTTAAAAGTTACTAAACTTTAAAATTTGGTTTTAACCGACTTTTCGTTTTTGAGTTAAGCTGTCCACAGACTGACGCACACGCTGTTTCTGAATTCAGTGGGCCGTAAAACATATTTCCGGTGAAATCTACACATCGATTTTTGATTGGAATGCAATACTTCCTCTATTTACTATATGTAGTAAAGAAAGTAAAAAGGCGTGTGTTTGCGGAACACAAAATTAGACGAAATCGGAGAAAGCTTAGAACGGTCACCTCGAAAATCTCTTAGGCGCCTTGTGCAAGAAAGTGACATTTTAAAAGCTACAGCATAGAAAGCAACAAAACGTTTAAAACTTAAAACCATAGGTTACTTTTTTCCAGGATTTGCTACCATGTGATCACCAGAGCCGGGTAAATTTCTGCAACTGAATTTTGAGGAATGCTAATGATGGAACAATCGATCCACGACTTGCAAAAGTTAAAGGCATGTGAACGCTGGCCAATGCTCAAGCAGAGCGCTGTTGCCAAGCGTAGTGCGTGTACCGGCAGACGGTCTGTACATAGGTTGTGTGAGATGCATGCACCACATTCGGCAGCACTGGTAGGAGGGGCAAGCGTAGGATTTGCTGGAGTCCGCAGTACGCCCCGCCTCCATATGCCTTTAAGTTTTGCGAAGATTATAATACTGTTCAGTGACGAAGCCTGGTTTCATTTACATGGCCATGTGTCATCACGACACAATCGATATTATGCTACAATTTCGTTCATGAAACTCCCCTGCATGAACAAAACACCGGGGTATGGTCCGCAATAACTGGATGCAGAATAATAGGGTCAATTTTTTTATGAGTGTACCATAAATGCAGAAAGATGTAAGTGAGTGAGTGATTAGGGTTTAAGGGCCCGTCGACTGTTGTTGTTGTAGTTGTAGTGTTTAACGCCCGCTTTTACTACTACGGCACCGCAGGCGGTGACACTGATGATACATGAAGATGGAGCACCGGTGGAATGAGATGGCGGGGGAAACCGGAGTACCCGGAGAAAACCCGCCCTGACGCCGCTTCGTCCACCACGAATACCACATGCGGGTCCCTGGGATCGAACCCGGGCCGCCTAGGTGGTAGGCGAGCGCTCTAACCGCTCGGCCACGGCGCCGCCAGGCCCGTCGACAGCTAGGTCATTAGAGCCCCAGAAAGATGTAGAAATAATATACTCGCACCATGTTTCGAACAGCTGACTGCCGGTCTAGATATTTCCAGCAGGACTCTGCCACCACGCATAAGGCTGATGGGTCATTATAGTTTGAGGAAATTCTTGAGGATAGACTCATTAGTAAGGGTTTATGGCCCGCTCGCTCCCCAGATCTTACACCATGCGATGTTTATTTATGCGGGAACCTGAAAAATAAAGTATACAAAACTAATCCCCCAGAGGAATTAAAACAAAATATCACGACAGAAATTAACACGATGTAATGATGCAGGTGGAAGGCATTTCCAACATCTGCTGTGATAAGGCATGTTTTGTGTATATTCTGATAATTGTTAATGCGATTTGAGATGTGATTTTATATATACGTAAGTGTGACCGGCAGATGGCCGTGCGACTGCCGGCAAAGTTTTGTGGCTTACGTACTTAGCCAAAAGTAAATTACCTGGAAGTCGCTAAATCAAAACTATTATAGTTAATGAGAAGGTGTTTGCATAGTATTCAATAATTTTAGAGGAAATATTCACTTCCATAATTGGTAGAAAAACAGCTCATCTCCCATCTCATCTCGCTCATCTCATTGATGTTGAACGTTACATCGGATGTTCACAGGACCGTGTGAACCCTTACATTCTACCAATTTTACGCCCGACGTCTTGTGGGTACGAACAAGTAACACGTACTTCTTAAAATCGTGACAGCATTTCTGCAATGCAACATACTCGGCTACCACAATTAGTGCATTTAAGCTGATTCTTTAGCTCTGACAACGTTCAACTGACTAAAAAGTCTTTCTACCTCCACAATGCAATGTGGAAGAGAGGGAATTGCGATTGCCAAATCTACCGGTTCTTTAAATGGGTTTGATGCCACCGCATCTTTGTAACAATTTACTTGTAGTATCCAGAACTCCACTGCTGGAAATGTTTTGGCGTTTTGCAACGTTTAACTTACGCCCTGATTCTCTATTTCACTTATTTGAGAAGGAATTCAACAGCATCAAAGAAAATATGTTTAGTATATTGTAAGAAAACGACAAAATCCGACGGATCCCACTCCTGACACTGGGGCGACAAAGACGACAGAAGTCCAGTCCGATTACTTTTTTCTCACTTTATTTTCTTCCAAACTTTTGCACAAAAACACAATTCTCTTCTACTGATGTTAACACAGTCTACAGACTTTCGTGATATTACAACTCACAATCTTCTCCTTGTAGCCTTGACTCAGTCCTTTCACTGTCTCTCTTCATTTCTGTCTCTCATACACTAACTCCGATAATACGATCACTGGGCACTCGTTAAAACTTCACAACACACGCACAGTTTTCTCGCACTCACCGACAAACTGACCGACTCGTGTATGTAACTGTAGCTCTCTATCTCGGGTTCTTCGTCTCCTTATGTAGCGAGGATGACGTCACAGGACCTTTCTCGATTTCCACAAATACGTCGGCGATGCTGTAGCCAGAAGGCTCTGGAAATCCTTTGTGTTGTCGCTTGATTGTTGTTAGCCACGTGTTCGCTCGCATAGTGGTGTGGGGAAGCTTGACCTTGCGCCTTTGTTTGATCTCGGGCCTCGTATGTGGTGTGAAACAGCTTGTTCCTTTGTTGTGCGCTGTGCCCGGCGTCACAATATTTTATTTGATATTTAAAAACTCAATTATTCCTCAGCTAGTAGATCTACCAAGCCGAAAATTTGAATCCTCCAGAGTTATCTCTAAAAGTCATCTAAGGTCGTCAGAAAAGTCACAGGTAGCTCTTTGACTTTCTGTCGCTATGACTCCAGAAGACTCCAGATCTAGCGAAAAGTCACTAGAGTTGCCAACACTGTCACATTCGCACGTTTTGTAGTAAGGAAATCCACTGCGTAAGCATATTACCTTGGACGAGGTTTAACTTGGTACCTACTCTTTAGAATGAGAAAGAAATACCATCTCTTTCCAAGCCGCCCCTCTTTTATGGCGAGCCAGGCAGGGTAGACACACCAGCGGCGGGTGATCCTTCTTCATTGTCATGTTGACAACCAATACTTCACTTGCAAGAGTTGCAACACCACTGATGTCTACTTACCCACATATCAGCAGGTATTGGGTAGACCATTTCAAGGGAAGAAAGCCACAGTCCGTGCTAGACAAGGACAGTGCAGAAAGTGCCAAGTTATACTCTGGGAGAACTAACCTGGCACTTGACGTTAACGTTAACTGCATGCCGGCCGCTCTGTCGCAGTGTTGCCGCTTTTTCACTCTCCGTCCGTGGGCAGTGGTTCCACCATAAAAAGACATCCACCATTTTCCGTTTCTTTTTCAAAGTATTATCTTACGGCTCATACCATCTCCAGGGTCTGGCCTTTTAGATTTATAAGTCACATTCTTTCACTCTGCACTATTAAACAATCAAACAATATATTGAGCGGCAAAACACACGGAAGGCAGAAGCCGGGAACACACGCACATATTGCAACATGGATGAGCACGCAACTATGGTCACGTGAGTCACATCGTGTATTTGTAACGTGATTGGATGTGATAAGCCAAGCCCCCTTACCCGCCCCTTATGAGCCGCGTTAGTGATGTGGCTGTCAAGTGTCAGGTTAGCTCTCCCAGGGTATAAATCTCGTGGATTATAATACTTCAAGCCCCCTCTGAGACCTCACACCCCGCTCGCCTTCTGGTAGGTAGACCGTACACCTGTAATCGGAGGTTTTTGAAGAGCTGCATGCATGCTTCAGTCTAGTTGCCATACATACTTATAGTAACACGTACTCATATATGCCAATGTACCACACCAGGGTTTTTAATCTCCCTTCATCCATCTGTGTAGGGGCTCTAATGACCTAGCTGTCGACGGGCCCTTAAACCCTACTCACTCACTCACTCCAACTGTGCAGCACTTGTTCGTCATACCCGTCGCCTTTTGCATAGATATGGAAGGTACCGATCGGCGCCACGTGTAGCTGTGGCACGATCCAGTTGATAACAACATTAACAAAACCACGTATGCCATGCAGACATAAGGAATGTTGTCTCGTTTAGATTTGGCTGTAAGACCGAAGACCGCATTCACAAGAAAATTAATCGAAAGCATAATGTAAACTTAAAAATATATTGTAATGGAACCACTTACAATGGATCATGCAGGTGTAAATATAGAATTAAACGTAAAATAAATTTATGAAGGCGATTTGCAAATTTTTGGGCTACTAAAATATTTCTGCAAATTATGACTTTTATGATACTGCTGTTTTTTTAGCTTTGTGAGGGGAAGAAAACACTCTCATGACGTGGGACATTCCTGGAAACATGTGACTTCTACGAAAGATGGTTTCTTTTCTCTCCCCCCCCCCCCCTTCTTCGCCCCCTCCCTTCCTACCCCAGCATTTGTTTAAGGTATACACGAGCTAAGTTCTCGGAACTTTCTCTAGAATTACTAAGGAATACATCTAGATTGGAGAACTTGAACATCAATGGCGGATATTTATATCTTTCACTCACTAATCACGTACTCAACGCTCAATTCAAGTAAGTGCTTCAACACCTAAAAACATTCTTGCTCAAATTTAAAAGACTGGCCGTCCCTATGTCTATGCTCTCTGACTTTTATAATTCAGGCGAAGTGCCGGCGAATTCTCTGGAAGATACACCTCTTTCTGAAACTTCTCTACAGTAAAAATTTAAGTCTAGCAGTAATTATTTTACTTGTACAGAAACAGGTTATAAGAATCATTCGTAAATACGCATTTTTAGTTGTTTACAACGGTATACCACGTGCCAGAAAACATAATTTTAAAGTAAACTGCATATTTTTAATACAAACTTCGGGCGTTTTCAGCTTAAATTTTGCTGCTTTTTTAATGAATCGGCAAAAATTTGTTAAATATTTCTGGCAACACTGATCTCGCATCAGATTTTCCGTTGCCATGTGTTGATCACTAATTTCCTTTGTGTGTAAGATCACAGACCAGGAACCATTGGGATACCTACAAAACTCGCAGCAAAACATATTGTGTTGGTAATGGTACTCCACACCCACCCCCCTCCCCCAAGCTTCTTTCTTTCTTTAATCTAATGTCCTCTGACACATGCACACCTTTTACTGGTGGTCGTTTCGCAGACCGCCATGTTAGCTCAGACGTTCAACGCCCTCTTGCGATTGGCCGTGCTGCTCATGTTCGCATTTGTCGATGTGAATGACAACATATCGCATTAAGTTCATGTTTAAATTTCGTGTGGTTACGTTACTACGCAAAATTGACGCAACAGATGTAGATATGTGAAAATGAGAGCTACGAAGCGAGTTACCAGATCAGGTGGTGTTCGGTTGACTGCAAGCTTGAGAGTGGGTGGTACATTCAGTGACAAATATCCGTCACCGCTTGTGCACTGCAGCGCATCTGCATTCACCAATTCTTTCATCGCTACCTCCTGCTTCATGAAGTCAAGGATATTTGCATTTATTTTCCCTCTCTGACTACGGAATGACTTGTCAGTTAACTTTGAAAACTTATAAGGCATTGTTATAAATATTACAGATAAGCATTATTTACTGCTCTCTTTGAGAACACACCCAATGTGAAACACTTTCGATTGAGACTGTAGGTATGTGTTGTCGGTTGTGTGTAAGCAAATGTATCATGTCGCTTACTCCGATAAATCTGAACATTTAAAGATTCCTAGGCTCGGCAGCTGCATGGGGAGTCAGAGTGACAACTGTTCCAGAAGTCTTTCGCGCACATAATTTTCAGTGTGCACGACCCTAACAGAACTGTACATTGCACCTACTGGCTTTCTCTGAATGCAGGATGGAACAAATAGGCCTTATGCCTTACAACGGGGATATATGTTCCTTCTGAGATTGCTCCCTTGCTCCCTTAAAACGTGTTTTGCCACCAGATCTTGACCGTTGTTACCTTCTTGAAATCTAGCAAGACTACAAGTTACACACATTCAAAAAACCATAATGATGTACGTAGCTTCCCTGGTGATGCAGAGTAGAGCTGACTGCTTTATTTGTTAGTTAAGTACTCAATCAGAATGTTCACAATTGCATCTAAAGGGATAGAGGAAATTATGCACATGACATTAAAAAGTGTTGATTAAAAGACACTCTTAAGCGCATACCGATTACAGCAGCAAAATGAACAAAAGGAAACAAAAATATACAATCATTTTATTAAAAGAACATTCAGACATGCGAAGACTGTGATTGACTAACCTCTACAGCTACGAGATGTGCTGAACTGATACTGATACATTGATATATCTTCACTAGCTGGCATTCACATTAAAGGGGGAAAGTTTAATCTTACCTTAAATTGCATGAGAGAAGTGACAGAAGGAAGGGGCAGCGATAGATTGGGGCGAGGGTGTCGAAGTGTCGAGTCACTCACACTACGGGACATCCTCCGCCACAGAGGCCCCTGAGCCATACCACTATGTTCCTCATCTCTTGACATCCTGACCCCTACATGGGGACACTAATGGGAGACACAGCCTTACTACATGACACATTTATGCCTCATTTTAAATATAAACTAACATTTTAATTGCCAATTACCACCAGCACAATTAAGCAGGACATTTCAGAAATTACCAAATTTTTAATTATTGTTTAGGCTATAAACATTTTCCTGGAGCTCAAGAAACTGATGCTAAAAAGGCAAGAAGAGAAGAATTGACAACATTTCATTCATATATACAAAAGAACATGCTACAGATATGTTACTCAGTTTTATCCATATTAAAATAACATTTCAAATAAGAGAAGAACATGATGTGCCAGGAATAAAGCACTGTACTCTTTGGGATACATGAAAGATAAGAGTTGAATGCAGTTTTAAAATGAATTTTAAGTTAAGTAACCACTGCATAGTTTTGCTGAATAGTAATGATGAGCAACGAGCCAATCATTCTTGTAAGCCCTTCTTACCACATTGTAATACAGTTCTCTCCAGGCGATCAAGCCAAGCATACGTGACCAGCTCTCAAACGCATTCCGCTCGTTACATGAGCTAGGGATTATACGCCAATAAAATGGGAACATAAATTATTTTACAGGGAGTTCGAACAGCCATTCAATACTTTTCACAAAAAAATTAAGAGTTACTTTAGGGTATTTTCCTTAAACCACATGATACAAATTTTGTCACGATATACAGCCTAGAAGTAGTTTTATTAATAAGTATAAGTCTACTAAAAGAGATATTGATATCGGAGTTACAAATAGGGGCGGCGCTATGGCCGGTCGCCTATCACCAAGGCGACCCGGATTCGATCCCAGGAACCCGCATGTGGTATTCGTCGTGGACGAAGCGGGTTCTCCGGTTTCTCTCGCCACTCATTCCACCAACTGCTCCATTATCACATTTCTATTCATCAACTTCACCTGCATTTCGTATCACCCTCTTCCTCACTCTCATACCTGGTGCTGGGCTGACCACCCGCTTTTAGCTCTTCACTATGTCCGGCCCATAGGTTTGTCTGCTCCCCGACAAGCATCTGAGCCTAGGCACTGGCTTGTATGTCCTAGAGGGTGCGAGTCCTCCATACGAAAAGGGTAATGAGATAAAGAAAAATTAAAAATAATATGAATTAGGAAGCTCTGGTTTTTAACATTTTTACCGGAAAAGTTGCTTCCCTAATACTTGTCCTTAGTGCTTCTATGCTGCCAAAATATTAAATTTACTTATTATTTATTTATGCCAACAAGCTTACTGCTGGTGTTTCTGATTCAACCTCTTAAATTAAATTTACTGTTGAGCTATTAGTAAATTTTAATAATTTTATCTTTGATAATGCACTGATCAAAATTGCATTTTCCTTTATACGTGCACGTCAGGAAAAATCAGCAAATACATTGGTTTGAAGCCTTCATAAGGATGGCAGTGCATCTAACGCAACACGTTTAAAATGCTTCATCAACTGCTAATTATGGTTGATTTTCTGTACTATTTCAATAACAAATAAAATGTTACTTGGGTTATACCTACTACTCTTGGTTTACGGTCTACCTATTAACTTGGCAGAAAGTCCCTCAAAAGCAAACGTTGATTTCTTCATCTTTTAGATAACGGTTTATAGATTGTTCCAAGTAGTGTGAATAATTAAGAGGTGAAATTTTGAAGAATTTGTTTCAACCTACTTAGATTTTTGTGTAAAATAAATTGTTGCCAGAAGTTCAAGACGTGCCTACTTTCAGTACCTTATAATTTATTAGTTAATGTGAAACTTCTGTGTGTGAATCAATTTTGTAACTTGGTTCGTGTAGTAAACTCCTCGGTGTGTTTTGTGTGAACACACTCGAGAGAAACAGTTGCCTCGCGTTCCGAGTGCGACTTTGATAGTCTCCAGCAGAGGGTTCTGCTCGTTACTAACAACTGAACGAAAGTAAGGGAATACATTAGCATTGTAAACACGATGAGACACTTTCGACTTTAAATGTACTGAAATAACAAATGTTACACTTTGAAGTTGGCATTTAGTTGTAGTTAGGCTTATAATGGAAGTGCTTGGTCAAGGACGGGGAGCCTATGGTATGCGCACAGATACGACTTCGACGGCACGCCACATGAACGAATCATTACTAATATTTGTAATTATTTACCAATTTTTCCTCCTGGATATGGCTCATAGCACCTCATAGCCTTCTGTGGAATCGTATAGAATAAAGCATCACATGGCTCTTCTGTTTACTGGGATTGGAATGAATGAATTCCACGCAGGCGAACATTTTCAGCAAACATGTTTCGGTGCCAAAATCACAAGCTAAGTGGCCGAAATTTTTAAGCGCAATAAAAATGGGCTTTTGAACGATAAAAAAGTGTCAAAATAAAGAATTGCATTTCACATGATGTCCCTGGCAATGTTTATTCCTATCAAGTTTATAATAAAGCTTGAGTTGCAATTAATTCTATAAAATTCTTATATTTCCCTTCACGACTTCCTAATTATATAGATCCAATGCCCGCTCAGCATCGTGAAAAAAGTGAGCTACGAAAGGCAGCATGAGCCAATGGGGATGTGTGATGCTAACCACATCAACTACCCGTATTCCTTGGATGATGGCCCGCCTATGCTGTGCTTAAGTGGGCGTGAGGCCGGCAGTTGGATTGGCACGGGCTGTAGCTCCAGAGGATTTATTATTTTATAATAGTATATAAGTTATTTACGGCATTTTATTAATGAACCTAAGAGCCTTTAAATTTTAATGCGCTAATGTTTTTACGAAACATAAAATTAATCCAGTGTGTGCATATGCAACTCAGTTTATTAACTAACACACTGTACCTACTTCTAAAAGATAACTAGGAAACCAAGCCAAATTTGGTTTTCCTGACGAATGTCTGTAGGGCCGCACATTAGTCGGACAAAGGGAGAGCGAAAACAGCGTATTTGTTTAATTGACAAACTTCATGGGAAGTGAAATAAACTCTATAGCTATTAAGGTTGGTAGGTAATCAAATACATTAAACCAAATTAATCGTGAGGAATTACAACAACCTTAAAGTTATTCTATCAGTTAATATTTAATTACTCCACAATACGTCATCCAGGGAGAATGTTGGAATGAAAATTAAAATTTCGCAGACTATTTTAACTGCAAACATCTTTTAACCACCTTTGTCATACGCCAGGTCAGGTATGCCTATTTTCTCATTATTTCGTTCTAACTGCGTGATCGTATCGTGACAGATACGTCGTTCCTTGGTGTGAAGCAGATAATTAGACTTCTAGGCCTCACCCCTGCACCATACCACCATGCTTCATCACGTGTCCACAGAGGGCTTAGTGCTAGGCAACTGTACCTCTGCTTCTATGTGGCCGGCAGTAGGCAGCTTAGTCACGTGTCCACAGAGGGCTTAGTGCTACGCAACTGTACCTCTGCTTCTATGTGGCCGGCAGTAGGCAGCTTAGTCACGTGTCCACAGAGGGCTTAGTGCTAGGCAACTGTACCTCTGCTTCTATGTGGCCGGCAGTAGGCAGCTTAGTCACGTGTCCACAGAGGGCTTAGTGCTACGCAACTGTACCTCTGCTTCTATGTGGCCGGCAGTAGGCAGCTTAGTCACGTGTCCACAGAGGGCTTAGTGCTACGCAACTGTACCTCTGCTTCTATGTGGCCGATAGTAGGCAGCTTAGTCACGTGTCCACAGAAGGCTTAGTGCTAGGCAACTGTACATCTGCTTCTATGTGGCCGGCAGTAGGCAGCTTAGTCACGTGTCCACAGAGGGCTTAGTGCTAGGCAACTGTACCTCTGCTTCTATGTGGCCGGCAGTAGGCAGCTTAGTCACGTGTCCACAGAGGGCTTAGTGCTAGGCAACTGTACCTCTGCTTCTATGTGGCCGGCAGTAGGCAGCTTAGTCACGTGTCCACAGAGGGCTTAGTGCTAGGCAACTGTACCTCTGCTTCTATGTGGCCGGCAGTAGGCAGCTTAGTCACGTGTCCACAGAGGGCTTAGTGCTACGCAACTGTACCTCTGCTTCTATGTGGCCGGCAGTAGGCAGCTTAGTCACGTGTCCACAGAGGGCTTAGTGCTAGGCAACTGTACCTCTGCTTCTATGTGGCCGGCAGTAGGCAGCTTAGTCACGTGTCCACAGAGGGCTTAGTGCTACGCAACTGTACCTCTGCTTCTGTGTGGCCGATAGTAGGCAGCTTAGTCACGTGTCTACAGAAGGCTTGGTGCTAGGTAACTGTATATGTGCTACTTCACGTGTCGGGCAGAGGACACTAAGGTGTCGTCCAGTCTATCTGCTTTATCTATGGATAGATCGCACAGCATTCACAGTGATCATGTATTTTCATTTTACTATAGTCTTACACCTAAGGTGGAACTTTGGGTCGTGGTATTAAATATCCAATCTTTGCTGAGTGACGGAAACTTCGAAAAAACTAATTGGTTGACCCACGGGATTTGAACACGGGACCTCCGGAATGTGGGTTACAAACGATATTGCTGCAGTTATTTCCTTCGGTTGTGCCACTGTGCGACATTCGGTGTTATTTTCTACCATTCTTCGTCGCAACTTCGTGTTCGGGAGAGGTCGGACACAGTGGTAATAGAACAGAAGTTCCTTGGGCGATAGGCAAGCCGTGGAACAAAACGGGATGGATTAAAGCTCGTGTGATCTCAAGTGGTAATGCTGTGTTAGGTTATTATTAGGTTAGGGTCAGATGTATGTTTGGACGCAAATTCCCAGGATATGGAAACAATAAACAAAACAGGACTTTCTTTCCTGGTATATTTGTTTCAAGCTGTGAGCTTTATTGCCATATTTTGAAACACAGCGAACTTCTAAGGCTTGATGAGATGCATACCAGGTGGAAGAGAAGTCATTACATTAATTTAAACCAGTGGTAGATCTCGGTATTTGAAATATATTTTGTACCTTACGTTTTTGTCTCTGACCATTTTCTACGGAGATATTTTAGTTTTGTCAAAAACAATCTGGCAACACTGCAGATTGTGTAGGTGGCACTTTCACTAGGTCAGCACATACACAAACACGCTTCACTAGTGGTACCACGGGTCTCCTGAACATAAATAACATGCCGTCACCTTCCATGTTTACTGTGCGAGTGTAGGCCAATCACAATCGTTAGCTCCCAAAACATTGCACGACCCTGCAAAAGACCGACCTGTTGACATCCAAAAACCGGTTCAAGTCCCTGACCAACCTCAACGCAACGTTGTCGAGTAACTTCACGTCTGAAAGAGCTGCTAAGAGTATTCTTTCAATTCTTTTAAGTGATTAATTATTTCGAAACCCTGTGTGATGTCCCACAATTACTACCGAAACTATCTCAGAAATAAGCTACTCTACTCATCTTACAAGTAACAATCTGTTTTATTCGGACATTCTTGTTGAATTATGCATCTAATTTGAAACAAAAACCATTCGCTTTTCGAAATCGGCGCTCAAAGAACAAAATGCCATCAGACTACCATTTTTTCTTTTAATGCTTCTAAGAAGCACATATTAGAAGGAATGTAATGACTTCCCTTCCGCCCTCTATATCTTCAATGGTATAAAATATCGTCATGGTTAAATATTTAAATTTCGCGTTAATTCTCGACTGCGAAAAACACCTGGACAGCTGTGGGGCCAGATAGAAGTTTTTTGAGTTCATTTTGAACTGTACGTCACTAAAAACAAATTCACTGAGTTCACAACACCAAAACTGTTGATGTCTGTAATATTGTACACTTAAAGCTGGCGCAGAATTGCGTATGAGACTTGGCTGGAGACAGAACTTCAAGCCAAAACATTTAGGTTCATGAGAGTTCGAGACAGGCTTTGTTGCTCATCATTACTAAAACATATGCAAAAAGCAACAGAAAATTAAGAACACTTATTTCATTCAGGAATATAACATTAAACATTAATCATGATATGAATAGCCAGTGTTATAATAATCATGCGGTATGTTATGAGGAAGGTCGTATCTGGTACACAAGCATCGTGGAAAGCACATCAGTAAGTCGGTTTTGCCACACAGTTCCTTAACCCATGCAGAATCTTATGGCTTTGCATAAAGAACAAACATATAACAAGCACAAACAGTAGAAGAACGATTATCACCCTGTATTACTACCACCTGTGAAATGTGATCATGATCAAACCAACTGTGGTGTTTGCTAACACCATTTTCATAATTGGTTACTCTGTATTATTTCGTGTTACATTTAATCTATTTTCATTACTAGGGAGCGAACCTTCATACAAGGAACGAAAGGTTGCGGAGTACGGACTATAGGAAGTGGGAGGAGGTCAGTCTGTCACATGATCATAGCACAGAGGAGACCAGGTACAGTCAACACACAAACGTTGTAGGTAACGTTGAATAACTTACATTCAATGCTGGCACCATTTACAGTAAAATATTCACTCCCAAATTCTTGTACAAGTTCAGCAATACGTAAATATTTGAATTTTCGTGTTGAAGGCATTTTACACTGTGAACACATCCGAGAGACACTATGCACTTTAGGCAGTGAGCTTAGCCGTTTTGTGCTGTCACTGTATTCACGCTATGGCTTCACGATTCGCCCATGTGGCAGGTTACTTGCGATCGCCTCATTTCGTGATAGGTATATAAAGGTTCGAACCCATTCTAACTGCAATACAATTACAATCTCGTTCGCTTTTGTGTTTCAACTACTAAAAGTTGAAACTCGTATGCATAAAGATAAAACAGTTGAGCTTCACGATTTTGACTTATTTTCGAAATGTTACAACGAAATAGTCAAATATCCTATACTGTACTCTAGGTTAGTGAATGGCCAACATTTTAATTTGCTTTTTCCGCTTCGTCATACGCTTCAGAACTACCCATATATAGTTTCAATATTGATTTAGTTTTTTCCTACATTACACACATTTACAAATAGCCGCAAGCTTATACGCGGGCTAGAAATAAATAAGTGGCAACCCTGTTTTATCTCTGAGCACGTATTTTTGTTCGAGTTGCGGTTGGCAACACAAGTAAAAGGTTGGTGGAGCTATACAAGTAAGGTGGCGGCGTTAGTGTAGGTGCTGCAGTGATAGGAGTGACGTGTGTTAAATGTAAGTCGTCAAATCACATCGCCCTAAAGGGGATTTTTACCAAGATCGAAATGGATAAAGATCGAAGTGGCCGTTGGGAAAAAAAAGCCAGGGAGTTCACCGGGCTACGTAAAGCATGCGGGAATGAGGCTATGACGTATCGGACAGTGGCACGTTGGTTTGCAGGTTTTCGTGCAGGACGCGACAGTGTGCATAGGAACCAGGTGGGGGTCGACATAGGGTCGAAAACAGCGTCATTGAATTTATTCAACCTTTGCTGGTAATGTCATATAGGACGGTTCATCTGGAACACCATCTTCGTCCAGCACTGCGCAGGAAACGAGCCAACTTCGAGATCCACACGTTGTTTTATCACAACGCAGTGGCTGTGCGGAACATGTTTGCACGATGGGCTGGGAGGTTCTAGAGCACATGAGTCCATGTGACCTTCCCTAAGGCGAAAGATCCACTAGGAGGAATAGGTTTTCGCACCAGAGGCCATGCGCTCTCTTGGAGACAGCTGCTGGTATCCAGCGACGTCCGCATATCACATATCTGGCAACAAGTCCAACACGATGCTGGGGATTACGTTGAATCCTGTAGAATAGCATTATTGTACAGTAAATAGTTCACACAATGTTTACATGCTGCACTTATTTCTTTCCAGCCCTCGCATGTATACCGAAAACAAATTTCATTGCTGGTCAAGGCAAATGGTGAAAAGTCGTACCTAATATTTTACCACCCAATAACTACAGGTGCACATTTATGGATATCATTTATACATTTCTAACATTAAAAACTGCTCATAACAAAAAAACGCAATTAACTTTCTTGCATACCCTCAAAAATTCGAGTAGGACTTAGTACACCATTGACCTAATCGAGGAGGACAACTTGGGACACTTTTTTTTCGCGTTAACGATAAAAGCGACAAACATTATATTAAAGCGATTTCCCATTATCTTTCTGAATTATGTGAAATTGACCAATAAATATTATTTTATCGGTGAATGCAGATTTAAGCGAAATTGCCTTATTTTGCGAAAAACGCGAAATTCCAGGGATTTTGAATATAAAAATTAGTTTATAATTTCTTTTAAAAATTCATTCATGTGAATTGTTAAATTACAAAAAAGTGATGCAAAACTCAATTTTATTACAATAGTTATACAGCATATCAATGAGAATTTTAACCAGCAAATTGATACTATGCAGCCATTAAAGGTACTGAAATTAATGCACTGAGATTTTGCAAATGCTGTATGAAAATCTGTTTGGGTACCCTGTTCATCAGTCGATGCGGAGAAGTATTTCTCGGGATACAATTTAATTGCTTGTCTTTCGCAAAGCAGAAGTGTGTAATGTTTCTGTAATGCATATGTTCAATGTATCAGAGTAATATAGTACCAACTAACGCCCACGTTTACTACATACGACACCGCAGGCGGTAACATTGATGATACATGGCATGAAGATGGAGCACGGGTGGAATGAGATGGCGGGGGAAATCGCAGAATCCAGAGGAAACCCGTCCCAGCGCCAGTTCGTCCAGCACAAATCCCACGTGCGGTTGCCAGGGATCGAACCCGGACCACTTTGGTGAGAAGCGAATGGTCTAACCACTCGGCTACAGTGCGGCCACAAATATTAAGGTAACATTACTGCTTCGTAGTTATTATAGCTACACATCTTCCATTCTAAACTGTAATACGTCAAAATGTACATTAAACATCTTTAATAAAAATCTGAGGTGTTGCACTCACATGACTTTTTCTACTCTTGTACTAACCATTCTTACAAACAGTTATTCCTGTATCTTCTTCGAGTTAGCTGAGATAAACATTTGCAGAAATTATCTTATTGTAGGTTGTTATAGTACGGTAATAGTATGAATTCAAATATTGGTAATGGAAACATAATTGTTATAGCAGAGTAGAATAATAGTATGAATTCATATATTGGTAATTGAAATATAATTGTTATAGAAGAGTAGAATAATAGCATGAATTCATATATTGGTAATTGAAATATAATTGTTATAGAAGAGTAGAATAATAGCATGAATTCATATATTGGTAATGGAAATATAATTGTTATAGAAGAGTACAATAATAGTATGAATTCATATATTGGTAATTGAAATATAATTGTTATAGAAGAGTAGAATAATAGCATGAATTCATATATTGGTAATGGAAATATAATTGTTATAGAAGAGTTGAATAATACTATGAATTCATATATTGGTAATGGAAATATAATTATTATAGAAGAGTAGAATAATAGTATGAATTCATATATTGGTAATGGAAATATAATAAAATTGTTATAGAAGAGTACAATAATAGTATGAATTCATATATTGGTAATTGAAATATAATTGTTATAGAAGAGTAGAATAATAGTATGAATTCATATATTGGTAATGGAAATATAATTGTTATAGAAGAGTTGAATAATACTATGAATTCATATATTGGTAATGGAAATATAATTGTTATAGAAGAGTTGAATAATACTATGAATTCATATATTGGTAATGGAAATATAATTATTATAGAAGAGTAGAATAATAGTATGAATTCATATATTGGTAATGGAAATATAATTGTTATAGAAGAGTTGAATAATACTATGAATTCATATATTGGTAATGGAAATATAATTGTTATAGAAGAGTAGAATAATAGTATGAATTCATATATTGGTAATGGAAATATAATTGTTATAGAAGAGTTGAATAATACTATGAATTCATATATTGGTAATGGAAATATAATTGTTATAGAAGAGTTGAATAATACTATGAATTCATATATTGGTAATGGAAATATAATTATTATAGAAGAGTAGAATAATAGTATGAATTCATATATTGGTAATGGAAATATAATAAAATTGTTATAGAAGAGTACAATAATAGTATGAATTCATATATTGGTAATTGAAATATAATTGTTATAGAAGAGTAGAATAATAGTATGAATTCATATATTGGTAATGGAAATATAATTGTTATAGAAGAGTTGAATAATACTATGAATTCATATATTGGTAATGGAAATATAATTATTATAGAAGAGTAGAATAATAGTATGAATTCATATATTGGTAATGGAAATATAATAAAATTGTTATAGAAGAGTACAATAATAGTATGAATTCATATATTGGTAATTGAAATATAATTGTTATAGAAGAGTAGAATAATAGCATGAATTCATATATTGGTAATGGAAATATAATTGTTATAGAAGAGTTGAATAATACTATGAATTCATATATTGGTAATGGAAATATAATTATTATAGAAGAGTAGAATAATAGTATGAATTCATATATTGGTAATGGAAATATAATATGTGAGAAATAATTTTAAGCAGACGTATTCTAAAGAAGTTGGAAAGAAACACTTGCAATGTGACACTGGTATATGCGACTGTCTGGAAGTTGACCTTCAACCCCAAGGGTGTAGCATTCCCAGACGCCTGTCACATAACAGTTTATGGTTATTAGGGATAGTGTGCTTAGCCAGAGAATATTGTGGAACGATATACGTATAAACCTTAGTCACAAGGAAGGGATGTCTTTTGACCCGCCGTAGTCAACCAGTCCACATCTGATGATCCTCTACCCATATTCCTTTAAGCTGTTCCGTACTGTATGTAAATAAATCCTTTAATACCAATTGTTGTGTGATTTCGACCGGAATATCCAGGAAACCTCACCTATTTGCTCCCGCTCGGCACTCAACCAGACAATCCCATCCCACCTCATCTACGGGAAGGTGCCAGGTGCGAGAAGGATACAACATAAATTCTGGTGTCAGGTGTTTGGGTTTCCTGTGATCAAATCCAGCTACGAGTAAAAATCACCATCGCCAAAGACCAAGAAGAAGGCAACAGCTAAGGCAACACGCTCAACGTCCGAGAATCCTAGGAAGCAGAGACAGCAGCTCTGTGCAACTTCTGCACAATTCCGGAGATTCGAGGTTCGAGGCTCGAGGTGGTAGCAGCAGCCCACTGCGTGCAGTCCCAGATCCGTGAGGAAGACGGCAACCTACCCAGTACTGCGGTGACACTACCCTTGCTGTTACTGGTGGAAGGCCGTGTGCAGACTGCACGGTTTGAAGGTCCGAGGTTCGAGGCGACAGCACCGGCCTACGGCGAGCAGTTAAAGGTTCGAGGTGACATACGGCTTACGGCGAGCAGTTCGAGGTTCGAGGATCGAGAGGTCCAACAACGAGACGAGGAACGTCGAGCGCTGAAACGGCGCAATAGCTGGAGGACCAGGGATCGAGGATAGTTGGCGACGCGTCTGGACCTGGTGAACGGGACAGACAAGGTTGCGGACCGCAACAGACCATACAGCTCGTCCACTGAAGGCATAGAGGTGAGTCCTTGCTACTACTATATGTAAAATGGCAGTGGATAGTAGAAGTAGCTATTACAGGTTACCCCACGAGGCTCTTAAACTAGTATCTTCTTTTAATGGGGAAAAGAATGAAGTTACGCAGTTTATCGTAGATGTGGATACTGCATGTGAAATGATAAGTCCTGAGAGATTAAATGTATTCTTTAAGTTGTTGCTTACTAGAATAAAAGGGGAACCCAGGAAGGCAATTATCCATAGGAAACTAGAATCGTGGGAGGAGGTTAAGGAATATTTAAGGCATTCCTATGTTGAGAAGAGAACTCTTGATTATTATAGCACTCAACTTTTTGCTGCTAAACAGGAAAAATCCGAGTCAATAAGCGGGTGGATTAACCGTATACAAAGGTTAACAGCAGAGTTTAGAGCATCAGCCTTAGAAAAGTGTAAGGAAACTGAGAGGGAAGGAATACTGGCAATTACAGATAAGTTGAGAAATATCTGTTTTATACAAGGTTTGGCTGATGATAGAATTCAGACCATTGTTCGCAGCCGGGGGCTGGAACAGGAATTCCAAGAGGTATGTAAAACCTCGTTGGACGAAGAAAGTGCCATTATTTCCAAACGAGAAAGGTATTCTAGAGTAGAACAGGTGAAATGCAATAAATGTGACAGGGTTAGCCATATCGCTAGCAAATGTTATGTAAATGTTAAGAAAGAGCACAGTAAGGCAATTAATAGTGTTTCCACTGAAAATAAGGGAAAGTCGAGCATAGTAACTTGCTTTAATTGTGGTAAGGTCGGACACTTTGCTAGAAATTGTAGGAGTCCTAGGAGAAATAAGCAGAATGAAAAGGATGAAAGAACTAAGAAGTCGGAAGACGGTAGAACAGTAGAATCTGTCGCTCATATTGGAGTAATTTCTAAAACAAAGCACGAGTTCGTAAGAATTAGTTCTCCTGCTAGTAAGAAAGGTGAATTTGTGATGTTAGTGGATTCAGGGTCAGATATGTCGTTGCTTAAAACCCCTTCAGTTGTAGGAAAACTTATTTTTGATCCGGAAAAGAAACTGGTTGCAAAAAGCGCTAGCGGATCGTTAATAGAAACGTATGGGGCTATTGTGTTAAGGCATATTTTCCTCACAAACTACTCAAGGTTAGAAAGGTGTGATTTACAGAGGAGATGTGCACATGCTTGGTGTTAGTGCAGAAACAGTCAAGCAGGAAACATTTTGGATAAGTGGATTTTATTTCCAAAGTTTTCATCAGACTCAGCGATGTCCAGCCTTGCCTCTTTGAAGACGCTTACGTAATGATCAGCTATTTCCCCCTCCACTCCATTAGTCGGAGGAATAGTCAGTATCCAGTGACGGACGCAAATAGACGATTCCATGGCAGTTTTTAAGTCATGCCTTCAATTTCCTGGGAATGTCCTCAGAAGACCTTTGGATAATTTTTGCATAAATGGTAAACAGTAAGAGACAGACAAAACCTAACCTTACTAAATAAAAAATGTGGATCTCGTTAAAACACAATTTATGTCAAGTACTTCTTTTTTCTTCTGAGTGAGCCATTTCCGAGATATTCTTTATTATTTTTTTGAATTTGCCAATACTTATACTTTTCTCAAATAGGAATATGTGATTCTTTTTTATCCCTTGGCCTTGCAGAGAAAGCATCGCATAGCAACAAACTCTTAAAAAATGTCATTATCGCTTAAAGCCTACTGCATTTCCCTTGCACCCACAAGAAAATTAGCAATAAGAAAGTGCTTATGTCGATTAAAATGCAGTAGATAGGGAAATAAGCATATGCAAGAGTAGTGTGTATTAGAGTGAGTATAGCTCTGTATAAATTTGGGAAGTTTTTTTCCAAATTGAACTATACTAAAAGTGGAGGAGGTAAACCCAACCGCCTCTCTTTCGCAAACGCTGGACATCGCTGATCAGACTACAAAATCTTTATCTTAGTATATGCTACATTTCAGAACTGTAGCTTCAGGAGAACCTGAGGAAGCTGTACCTTTGTATGAAAGAAGCATCTGCAAACGCATCCTCTATCTCTCTTTGTGCTAGACCTAGACGGTATTGCACTGTCCCTTTTTGTTACTCCAATTCCTCGCTGCTTTTTTCACTGGAAATGGGCAACTGTATTCATATACACTTCCTGAGATACCGACACATTTTTCCTTCATTTGTTGCGTTATTTTGGCGCTTCACTCGCTTTTACAACTTCACCGCACAAGAAAGCACTACACAGGAGAACAGCTGGAAGAGAAGTCATCGTCCTGCCATAAACCAACACAAACAAAAATAAAACACAGACACACACCAAAAAGGAAGGCAAAGCCGACCGTACGAAGTTACGAGCGGCTGCCCCATTCAGAAATTTCCCCCAGACGGCGTTTCCATGAGCTTCAAAACATGCACTTAGCAGAGAATGTCTTAGCATTCATTGCTAGGGCCCGGATTCTTAGTTTTTTTAACTATTTTATTCCTTGATAGTTAACTGCAGTGGTTTAATTTTATTATCTGTTTCACGATCATCGGAGCCAAATACTTGAATCTTATAAAACCTAAAAATGGCTAAATGAGACTTTAAAACCTAAAAGAGGCTAAATCTCCTATTTATTTTAAAACGAAAAAAAAAAAAAAACTATTTTAAAATGGGAAAATGAAATGTTTATGAAATTATGAATAGACTTGACTGTTACATCTTTGCTACGTCTTTTCGCTTATGTATGCTTGGAGGAGTATTGAAAACAATGCAAGAGGCAAGTGACTTGCATTTTGCTGTGTGGGACTAAGCTCTGTATTGTTGCAAGCAAGCAATGTGGGGATTGTTGTCGAGGGGAAAGGGGCATTAGCAGAACTCGCCATAAACTCAAACCAATCAGTTTAAAAACAGTATCCGTTGTGTTCAGTCGACTATCGTGTTATGTTAATGCATACAGTTACTACATCGTTAGAAGTCAATTTTCCTTAGATTAGGCAGGTAATTTAAGGAGCCAGTGTCATGCATAAAGTCAGCTCATCTCGAAGGTGGTTGATTCGTCAGTGGATAGGTAACGATCCGAACTTCACCACAAATGGCAAAGTAATATTTTGCCAAATCTGCCAAAAGCGAAAGAAACAATGCCCACAGATACAAAAGCTTGAAAAAATATGAACACCTTCTATACTGCACAGATAAAGTCGCATTAAGCGGCTAGGTGCTGTGCAGATAAACATACCGTATGGGATAACCTGTGCAACCTGTTTTCGAATGCTGGAATGCAGGTAAGGATTAAGCACCTGTTATAATGCACATAGCGTATAAACTATAATTTTATTTACGTATTTTCCAGGTGCCCTCTGGCCAAAAATGGCATTTTGAGCAGCATAAAGGATCTACAGGTCATATCAGCAACATTGCTATAAAAAAGAGGACAATTAATAATAAAATTAATAAAAAATAATATAAAAACTATTTCAGGAGGTTAAAGAACTAAAAAAACTTTTTTAAGTTACAAAAATAAACAAAACGTTAATTTTAAGAACCTAAAAATCCGGGCCCTATTCATTGCCTTTAATGATGGACAATACCAAAAGCCGGACACTATAATTTCACATGTTATTTCCCACGAAAGAGGAAAAAAGGAAGCTTTCGGAAAGTACGATATAATTATATACGTCCCTTACCAAATAAATAGGGCCTGAGCATCAAATGAAAGAGTACATTTCCTAGAATAAAGCCACAAAGTAAACAAAATCTTTCTTTTTTTCCGACCAAAACTTCATTGCAATAATAATTTAAAATAATCATTGTGGAGCAATAAAGCAACAACTGCTGATTAGTGACAATTTCAGTTTAAAGTAAGGGCATTTAATGTAGTTTCAAATTATTTATTACGTATTTATAATTAATTATTTATATTTTATATTAACGTCCTCCAACGTAATGTCATATCGGACGGTGAATGAATGAAATGGGTGAGATGATGCTCTAACGAGCCAGAGGTCCATAGACTTTAGTTACCCGACATTCGTCTTCTAGGGATAAGGGAAAACCTCGGAAAAATAAACCTTATCCGGATAACTCACCCTAACAGAGATTCGAGCTCGTGACCTCTTGTATGTGAGACAGATACGCTACGATCACACTACAGAGGCGGGCTAAATATTTATTTCATATTACATTTTTCATGAGAAATATTATCTCTATTTTACTACACATTTCTTATTTTGATATTAGATACATAAAAATCCGCGCGTTACTTAAAACTTGAATTACCCCCACGCCTACGATAAACACTTGAAAATCTGAAGAGTACTTACCAAATTAATATTTTGTTTAGATTAATAATGGTAGTACATTGTTAATAGTGAATTACATACCATTAATATCAACTAGACAGCCGCATAAGATCTAATAATTATATGTCGATAATAGTGTTACACCCACACATACCCACACCCCCACACACACCCATCAACACCCCACACACATCCACACCCCACACATACCCACACCCCCACACACACACCAACCAACACCCCCATACATACCCACACCCCCACACATACATCCACACACATACCCACACCAACCAACACCCCACACACATACCCACACCCCCACATACACACCAACCAACACCCCACACACATACCCACACCCACACACATACCCACACCCACACATACATCCACACACATACCCACACCAACCAACACCCCACACACATACCCACACCCCCACACACACACCAACCAACATCCCACACACATACCCACACCCACACATACATCCACACACACCCACACAAATGACTGGCGTAATAAAAGTCTATATGGACAAGCTGCTTGTGACACAAAAATAAAATAAACCAAGATATCCAACTAGCGTTATCATCAAAGTAAGTCCATCTTGGACTTTGTAACGCTGCAAACTTAGCCAACTTAGCCAACTTGGTAATGCTAAAGATGGTGGTAATGCCGCCCTTATTGTGCTTTTCAAATGGGAAGAGTTCTGATCTGCAGCCAATGAGATACGTTTACTTGCACAGCGTTGCAAGCTCATTACCCCCACTCTTCATGTTTATTGGCGCGCGTCAAGCCCCACTTAAGGGGAAAGCAATACAGCAGAACTACGATTGGTTGCCGGCCTGGAGACGCTCAAGGACAAACTCCTTCCCATTTGAAAACCAGAGTAACATCTCTCTTTGAGAAAAAGCAAACTTCGCCGATGTCAGTGCAACAGACGCTACAGTAACTAAAATGTAACAGTGGAGAGAATTTGGGCTACTAAACAACATGTTTCACACAGTTAGTTCCAAACACCGCTTTAGTTATTTGCTTAGATTGAAAAGTTTGCATTGCTTGGTGAACGCATATGTACTTACTCTCTAGACTGAGATGAGAGAGCACACATACAAGTTTATTTCGTCCTGAATATGATTGGGCTGTGGATCACATGTGAGTACTGGTTTTCCTCTGGAGGCATTCAATTTGAAAGTCTTGTGTTTACAAATCAGTTTCAGCTGAATGTGACGCCGAAGTTTCACGTATTACAAGTTATGGTAAAATTTGCAAAGCGTTCGCCATCTTACGTTTTCAGGTTTAACATCTGAAAGTTTGTTTACTTTCATACCACAGCAGCCAAAGGAGCGTAGCTTCATGTTTAAGAGACGATAATGATACGTCTCATACTTTGAGGGGAACAAAGTGAATATATAAATAAATAAAAAAAAAACAGTATCGGAAACATCTATCTAGTCCTTTTCACCTGCATGGAGACGACTCGACGATTAAAGCCATGCTTTCCTTCGATCTGAAAACTGAACTAGAACAAACTTTTTCAGTTGATAGTCACGTGATCATGAATGGGCGCCTTGTTTATTATGGAAGTGACTTCCTCCGACCGAGAACTGAACTGAAGACTGAATCTCTTCTTATTCGTTTGTCACTAGATGTTTAAGTTTTACACCAGAAATCTAGGCGTCGAAAATTACGGTGACAGTCGTTTTTTTCAGCTCAGTTCAGTTGAGCTTGGGACCCTGCACAGGGCCTGTGACCACTCAGTAACGGGATATGTAGATTATGTGACCCAACAATCCCGGGGGATGCGCGATGCTGGCCACACCATTTCCTCGAATCACTTGTATAATTGCCGTGCAACTGTGGGCGCGACACCGGTGGTCCTGGTTATGGCTTATTATTGCTTGCGCTATACGCAAGCCCTGATTTCATATTATGTCACACGGTTCCTTTTCGAAAAACCTGATATTGCACTCACATGACCTCTACTCTTGTATTAACCATTCTTACAAACTCCTATTCCTTTATCTTCTTCGTGCTAGTTGAGATAAACATTTGCAGAAATTATGTTATTATCTTGTAGGTACAAGGGGAATATGGGAACACAGTAGGCTCTGAGCGATAGTCAAATCTTTTAAAACTTTCAAATTCCATTCCATTGGCACCATGAGTGTCGGCAGACTTTTTGGCCACATGTTGGAAATTTGCAATCATATAATATTAAATCATTATTTTATTGTCAAAATTTATAATATTTGTTGCAGATAATCGTATTAATTAATTTGTGCTAAATAAAAATTGTTCTTTACATCAAAATTAAAATAATAGTTAAATAGTCAGTAACTGGCTGCACATTAAGTTCACCAAACTTCCAAGGGGGGGCCGCGACTCCCCCTTGCCCCCGTTTCGCGACGCCCATGATTGGCACAGCTAATATAAAAAGATGAATAACGATGTTCCATTTGATAGAAGTGTAAGTTCTCCAAAACTCACACAAATAACAACGAATATCTCCGAAATGGTTCACTCTACAAAAAAAATTTATTTGGATATAGAGTGTGTGCTTTAGACAGACTTACGTTTTTTGTATAGTAAGATTTGGTCTGTCTCTTGCGGTTTACGAGTTATTCAAGTCATCCAGAGTAAACAGGACTACGTAGGCTATAGCCAGAACATTTAAAATATACATTTCATTTGTCATAAAAATATCTTAAACATATGTCATTTTAATCAAAATCGTTAGGGCCATTTTCAAGAAACTCAAAACCTTCGAAAAGTTTTCCACGTCGTGGTAGTGTGGGGTGTAGCAATTTTCTTTAAAATCTTCATGTCGCATCCTTGAAAGACAAACTTAAATACCAACTTTGGTTTTTAACCAATTTTTCGTTTTTTAGTTATGCTGCCCACAGACTGACGTACGCGCACCCCCCCCCCCCCCACCACACGCACACACACGCACATGCTCGCGCGCGAACCTTTTTCTAAAAATGTTATTTTTTAATTCAGGGAGCCTCAAAACTTCCTCTACTTACTATAGGTAGTAGAGAAAGTAAAAATACATAAAATATTACGATATATTGGGAAAAATGCTAACTCTCTTACCTATCCAGGCAAATAAACAATTACCTCCAGTCACAGTACTGCAGACTTCAAAACATAATTTATCCTCTTAGAATCTGTCCTCTTCTTCAATTAAACAGTTCCTACATTATTATATAGTTATTCTTTTATAATATTTTATTATTATAATATATTATATTGTAATATATTATAGGTTACGTTTTCCCGAAAGAGCAATGCATTGGTGAACGTGTCAATGAAAATCGACAACATGGCTTCCGTGACACCCTAAAAAAAGGCATACCCTCACTTCCCTCCCTCTACTAATATTACAAAAAATAATGTGCCAACTGCACTGAAGAAACTTACCGTAGACATCCACATAGGTTGCAGCAAACGAACGTAAACACAAGAGCCCGCTTGTAATAAATATATCGTTAAAATACACTGACAAAATTTCAGATTCTTTGTTGTCAAATTATGCCTTTATGTTTGTTGCTGAAAAGGTTCTTCGTTTCCGTACTCACAACCTCTGTATTCTTCTATGAATGATTGCACGAGACAATGACTATCAACATTCTTCTGGTGTTTAATTTAAAATCAATAATTTATTGGTTTGGGAACACATAGTCCTATGCCACATCAGAATGAAAATTAGCTACAAGAAAAAAAAAATGTATTTAAATTAATTTTCCTGGCATAGGAACCTGAAACAAATTCTAGCGTATTATTCTGCCCTCTATTGAGCAACCGTCACACTGCTTCTACAAGCAGCTGAATGCAGAGATTTGCTCATTCACATTTCGTTCGTCTTGTAACACCTGTGCGCGGATACCGCTGTTCTAGTGTTGTGCCCGCAATTCGAAATGTGAATTTCGGAGTCTCAGTGTGAACACAGAAAAAAGAATGTTTATCTGTTAATGCAAGTGCGCTTATATACCGGCAAGTATGCAAACAGTGCAATCATACTGTGTTTTGAAGGCGGCCATTAATTACTTCACTTTTTTTGAGTGGTGAGTTTGTTATGTGAAATATTTATATGTAAGGAGGTCCGTTCCCAACAGTTTAAATCCACTAACGGACGAAACTGAGTTTTATATGATTTGGTATAGTTGTGGCTATGCTCCCATGCCGTGAAATCTTTCATCTAACTACTGAATGCCTTCCAAAAGAATACAGGAAGCTGGATGTTAACGGGTACTTTGAAGGTAGGAGGAGGTATTTACTGCATTCTAATAAAAATTACGTGTCGAGATTTCATTGAAATACACGTGCTGAACCCCCTAATATTTTAGAAAATGATTCACGTTATGTGTGTGTGCGTGTGTGAACAGCCCAACACAAAAACAAAATGTCAGATGCATAACCAATTTTCTATTTAAGTTCAGTGTCTTTCCAAGGAGGTAACACGGTGATTTTCACCTATATTAACCTATACATGAAACATTTTCCGAAATATTTGATTTTTCTCAAAAATGGATCAAACGATTCTGATTAAAATACCATAGACTTCAGATACATAATTAATAAAATGTACACCTTAAATTTTCGAGGAATAGCCTATGAAGTCCTCTTCATTCGGAAGGAATTTTGAATAACTCCAAAGATGCAACACAAAATTTTTTAAAAAAGGTTACTGCCCTAGCTACTCCTTACATCTAAAATTTTCGAGCTTCTCATTTTCTCAAACTAGCTCCAACAATTTCGATTAAATTACCCTATATTTAAGATATTTATCTGACAAATGATATGTACCTATAATATATTGAATGTTTTGAGAGAAGCCTGTGAAGCCCTCTTCATTCGGAGGGAAGTTTGTATAACTTAGGTAAACGTTAAGTGTTGGACCAAAATGCACTGCAAAAAATGTGTGCATCCCTTTGAAACATAACTAACTTCAAACAGAATTTTGTGGCATTAACTATTCCCGAATATCTACTACTACGATTTTCATTTGTCGATACTTTGTCATTCTTTAAAGTGCTGTCGCTGTTCAGTTGTTTCTCGAGATATCACGTAGAGGGGGTGGAATTTGAAGGTCCTCATATAGACACTCTTTTAACATCACACTACCGATTTGGTTTATTTATTTCCCCTTGTTCTACACCGAAATGTGCAATAAAACTGTTTCTGGCGACACTTCGGTTAGCGTGACGTAGGTACGTAGAAAAATAATCTTTTTTAAGAATGTTTTGAAGAAAATATACAGCAATAAATGCTATTTAAAGAAAAAAAGTCAGGTAACTGCAACATCAGAATTCTGTTTATTTCTTATAAATATGTAAAACCGTATCATGCCCCAAAATGTTTTTTGAATTTCAGGGAAGTCTGATGTACAAGCGAGTTAGAATTGAATGTATTTTGAGAAATACGTCCTTCTAGCAATTATTAATTTTAGTATTTTAATTTGCCTTCCTTAGTTTACACGTAAACAGTTTTTCTTCTGTATTTAAAAGTTTATATCACTGGACTTAATGCAGTTTGGAGTGGACCTTTTCATATATTCTACGTGCCTTTACAAATCATGAAGTGCCTACAAATTTGACCGCTATATTTATACATCAGTGTCACAAAAGCTTGACAACAGAAGCCCGCCACCCAACTCTGCTTTCCTAATTGGAGGAACTGTGAAAAGTGAATAAGCTACCTTTAAAATTCTTAAGTGTAAAAATAAGCAACAGCGATATGGACAAGTTTCAGTGTTTTGCTCTATTACAACAATGGCTTTGGAATAAGTTATGGTTTTGGTGAACTTGAAGTGCAAAGGTAAGTATTCAAACTGTTGATTGTTCTTGGCTATCAAAGAATAACGCAGTGATTTATGTATTATTTTATACAACCCTACCAATATAAAGAGGTTGTTACTGTACATAATTGCTTCACTATACAAGGTGTCCCAAAAGAACGCCGGCAACGCTTAATATGTTGTACGGGATGGCAAACTGATCTGTTTTCAAGAAGGAACCGCTGTCTGTTTGGGCGCTAGAGAGTATCGAAGTCTAGAAAGAACGGTTGTGACAATGTATTCTGATTCGTTTTTGCATCTTCGTACGGAAAGTATGCAACCTGTGTACCGCGAATGTACCACCTGATCATGTCGACTGCCTAACAGACTAACAGGACCGATCTACCTCACAAGTATTAGAGATGTTTTACCTGCACTTTTGAGTGTAGTGCCACTGGATGTTCGCCAGGACAGAGCTCCAGAACACTTTGATGTAAATGTGCGAATTACTTCAAGTTGCATATCCAAATCGATGAATTGGTAAGTGTGGACCAGTTCCACGGCCAGCACGGTCGCCAGGTCTGACGCATCTCGACTATTTTCTGTGGCGTTGTACGAAAGATGGTAAATGGCACACATGTAACGTCAGCGGAGGACCTTGTTGCTCGAGTCCACGGAGCGATTGGAAGTCTTAAGACAATCGCACGTATTGGGTCAGCACCGCCGATGTAGCCTCTGCAATGACGTAGGAGATGCACAGTTCGAGCCCGTTTGTAATGTACACAGCTCGATGTGCTACTCATGTTGGGTTTGTTGACGAAATGTGAGCACACACCCATCTCACACTTCGATGCGCTACATCGTCCAAACCGTGCGTTTCCGGACGACGGTTCCTTCTTGAAAACTGACCAGTTTGCCATCCCGCACAACATGCCAAGCGTTGTCAGTGTTTCTGAGGCACCTGTATATGGTGCCAACAACAGTAAATCTGTCTCAAACTATAACGATCATGTTGTAAACATATAGGAGGGGAGAAAGAGAGAGACAAAGATACTGTAAAGGAACTCTCTTATGCTGCTGATCTGGAAATTCATGGGTGTTGATAGAGGCGGGAACTGTCTAAGACCGTTCCGTTACAGTATCTCTATCTCTCTATTTCTCCTCTCCCATATGTTTACAACAGGATCTAGCTTGAGACAGGTTATAATTACGGTATTGCAAGTTGCTGTGGCCTACACAGAGAAGATTAACCGTTTTCTGATATTCTTTTCTCTGAGCAATGAAGACGCAGAAAATTCTCTGATTATTGAATAGACAATAATGAGTTCTCAATTGTGAGTACTTACCATGTTGTACCGATAATAGGGTACGTGACCATCCGTAACCCTGTTAATTTCTCTCCCAGGAAGAGAATGCATGCAAGTGGTTGTCTTGCTTATTACTTCAACACGCCTGGTAACAAATGGAATGGAATGTGCAACTAATCGACGAACGTTTGAAGACGCTATCACGTATGGCAGCCATGGATGCCAAATTATTTCATTATTTATTTCCTACAATTTGTAATTCTAAGATTGTATGTATTGTTGCATCAAACTGGTGAATAATCTTAGGTCCAGTTTCGCTGTTTAAACTTATGCTTCGAATGGAGTTTTATAGTATACAGGATGGAAGCGAGGTTGTTACATTCCCTCTAATATATGCTTCATAGAAGCATTACAAACAAAAATATCTAATGACATTTTGTTCTTTGATCAGCCGATTTCGAACAAATAAATGGTTTTTGATCCAACTTGGATACGTAATTCCACAGGAAGGTACGAAGATAACAGTTTGTTACTTGTAAGATATGTAGAGTAAGCTATTTCTGACATAGCTTGGTAGTAATTATGCGGCATCTCACAGGCTTTCGAAATAATTAATCGCTTAAAAGATGTGAAGGAATACTCCAAGCAGCTTTTTCACACGTGCAGCAAGTCGACAACGTTGCGTTGAGGTTGGTCAGGGAATTGACCTGGTTTGTGGATGTAAACAGCTCGGGCACTTTCGCTTTCGCTTTAATGTTTTGGAAGCTAACGTTTGTGATCGGCCTACACTCGCGCAGTAAACACAGAAGGACATGACAGAACATTTGTTTATTCTCAAGAAGCACCGTTACTGTGTGTGTTTATGCACTGAGCTACGGAAAGTGACACCCACACAATCTGCAGTGTTGCCAGCTTGTTTTCGAGAAAACTAAACTATCTCCGTAGGAAATGGTCAGAGACAAAAACGTAAGATACAATATGTGTTCCAAATACCGAGATCTACCACCCGGTATAGTACACAATTCAAGCAATAAGCCGAGCTCACGCGTGGTTGGCTTCAACCATGCTGTACTGTGGTTTAAGCTGATGAATCGCCAAGTCATATGAAGAAGACCGTTTAGAGATGAAAAAATGCAATTATTTTAATCCAAGTGTAAATGATCTAGATTCCAGAATGTATCCGAACCATTCTCGCGTGATTTCGATTAAGTAATCAGTCGGCAATTATGGTACAGAAATTATTGATGATACAATTTGACATATAACCGGCTGGTATACAAATCTTAAATTTATGATAACATCCCGTGGAAGCATGCTGGACATTTTTCTAGCATCTCAAAATCTACAGAATAGAGATGTCAAAATTGTCACACCATTCTAATACACTCTTTGTATCGCAATTTTTTCTCCAGTTTTGGTTTTCCTTACTAAATAGTAATTGCTTACACTCTTCTTAAATAATGTGTTAGGGGTATCCGTACGCAGTCTTTAACGTGCGACTTCTTAACGTTAAGCTGAAGCTTAAGTTCCGCTACCATTTTACTCTGTGGTGCATGGTTGCATAAACAAAAATTAAAATTGGTCGAATGTTTGATTGCCAATATGACAGCGCTCCTTTATCGTTTACTTATGCAGTTAGCATGGAGAGGTGGAGTTCAAAAAGGTAGTTTCAGTTGCTGCTAAAACCACTCGTTTAGTGATATTAAACAATTTGACTCCAGCGTGTCTATTGGTATAAATTCGTAGACATACGCTTGGCAACACTGGCGTGTGTGTAGAGTGGAAGGTCAGGAATGCTGACAATAAAAGCTATCTTCTTGAATGCTGCACTACACTCATTACTTACAGTAGCTGACAAGAAACATACAGAAACGCGGCGAAACCAGTTTGAACTTTCAAGTAAGTGTGAACGCATGCTTAGCCGAGGAAGTCGAATTAGTAAGCAAAACATTCGACTGTTTAGTCCCACTCTTGTCTGACTATGCAGATTATGTGTTCAATAATGTCAGATTATTTCATTTATCTTTCGTGATATATGAATGTGTTATTGGACTTTTTTATTCGTCTTATTTGAATCCACCATCACACGAAATCTGTGCACTCATACTCCTAACACCTATATAATATTTATGCTCTTCAGAGCATAGGAGAATGCTGACTTCTTAAGAAGTTGACTTCGCAGTACGTTCCGACCGACTTTTTAGTGGTTTTAGCTAAATGGGCTGAGTCACCCACAAAAGCTTATTTTAGGAACAGCATCGCCATAAACGACTGGAATTCACGTGATACGCATGCGCGAGCGTTACCAATTTTACAGTAGCTTGGACTTGTTCAGCCCAGTGAAGACGAACGCGATTGCCCTACTGAGAAACTCGTAAATCTAAAACCAACACTGAAGCACCGTCCGTAGCTTATTAAGCCTCGGCCTAAGCTCAAATTGTGAAACCGGTACTAAATGACACTCGTGAAAATTGTGGCACAAATGACGGTGACAGACAAAAATTCCCCTCGTGCCATAACCAATTTTTAGGGATAATCAGTACTGAAATAGCAAATTTCACTATATTAACAAAATAATTTTCCTGATCAAATGTATTCAATTGTGTAGAAAAAGATATCTAATTTAAAAGAAATTAAAACTTAGACAATAAAATGCCTTCCTGACGAAAATTTGGAAAATTTTAGCTTCTAAAAAGTCCCAAATAACACTCATGCATTACATGATTAAAATCCAGAATGAAAATATATACTTCATATCCAGAAAATATTCTTTAGATCTCTATTGTTCTTCAGGGGATATATTCCCACAATTTGAAAGTAGCTGAACAAAAATTGAATTATGAAAATTTTAGAGTCAAAAAGCTATAAATAAACAAGATTACCATAAAATCAAGTTTTAGACGTACTACATTCACAGACCTGCAAAAATCCATTTAAAGGCTGCGTTTAGACATCTAATTGTTCTAAAGGTAAAAAGCGTAATTGGATGTTGATTCTACAATGTTTGGAGATTCTGTCTATGAACATTTAAAAAATATGTAATTCTTTTGGAAATTAGGAAGCACCGCTCGCCTGTCACCAAGGGTTCGATCCCATTGGACCGTATGTGGGATTGTGGTGGACAAAGCGGCGTGTGGGCGGGTTTCGCCGCCATTCATTCCACCAATTGCTCCATCATTACCTTTCCTTTCCTCCATTTCGCCATCATTTCATATCTTTTGTTGTAACAGGCTTCGGACTGATCCTGGCTACTCTCTCTGATCCAGAGTTTGTCTGCTCCTTGACAGCATCTGCCCCAGGCGCCTAGTTGTAAGTCCTTGGGGTATAACTCCTCTATACTCTATAGCAGGGTGAACAGGGAAGGAACAAGTAGAAGTCGTTTTCGAACTTTGATGGGGAAAATGGTAGAGTACGTAAGCCGACGATGTATTAATAGACAAACTTAAACATTTTACTTTATTGTATTTTTCGCCGTTTTTCGTGAGGTGCGCTATAACAACCTCGAGTTTTTGCAACCCCGAGCGCTGAAGTGATTAACGCAGTTTCTCCTCGTGCGCAACGTAATGGTGCAGTAGCTATGTGCTTGCGCACAACTTTCTCTACGCAACGCAGATACCCAGTCTCTTCTCCGCATCCAAAGCGCTGGGCACATTTCATAAAAAAATATTCAGCTGTTTAACGAAGCTGTCAATTGCCAGCATCACATCAGCGTCACCAGTGCGCCAGAATTTTGTCCCGCAGAAGTTCTTTTACATGCCAGTGAATCTACTGACGTGGAGCCGTCGTTTTTAAGCACACTTAAAAACCATCGGTCTGGGCCGGATTTGAACTCTGGGGAGGGAGAGAGAGGCGGCGAGGGGGAGAAAGAGGGCGAGTGAGAGAGAGAGGGCGAGTGAGAGAGAGAGGGCGAGTGAGAGAGAGGGGGCGAGTGAGAGAGAGAGAGGGCGAGTGAGAGAGAGAGGGCGAGTGAGAGAGAGGGCGAGTGAGAGAGAGGGCGAGTGAGAGAGAGAGAGGGCGAGTGAGAGAGAGGGGGCGAGTGAGAGAGAGAGGGCCAGTGAGAGAGAGAGGGCGAGTGAGAGAGAGAGGGCGAGTGAGAGAGAGAGGGCGAGTGAGAGAGAGGGCGAGTGAGAGAGAGAGAGGGCGAGTGAGAGAGAGGGCGAGTGAGAGAGAGAGGGCGAGTGAGAGAGAGAGGGCGAGTGAGAGAGAGGGCGAGTGAGAGAGAGAGGGCGAGTGAGAGAGAGAGAGAGGGCGAGTGAGAGAGAGAGAGAGGGCGAGTGAGAGAGAGGGCGAGTGAGAGAGAGAGGGCGAGTGAGAGAGAGAGGGCGAGTGAGAGAGAGAGGGCGAGTGAGAGAGAGGGCGAGTGAGAGAGAGAGGACGAGTGAGAGAGGGCGAGTGAGAGAGAGAGAGGGCGAGTGAGAGAGAGAGGGCGAGTGAGAGAGAGGGCGAGTGAGAGAGAGGGCGAGTGAGAGAGAGGGCGAGTGAGAGAGAGGGCGAGTGAGAGAGAGGGCGAGTGAGAGAGAGGGCGAGTGAGAGAGAGGGCGAGTGAGAGAGGGCGAGTGAGAGAGAGGACGAGTGAGAGAGAGGACGAGTGAGAGAGAGGGCGAGTGAGAGAGAGAGGGCGAGTGAGAGAGAGAGGGCGAGTGAGAGAGAGGGCGAGTGAGAGAGAGGGCGAGTGAGAGAGGGCGAGTGAGAGAGAGAGGGCGAGTGAGAGAGAGGGCGAGTGAGAGAGAGAGGGCGAGTGAGAGAGAGAGAGGGCGAGTGAGAGAGAGAGGGCGAGTGAGAGAGAGAGGGCGAGTGAGAGAGAGAGAGAGGGCGAGTGAGAGAGAGAGGGCGAGTGAGAGAGGGAGAGGGCGAGTGAGAGAGAGAGAGAGAGGGCGAGTGAGAGAGAGAGGGCGAGTGAGAGAGAGAGGGCGAGTGAGAGAGAGGACGAGTGAGAGAGAGGGCGAGAGAGAGAGAGGGCGAGAGAGAGAGAGGGCGAGAGAGATAGAGGGCGAGTGATAGAGAGAGGGCGAGTGAGAGAGAGTGCGAGTGAGAGAGAGGGCGAGTGAGAGAGAGGGCGAGTGAGAGAGAGGGCGAGTGAGAGAGAGGGCGAGTGAGAGAGAGGGCCAGGGAGACAGAGCGCGAGGGAGAGAGAGGGCGAGGGAGAGAGAGGGCGAGGGAGAGAGAGGGCGGGGTAGAGAGAGAGGGCGAGGGAGAGAGAGGGCGAGGGAGAGAGAGGGAGAGAGAGGGCGAGGGAGAGAGAGGGCGAGGGAGAGAGAAGGCGAGTGAGAGAGAGGGCGAGTGAGAGAGAGGGCGAGTGAGAGAGAGGGCGAGTGAGAGAGAGGGCGAGTGGGAGAGAGGGCGAGTGGGAGAGAGGGCGAGTGAGAGAGAGGACGAGTGAGAGAGAGAGGGCGAGTGAGAGAGAGAGGGCGAGTGAGAGAGAGAGGGCGAGTGAGAGAGAGAGGGCGAGTGAGAGAGGGCGAGTGAGAGAGAGGGCGAGTGAGAGAGAGGGCGAGTGAGAGAGAGGGCGAGTGAGAGAGAGGGCGAGTGAGAGAGAGGGCGAGTGAGAGAGAGGGCGAGAGAGATAGAGGGCGAGTGAGAGAGAGGGCGAGTGAGAGAGAGGGCGAGAGAGATAGAGGGCGAGTGAGAGAGAGGGCGAGTGAGAGAGAGGGCGAGTGAGAGAGAGGGCGAGTGAGAGAGAGGGCGAGTGAGAGAGAGGGCGAGTGAGAGAGAGGGCGAGTGAGAGAGAGGGCCAGGGAGACAGAGCGCGAGGGAGAGAGAGGGCGAGGGAGAGAGAGGGCGAGGGAGAGAGAGGGCGGGGGAGAGAGAGAGGGCGAGGGAGAGAGAGGGCGAGGGAGAGAGAGGGAGAGAGAGGGCGAGGGAGAGAGAGGGCGAGGGAGAGAGAGGGCGAGGGAGAGAGAGGGCGAGGGAGAGAGAGGGCGAGGGAGAGAGAGGGCGAGGGAGAAATTAAAAAAAAATTATTTTGTTGTTTAACGATGCTGTCGAGTGCCAGGATCACACCAGCGTCACCGGTGTACCGGAATTTCGTCCCGCAGGTGTTCTTTTACATGCCAGTAAATCTACTGACATGGAACTGTCGTTTTTAAGTACACTTAAAAACCATCGGCCTGGACCAGGTTTGAACCCGCGACCTTGGGATCAGTAGGCCAGCGCCTAACCAACTGAGGCACCCAGACCGACAGATGGGGAGAGAGGGCGAGGAAGAGAGATGGCGAGGGAGAGAGCGCGCACCCACCCACCCACCCATCCACATACACACACTTTTAAAAATTGAATTTTTATGTTCACAGTTCCCTTTGTATATGGTAACATCAGTTATTAATGCAACATCGAAAACACCAAAAATGTTTTCGTTGGAATTTACTATATCTAATGTACGTACTATAGTACAACCTTTTCTGTGGTGTGGCGTAGTGTGTTGGGTTCCCCGCCATGACTATAGACCCGTCAGCTTTATTGTGAGGTGCTCGTGCTCGTGGTGTGGTAATGGTACCTGCACTTTCTCTCCCATCCCTGAGGAGATTCTCCCTCCATTCCACTAGTAAATCTGCTCCCTATCGGATACCAACCTGTGCTTTTAATGCGATCGGAACTGCTTCCTATCGATATTCATTTAGCTACAGGAATTACAACATTAAAATAGCATGACCTCTAATATACTCATCCTATAGAAATTTTGAAATAAGACATTTTTGGACACATCAAGCTTTTTACTACCCAGTGTTTCTGAAAAATTCAATAGTAAGCGAGTCACTTCAACTGTTTAAGGGGACCGGGTAGTGATTTGGGCTCAAAAAGTCAATTTTTTGTTTTTCATCTTTAAAAAAAGTAGAAACCTTCCTCTTCAAAATTGTATATATATTGTAAGGGTACCGGCATATTTAAGGGTTTAAATTACCCCATTTAAGTATGGTGGAGTGCTGGGCCACACTGGGTAAAGAGGGCTTCAGAGATGACACACTTTTCTTTAAATGTAGTTTTCTGTAACTTGACATTTTTCAAACTCAGGTACACTTTTTTTCAAAACCACTGAACCTATTTGAATGAAAATTTTACAGTAGTTCCAGAAGCATGCACTCTACAAACGTAACCCATTGTTATTGGAAAAATCCAAAATAGAACATTAAAAAAAATATATATTTGTGCAAAAAAAAATTAAATTTTTTTTTTTTATAAAAGTTAAACATTTTTTTTTATTTTGAATATAGCCAGAGATATTTAAGTAAATTTAGGTTAACAGTTATGAATACACATTGCCTAGTGCACTACAAAAGTTTCAACACATATGCTTGAATGTTGAAGGAATTTGTACGGTTAGTACTATATATTATATTTTTTTCAGAAACATGTTATCAGTCTTTGTCTTATTACATGCCCATTTTAAATAATTGTTTTGATGTTGTCTATATCAATGTAATCACAATGAATCACTAAATATTCATCCCAAATTAAATTTTGATCTCAGCAGTAGAAGCTTAGATATCCTCAACTAAAGTTATGTTTTGAAATACTGATATCGTGTACGAATCCCCTTAACCTAATGACAACTTGAGGAAGGGGACTCAGCACCTCGACCGAAAAGTGATTTTTATGTCTATGCCCCAGATGGGGCATCCCCCGGGAGGATGAATGAGGCAAATGGAGCCTAAGTGCGGCCGGAACGTTGCACAACAGAGCAGGTGGCATGGTCTCTAAATTTTCCCAGCTAGAAGCATCCCGGCGGGGGCTGGTTTACCGTCAGAGCTGCCAGCATATTTTAGTGAGTCCTGGGTAGGTGTAAAACTATCCTGAGTTAATAAGTAGTGGTTTAAGAACACAATGTTGCCTCATTAAACTCGTTGGAGCCACCAATCGTCACTTTCACTATTTCACGCAAATACATCTGTAGCTGTAGCTGCCATATCCTCATGAATTATGGTCAGTTACACCTGCATTACAAGTTGTACAATAAAGGAATGCACCAACATAATTCTACATCTTCGCAATAAGCGATGTTGAGTGTTGACCGTGATACTCGATTTAGACGGCATTACTGCTTTATTTCAAGCATATAGATCTGTAATTACATATATACGTGCAATTACCATATCCTGAGGGTGAATTGGTGTCAGTTACGTGTATTACAAGTTGTGCAATAGATGGATGCAATGTAATGCTGCATGTGCGCGAAATGCTATGTGAAGTGTTTAAGCAAATATACAATCTCAACACGAAAAGTTGATCAGACTCCCATTCAATATATGGCACAAGAGAAATTTTACACATACACTAAAGACTCAGGCGAGCTTTCTTTCCAAAATTAAAGACATCAAGAAGAATGTATACCTTCCTAATTCAAAGGAAAACTTCATATCTAAAGTCAATCCGACACAAACATTAGACATCACATATTATTTACACCTGACAGAAGAAGTTAAGAAAAGTGATACTCCAACTAGTGTTCTAAAATTATTGGCATTAGAGACAATCCATACTAGATTTCCAGAACATGAATGGCTCCATATTTATACTGATGGATCACTGATATCAAACCAAGATGGAGCAGGGGCTGGAGTCACGTGTCACCTCTTTTCCTATTACAAATCTTTAAGTTATGGAACTACAAACTTTGATGGAGAAATTGAAGCAATTCGAATGGCCCTACAAAATCTTTTGTACAGAATTTCACATTTTCAGCAAGCAGTTATTCTCTCAGATTCCAGGGCAGCAATTATAGCAATTACTTCTAAGTTGTCACCAAAAAACCAAACAATTATAGAATGTTGGAAAATCCTTACCCATCTAACAGCACTTCAAAAACACCTAGTCTTCCAATGGATACCGGCTCACTGTGGACTGAGTGGTAATGAGAAAGCTCATTTTCTTGCTAAAAAGGGTACCAGCGGTGTACAGAAATCTATAGTTAATCTACCATTTTATGCAGCTAAACGATTAGTCAACTCTGAATTCAAAAAAATTATTGCAAAATATTACTATGAAAAATCAAAGAATAAAAGATGGGAACTACCAAACATTCAAACAGTGATTCCTGAGTATCCTCGAAAAACAGCAGTTGCAACCTTCAGGTTGATCACAGGACATGATTGTCTGGCAGAACATTTAAACAGAATTGGGATATATTCTTCACCACTCTGTCCTCTATGTGATCTGCAAGAGGAAATGGATCGAGACCACCTTCAAATATGCCCGGCCACTTCTAATGCCCCATCCATAAGTGAAAAATATTGGACAGCAAGAGGATTAATGACTTCATTGTCAGAAATCCAGCATTAGCTAACAACAACAATCTCAACCTGCATTTCTACTAAGACCAAGGAATTTTAGAGGTCCAATCCTTTTCAGGAATATGAAACATAGAATTTAAAGCTAGATGTAGGTTCTCCAAACAAACACTCATGGGTAGCTTGCACGTGGTATAGGGCTGCAGACTGAGAAACTGACTGCAGACAATCAGCTGTTGGTTACACGGAACACCAACCGTTCGTTGACTACTCTTTGTCGTTACAGGAGTCTTCCAGAATGTGATAGGACATCATATTCACGTTTAAAATGAACATTGTCGAATAATAAAACGCGTGAGCATAGCATTGCATGAATTAGGTTACAGTACATAAATATGCCTCTAGGTCAAGGCAATTATTTGCAACTGTGAAGCAACCATATTAGTAATTTCCCCAATGTTGCCGGTGCTATAAACTACAGTCACATGAAAATTCAAAGGTCTGGCGGAAAGTGAAATGTTCAGAAACAGGATATTTATAACAGGATTACTTTTATTGAAATCCAAGCAATCTACGTTATTTTTTTTAATTAACGTCCTCCAACATTGTATCATATCGGACGAATGAATGAAATGAAATGAGTGAAATGATACTCAAATGAGCCCGAGGTCCATGGAAGTTACCCGACATTCGTCTTCTCAGGGTAGGGAAAACCTCGGAAAAAAAACTTACCCGGATAACTTACCCTAAGCGAGATTCGAACTCGCGACCTCTTGAACGTGAGGCAGACACGCTAACCATCACGCTACCGAGGCGGGCAAGAGAACTACGTATGCCGACTACATCGGCTCAGCCGTTTTGCTGCTTCTGTTCTTGAAGAGAACAGCGGATTATATGGTGTCGTATTTGCAACTGCCTAAAGTTTAGAGTCTTGAATAGTTTATTAATCCATTAACTAAAGAAGTGAATAACTACATATAAGGCCGTTTTCTTGCAACCCAACATAATTATTAAATCCTTACAGAGCCAGTATAACACTACCAAACAATTCACTAAATTAAATGTTTGCATATAAAGAATCAGATCAGAACACACATGTAAACACGCCCTACACTACCACTGAAACCGTAGCTGTTGCAACAGCCGATGTTGATGCCATGCCTCTGACGGTAATGCATTTGTATTACCTGACCAGTTAGCGTCTTGATGACACCCTACCCAGCTGACACACGCTGCACAAGTGTCAATCACAAGGTATTTTCTCCACCGTCCATAAGCCTGATCATCAGAGTAGCAGAGTGCAATTTTATTGTCACTTATACCCACGACATTTTTAAACAAGCTGAGAAGCTGTAAGTAGCTTAGGGGAAAGGCATCCGGATCGTTTTCCATTACTTTATAGATGCAAGGACAGCGCCCAGTTCAGTATTTTGGCGATCTGTTTTGCTTTCTTCATGGGATGGTTACCTTTGTCACTTACAATCTGTTCATGAGTAGTAGGACTTGGGTCACTGTTGGTTGACGATATTGGTATTTTGAAGCCTTGTTGTTTCCAGTCTTTTGATATCTGATCGGGTGACTTGTGTCCGGAGGATATGAAGTCTGGGGATTTTCAGGTGACAACTCCAGATTGTGACATTAGGTTTGTCTTTTGTTGATTTAGTGTCTTTATTTAAAGCTATGTTATTAGAATGAGCTTCTGATATTGAAGAGGGAACATAATCCTTTCAGAAGGCATACTTTCTGGTTTCCTTTTTCCACTGTTGAGTTCAGGGAACAAGATTTGCATAAAATACCATGCAGGGTAATCTAAAGACACGAGTATCCAGGATGTTGTCCCTTCTTTCTCAATTTGTAAAGTATCTGGGACTTTGTTAATGACCTCATGAGGAAGTTTGCCTTCAGAAATTCAGAATATATGAGAATCCAGGAAGGGATAATCCTTATTTTGGACGGATATCTGATTCCTATATTTTGTAATTGGGCTTCAGTAACATGGAGATTACTGGACAAGCATTTGATATTATCTTTTTTGTGAGAGGGGACCACATTTTCGAAGATGCATTATTTGCACATATCTGTAGTGCTTTTAATTATTATTAGATCCCGAACACATTTTTTGGCAGACAGAAAGAAACATTATCCTGTTTGTGCACGTTAAATATATAGGATATCATTAGGAGAGCAATAAACAATAAAAAATAATATTGAAAATCTACAACCTCAAATTGTAAAAACAGTAAATAAACCACATTGAATTTATTATTTTTTACTCATCATTGATTCGGATAGCATCAAAAAACATTTTCTCACAGATGTTCTGCCTCACATTATAAATTATTTCTAAAATATCTATTTAAGGCTGTTTGTATTTAGATTATAATTGCAAATGTTGATATACGTAGAGCTAAAAATATCAGCAAATTAATTTCACTATTCTGGCTGATTAATATTCAAGTACACTTCAAATTTAAGTCTGCTATATTGTGTGAGAGAAAAAGGCAATTCAAAATAAAAGAAAAGTGAAACTGCTGGCAATGACAATCAAGAGCGGGACATTTAAGTAATCATTTGGCATCTATTGAAAGAATCGTCGGAGGAATCATTTTCCCTTATTTGCACCATAAAATCTGACTGTGCTTTTGAGATAACTTAAAATTACGATTTTTGAAAAGTGTATAGCAAACGCACAAAGAGATAAATGTATCTTCACATATGAGAACAGCCAGAAAAGCTTTGGTCTAAATATGATACTGTCCAAATCGTTTGTTTAAAAATCGTGCATTACATCATAGGACAAATTATACCAGCAATGAATAGTCAATTATTTAATTAAAATCAAATTCGTATTTTCAAAGGGAAAATAAACAGTTCTAAGTTGAACAAATTCAGCAATATAAATAATTTACAGTGTTATTAAATGCACAAGTGTTGTACATTTTAGTTGTTACAACCAATCTAAGTTTTCTTCCGCTTGGTATTTTTCATACAGATCCGCTTGGTAAGACAAATAATAGCGCTGCAGGTTAAAGTGTTTTAAGGGACACTGGGAGTGAAATTTTGGTCAAAATTGTCAAAAAGTCGAAAATTGCTGTTTTACCTTAAAATGTTCCTGGAACACCTGTGCATTTGGATCAGCTAACATTTTTCATATCCCCCACTCCATGTGGTCATTACAGCCCTTTCAAATAGTGCTCTTCCCTTAACGTACACAGGATGCTCCTATATAAAAGCCTGTTTTTCTCAAACTAAATTTCTGCACATTCCAAAAGAAGGTCGCGCCTGAGTTTTACTTCAAATTCAATGAAAATTTCCAAAAGTATTCATAAATAGCAGCTCAACAAAACTATGATTCAATATTGATGTTACCATTAACATGAATTCCAAAAACATTTTTTTTGTATGAAAAAAATCAATAATTTTTAAGATTAAATTTTCTTTGTTATTAAAAAAATATGTACAGCATAATCAGCAAACGCATTTGAAATATCTCTTCATACAAATGTTACCCATGTTTTAGAGTATCAGTTCTGCCAATATAAATGAATTTTGAGAAGTCAATAGACGCGAGCTCTATTTTGAAAATATGCCTATTAATTTCATAAAATAATTTATATATCCTACACGAATTATCCAAGTTTATATGAAATTTGGTGTACCTCCTATTCTCATATAAATACAAAGTAAAATTTTCAGAAAAATCTATCAAAAATGTGGAACTTTCAAATTTCACTCCCAGTGTCCCTTAACATCTTACTGCTGACTCCAACATTTTTAGAACTGCATCGTGTGCTAGGAGTGTTAGTTATGCCTTGAGTGTATACGCCCGGACCGGACCGAGAGGCAAGCCATCTGCACTGAACGGAACATGCCCATGTACACGGTAAGGTGACTTGTTACAAATTAACACTCCACACCATTATTTTGTGCTATAATGTTTCCTCGTTAGAAGGGCTGAAGCCTGTTGGTGTTGATCTACGCTTTGAAGCAGTGTCGAAACTTGCACAGGACTGAATCTCAGCCGCCACTGAGGTTTAACTTTGCCCATTGCTCCTCTTTCATTTGCTCCCACCACGCTAGTACACTGAGCGGCCAAGCTCCCGACTTGACGCCCAGTTTAAACTACAAATGTCAGATTATTTCTAACTTGGCGATTACTGAACTTTAAAACGCCTGGTGTAATATTTCATTTTGTTGGCAGACGTTACAGAAAATAAGATGGATACACTTAAGTTTAGGAACAGAAACAAAAGACAATGGCAGTCACATTCGTGGTCAAAAGTTATGTTACACAGATTTGTGAGGTTTCCTGACTTCCACTGTAAATATCTTCATATAAATACGAACAAGTAGAATAAGATAACTATCTGAAGGATCTGTTTCATTCAAAATCAGATAATTCAACTACTTTCGACACTGGTTAATCCTCCATTTATGTGCACGAATTCTGCCATTTCATAACAGAGATCTCAGTGACACAAGATTACTTCCTTCTAGATACTTATATTCTTAATTTGGCCTAGCATTATACAATTTAATGATTCTCAAATATTTTAAAATATTTGGTTTTAAAACATTTGGATGACGTAAACAATTTCTACGCTAGGCTGACAACTTTACAAATAAAAAAGAACAAGAAATGCAATTGATTTGCAAACTTTGTTCAATTGGTTTCAATCAAAGCTTGATAACTCCGATTATCTTTAAAATATTATTTAAGGGTATTTACCGAGCGAGATGACTTGATTTTATTTTGTTTTAAGGGCGATCAACTACTTGGTCATCAGCGCCCTCAGCGAGATGACGTCACGGAAACGTGGGTGACTCACATTTGGGAGGTCCCGAGTTTAAACCTGCAAGGCCGAGCAACCTGACCGAAGATTTTTTCGCGGTTGTACTCGTTTGCTAGGCGAATGTTTGGTTGAATAATTTGATCTACGAATGTTCCTATTATAACTACATTTCATTTCCTTCTTCACGCAATACCAGGCACTGGGCTGATCGCCCATCCTGGGTATGCTACGGCCCAAGGTTTGCTTGCACTGCGACCGGCCTCTGACCCAAGGCAATTGGCTCACTAGTGCTTGCTGTACGAGCCCTATAAAGAGGACATTCGGAGAATTTTTCACTGAATTTAACGGCAAATTTAAAGTGGATTTGTTTTCAGATACGGTACCACGAAAATTAAACTCTTGTTAAGGGCTTATCTGGAGTTATACTAAACGCTTCTTCCTCTATCCTTCTAATATAGGAAAAATTAAAAAAAGCATCTTATCGTTACCTAGGTACAATTGCAACACTTTTATACAGGGTGTCCTAAAATTAGACCGACAAACTTTGGGAGCTGATATATAATACTGTTTTAAACACTTTTGGTTAAGGAAAGCTTTTTGCTGCGGTGCTTCGTTTAAGCGCTAGACAAGGTAGTGTCATTACTGCCTCCCACCTAGTTTTATTAATTACGGCAAAATCAACAGTGCAAATTAGTATTGCCTTTATCTTAGTAAGACACACAGTCTTAATCCAAGAAACAAGTACACAACACATAAACAAAACACAAACATCATTGTTTACAGTTAATCACAACTTCACTATTCAAAGCAAATGTTCCAACGCACGCCCATTGCGATTAACACAGAGTGCATTGACGTGGCAAAGACACCAGTCATTTCTCTGGTTTAAAAGTTTGTCGGTCTAATTTTGAATAGCAAAGCTGTCATTAACTGTAAACAATGAGATGTTTGTATTTTGTTTGTGTGTTCTGCGTTTGTTTCTTAAATTAAAATCGTGTGTGTGCTTTACTAAGATAAATACAATACTAATTTGCATTGTTGATTTTGCCGTAAATGCTCAAACTTGGTGGGAGGCAGTAATCTATGACATTAACTCGTCTAGCGCTTAAATGAGACACCGCAGAAAACTAATTTCCTTAACAAAAAGTGTTTAAAATAGTGTTATCCATCAGCTCCCAAAGTTTGTCGGTATACTTTTGGAACATCCTGTATCAGATGTTTTCTCAATGTAGGTGGAGGAGAATCCAGGGGGAGGGTCTAATAAAAATGTTCAATTTAGTCCCCTTCGGCGAAAATTATTTTACTTTGATAGTGTTTTACGGCTACCACAAACACTCCGAGAACTGCTTGATACCTATATAATATATTAGAGGAAACTGTTTTCGACCCAAAAATGATATAGTAAAATTTCGTTAGTGATGCAACGTTGATGAAGCTTAATTAGAAAAGGATTACCATTGCCTATAGGCAATATGCTCCAAAGGAAAGGCCCCGATATGACCACTGAAGTTGAAGGCGGGTTATAAATGGAATAAACAAACGAAAGGACTCTTTTAAAAAGAGTCACTGCTCAAGGACGAAACGAAAGATAAGAAAATGCCACACTTCGTATTTAGTTGTGAACCTTTTAAAGAAAGAAGGTAAATATTTTCATTAAGTTCTGTGTTTCTCAAATGATGGTTTGAATGGAAAATGTTTCGTTAGTTTTTGTCAAATGCGCTTGGAAAGTTTGATTAAAATATCAAAAGTTAAGAGAGCTAAGTTGGCAAGAGGAATACAATTTATAACAGGTCATTCTCGCTAAAGTAAACCATTTGTGTCTTGTGTCACGAAACTTCGCTTTTCACGAAGTCGTGCAATGTGTGTGTTATATCCTGGCTAGTGTAAGTACTTGACCTCTTAACTGTTCGATGCAGACCCAGCCTCCTGTGTACCTGTTCCCTGTTTATTTATTTCAAGTAATACTTAACGAAGGTTTTTTACTCCATATAGCACCACAGGCGGTGCACACTGATGATGCGTGAAATTAAATAATTGGGAAAGGAAATTTGGGAAGGAAACATTCCAGGCATAAACTTAAGGTACCTCCCCAGCATCTTCCAGTTATGAGAACTGGGGAAAATCTGGTAAAAGCCTCAGTCAAGAAGGATGGACCTGATGGGATTTGAGCAGCAAGCCTCCCGTTCGCGAGTTCGTGCCTTAACGACCTTGGCTAACCGTGTGTCGATTGTGTACCTACTGCAAGTGAGCAATCGTGAGTAACTGGAAGTAAATGCAAATCATACCATACAAAATCTGTAAAACAGCTATGAAAAATGATTATGACTAAAGAAAGTAGTGTGACTATTAAACCTGGACCTTTTAGGTTTCCTCAATGTGAATATGGAGTGAAAAAGTAGTAATTCATTTGAATTGTCTATTAAAAGTTCGTTTAGCATTTCGCCATGCATATGAATCACTGACGTTAAGAGAGAAAATTTGGCAGATGTCCTAATCATTGATGCAACATATCCTGAGTCATTTAGTCTAAGTATGATGTGTTTAAAATAGTTAGCTCCTCTCTCCAAATAATTCTATGCCTGCCTCTGAATGCACTCTATTGCTAAAGATTTTCGTGGCTGTGCGACGCATCTTAAGAATGCGCTTTAATGTAACGCCACCCAGTTCTTCATCTGTCACTGCATCTCTCTGCTGAGGTGACGAGGAAAATCAATTTGAATAGCAGTCTTGGCAATGGCTGGAATGAATAAGGCAAAACTTGCAGCCAACATTACGGGAAGCATGTGTGTCAACAAAGGATGATTCACGTCAAACAAATAGTTTGTTTCATAACTGAAAAACGGGTTGTTCCTTAACCAACCTTCCCTATGCAGTTTGAAGTAATGCACGGTAAGAAGCGATATTTTTCACAAACGAAATCATAATTCTTAGTGTGGGTCAAAAATGCACCTAAGTCGTAATATCAAATGTATTTCAATGCATTTGAAAGGTTTTCACTTATTACGCACCTACTTTACTCAAAAGTTTATCGGTAAAAATGATGTAAACAGCAACAGCAACTAAGTAGTTTCAGTATGTGGAGAGGATTTACACTTCATTTTTTTCTAGTAAAACGGGCAAACACTTCCAGCAAATTTGGCAAACACAAACGCTAATACATTTTAGCAGACACTACCGCGCATTTGCACATTTCTCGTTTGCCGCATTGTATCGAAGGCATGCTCTGCAGCTGAACACAGATGTGGCCCACCTAAAAATGCCAGACAGCAAGCATTAATGGCGTCAGGAAGTAAAGAGTGTAAGTTGCGTCTGCATAAACAAGTCACAATAAAGCAAAAGTCAAAATAGCCTTCGCGAGTTTAGAAAACTCGGTGCAGAAGCTCAAAAAGCCACAAGTTTTCAAGCCACCATCGCATTAGCATATGACAACAGAACCATAAGAGCTCAGTGCACGTGGCTAAGAATTATTACAAACGCATATATGATAAACTTGGTTCAATACGCAGTGTAGGCAAAAGCATGACAACTATGCGTGTCGATTACTTCAGTGCAGAAGAGGGCGTGGTGCTCTGCACATCCATCAGTATCCCGACACTAACCTGTGTTACATTTACCACCACTAGTAGTGAACGTTTAAATATCTAAAGAAAAAAAATAATAACAGTTAAAGGGGATGACATACGTTCACTTTAAACCAAAAATCGAAGTGCTTTGTTATTAAATCATCTTTACCGCAACACAATCGATTAGTGTATTTACTGTCGGAATTTCCACGTTTGTTTACTATGGAGGTCACCACTGTAACCATCAAATCACTACTTTAGGATTCTTAACACTGGGAAACTATTTATTCAACATTGCATCTAAATGCACTAGTTAACAGTAAACAATACTGTTTTCAAACCACTGCAATGTAGAACACGCAGGACCTATAAGCTTCTAGCTCAAAATATGTCATCATCTCATTGCACAAAACTTGCTGTGGTGGATGCTGAAGTGTCAAGCCTCTTCTGCGACCGAAACTCGGCTCATTTAGAAATGTTGAAGTTGCAGGGCCCTCTCTGCAGTCTGAAGTGTACCACACGCATAACCCGCGCTCGTCCTCGTATCTAAATGTAAAGTGTATGATCGGACACATGCAACAGAAGCTTGCTTACCTAGAGTGCCAAGAGATCAGCCTAGCCAAGCCAAGCCCAGAGTGCGCACTGAGACCCTCCACACGAGCGACGATATTGCCTCCTCGTATATTGATTTTCCCAAAGCGGGGCATGCACGCTGCTACAAACGAAACAAAAATGCACAAATATTGTACATTCCCACGGCCTTGAGTATATCCTCCCGTCACAACATTTTACAGCAAGCATTATAAAAAAGCTGTCGAATCAGTCGTTTACAGCAAGCTGTATCTTGAGCAACTGCAGATGTATCTACATAATTACATCGTCATTTTTACCAACTATTTAGGATTCAATTACAACTAGTCCTAAAGAGCAAACATTATTACGTTAGCAAAGGAAAGGTCTTTGACATCTTCTTTCATGTTCCGTCTGACTCCCAGAAATCCCTGGGTTATCAACAGATTTGTATTCATGATTTGACCAATTTTATCTGTTCGATATGGGGCACCTGTTGCCTGCGCATAAATAAGAAAAATAGGCTCCAAGCAAAACGCAAACGTATTCCATTTTTAGCATTCCAATTGGAGGATGCGTGGGTAACCATCTTAAGATCACGACATCCTTAAACAGCAATTAGTGAGCGCATAAACCGCTAATACATAGCTTATTGCAAGTATCTTACCGAGCGAGATGGCTCCGTGGTAGCGCATGAAGTTCGCATCCTGGAGGTCGTGGGTTTGATCCGTGCGACCGGCCTACCTGACCTATGGCTTTTTGGGGGGGTTTTGCCGGGTGGCCAGGCGAATGCTGGGTAAATTACTTTCATCCCCCGAATTTCCTCTCCCACCATTTCACTTCATTAATCATTTCAGTCATCCTTTCATCCGTTTGGTCCACTTCAGGGTAGAAAGCACCAGCGAGAGTTCGGGTTCAGTAATGATGTGAGTAATTCCGTCCGCTTGTCACGAAGTCGGTCTGGATGACTCAGTTGGTCAGAAGCTGGCCCACTGATCCCAAGGTCGCGGGTTCAACTCCGGTCCAGACCGATGGTTTTTAAGTGTGCTTAAAAACGACAGCTCCATGTCGGTAGATTTACTGGCATGTAAAAGAACTCCTGCGGGACGAAATTCCGGCACACCGACGACGCTGATGTGATCCTAGCAATTGACAGCGTCGTTAAACAACAAAATTTAATTTCCCCTGTCAGGCAAGCCGGGTTCCGTATTGTGTCCCCACTACGCCCCTTGATTCACGGAGGACTGGCGTACTGGCTGGTGTTGGGGAGTTTAAGGCTGGGAAAATGTAGGGACTTCTACCCTCTGCTATGCCTACGCTCCTATGGTCTGGGCGCCCTCTGTCTCCTCTCGCCTCGCCTCTCCCTCCCGGGGGCAAAGGCACAAAAGGTTTCGACGGTCGAAGTGCCTAAGTCTCCCTCCGCGTCTGTCCTACTCCTACGCCTCAAGCATTTCTGTAGGATGTGCGGAAATTCCCATTACAACTACTGGGACGAGAAAAGGGGACTGAGTATGATGAGGCACCAGAAAGTATAATTCATCCTTTATCTAAAAGCAAACCCCATAACTGCTACCAAGTTAATCCTATAAGATGTGTTTCATTATCGTAGTAGTTTCTGGGCTGTTAATAAATCCACAGAGTTACTGAAGGCATACGACTCTTGCAATTCATACGAATCCGGCGTCCAGTGCTGCATTTCTACAAGCCATTAGAAGCAAAAAGATTCCAAACCCAAAGCTATCATAAGCTAGAGTTACCAGACGTCCGGAAATTCCCGTACATGCCCTTTATCTTAATTGTCCGGTGTTGGGGGGAACTATTGAAAAGTGTCTAATGTCCTACATTTTCAGAAACAATCAGTGATCGTTAGAAAATGAACCGGCAGCTGCGAAAATAGAGTGAATAATTGGTTATTAACCGCAACTGCAATTCGCTAAGGTAACAGAGCTACACCGGCTACAAAGACCAAGTCATGCATAGCAACACTGAAGGAGAGATTGGCAACGCAGCATTTGCAGTCCGAGGCAAAAGGTTGGTATTCTGTGGAGGCAAAGCAACACAATGATGATGTTGAAAGAAGATTTTCAATAATAAGAGCACAGTGGGCAGATGAAAATAACAGATCATCTATTGATTCAATTGGAGGTATTGTTTTAGTGAAGTAAAATTTTAAAAACCTCAGTTGTGTGGAACTTCTTGATTATATTTCAAACCAGCTAGATGTTTTGCGCAAGATTGCTTCTTTAGAGAAGTACAACTGACTGTTTGTGACCACATTTAACACTGTGTTTCAGGATTTTAAGAAAATATAGGTGTGTATACCTATGGGTATATACATACAAATAGCATTTAAATTATAAATTTAGAATATTTTTGCATTGACCGACAGTGTTCCACATTTTGTCCAACATTTTTAGCATTGTGTCCTACATTTCCATAAAATAATCTGATAACCCTACTATAAACACAAGAATTATCCACCGCCCCCCCCCCAAAAAAAAAGTAAATCAGTAGAAACAAATCTCCAGCGAAGTTAAGACGACTTTCCTCCTGGACCGCTAATTCCTAAGGTTTGTTCCCTGTTTCTTTTGTTAGTTAAGTAAAAGGCCATAGTAAATTAGGGATTTGGCAATATACTTTCCTGCTGAAGCTCAGAAATTTTCCAACGTAATTTGCTTACAAAGGAGGCATTCATGAGCATTAGTTTGAATCGAACGGGAGCCTGTAGGTCTAGTCAGCTTGTGAATCCGTTAACATTTCAAGATGTATCAAAATCTGAGTGGCCGGCTTTCTCTCTGTGCGGTAAATGATAGTTACGGAGATAAATTTTCCGTTAAACTGTTTAAAGGCGCTTGTTGTAGTGTTTAACGCCCGCTTTTACTACTACGGCACCGCAGGCGGTGACACTGATGACACATGGAATGAAGATGGAGCACCGGTGGAATGAGATGGCGGGGGAAACCGGAGTACCCGGAGAAAACCCGCCCTGACGCCGCTTCGTCCACCACGAATACCACATGCGGGTCCCTGGGATCGAACCCGGTTAAAGGCGCGTTTAGGTATCAGGACAGTTTTCGTTTGACTTTCATTCATACTGAATATAAACTTAAATGCAGAAATATATTTGTATTCTACAAGTACAACCATTCCAAGCCAAGTGAAAATAATTAATTCCTACTTCTGCTATGAGAAAAAGCAAAAGCAACAGGAACTCCAATAACTGTAACTCAAGTACATTTTCCAGCAATTAACATTCATTATGTGATGCGAATGGAACAAATTAAGAAACGTCCATATTGTCACACTTGCTGCGTGAACCTTAGAATACAGTTACGAGGCATGTTTTAAAGCAGGGGTGTCAAACAGCACTCACCATGCGTGACAAATTTTCCCCTTATTTTCCCTCCCTCCGTGATGATCAAATCGGAAAACGGGAAAAACAAAGCGAAAACCGGTTTTACTAGCCCGTGCTACTGCAGTTAAGGAGGGGTAGACCCCTCTCTTCACACCCCGGGAGTGATGTTTGAAATGCCTGTTTTAAAGCAAGTGCTGTTTAAATATTTTGCCGCTGCAGCGCTGCAGTCGAGATTTTGAGCATGAGCGATCTCTTCCTCTATTCATTAGGAAGCCAGTAGCCGCTGTCACTGCTTTTTCCTATTGTTTGAGCGCTTCAAAATGATCAAAACAATCGAAGCACTCACCGACTGTGAAGTCAGATTCAGTTATTCGTTTTTTGAATGCGATAAATGTTATGTTAGTAAACATTCACCCCTAATTGTGTGACGTTTATGGGGAAACAATGAGTGACAATGCCCGGCCACACACAGCCAAATCACGTAAACTCAAGACCTGATCACATCATTTGGTTGGGAAAAATTTGATCATCTTCCCTACAGTCCGGTTTGGCACCAAGGGATTCTCATCTGTTTCTTTTCGTCTGAAGAAACTCCTTGGTGGAAAACATTTCAACCACGGTGATGTTAAAAAAGAAGTGCAGAGTTGGCTTTTATCACAGGTGGCATCATTCTTTGGCAAAGGCTTACAAAAACTGTTTGTGGCTAAACAAGGGCGGTAAATAAGTGTAGAAGTAGTGAAAGGTGTAAGGTTATGAATCATAATAAAGTATTTGGAAAAGAATGTTATTTTTAAAAAATTATTGGTACTTTAAAAATTGTTATGTTTTTTTTAAAGAGTGGTTGCCATTCTGATTCACAAGGCTTTGACTGGATATGGTGCGAACTCATTCGACACACTGTACACATGAATCACATTCCGGTATACTCGTTGAATCTCATCTGTTGAATCCGTTTTGCGTTAGTCTCTGTATGCAGCCTCACGGCAAAATTTCGTGTGGAGTTAAAACCGGCGATCATGGTGGCCACTCAACTTCACCTCCTCTGCCTATCCAACTTTGCAGGAATCGGCTAAGGGTCTAAAATGGCAAGTGCAAATCGTTGAAACCACATTTGTCGAAGAATGTTCAACGGATATCTTCCAAGTAATCGCCAGAGGTAGCGGTAGATTTATACACTACTCAATTACCTGCATGTATAACTGAAGTGATTCCTCTTCGAAACCTAATCTATTCAGTCCCCTCCACAGTTTTCAGAAAGTGATATCGGAAAGTTCCGAACCTCCTACAGATGAATCATATTTTTTCAATCTGATGTGCTAAATTCACATAAATTGTTCTGCCTTCTATTGTTTATTAATGTCTAAACCAACAATTCTCACGAAAGCTTCTTTTTCTACTTCACTTTAATCGAGATAAAGCTTTCCATAAACAGTGACATTACACATCTCAACAGGAACAAAGGCAGTAACGACAGTTAAATGTTTTAAGAACTGAACGTTACAAGCTCGCCCTAAAATTCTATACTCTTTCCATGCAACTGCAAGAGAACTGAATATCGACAGGGCTTTAAAAGAATGACAAATCGTTGAATAATTCGAGTCATTAGCAACGGATACCTCGGAAACGGCTTGTGCCACAAAAAAGTCACTTGAAAAAGAAAGAATTGTGTGCTTTGAAAGGATCTACATTTTTGTGAAGTACGTTTCCTTCCATTGCTTAACGTATATCACTTATACAGGATTATACAAAATTCCAACTACAGTCTGAAGAACTTCAAGGCTATCCCCAGAAAATTAAATATATATATATATATATAATTTATCATCTAAATATCTTAAATATGTGGTGTTTTAATCAAACTCGCCGAGTCATTTAAGTAAATCAATATTTAATAAATGCTTAAATATAAATATATTTTGTGGTGGGGAATTTTCTTGAAAATGTTCATGTCGCTTTTTTGGAATACGCATACTGAAGTCAAATACTAAGTTTGGAATTTATCGACATTTTCGTTTTTGAGTTAGGGTGCTCAAAAATGCACACATTCGGACCAAATGCTTGCTTATGGATTCAAGTGTAGCCCCACTGAACCCCTGATATAGAAATTTTGGGTGGAATACAGCATCTTCATTATAAGGGCGTTAACAATGGGGGCTCAAGGGGTTGAAACCCCCCCCCCCAAACAGTCAAAACCGAAATATCGCACTGCTGCAGTCTCATCCTCTTTTCTGTGGGTTTTAGTATACCACGCTTTTTTGTTTTTTCGCTCCGTTAATATGTCGCCTTTAACGTCTAAGATTATATCAACAGCTTTTTAGCTTTGGAACAATTGCTCGTCGGCAATGATGTTCACTCGTTTTACAGTGGTGTTTATCTCCGAGTTGTAATACATTTGGTATTTACATTAAATTCACACACACATTCATACTTTCATTCATACTTCCAGACTCTAGGGAAGTTAGGGAATAATGCTGGCTAAAGAAAATTGTCGAACCCGCGACCTCCATGCTCATCACCAGACCACGAGGCAGGCAGTCGTATACTGCTTTGTAGCCGTTACTAAATAGGTAAATAACAGATATATATATATGTGTGTGTGTGTGTGTGTGTGTGTGTGTGTGTGTGTGTGTGTGTGTGTGTGTGTGTGTGTGTGTGTATGTACATTAATAACAGTGATAAATATTAGGGATGAAATGAAACTTTGATTCGTTCTTTTGGAAGATTATCTTTCCATACGTTGGTTGGAAACACTGATTAAACGGCCCGCTACGTTTAGCACAGGTTACAGGGCACCTCCTGTATTTATATTGTATTCAGTGTGAAACTTCCAAGTGCTGTCCCCGTAGTCAAATGGTTAACACACCTGACTGACTTAAGTCAATTCTTTACAATATTTGTGGGAATTAACCAAGCCTGGATGGCGAGTTTAGTCTCTATGTACTTCTGTTTGGCTTTTAATCCCATTAATACCCAAGTTGTTTGCTCGTCATGCTGACCCATCAAGTCCTTTATTCAGTTAATAGGCCCTATTCAGTAATCCTTAGTGTTCCCCTCAAATGAATACCACTGAGGAGATGTCCGAAAGCAACTTGCATCGAAGTCATCCAATTAATACGTCGTGGTAAACCTTCGAGTCAATTCAATTATTCTAGGATAGAATGCCTTAACTTTCAAATTGCAAGGCTAAAAGTGACAGAAGCTCGAAATTCGAAAGTAGCTGTAACGTTGTGAGTCGCTTTTATGGTACAATATCTATAAATAATAGATATCGCCTTTGAGACTTGCCAGATTACATGAATCAAATGAGTGTTTGGATACCTTGTCATGGTAGCACCGTGGTATTGTGTCAGCACAGAAAGGCCAACATCTATGGCATGGCATGCCATGGCATAGAACTTTTCAACTCTGATTCAAACATTCAACATTTATCATGATGACCACGAAGTTTTTATATGAATAATTTATAGAATAGTTATAAAACTTTATAAACATGGGTGGAGAGTGTCTTCCGGTTGTTTCACTTCAAATCTTTTCGTGAAGTGGTGCCATTCACTGTCAACCTAAACAAATGTTCCTCATATCGGAAAGTTTCCGTGCACCGGTCTGTATATGCAGAGAGTGATATCGCCCAGACTAGGTAACCATGTTCGTTATTTATACCAAGCATCGGCAAACATGTACTCAATGAGGCCTCGCAACTATGACGTGTCAGGGGCAGCGCTAACTCTGTCTCCCCCTCCCTCCCTCGCAGCCTTAACTGGCACTGCATACACACCGATCACGGGCGAACTGTCCTCTCGTATTTACCTGCACTTCTAAACATGTCTGTCAAAGTGTAATTAGATAAACTTCTTTATTTATAACTTTGAAGGATATTAGTCTATTTAACTTAGTCTTAGTATATTCATAGAATTAGAGTGCATCTAATTATTCCTTGTCTGTTAAATTTGATATCTAGAATATCACTTTGATGATTTCTTCTCTCATCATGTAAGGAACGTAAGGTGTTTGTTGTGCTCTAAAGTTCAAAAAGGCACTCATCTATGGAACATCAAGCGGCATTATGATGTCATAAGATCACCATATAATTATAAACAAGCATGTATTCATAAATTTACACCACGATTTAAAGTAGCATAACACTGACGTAGTGTCCTTTATTCATTTTATATTTTTTCAGGTCTAGATTGGACTAACCAACTGCAACAGCTCAAAGAGCAATATTCAGATAATACACCTAATATTAATTCAAATATTATAACTGATAGACAACTTCACGCCAGCTATGCTGTTGCTTTGGTGATTGCTCAGTCACTGAGGTGTTTTAGTGATGGAGATTTCATAAAAAATGTGAGAGTAAAGTTGCCAACATAATTTTCCCTGAACAATATGATATTTTTAGTAATATTGCATTATCACCACGAACTATACAGAGGATACATAAAATAGGAGAAATAACTGAAAAAAGACTACAAACTGAGGTCCATGAATTTATAGGCGTTTCTCTCGCGTTGAATAAAAACACTGAAAACGTTGACACAGCACAATTGGTAATTTTCAATCGTGGAGTTACTAACAACCTCTCAATACAAGAATATATGCTTGAAGTCATCCCACTTAGGGAACATACAACAGGGACAGAATTATTTGAAGCATTTAAGAAATGTGTAGAAGAAAAGAAACTAAATCCAAAAAATCTTGTATTGGGATTAACAGATGTTAATTTGCGTGCTATATTGAGTGGGGCTACTTGTGATATTTCACTAGATTAACATGGTACATTGCAAATAGAAGTGAATTGAAATATATTGCTCAAATATCTAGGCCTATCTAAAGTATCGTAGACCACTCGTAGTTGGATTCAAGTATGTGTACTATTCCTTATTGTACTGTGTAGCGAGTGAGTCCAGCACTGACACTGAACAAAGGTCAATGCCATCCCCTGTTCTACATTACGTCATGTGTATTGCGGGTTGCATTGAGACGTCATACTGATACCTCATTGAGTACATGTTTGCCGATGCCTGTTATATACTACTAGCCCGCCCCGGTAGCATGATGGTTAACGTGTCTGCCTCACGTTCAAGAGGTCGCGAGTTCGAATCTCGCTTTGGGTAAGTTATCCGGGTAAGGTTTATTTTCCAAGGTTTTCCCTCATCCTGAGAAGACGAATGTCGGGTAACTTGAAGCTCTATGAACCTCGGGCTCATTTGAGCATCATTTCATTCATTCACCGTCCGGCATGACATTACGTTGGAGGACGTTTATACAAAAAAGGCTCCGTTATTTCAGTACCCTTAAACGGGATAGTAGTTATTGTATTTGTTACTTTCGTAACCGTTAATAGGTAAACTAGTTACCTACTGTTTGTCTTCATCACTTCTGTACCATTACATTAAGGTAACCAATAGAACGGGACCGTTACGTATTTTCTGCCCAACCCTATTAATTACATGTGTGAAATAAAGTTCTAAACTAAATACGTGACAGAAAATAGGAGTAAATAATTTTGTAAACTGTCAGATAAATCGTGCAATGTCAGTTCAGCCTATTTAAAAACGGTGGTACCAGAAGCCGAGCAATTACCAAATGAAGTACTGTATGCGACACATGGTTCATAAAACATGAAGCGTATTCACGTAATGTTGCTTGCACGAGACCACGTGACCTAATGGTAGTTGAGGCAGTAACCCTTCGTCAACAAGTCTAAGTCAAAATAACTGCGCAATAACTAAGCAGCATAGCGATTAAACTATGGATGTGAATCAATATTTTATTCTAATTTAGATGATTTAAAACAGTTAGTGCAAATGTTCAGTTAATACGTGTGTCAAGAACTGAGATAACAAGAGCTTGTTTTATTAAGGTAATAGCATATAAAGTTAAAGCACTGCCCAGAGTTGAGAGTTGTAGAAGCTGCAAGTCTGCCTTCCAGAGCAGAGAACAAAATTCTGGCTGTCAGGCCTTTGTCCAAAGATGCTAGTGTGAAATTCCTTTGTACCATTATAAGGAAATCGGCGTAACGAAGATGAATGATAGAGCAAACTTCCGCGATGTGTCTTGGGAAAGTCCCATCTTCACGCTCAAAATTGCTAAGTGGGAATTTGGTTCACCAATGGGAAAGAAAAATGTGCTTACAAAATTTGAAACTTCTTCCAACCAATGGGAATTTGCATAGTTGAGGAAGCATTATATATGTGCGAGAACCCAAAAATCGGAGTTTTTCAGACTTTGGCCAGTGAACATCTCTGATCTGAAGTGAGATTACGTAAGAGTATCAATCCGTGCATTAAAGTCATCGGAAGGAAACCGCCGAAAGTATTACAATGAATTCAATAGTTTTGTCAGAATGTGGGAACTCTGCGGAACATGCGTGCTGCAAAGTTAGAAATACGGGCAGTATTTTAACATTGAAAGTGTTGGCATTCTTTGAGCCGTGTATTCTGTGTGATAGGTGCCAAAAAAATGACGGTGTGCAACCTCTTAAAAGTAACTAAACCCCCGGCGCGACAGCCCCCGAAGGGCCAAGGCCTACGCTGCGTCCCCCACCTCTGCCCACTACAGGCGTCATTGGTGAGGTGCAGTACTAGAGGGTGGGACGTGGTCAGCGCCCCGAGCCCTCCCGGCCAGTTATGCAATCTTCTAGACCTGGGGCCGCTACTTCTCCATCAAGTAGCTCCTCAATTGGTCCCCCGGGACCTAACGAGGCTGGGTGCACCCCGTGCCAGACCTCCCAGAGGGGATAAAATCCCCATGCTGGTACCGGGGATCGAACCCGGGCCCTCCGCGCCAGAGGCAAGCGCGCTACCAACTGCGCTACGGAGGCGGTCTTAAAAGTAAAACAAGGATATATTATTTCTGGCCCCCGTACCACCCGGGAGGTCAACGGTTCCTTTGCCAAGGAGAAATTAACAGATAGCCGAGGACCAGGGGAAACGGGAAGCCGAAGAGGACGGATGTTCCCGGTCATAGTCACACTATTGGCGCGTACAGAGAAACAGATTGAGCCACTAATTAGTCTCCCTTATTTTGTAACCCTTACTAAGAACCAGTTACACAGATGTAACTGTTGAGTAACTAACTAGTTGTCACCTTTAATGCTGTAACCGTTTTCCCCCTTTACTTCTGTAACCGTTACTGAGCAACCAGTTACACTTACAGAACCGTTATTGAACCCTGGGTAATTACTTGTCACCTTTACTATTGTTACCGTTACTTTTGTCCCCTTTACTTTTATATTCGTTAATGAATAGGGTGCAGGACCAAAGCCTCCCGTGGTCATAAAAATAACCCCGAAGCCTCCCAGACCCTTAAAAGTCCCTAATTACATAGCCTCCAAGCCCCCAGGCCAAAGCAGGTAGCAGTTCCAGTTTGGTGTTTATAATATTTGAGTGGAGTAGGTTAAACATCTTTTGCGTTTATGATTAATAACAAAGAAACACGGCTCTAATACCAAAAGAAAATTAACCTCTAATGCATAAATTTTAATTAGTGATTCTTATTCCAGTTCGTTTATCGTTACCCAGGGTGCACCGCGAAGAGGCGAACTGGCTTGCTCACCAAAGATTCCACATTTATCAGCTTCGTCATTATTTGTCATTTCCAACCTATATCATACAGTAATATGTATTTTCATCTTTAAAATAAGCGGTATTGTTCATTTTACATTTTACTTCCATGCATTTCCAGGTTTGATTCAATAAGAAATCGATTTCACGTATTCCATTCTTGACATTTTTCTAGCTTTGAAATTTTCTACTTGCTGTATCATGAGTTTCAAGTGTGGATAAGACCTTTCCTTTTTGTTATTTATTGAGGAGTTGATTGCAATTTTAATATCCAACTGTATTTACTTCAGTACCTCAAGAAATCTATATAGATCTGGGCTGCAGGAATGATTCATGAAGTTGACCACGAAGTTGAGCGCCCTTAAACCTACATTTCCCTTCCCTTCCTTTCCCTTCGTAGAACCGATTATTGTATTTGGTGTGGAAACTTTCGCAAGCGTTGGTAGTTCTGTCTATTGCAACTTAGTTCTGCCCACACGGAAGGAGGAAAGAGTTCATTTTCGTCGATGTAAGTTTCCACTAAATAGTCGCAAAACGTCTAGTTTTTTTCCGAGACAGGCATCGCTACCATAATGCCCTCAGCAAAACAGTCACAACCGTATCAGGATCCAGCATTGGCAAACCAAATATGTAGTTCAGAAATTTTCCGATTTTATTTTTGGAATAGTAGTCCTGTGCAAGTCCCAAATTTTGTATCTTTCACCACCAGCTCTGCGTTAGATGAAATTTATGGAAAAAATTGCGCATACCCATACGGTTCCACGGGAGGCTTCGGTCCTGCGCCCAATGAATAACCAATTACTTTCTGTCCCCATTTCTCATATAACCATTACTACGTAACTAATTACCTCTGGCCTCTTTACTTCTCTAACCTTCAGTAACTATTATTTACCGCCCCGTTCCTCTTGTAACCATTACTGAGAAAGCAGTTGCGTTTTGTCTCCGTCTGTGCAATCGTAATGGTCATCCCCAACGCACTAGGAAATTGCGTTTAATTAATATATATTACATTTACATGTACTCGTTTCTCATTTACCGTAAGGGCTGCAATTCTTTCTGTGCTCTTTTTTTACTTTCTCTACTCGTAAGTAGAGGAAGTATTGTATTCCACCCAAAAATTCGATGTCGATATTTCACCGGAAATATATGTTTTGAGACCTCCTAAACCCAAAAAAAGCATTTAGAGAAAAAGGTCCGTGTGTGTGTCTGTCTGTGTGTCTGTGGACAGCATAACTCAAAAACGAAAAGTAGGTTAAAAACCAAAGTTGGTATTTAAGTTTAATGTCTTTCAAGGATGCGACACGAAGATTTTTAAGAAAATAGCCCCACCCTAAACTACCCTTTAGATGGAAAATAAATCGAAAATTTTGATTTTCTTGAAAATCGATTAATCGATTTTGATTAAAATGTCATTTTTGAGATATTTTTTATGGCAAATGAAATGTATATCTTGAATTTTCTGGCTATAGCCCCTGTAGTCGTATTTACTCTGGACTACTTTTGCATAACTGGTAAACCGTTAGAGATAGACAAAATCTTACTGTACAAAAAATGTAGATCTTGCTAAAATACACAATTTATGTCTAAATAAATTTTCTTGTAGGGTGAACCATTTCGGAGATATTCCTTGTTATGTGTGTGAGTTTCGGAAAACTTAAAACTTTCGTGAAATGGAACATCGTTGTTCATTTTTTTATATGTTACGTGTACAAAGAGAACGGAATCTCAAAGCTTTAAAAGATTTGGCTATCGCACAAAGCCTACTGTATTCTAATATTCCCCATGTACCTACAAGGAAATAAGCAATAAGATAATTTGTACAAATGTTTCCTTAACTAACACGAAGAAGATATAGGAATAAGAGTTTGTAAGAATGGTTAGTACAAGAGTAGAGAAAGTCATGTGAGTGCAGCACATCATATTTTTTTTCAGCTTTAAGTTTCTAGAGAAGAGGGAGATAATGGGTGGATCTTCTTATCCTGCGGATTCGGAAGTAATACAACTCGAACATTTTACAGGCTATGCCTTTCCCTGCGTCTCCGTCGTATCGATTTCCTCCGAATGGGCTGCTATATACCTCGCCCCGTGACTCATGTTTCTCTAGTGCAGTTGTATACGCATAGGGCTTTTGCGGTAAAGATCCGGGGTTACACCATTGGGGTATGGTGGTATGCCCTCTTCTCAGGTTGTGTGGTTATGTTATAGAAAAACATATTTGTCACAGAATATACAAAAATTACTTATTCTGTGATTTGCCAAAGTAAAACCTTAATTATGTAAATCTCAATTATTAGAATTGTTGTACAATATGCTTTACTGTATATAGTACACTGGACAATAAATGTTAGTTATGCAAATGAAATTACCGGTATTCAATGTGTTTGTTTCGTGCTGAATACGAACATGACAATGAAATTTTTTTATTATTTTTATTTATTTATTATTATTTATTTTTTTTTATAATTTTAAAAATTACTTTAAGTAATAAGGTTTTCCCGTATACCTGGTAATATTAACCCAATGAACTGTCAGTGAAGATACTTATTTAGATAAACTTGAAAAGCATAATGTTAACTAAATATAAATTTTCATCTTAATTGTTGGAGCCGTTTCCGTGGCGAGACCTTTAATATCCTGGCTTGTTTGTTGAAATTGGCCCATTAACAGAAAAATTATGGCCAAAATAAGGTTTCGAATAATTGTGACTGTTACGCGTAGACTAAGATAGCTAAGTCAACTTTCTTTGGGCTTTCTGAAAGCTCTTGACGAGACCTTTAATATCCTGGCTTGTTGTTTGTTGAAATTGGCCCATTGGCAGAGAAATTATGGCCAAAATAAGGTTTCGACTAATTGTGACTGTTAGGCGTAAGATATCGTTTTTTCTTCAGAAATAACGCCTATTTAGATAAAATTAAAATGCAAAACCTTATCTCAATACAAAATTTGATCAAAATCGTTAGAACCGTTTCCAAAATGCGCGGAATACATTTATATACAAGAATTGCTCATTTAAATATACAAGATTAGACGAACCTGGCAATACTAACTAAAATTACTTTGTCACTTGCGGAATTGAAACGGCTGGACTTCGATGTACATTTGCGAGCTTATAATCATACCTATGACCGCCTCCGTAGCGCAGTTGGTAGCGCGCCTGTCTTTGGCACGGAGGACCTGGGTTCGACTCTCGGTACCGGCATGGGATTTTTCCCCGCTGGGAGGACCGGGGTGCACTCAGCCTCGGTAGGTCTCTGAGGGGCCAATTAGCCCCTAGCGTCCCTAAAGGGTCAAGTAGTCCCCTTACCGTCGGGGGAGTCGGCGTGCTGACCCCTGCCACCCCCACCCCAACCTGCACTCCCCCGTGGCCTTGGCTGCAGTTGGAGGACGCATTGGTCGGGGATGAGGATAATCTCTAATATAGAGACGCCCTAGGGACGCCCTACATAATCATACTTATTACGAATAGCATGTTTTCACGTTAGTTAGTACCCCTAAGTAGGCCTGGCACCGAAGGCATGATGCAGAGAGCACCCATCTCGCGAAAAACAATGGTGTACCGAAACCGAGTTCCAGTGCTTTCTGCAAAGACAATCACCTCACAGTACCTAGGCCAGTAAGTCGCGCAGTTAGGTATGAAGGAAAACGAACAGTATATATGGCAGGCGTTGTTCATTTCGCGGCGCAGTTACGACCATGCAAAAAACATCAGGTTAGTTTAAGTATAATTAACTGTAGGGGCCATGCAAAAATAATTTTTTTGCATTACTTTGTTTTCCTTAAATCATTCGCACGCTGTCACAAAGGTTTATAGAACAGCTATTGTACCAAATATGTGGGGCAAAGTTTGCGTCAATTTGCAGCCGAAATGAAATTGTTAAATTGTGATGCTAACGTCACTTTTACACAAATGTAACAATGCTATCTGCTCTATTCAAACAATTGCATGGTACTTTTGAATTTATTACACTGAAATCTTGTCTCCGAGCATAATCTTAAAAATATATCTGAGGAATTAGGTGGATAAAACATTTGTCCAAAATAACAAAATGACATGAAGTAGCTTATAAACCAAGGCACAAATCACTGTTCGCTCAAGAAATTTCTACAACCGAACTCACCATCTGTTGCAATAAACAACGACCCTTCTAGTTCATAAATCTGTCTCAACCTCCCTCCTCCAACGAGTGGTCACGTAAACCCGTGACCTTCGCAGCTCATACCACCACCATTCACATAGAACTCGATACTTAGCCATGGGTTATATTTTCAGAACTAGACCACTGCGATCATTTCAACCGTTATATTCGTAATTAGGAGCATATAACTGAACGACCTCTTTTAAATCCGTAACATTTTGACTGCTGTCCGATATTATATAATATACTTTTATATAAAATGACAAACATATGGCACTGACTGACATTTTACTTCCAATATAGTAGTACCCATCCCTTAACGACCAGATTCCAAGAAATTGTAAAACTGTCCCTCAACCTTCTTCCGCTTCGAATGACATGAACAGAGTACAGGGTCCAATCAATGGATTCGGGACACTTGTACTTAAGAGACAGTTACACTTAGTCACACTTAGTCTCAACCACCCTTATATCTGAGTAAAAACTAGTTCCTTGCTAATTACCTTGCTACCTGCCCAAGGACAACACTCAACCATCCCGAATTTGATAATCATTCTCCATTGCTAGGTAAAGAAATTTATTCTGGATATTATTACCATTATTACCATTATTACCATTATTATTATTATTACCATTATTATTATTATTATTATTATTATTATTATTATTATTATTATTATTATTATTATTATTATTATTATTATTATTATTATTATTATTATTATTATTATTATTATTATTATTATTATTATTATTATTATTATTATTATTATTATTATTATTACCGCCTCCGTAGCGCAGTGGTAGCGCGCCTGCCTGTGACGCGGAGGACCCGGGTTCGATCCCTGGTACCGGCATGGGATTTTTCCCCCGCTGGGAGGTCTGGTACGGGGTGCACTCAGCCTCGTTAGGTCCCTGAGGGGCCAATTGAGGAGCTATCCTGATAGAAAGGTAGCGTCCCTAAAAGGTCAAAGTAGTCGCCTTACGGTCGGGGGAGTCGGCGTGCTGACCCCCGCCACCCCCAACCTGCACTCCTCCGTGGCCTTGGCTGCGGCTGGAGGACGCAGCGGCCGGGCGATGAGGGTAACCTCTGAATAAGGGGAAGACGCCCTAGGGAAAATTATTATTATTACTATTATTATTATTACTATTACTATTATTACTATTACTATTATTACTATTACTATTATTACTATTACTATTATTACTATTACTATTATTACTATTACTATTATTACTATTACTATTATTACTATTACTATTATTACTATTACTATTATTACTATTACTATTATTACTATTACTATTATTACTATTACTATTATTACTATTACTATTATTACTATTACTATTATTACTATTACTATTATTATTATTATTATTATTATTATTATTATTATTATTATTATTATTATTATTATTATTATTATTACACTGGTCTGTGCCTTCCGCATGTTGTTTTTCTTTTCCTTCTTTCTTTTCTTTTTATCTTTAAACTGTATTAGAAATCAATCTCTCCCGTGGAAATGGTCATTTATATATTTTTATTAAGGGCATCTTTTTTTGTGTTCCAGTAGAACCGTCAAATTTTTTGTACATTATTTGTAAAACACTGTCGTGCTTGGTCCTTCAACATGAAAATATGTTTACTGTAGCTTTTGTACTGCCATTACTTTAAGGAAATGCATAAGATTTCCATTTTCCTCCAACTTTATCAATGCTTCATTAATTATTTGATCAGATTTTATTGCTGTTTCTTTATTTTATTTATTTTTCCCGCTTCAAGGTTGCGATCTTTTCTGCTACATGTATGAATACGGTATTCGGCATCTTCTCGAATGGTATTAACTAATATGTATACATTTGGACGTGCATTTGATATCAGCTGCCCAGGCTTCGATTCCAACCTTCAGGGACGTTGTTGGTCCTGTGTCATTTGCCTGAGCACTTCCATATAGATCTCAGAAGCAGCTCGTTCTCCTACCACTGCTCGACGAAAAAATCGTAGAAAAGCCGGAGCTTGGCATTTTCAGATGTGAAAATAACTTAACGAAAATAAACTTCAGTCTATCTCGGCTGAGTAAGTTGAACTAACAAACCCAGCTTCAGGTAAAAATAGGCGTGATTTCCCCCACTACCGCCTCCTAATTCACGCTCGACCTAAGCATTGATAGTTTCCCAGAATTGGAGTGCAACTGTCACTAAGTGCAAGTGTCACTGGCTCCTCTCAATATACTCTTAGTGAAAGGATTTGCTGTCTCAAGTCGGTTAAGTACATTCAGAGTGTCTAAAAGGTAGTGGGATGAGGAAGGCCGTTAAGGCACGAGAATCACTATAGGTATTTTATATGCAAAAGAGAAAAGAAAAGGCAAGAAATAGTTCTGGAGCAGTACGTAAACAATAGACAACGGTGAATACATACGCATAAACCAAACGACCAGCCAAATCGTACGTAAAAGCATATACGATGATACTGAACTATCATATGGAATTCTATTTGAGTTTGTGTGTTTCCTTCATCTTGTTGCAACAGATGTTCGAAGTGACGGTTTTGTCGGCGCATGCATTCCCGGAGTCTAACAATCATCGCCGATCCAATATAAGCGGTATGACTTTTACGGCACGCTAAGATGATGGTTCCTCAGGCTTTTGACGATTCATTGGTATCTGCCACTACAGGATATCTGGACAATAGGAAACGCCTAATAAGGCTAGATTGAACATGCTGTCCAGGCTTAGAGTTCTATACGGTCCGATCCACGGTTGTAAGTGGCACTGGGTGAGGCATTACATGACGGATCGAGTGAGTTGACGCCCTATCTTGCAGTAACACCTAGTGTCACAGAAAGTGGACGTAGCGATCTTCACTGAGTGGGTCAAAATAAAAGTAAACCGTACTATCAGCGGATTTCCCATTATATTGATGCCATCTCTCGAACCAACGGGCTTCAAAGTGTCCAAATAATGCACGCTGTGTCAACTTGGCCAGCTCTGTGGAATCCTGCTTCATCTGTGAATAAACGAGTCGACAAGAAGTTTGGATCTAATTCGGTTTTTGGTGTGATTCACCTAACGAACGTCAGTCTCCGTTTATGATCTAGCTGGCGCAGCTCTTGGTGTAACTGCCTATGGCAAGGATGGAAGTTGGCACTATTTTATTGGCTGGTATTGAAACGTCTGTGAACGTCCCTCGTGTTACATTGGGGGTGATGAATGGCAGAATCAATTATACGCTCCATTTTGCCTGGTCACGACAGAGTGACCTCTCTGTGATGGCTCGTGTATGTAGTGTTTCTGAAACTAAGGGGAATCGTAACCCGTAGGAATGCGAGATCTGCAGGAACTCTTTCCTGCTGACATTTCCCTTGCTACAGATAACGCGCCTGATGCCCTTTTTTGGTTCCGCTGCGCCTCCCCGTATAACAGCATATCCAGATGTCTATTCGGAAACATCATTCCACAGCAGGGTTGCCAACTCGTACGATAATTATGGGGCATACGATAATTTTAATATTTGTACGATGGTTGTCAACCCGTACGATAATTATGGGGATGCACGATAATTTGAATGTATGATAGTTCGATATCGGCGAAATATCATTTTCACTGGTTTTTCACTCCAGCGAAGTGAAACTAATTACAAATAACACTACTGTTGTCCTCATTGTCTGTCTTCACCCAATAGCTACTAAGCCTGCTACCCTTTATCCTCTTATTGCCAGTGTGCCCAGGTCTGATAATCTCAATGAAGAAGGCACTGTTCAGAAAATTGACGATCAATGTAGAAAACTCGGAATACGTGGTATTCCGTGTGAAATAAATGCATTATCAGAGGTTTCCTTGCCATACAGAAGCACTTCTTGTGAAAGCTTTTTTTTTTTTTTCCTTTTTTTTTTTTTTTTTTTTTCTAAACTGGGTTTAATAAAAACCAAAGTTAGAAACAGATTGGCACTAGATATGGAAAATCAACTCATTTTGTCGTCTCAACTTATGAAAGAACGTGGTAGATCTTAAAATCTGCAAGTCACCGAGAAGATGTTAAGGTTTACCTCAACAACAAATTTGTGCAATGCTGCAACGGTTGAGGAAGCTGAACTTTCAGATGAATAGTGCGAGAAACATAAGTGCTAAAGTTGTAATATTTGTTGAGGTCATCAATCTTGTAAGTGGATATAATAAACATCATTACTCTTATATTTTCATAAGTATTATACTGATATTTTTATTGTTGTAGCGTTTGCTTTATGATGTACGATAATTTTGAATCCAAATCTATAATTTTGAGTGGCTGGTACGATAATTTTACTTTCAAATGTTGGCAACCCTGTTCCACAGTGAGCATGGGCGAATGGAACTACGCAATTAAAGACATTTAATGTCTAGAATGTAGTACCGGACCTTCACTTTGACAATTTAGCGTGGAGTACATTAGGACCATTGCAGACGTATCGGACAGGTCACTTTGAGAGCAATAACATTTCCTAATCTGTAAAATACGGGTTTATTTACCAATCCACAGCATGAGAAGATTCACTCTCATTTTATGTCTACCTACGATAAACACATTTCTTCCGAGTAGATATTACGTTTAATTTATTTAGCTACGTACTTTTTGACATCCTAATCAATATATAGCATTTTGGAATATTTCAAATTTCACGGATGGAAATTTTTAGGAGGACGGAGAGAACTTCCGTTTCGAGAAGAAACAAATGTGAGTAGAAAGAGATAAACATTATACAATTAATATTTATTTTGCAGTGTTTGGGTATAAAATTGTCTACTAAGCAGTTGAAGCTCGCGTTAAAGAATCAACCACGTGGCACAATTTTCAATCCCAAATAATTAACTAATTATCTGTCATAAGTCGGGTTTATATAATCCAAAATGTATGAATAACCTACATACAACGGTCTAAACTCATCCAAGTTTCACAGAAACATACGCTTGAACTGACGCTCTTACTAAATACTTGTTAGAATCAGCTCAAATCATTCTTACAAAGTAGTTAAGTCTTACTGTGAATTCGAAGACTATGCAAAGCATAGCACAGACTATTCTCGGATACGTCGTAGCTACAGTGAGTGTAAAAAATGTTCGTACACATAGGAAAAATACTTAAGGGAATAGCAATAGAATGTTGGGATGAATATGTAAATACCTTAATCATTATTTATTTATGCCAACAAACACATTGTTGGTGTTTTTAAACACACAAACCGTGTGTGGGCAATGTTTGAGAGGTAGAACTGGAACTTAAAAACCACAGGGTCTGTGGTTCAAATCCCAGATGTGGTATTGAATTTTTAAGTTCCAGTTCTACCTCTCAAACCTTAATCATGTTCAGTAATGCATGTTTTATTTGATCATGTTTTATAACACAAAACATAAACAAATAATAATCGTCCCTTAATATAAACAAATCCTATTATTTTCCCGGGTTCAATTCCCGACAGGGGGGTAGGAATTTTTCTCCAGCCAGGATTATTCCTCATCCTTCCCTGAGTCTGGAAGTATGAGTGAAAGTGTGAATGTGTGTGTGTGTGTGTGTGTGTGTGTGTGTGTGTGTGTGTGTGTGTGTGTGTGTGTGTGTGTGTGTGTGTGTGTGAATTCAAAGTATAAAACCCCCAAAGATCGAAAAACCCAATGTAAACGTGTAACACCATTTGTCAATAGGCAAGGCCGCTGATATGAACTCCGCAGTTAAAGGCGGGATATAAATGTGGAACAATTAAAAAATCCTATTATTTCTCACAAAAAGTGATCGTACACCTACAATTTAGTAACGTTTTTATAAATAAATACCATCCTTAAATATTTTGTAGATTTTCTTTTGCTTTTACAACTGTCTCCAGTCTTCGTGGTATTGATTACACTAGCTCCGTTGTTGTATTTGGCTCAATCAAGTCCCGTTCTATCTAAAGCGCCTGTTTCAAGCCTTCTTTACTGAAAAAGGTGTGATTTCTAATTTTCTGCTTCAAAATAGACCACAGGTGTTCTATAGGGTTGATATCTGGTGACTGAGGTGGTGTATGGAGCTTCTTTGGCATGTTGTAAATCAGCCTCAAATGAGTATTTGCAGCTGTGTTTGAGGTCACTGTCTGCTGAAAAATAAAGTTGTTCTCAAGACCTAGTTTCTGAGCACTAGCATGAAGTTGCTGTTTTAAAATTTCATATACATTTTATGATAAATTCTTCCATCGATAAAGTGCAATCAAGCCACACCTGAAGCGCTCAGGCACCCCCAGACCACGTGCACCACCTTCGTGTTTTACTAGGGCACTAGATGTTTTGGATCCGTCGCCGTATTCATCTTTCGCTACACCATACATCTTACATAGGAACCAAAAATGTTAAACTTACTTTCGTCTGAAAAAAACACCCTTTTCCAGAAGTCTGGTGCTTCGCTCCGGTGCTCTTTTACGAAATTTAATCGCTTTATTTCATTTCTCTATTTACCCAGAACTTCCTCCGAGGTACTCGACCATGATATCAGCTTCTCGATAAACATTCCACACAATACTGGCTGAAACATTAATACCACGTCTTCCCAAACCTGCAGCCAACTTCACAGCACTGACTTTAGAGTCCTTTGTTATTTCCCGGAGGATATATCTTTCATCTTGCTCTGTCAGAAACTTTTGTCCGCCAGTTCTTGGCCTGTTTTGCACGGTTTTTAAAAGACAAAACCTATCAACTATTGCCTGCACAGTGGAATGAGGTCTTATCAACAAGTTGAAAAACTTGTCGCAGCGATTTGCATCGACTTTGCAGTTTAATTATTAGTTTTCTTGTTTCTTCGCTGGTTTCCCTGCGATTGTTCCCCAATTAAACTTTTCTGTGGTTTGTTTTCTATTTCCCGACGACTGGACCCGCTCCGTTTCTTATCGTTGCTATCCACAGGTAGGCAGACAAATGAATGTTTGCTTGTTCCGCCTTTGGCAGTTGTCTTCTCAAACAACTACCTCAGGTGTACAATCACTTTTTGTGCCTATTTCAAATATGTTTTGGTGCATTTTGTTTCATTTTTAAAGCTTCTACTCATCATATTGCGATTTTATTTGTGTACTTGCGAAAGGCAGCATTTCGTATTCACATTTTCTATGTCATTACACTTCTTGAAACCCATGATTTTTGTAAAACGCATTTTAATGCAAATTAATGTATGTGTAAGAACACTTTTTACAATCACTAAGTCACATGAAATCCTATCATGTCGATTCAAATTCTCGGTAAGTTCTTTTTACTTAAAGGGATCTGTGAATTTTTCAAAACCCAAAATGCTCTACAAAACTTTTTGGACCTTTTATTATGCTTTATGTCTGTATGAAATAGTGTGGCTGTCAATTTTGGCACAAACATACCAAGTCATTTCTGGATGTATGCGTTTTAAAACACAAATTTAAGCTATTTTATAAAAGATGCTCCTTGCGGCGCAACTGCCATAATTTCAAAACAAGTTTAAAAGTGTTCCTCATTGAGTTAGAAAACAAAGTTGCTAAGAAACACACTTTTAAAAAATATCGGATGTGTTGCACTCGCATGACTTTAAGAAACTAAAGGGCTATTAGAATGCACTTAACTTAACGCCACGGGACGTAACGTGAAGTAAGAAACTAAAGGGCTCTTAGGATGCACTTAACGCCACGGGATGTAACGTGAAGTAAGAAACTAAAGGGCTATTAGAATGCACTTAACGCCACGGGACGTAACGTGAAGTAAGAAACTAAAAGGGCTATTAGGATGCACTTAACGCCACGGGATGTAACGTGAAGTAAGAAACTAAAGGGCTATTAGGATGCACTTAACGCCACGGGATGTAACGTGAAGTAAGAAACTAAAGGGCTATTAGAATGCACTTAACTTAACGCCACGGGACGTAACGTGAAGTAAGAAACTAAAGGGCTATTAGGATGCACTTAACGCCACGGGACGTAACGTGAAGTAAGAAACTAAAAGGGCTATTAGGATGCACTTAACGCCACGGGATGTAACGTGAAGTAAGAAACTAAAGGGCTATTAGAATGCACTTAACGCCACGGGACGTAACGTGAAGTAAGAAACTAAAAGGGCTATTAGGATGCACTTAACGCCACGGGATGTAACGTGAAGTAAGAAACTAAAGGGCTATTAGGATGCACTTAACGCCACGGGATGTAACGTGAAGTAAGAAACTAAAGGGCTATTAGAATGCACTTAACGCCACGGGACGTAACGTGAAGTAAGAAACTAAAAGGGCTATTAGGATGCACTTAACGCCACGGGATGTAACGTGAAGTAAGAAACTAAAGGGCTATTAGGATGCACTTAACGCCACGGGACGTAACGTGAAGTAAGAAACTAAAGGGCTATTAGAATGCACTTAACTTAATGCCACAGGACGTAACATGAAGTAAGAAACTAAAGGGCTATTAGGATGCACTTAACGCCACGGGACGTAACGTGAAGTAAGAAACTAAAGGGCTATTAGAATGCACTTAACTTAACGCCACGGGACGTAACATGAAGTAAGAAACTAAAGGGCTATTAGGATGCACTTAACGCCACGGGACGTAACGTGAAGTAAGAAACTAAAGGGCTATTAGGATGCACTTAACTTAATGCCACAGGACGTAACATGAAGTAAGAAACTAAAGGGCTATTAGGATGCACTTAACGCCACGGGATGTAACGTGAAGTAAGAAACTAAAGGGCTATTAGGATGCACTTAACTTAATGCCACGGGACGTAACATGAAGTAAGAAACTAAAGGGCTATTAGGATGCACTTAACGCCACGGGACGTAACGTGAAGTAAGAAACTAAAGGGCTATTAGAATGCACTTAACTTAATGCCACAGGACGTAACATGAAGTAAGAAACTAAAGGGCTATTAGGATGCACTTAACGCCACGGGACGTAACGTGAAGTAAGAAACTAAAGGGCTATTAGGATGCACTTAACGCCACGGGATGTAACGTGAAGTAAGAAACTAAAGGGCTGTTAGGATGCACTTAACGCCACGGGATGTAACGTGAAGTAAGAAATTAAAGGGCTATTAGGATGCACTTAACGCCACGGGACGTAACGTGCAGTAAGAAACTAAAGGGCTATTAGGATGCACTTAACGCCACGGGATGTAACGTGAAGTAAGAAACTAAAGGGCTGTTAGGATGCACTTAACGCCACGGGACGTAACGTGAAGTAAGAAACTAAAGGGCTATTAGAATGCACTTAACTTAACGCCACGGGACGTAACGTGAAGTAAGAAACTAAAGGGCTATTAGGATGCACTTAACTTAATGCCACGGGACGTAACGTGAAGTAAGAAACTAAAGGGCTATTAGGATGCACTTAACTCAACGCCACGGGACGTAACGTGAAGTAAGAAACTAAAGGGCTATTAGGATGCACTTAACGCCACGGGACGTAACGTGAAGTAAGAAACTAAAGGGCTATTAGGATGCACTTAACGCCACGGGATGTAACGTGAAGTAAGAAACTAAAGGGCTATTAGGATGCACTTAACGCCACGGGATGTAACGTGAAGTAAGAAACTAAAGGGCTGTTAGGATGCACTTAACGCCACGGGACGTAACGTGAAGTAAGAAATTAAAGGGCTATTAGGATGCACTTAACGCCACGGGACGTAACGTGAAGTAAGAAACTAAAAGGGCTATTAGGATGCACTTAACGTAATGGGAATGAGTTTGATTGGTTATTCTTCTACTCGCAGATATGGCGGATATTGGAAGCAACTCTCTTTTTCTAATTAGAGGTTATGTTTTCCGAAAAACGAAAACAAAGAGAATACGAAAATGTGAAGTAAAAGCATTTTAAACGGCGAATAAAGCAGTGATTAGATGACCATAATTCACTTTCGGAGCTAAACAAAAGAAACAGAATAAGGGCTTTAGTGCAGATAGTTACATAGAGAAGCACAATTTATTCCTGCATGGCAGTACCTGCCGATTGGTTCAAAGTCACGTGACCTCCAAACTTGACATAACGTGAAGGAAAAGTTAGGCATTGACAAATATTACGTTAAGTAGATCCTAAATAGCTCCATTTAATAGAATGTGTTAGACTTTCACGTTACGTCCCGTAGCGTTAAGTCACGTTACGTTACGCTCATGGTAATCCCGGTACTAGTCGCGGCGCGGTCCGGTCAGATCTCGGATTCAGTCTGACTCAAGACTGAGGAAACGTTATAGTTTACCACCCGCCCAGGGCCCTTTCAGCTCAACGTTACCTATTAAAAAAAAACTACATAATTCAGTTATGATGTGCGTATACAGAGAATGTGTACTATAAATTGCAATCGTTCAAGCAGATGGATATCTCGATGTGCACATTACAATACTTTATAAACTATTACCACTATTATTATTTATTTATGCCAACAAACTTACTGTTGGTGTTTTTAAACACACAAGCCGTGTGTGGGCAAAGTTTGAGAGGTAGAACTGGAACTTTGATGTGAGACTGCCTTTGTGGTTTACCAGGAAAAATGCGAACTGGTTTGAGAATTTAATGCCATTCTGGCAGTTTGTCACAATAGCTCAGTGGCAGAGCAGCCGCCCGGTAAGCGGAAGGTCTGTGGTTCAAATCCCAGTTGTGGCATTGAATTTTTAAGTTCCAGTTCTACCTCTCAAATATTACCACTATTGTTTAAAAAAATCTTTCAAGAACAGAGGCATAAGTCAACAACGCACTTTCCTTTTTATACATTTTGCCAAAACTTGACAAACTTCTAAGGGAACCACTCTCCTTTGCCGCTGGGTTGTAATCATTAGCCAACAATTAACAGGGCGAGAGACAATATAGCCGTCCTGTGGTTCCTTTATATTTTTAAACCGTAAATCTTGTAAAATCCATGCCTCAAAGTAATGCCCTCTTTGGCAGCGGAGTGGGCAGAGTTATGTTTTACAAAAACAATAAGTGGGTGAGAAGTCACCCTTGACAGGAAAGGTTGGCACCGTTCAGTGCACTGCGCACATTTACGTAAGTCTGTCGCGAATGCGTTGCTGCGTTATTGGTATGGTGTTACTTTTTTCTGGTGGTATTTAAATTCCAAGAAGTTACGGGAGACTGCAGACGAATGTTGAATGTTAACTGGAAGAACTCAAGGCCGAAACACACTTGTTTAGCTATCAGTGAAAGAATTGATCAAAATAAATGTTTTATATTAAATGTTTACTCACATTCACTTTAAGGGACACTGGGAGTGAAATTTTGGTCAAAATTGTCAAAAAGTCGAAAATTGTTTTTTTACCTTAAAATGTTCCTGGAACACCTGTGCATTTGGATCAGCTAACATTTTTCATACCCCCCACTCCATGTGGTCATTACGGCCCTTTCAAATAGCGCTCTTCCCTTAACGTACACAGAGTGCTCCTATATAAAAGCCTGTTTTTCTCAAAACTACATTTCTGCACATTCCAAAAGAAGGTCGCGCCTGAGTTTTGCTTCAAATTCAATGAAAATTTCCAAAAGTATTCATAAATAGCAGCTCAACAAAACTATGATTCAATATTGATGTTATCATTAACATGAATTCCAAAAACATTTTTTTTTGTATGAAAAAAATCAATACTTTTTAAGATTAAATTTTCTTTGTTATTAAAAAAATATGTACAGCATAATCAGCAAACGTATTTGAAATATCTCTTCATACAATTGTTACCCATGTTTTAGAGTATCAGTTCTGCCAATATAAATGAATTTTGAAAATGTGCCTATTAAATTCATAAAATAATCTATATATCCTAAACGAATTATCCAATTTTAATGAAATTTGGTGTACCTCCTATTCTCATATAAATATAAACATAGAAAAAGTTTCAGAAAAATCTATCAAGAAATGTGGAACTTTCAAATTTCACTCCCAGTGTCCCTTAAAGAAATAAAAAGTTAAAGGGGGTTTATAGCTACAAGGTATAAAAAACTTCGTGCTGGTGTATTAACTGCTTTATTTTAAACCAGATTGTTCAAACAGTTTATGAGATATCGTCATCAAAATGTATCCGTCCAGCGTAACTCAAGCTACCATAGGTAATATGGTTGTAAGTTCACAGTCATGAAGTGAAGGGGTCTTTACTAATGGAACTAAATGATCTTAATTTGCAAGTAAAACATGTTTCGTACATTTACTACAAATAGTAAAGCGTTGGGAGCAGACAGATCGTTATATCGTTTCGAATAATAGTAATTTGCTACTTCTTGAGTAAAAACAAAAGAAACCTCTTTGAGAAACTAGAAGCCAGTGACAGTCTCAAAAATCTCACAGGAACTTAGTCTCACTGACTCATCGACACCCCAGTAATGAAATAAAGCCCCGAATTATTTATTTTAATGCTTAATTTCAGGATCAGATACAACACCCTATTACCAAACACCTGCTTTAAAAGCTGGAGGACTGACACCTTGCACACTCCACACAACTGGGATCATCGTAAGCATACGCACATCACAGAATGCCAACATTCACAATACTCACAGTTTACCTACGTAACAAATATTGCTACACGTAACTTGTGTAAACTTAAATATAAAGAAGCATGGGTAAGCGCTATTTTAGGTTTGTAACTTACCAGACTGGTGGACAGGGAAGGTGCTGATTGGCCCAACACTGAGCTGTGCATGCGCACCAAATTGGACATCTCGTCCGGCCCTGGAAAACAAGGATAATCATTAGTAAGTGCGGCATATTCATCGTAGCAATTTCAAAGTAATACAAGCAGGTCACTCATCGTAGAGAGCTCTACAGAAATCCTGTAAATACAAATACATGTAGCGTCACTCTCAGCCGTTGTATGTACCAAACTGATGACGTGAGAAAGAGAACCTCAAAGAGTTTACTGTGTAGCTAACAACACGAGTTCACCACATGTTAATACAACAACGTGGTAAACAAAAGAGGGATATTGCTAATGAAAGCATTATCAACAGATTGTTTTTGTTTCTGATGCACGATATTAACAAAATACAATTCCTTCAGCCGTTCTGATGATGACGTCGAAAACTTCTACGTACACATTAGGAAAGTCTAAAAAAAGACTGAAATCGCTTCCCACTGTTTAGTTTCTTCTCAAGTTGCCTTCGTTCATAAGACTGAAATACACTTTCCAAAAAAATCACCCAAATGGATCGTATTTTCGGGTTGCAACAGAGTCTTACTTTCACTGGAATGCTCCCGCTGAGATCAGATTTTGATCAACTTATGTAGTATTCCTCTCATTCCACAAGTTTACAGCAGTCACTCATGGTCGTGAAGGAGCCGTTTTCAAATTCAGACATATTGGCACCATGATGGCTATAGGAAGGATTTGAAATTTGCTTTTAAGATGTTCTATCATTTATTTGCTGTTCTTGATTGTTTCTACCAACGGGCCAAAAGCCAGAAAATCTCCCTCTACGTAACAGAAACACAAACCAGAGCAATATTACGATCATATAATAATGAACCATGAAGTGATCAAAGCGACTAAGCACTTCATATACGGTGACTCACGAAAGTATTCCTCTACACAAAAGTAGCTAACTTGATGCAGGTAGTTTTCGTTTTGAATATGTAGTAAGAACTAACGTTTCAGTCAGTGGCGGACGCAGGATTTGTTTTCTGGGGGGGATCTGATGAGGTGATACAATTAGAACATCTTGAAATGTCATCGGATGCATATTATATATAATATTAGATAATTGTCTTACAGAGTTATACAATTACATTTAAAGAAGAACCGATGAGGCCTCTTACACATTTTACCCAGTACTTCTTGAGTTTTAATTTCCAAAGTTTTGTGTATATACATTAACGTTAGTCCGTACAGCCTGTCTGCTCCCATGGTGCCCCCAAATAGGACTTTAGATACCGTAATGTTGAGAACGAAAATTCTGGTGTTGCTGTAGTCAGGGGTATATCCTCCTCAACAACTTTACCGAAGGGCCCTGGCTCCTCCAACATTCTAAGATAGGTCTCTCATTAAACAAATAAAAGTATTCACATAGACCGAACGGAGTTGCAAAGATTACCTTTAGTTCAATTGCAGAGTTCAACTGTTAAACAAAAGCAACATCTGATCAGAATCAGAGCACACAAATACTGAACTACTCTTTTATTGACACATCCGTAGTTTCATCCGTTATTATGGAAACAGGGTTTGCAGCGATAACATCTGCAATCGGTTTTCGAAGTATAGTGTGATACAAAATGTAGTTCATTTTGAACGTCATGAAAAATCCACTGATTGTAATCGCGTTACATTCATGTTTCGAGTTCATGATCATCCTTGCATCTAAGTAGCAAGTTTTTAAATTACTTTTGTCATTTGTGTGGACAGAGATCGAAATTCCTTGTATTCACCTAAACGCTGTTGCTGTCATCCATTGTCATCGTTTAGAAGCTATTAGCTGAGATTCTAATTCAGTGATAGATTTGTAAGCAGGATGAGCTTTTTAGTAGTGCTTATACGCCTGTTGTTACTGCACACGGCACCACAGGCGGTGGGTACTGGTGATACAAAGTTAAATGATAATTGGGAAAGAAAATTTAGGAAGGGCACGTTTAAGGCCTAAGTTTAGGGTACCACTCCGGCATTTGCCAGTGAACCACAGACTTCTCGTTCACGACTCCACGTCTTAACGACCTCGGTCACCCGTGTCGACCTTCGCCGGCAAACAGTAAGGTACTATAGGCCTCTGACGAGAAAACGTTTGAGGAGTATTCTGCTCTGGAAGGGAAAGGGGAGACTGCATCACACCTCTCACAAGAATGTGGCTATAAGGAATGTGTTTCACATCAACAACTCCAGCGTTTTCTGAGAAAGATTACGGCTAGAGTTTCAACATATCAACAATGGTCTCTTAAAAAACGTTCGCCCTAACAATACGTTGCGCGTCCACGTTCCCGTGAGGCACAGTATGACTCAACAGTCCTATGGCTGACACAAAATTTAATGGCAGGTGCCAGGAGGAGCTGGACTGCACAAAATCCAATCAGAGGCTTGCCAGGCCTTGCGGTATTGTATAGTTAAACACGCTGTGAAATCGCGATGTAAAACCGGTGATATAAATATCATTAGCGTGTATTTGTACGACAGGAAAGAGAATAGTAATGGTCAGCTAGCAGCCGCCATTAAATTTTGTGTATACCATACCATTATTATTCTTCAAACTTTAAATTTATAAAACATGTATGTAATTTTAGGACAAAGGAAGGTACCTATCTAATTATATATATATATAATTTTTACTTTGTTAATTGCATTTACTATTTTATTAATACCCGAATTTATTAGGCAAGCCTGCTACCCCAAAATGTATAACAAACCGGCGTCTATGGTAATTATGATATACTTTCCAATCTCTATAAGCACTGAAAAGTGTCTCCGTAACCACTCATTTGGATACCGATGTCACTCAACAAAAACGCCAAGCTTTATAGTAAATACTTATCTGTAAATGTAGTGATATGAGTTATATTATGATCCTCACACTTTAGGAATCACAGTGCTACTAGAAGTCACCTCAGCTGATAAATGACTGCGTTATCTGAACTCTTTAGGCAGCTTATTTCTGCTTTTTCAGCGTTTATCTCAAGATATGGGAAGTGTTGCCTGTTCTATACGCAGATACTGTAGGACTTACGCGAATCTCTACCCCAAAGCAGCATGGCCAGTTTTATTTCACCGACTATGTACTTGGATTTAAGTAGACGAACTGCTGTATTTCACCAATAAATTTGATGCCGAGATTTTACTGGAAGTACGTGTTTTGAGGCCCACTAAACACAAAGGAAAGCATTTTATGAAAAAGGTCGATGTATGCGTGTTGCCGCTGTATTTCATGGAGTGGATTGCCACGCGTTTGGGCAACATATTTGAAGCGATTTAATTTAAAGACGATGATTGCCACGCACTTGGGCAAGCCATTTGGTGCGGTATTTTAAGATGATTCTCGATTGGTTTATTTCGTCTTCTTAACTCGCTTTGCTGCGAGATATTTTTGTATGCCTCGACTATCAGTCGGTAGAGCAATGAAGATTCGCTTACTAACTCGAGTCTCAGTTACAGAATAAAGCATTCGCTAAACTCTATTTAAATGTACTGGTATTTATTCGCACTTTTTTTTTTACTTATTACAATCAATATGCCTTCATATAATTTCGTCGCGTGCCTTATAGCTTCATATTCCTTTGACACGTCCGAAGTAATTTATTTTGTAATTTCTCAAGACGCTACTGAGAGACAATGCCTATCTCAGGGGTACTCAACAAGTGAGCACACCCCCCCCCCCCCACTAACCAAGGCAAGCAGAACCAGACCTAATAGTCATTAAAAAATTATTTTGTTATTTAACGACGCTGTCAATTGCTAGGATAACATCAGCGTCGCCGGTGTGCCGGAATTTCGTCCCGCAGGAGTTCTTTTGCATGCCAGTAAATCTACCAACATGTTCTATCGTTAGCTTTGAATTGTATATATTTTTTTAAATGAGGTGCTAGAAAATCTGATAGACCAAATCTTACAAATGTAGTTCTTGCTAAAACACACAATTTAGGTCCAAGTGAATTTTTTGTAGAGTGAACCATTTCGGAGACATTCCTTGTTATTTGTGTGAGCTTTGGAAAACACTTTCGTCAAATGAAACATCGTGATTCATTTTTTATATCTTATCCGTGCAAAGAGAACGGAATCTCAAACTTTAAAAGATTTGACTATCGCTCAAAGCCTACTGTATTCCCATATTCCCCTTGCACCTACAAGGAAATAAACTACGATAGGGGAAGGACAGGGGAAGACAGGTAACGCTGCTGTGACGTCAGCCCACTCAGCACACTTGCTCCCAGAGCAAGCCAGTTGAACGTGTGACGTCACAGCGGGCAAGAGGAAATAGGATACGGGACATCGTAATCTTAATGCTGACTGTTTCAATTACGGAATAGTCACAAATTATAAATAATTACATTTCGGCTTTATGCCACACATATAAATTCTAGTTTATGTGAACAGTCATGTTATAACGCAAATAGAACAGAAATTATAACTATGTTGCCTGAGCTAGAGTAGAGCTATAGAGAATTTCCGACATTCGCCGTTTCGCTTTTCTTTAACTAGTTTGTCAATGTTAGGACGTAATGTACGGCACATTTGTAACCGAAGACTGCATGTAGATTGTGATCTGACAATATGCTTCGGGATTTTGACTTAGAAGGGTTCATAATAGAAAAGAATTGTTCGCACACATACGTGGAACCAAACATACATAATACCCGTGCAACAAGGGCATATAACCTCAGAAATCTGGTTTAAGGAACATTCTTATAAAAATCAGCCAAGTCTTCCTTGTGTTTATATTTGTCCTTCAGCAAATCGTCGCAATTTATCAATTCAATTTGCAACCTGCTAGAAACATTGTTAACATCCAATGAATACGGGGTCGCAAAGATCTGAAACGTAGTTGACAATGTTTCTACATCTTGAAGCCTGGTCTCAAACTGGTGTGAAACACGGAGAACTGGACACATGCGCCGCTGATCTAGGCAGCCTAGCAATACACTGCTCTCGCCTGACGTCACACGAAAGTGCAAGCTGACTCTTCGTTTAAATACGTCACACGGCTCGAAGTTGTCTTCCCCTGCCTTAGGACAATGGTGTAATCATCGCTTGTCATCCATTTGTTAGAAGCACCCATGAAATAGTAGTAACACAGCGTACACGTGAACACAGTTATGGGCGATTGCAAATTGCACTGAAGGTCTCTAATCCACTATGTGTACTGCACTGAACCATTTAAGTTACACATGGTAAATAGCACTGCTTATTTTTGTACTTTCCGTGTAAGCTGCACTGGAACATTATAGCTCGGGATACAGATTGCACTGACGAAGCTTGTTGGATGTTTTTGTACCTTGACTGACTCTTCTTTACTTCACTTTGAAAAATAATAGCAGGTGCTCTTAACGAATGCTAAGCGATCAACTTGACCCTGTTCATATTTACTGATTTGCTTCTCATTGCAGTGATGTTTATTTATTGTGAAAGAATCTTTCCTGTGTGTGATTTTTTGGAGCTGTTTATTTTTATATACACCTCGCTCTGATAAGACGTTAGCTCTTCCGCGAATACATATAAAGATGGATGACGGGAACTAAACCTCGCACTGAAATGCGAATGAAAATATTCGCATGCATTCTAGCAGGCAATATTCGCCGCGACATCTGGTGATGAGTATTGAGCACAGCCCAGAAAACTGCCCAAAAATAGTAATGGTAATCAGTGCTATTTACACATATTAAACTCAGTACTGCAGTGCAGTTAACAATTTGTATTTGGTGCAATTCACAAACTCCGTCATTTTCAGTGCAATTTACCCCGGTGCAATTTTACATTTTTCAGTGCAAATTACTACCGCCCACAGTTATCGGGAGGTCGGTGCCGGGCAGTCGCAACGGTAAACAGCAAGGGCGTAGCGTCAATGGATGCGGGTGACGTTTTGCATATCCTGCCAGATTTTTCTGTAATTTTAATATTAACCAGTTGGTGAATTATCAAGTTCTATGAAAGCTACAAAAATTGTGAAAAAATATTTTTTCGAAGTTAATAATTTTTATTTAATAAGCCAAAGCATTACAAGATTTTCTGTTCAACATTCCTTTGAGAGTACTTATCTACAATAGAATAATATTTAAAACAACCAAAAGTTTGAAATCTTCACCATATGGAGCATTTCAGGTACACTGCCCAAAAATAGCTAGAAATGATAATAAATTTAAAGTTGTTAAAGACATTGAAATGAAAACTTGAATGTACATTATTCCTTGCATGTATTATGTCTCATGAGTTTGAACAAAATCTGCTATAATTGTAGAATTTAGATATTTCACCTAAGCGTAACCTTAACATGAGTTCAAAGTGCATACCCAAGTCCGCACACTACGCTACGCTACTTTTCCAGTAGAAAAGTAATAAAATATACTCTTAGACATGTGAATTCATGTACCTTTTTCTCAGAAAGTAGGTATGAGAAGTAGAGAGCTGAAATTTCTCAGTACTTTAATTAATTAATTCTGACAACGAGTGCATTGTGGAATGTTAGTAGATTTTCTTCTGGGTTCTAACTTTATCACTGTGTAGCAGACGGGTAAGATTTTCCTCCAACGTTCAACTGCACAGAGCAGCATTAACATCGGAAGCGCTATCGCCAGATAACCAGAATCTTCTGAAATTTTCTCCATCTCGAAGGTTCTGAAACTGTATAGAAATTTCCAGTGACTATATAAGCGAGCGGTCTCGCAAATTGGCCACTGAGTGGGTGAGCGAGTCAGTCTCGCGAGTGAACGAATACGTTTTTGGTGCAACGAAACTACAGTTTAACTAAGTAATGGCTAGGCGGCGGATTCTTAGGTAAATAAATCTTTTTTTCTGCAAACACACACATGCCTACAAAATGGGCAAAACTCTGCATAAAGGATCATGAGCATAAATATGAAATCTTATTTCACATAGTACATGGCGGCGCCGTGGCCGAGCGGTTAGCGCGCTCGCCTACCACCTAGGCGGCCCGGGTTCGATCCCAGGGACCCACATGTGGTATTCGTGGTGGACGAAGCGGCGTCAGGGCGGGTTTTCTCCGGGTGCTCCGGTTTCCCCCGCCATCTCATTCCACCGGTGTTCCATCTTCATTCCATGTGTGATCAGTGTCACCGCCTGCGGTGCCGTAGTAGTAAAAGCGGGCGTTAAACACTACAACAACAACATAGTACATGTTTCTACGTCTTGAAGCCTGGTCTCAAACTGGTGTGAAACACGGGGAACTGGACACATGCGCCGCTGATCTAGGCAGCCTAGCAATACACTGCTCTCGCCTGACCTTGAAGGAAAAATATGTAAATGCATGTTTTCAGATAGCCTCCCATAAATACATAAATACATAAATTTGAATTAATATGTAATTTTTTCTATTATTTATTCTGCATAATTTTAAATTTGTACTATTATTATACCATATATTTACGAATGACTTGTATTGCATCACAAGTACATATTCACCATATTGTGGTGCCTGCCTAAGGCACTAAGTAAATAGAATAGATTAATCAGGCCATTATAAACAAACGTGCTGGCACCCTGGTTCTTCCTAATCTGCTATCTGTATATTATATTTCATGTATGTTTATACTGCGCTTGCGATAAACAGTGTGAATGATGCATACAGACCGGTAGCGCGTTCCTTCTTCAGTTCTTTTGGAGAGGTGTTCCTGGAACCAGTGCGTCTTGAAAACTTGCCGAAAGTTAAATTGTGCTAAATTGTGTCTTCAGCAATACGCAGGCGAAATTAAAAAACACATTTGCCACGGATAATTTGTTTTGCCAACCACGTGGAAAAGCAGTAAGTATGGATTTTATATGGAAATAATATTTCTGCTGTGGCTCGTGTGAATTCAGGACAGTTATTGATAGGTCAACTGGCTTCTTCAAGTGTACTATCGAAGTGTTCCAATATTATTTACGTATATTTATGGAGAGCATTTTTGCAGCCAACATCCCACTCAAAAAACTAGATAATGTTCAACATAGGAATTTGACTAAGTTTCAGAAAAATAGGAAATGATGTCGGTGTAATAAAAATGACAAGATAGTGAGTAGTGGCGTGTAAAGAACTATCGGCAGGAGTCCATCTATTGCGTCAAGCTTCCATGAACTTAAATATTCTCTCTTGATCAATAATTAACGCATTAAGGGGATACGGTAGTCTAAACATACAGATATTACACCTTAGTGAGTTAAATTAGGTTAAATTACCACTACTTTTAAATTACTCATTGGTTTTTCCTGAAATGTATGAATTATTCTATAAATAATGGCAATTATTTCAAGTTGTTAGTTTCAGTGATAGCTTATGCGGTTAAATCTATAAACAGTATTTCATCCAGTAGAAAAATAATAAAATATACTCTTAAACACGTGAACTCATGTACCTTTTTCTCAGAAAGTAGGTATGAGAGGTAGAGAGCTGAATTTTTTCAGTACTTTAATTAATTCAGACGAGTGCATTGTGGAATGTTAGTACATTTTCTTCTGGGTTCTAACTTTATCACTGTATAGCAGACAGTAAGATTCAGGATAGATTTTCCTCCAACGTTCAACTGCAGAGAGCAGAGTGGCTGTTTATTTTTGCCTAGTAACCTTGTTACTTTACGAACAGGGTAGTTTAGTTCTTGTAACGCCTCTGAAATCTCTTCATTACTGAGGGAATGGGGCAAGTTCCGAATTATGACAGAAAACATTTTGTCTTGAAGGTCCCTGTACATGAAATAGATTTGATTGATGGAGTCAAAATATACTCTGAGAACTTCAAAATCGTTTATTTCAGGAGTGAAAACTTTTATAGTTTTGCCCCCTTGGTGCAGTATGGAACTTTGATTTCAAATGACCGCGTATGCTATGGGTAAGCAGCTGATCATTTTCAATTCCGTATAGGCATATCGGTGGTATTTTATCTTTGGCAGGTTCAGAATAGTCAGTGATTTATTATCATCTGCACTATCTGTCAATATAGCATACGTATTTCGTGTAGGAATGGCAGAAATATATGTATTTATTGCACTGTTACCCATGTGCGATGAGGTGCTTGTTGAGGGCGCTGAAAATGCACAAAACGCACTGTTTGCGTTTTCCCACTCGAAGATTTGCTAACCTGGCATATTGGTTATTTAGAATGCTCGACAGTCTTCGCTTTTGAAGTTTGATCGTCAGCTGCTTTTCGTACTTTCGAACGTTTCCTAGTTTTGTTGCTAGCATTAATAAAAGATTTGTTCATGCTGAAATTTGTGGAATTAACAAAAGTACATTACCTACATTTTCTGTTCATAAATCACCTTGCTCCATTGAGTCCACGTCAAATCGCACACCCGTAAAACACAACTTTTTCGTAGGAGGTTGCAATTTTTTTTTATGAATAATAGGCATCAAATAAGGAGACACGTAGTTTTAGATTTTCGTATTTTTATATTATTTGCTTAGTTATTAGAAATTAAGAAATTTCTGCGCGCACCGTAATATAAAATCACTTGTTACTCTAAGGCCATATAGAGTTGGGAGTTTGGCGCACTGGAAAGGTTAAATACAACACTTTTAACAGCGTTCGACCAATCATTACTACATATAAATGTTGAACTGTTTTTTATATATTTTTTAAAACCAAAAATATAATTTAAGCCGATGTTTTAAAAATCTAAAAAATACGCACGTATTCCCTGACATTTCACCTACAAAATAAGACATTAAAAACTATGGAGCGTGCATAAGTACATTTGTTACATTTTTTTTTTTCTGGAAGGCTGCAAGCGCTCACGGACGACATGAAGTGGAGATCCATGTTTGTAAACACTTGAGCAAGTGCTATCCGCTCCAGCTGCGAGCAAAGGATGTTTATTGTAACTACACCTCTTTATCAGTTCCAGAGAGTGCCCTTATAAACAATTCTGATGAAACACTAACCAGTTACCAATTTAATTTCGGTGGAAGAAAGTCGTGTAATTAAAGCTTGTTGTGTAAATTTACATGAGTGGCAGTGAACATCGCATTAAGATACACAAAACTTTAAATCCTTTTAATCTTCCTAAACAGTCTTAAGAAAACTAATGTAAGATACTTCAGTCGCGATTTATTGACAAAACGAAATTTAACGGAGTCTCCGGATGTGCGAATATGTAATACATGCCGCATAAAAATGTATAAACTTCATTCTACGTCAAATGAACCGTTATCTGAATCCTCTGGTTCTTGTGATGATAAACATACATCAAGTGAATGCCATGCAAACGAAGAAAATGAAAATTCCGTTTCTTCTTCAGCTAGTTCTGTGTCTGTGAAAGATGTTGATAATATTGAGGATATTAATAAGAGTTTAGTTTCAATAGATGAATCTCCTGTCAAAAAGAAGAAAAAGAAAATTAATAGAAAAGCGATATCCCCGAGGAAAGCTCCAGAAAGTGATATGCTCCCTAGCAAAGAAAGTTTTTCATGTTTAGGATAATGCAGCAACTTCCACTGAAAAATCGGAAAGTAATGATATTACAAAATTAATTGAATTCTTCCACACAACAGATGATAAAACATTAAAAGTTAAAATTTTTACAATTTTTGAAGCCAAAGATCAAGTAATTTGTTTGATTACAATCGGTGGTATGATTGATCGAAGGTTGAGGAGCGCGTGACTTTTGGGACATTTCAAAAATTAATATCTGCCAAAATATTTTTTATAAAGCGAAGAAACACAAGTCAAATGTATTTTGTTCCAAAACAAGTAAAAAAATTTTCAAGAAAATCTGAGATATTAAGGTCAATTTTTTACCATATTTTGTGCGATTTGACGTGGAATGACTCCATTTAGACGCTCGTGTGTGTCCAGAACCCAAGTTTCCACGACAGTCGCACAATTCAACTCATAACCACGCAAATACATTAAAGTAATGCTTTATAACATTTATGATGACTTGGCAAGTCTACGCGCACTTTTTAATAAAGATACCAACACACCGAGCAAGTACACGGATCCATTGCTATAAAATATGTAGCTTGTAACGAAGATCGCTTGAATCCAATCGTGGTCATCTTCGCTCTAACATGTTTTAAGAGTGAATTTTATTATTTTTCTGCTGGATGAACTAATTTTACGTACTCGACGACATTAGCAATCACAGCAAATAACCACTTGAAATAATTTTCATGATTTATAGAATAATTCATAAAAATCTCAGGTAAAACCATTGATAACTTTAAGAGCAGAAGTAATTTAACTAATTAAAGTGTAATGTCTGTATGTTAGACAATCTCGTCCCGTAAAGCTTAAATGGTCTTGCACTTTACAGGTAATGTTAGTTACGAATATTCATCAATAATTCATAATTTTGCTCCCAAACATGCAGCGATTTACAAACTGGCCATTTGTCCAGAAGGCCAATTTTCGAGGAGCAGGAGAATTTAAGGCGAGAAAAACAGAAGGGGGAACATCGAGGCATTAGAAAAATAAGTTTTTAAAGGTATGGCAATGATTTGATTTTCGCAAGTACATGTCGAATCCTACAACTTAAAGCACGATAAAGCTATACCATCAACTAACTTTGCTAAGAAAAAATCAAGGAAAACCTCTAATCTAATGTAAAGGATTACGTGTAGAGCTTTCCAAATGCTTTAAGCACTGAATAAGTCCTAAAATATTTTCAACCCAAGTTTGATTCAAATTAGCACTCCCATGTTACCTGCAGTTTTTGCAGTTAAAGAATTAATATTTTAGTTTCACACTTCATACTACCTATTAGTTCTATACTTCGATTGTACCTACAAAAGTGTTCTATTCTAAGGGTGTTTAAGTGTTTAAAATAAAGTATTTGGCAAAGTGACAATTTGCTTTAGATTTTGTTTCTCTTTTTTTTTAGTAGCCACGTCAAACTGTAACCACCATGAATTAAATAAGAGGAAAAGAGACAGTCTGTCTCTTTAAAAAACCTTAGTATATCAAGTGCTAATTTAAATATGATAAAAAATTAAGCATGAATTTTAAAATGGAAGTTGGGGGGGGGGTGAAATCCGCTCGAAATCGGGGCCTGCTCCCAAGTCAAGCTGGTCATCTGGTCATACCTGCTCCAAGATACGTTCCTGTAGCTGGTTTTAGTACAAACTGTGATTCAGGTTAACAGTGATGTCAACAATACCATCAGAGAGAAACAAAAGTATTATCTTGCAGCAGTTGCATCAACTCAGGAAGGAACGCGTGGGTTGTTAATGGAAACGTTCTTTTAACATAGCGTCGTTTTGATAATGGTTGCAATCCAAAAATTCAGGAGCTCGAATTCTTTGCTGTGAGTGTAAGTATTATATTATTTTCTTAAATTAACATTGCAATAACATTGTAATAACATTTGTAGTTAATGTAGCATTTATATTTCAGTCGCCATGCAATCAAAAGCTAGCAAACCGCTAAATCTAAATGTTACACGTGGCAGAGGAAACGCAAAGGGGTACTTCCATTTCAAATGCTCAGTAAAACAGTACTTCTTTCTATAAAATTCAGCTTATTTATCTGGATATTTATGAGTGTTGAAGTGGAATAAAGACTCACATATGCGGCAAGCATTTTAAAGCAAAGAAGCGGCAGCAGTAAATGTGCGGCCGGGGGGGGGCGGATTGGAGAGTGGTTTGGGGCCCTCGCACCTCGACCTAAAGATCTTCTGTGCTACCTTTATGACTCCCGTTAGGACACAGTGTACACGTCTATGGGTAGAATCGAACCCGGGAACATTTCGTCGCCGGCTGCCAGGTTCCAGCCCATTGCTACACAGCAGGGACCAAAGCAGACACGTGTTATAGTACTTAGGAAATTTTGAAATCATGATTCATTTTGAACATTCTCTACAAAAAGGGTTCCATCCCATTGCCCGCTTTTATGCTCGACAAGATGGGAGTAAATAACTGAGTTTGCGTGCGTAGCAGATGGAGGCACCGGGAATCACATGGCCCACGCACTCTCCCTATTTAGGAGTTTTAATTCTTTCCTGTTTACAAGGTTTTCTTTTGGAGTAAATGTTAGTATAGGCAGAAAACAGCACGTATGGGATACACCGCATGCGTAAGTGAGAGGGATTGCTAACCAAAGTGATGGAGTGAAATTGTAACAAAAAGACATTGTTTATTAGGGCAAGGGGGTAAATTTCACTGTCCACCTTTAGGCTTAAAAAGACGCATTCAATAACTGAGCATAGCTTTGGAGTTTGCGTGTGCAGTAGTCGTGAACACCGGATGGCGGTGTTTGCTAGTGTCATGTTGGCGTGTGTGAACTCGCAAGCAACCGTAAATGCAGTTCACTGCGGGCAATGGAATTAACTCTCTTTAGTAAAGAATATCGTTTATTTTAAACCAGGAGAACCCATCTATAGTATCCACGATTTATTTCACACCAGCAGAACGCATCTAAAGTACACCAGGTATGTAGGAAACTTGTGATCTCCCCCCCCCCCCCCCTTCCACTTCCTCTCCTGGTTATAGATATTCTCCTTCTGGACATGTATTACTCATCCTGAGCAAGCAGTTAAGGGAAAGAATGTGCATGCACAGTGCAGATAAAAACTGCTCCAGTTGAACTCACCGACTGCAAATAACATACCACTAACACTAAATAATCCAGTTGATGTCGCCAGCATCCTCAATGACATTATCACTGTTATAAATAAAGTAATATTGCCACAAACGTATTAATAATAATATTCACCATCCTAAACTGATCAGAAATGAAATTAGCAGAGCATCTTTCTTAACCAGCGATGCGCAAAGAAGTAATTAAAATCATAAAATTTCTAAGAAACTGCTTCTCTGCCGGTCCTGATGAAATACCGGATTATATGGGATGATAGAAACCGAGGCTAGGTCGCTATTATACAGTATAACCCATTATACTGATAAGATATAATTTCAATTTCAGTATAAGCTTATAACTGTTTCCACTGTTTTAACTAAATAATATAACCTACCAGAATAGGTAACTAAGAAAATTTGGGAAAACTGAGACACTTGTAGTGATAAATTTAAAATTCAAGTAAATGGGCTGCTTGAGAAAATGAATTAAATATAATGCAATCGATAGATCTTGTGCTCTGGCAAGAGAGCGTATAGTATGGTACAAATACTCTGCTTTTCTTCTATTGCAAGGTTTGCAAAATGTAGATAAGCAATTTTTCAGGTTTACGGCCAGTATGACACAGGACAAACCAGGAAGCGTGATAAATAGCTAACCTTGCTCAATTTTGAGAGTTTTACATAATTTGTTAAGATGTTTTAGTTCAGTGTGCGAGATGCTCTCATCACATTTAACTGATTTCATCCATATTTTGAATTTTAAATTTATCACTACAAGTGTCTCAGTTTTCCCAAATTTTCTTAGTTACCTATTCTGGTAGGTTATATTATTTAGTTAAAACAGTGGAAACAGTTATAAGCTTATACTGAAATGGAAATTATATCTTATCAGTATAATGGGTTATACTGTATAATAGCGACCTAGCCTCGGTTTCTATCATCCCATATAATCCGGTATTTCATCAGGACGGGCAGAGAAGCAGTTTCTTAGAAATTTTATAATTTTAATTACTTCTTTGCGCATCGCTGGTTAAGGAAGATGCTCTCCTAATTTCATTTCTGATCAGTTTAGGATGGTGAATATTATTATTAATATGTTTGTGGCAATATTACTTTATTCATAACAGCGTTATGTGATTGAGATTGTTGGCGACAACAGCTGAATTATTTAGTGTTAGTGGTATGTTATTTCCAGCAGCAGGTCTAGAGCTGCAACTTTCACTTTTTATCCTATTCCATATTGCTTTGTTTTTTGAAAAGTTGACAATGCTTGTTTCCTTTGGAGGCTGCTATTATATAGGATAATATAAGGAGATGAGGCTGCTAATTATACTGAGTTACCAGTATAATGTTATAAGAATAATACAATTATTCATATCTCTAAATTTAAAGTCAATAGAAATGAGGTTACTATATTTTAACAATTAGTATTAAGGGATTTAGTGATTAACCAGACAATATTTAGAGCCTTCCTAGCTTCAAACAATGATATTCAGCAGTTACGTTAAGTCCCTTTAATTAGCTGAAGGGTCCTCCTTTCATGTCAATGATCAAATACTGAAAGTGAATCACATTTGGGTATCTCCATGAGCTTTAGTGGTAGACAGAAGCTAGTCTCTCTGTTCCAGTGGAAGGGAATAGTAGAGGCAAAGGAGAAAAGTTAGTTTGAAATAGTGCACATGTCCACTAGTGGATTGTGTGGTGACCAGCAGATCAGGAACTAAAGGAAATTTTTCTCACCCATTGTCCCTTAATGACTGTAAGGTACTTTCTGTCAACTAAATGGTTTATTTATTCAGATTTCAGATATGTAGCATCATATGTATGAGGGCTATTTTATTTTCGATCTCCAAAAGGACAGAAAATCAAAACCAATGTGAATAGCAAAATGGTTTTATTAACAAAAGTTCACTATACCCATAAGCTAGCTTTTTCAACATAATCATGAAGAATTTAACATTTTTCATAGCTATGGACCAGCTTTCCAATACCCTCTGTGAAGTGGGTTTAAGGGCGCTCAACTTCTAGGTCATTAGCGACCCTCTGTGAAGACAAAGTTTTTTAACATGTGGGTACAGATGGAGGTCTCTTAATATTAGGCCTGGGCAGTAGGGCACGTAATCAAACATTGCCGTCCCAGATGATCTTCATTATGAGGAACTGTTTGGTCATGGATTTCCTGCACTCAAGTTGTTACCATACACACAGCTTTTTCTGTGGTAGATTTTCATTACATTATGCCCCTCTTCCTGTAGTATTGTCTGATATATTACGTTGTAGGGCATGCTGACAGTGGCAAAAGGACAGCCAACCTCACCACAGAATCCCCCACCTCATATCACTACTTGGGTCACCATCAGAGGTTGAAAAAAAATTACCCTCGTAGAATATTGCAGAGTAAATGTGCCATAATTAATATCCTTTTCTCTTATAGTGTTATACTTGTATCTGAAAGTTAAGTACTGACCCAAAAATAAGCTGCACTGTTGTTCCACATTTCAATGGCAAAAAGTTGGATCGCTACTTATATTTGTTACCTTGGCTTTTTACATGCATTTGCTGGTATGCATCTTTATTCCCATTGGTAACAATATAGCTAACATCTAGAACAGAAACTGGCGGCACTTTATTATACAACACTGAAACTTTTACTGACAAATTCAGAGGCCAGAAGACTGGATGAATGGTTTGGTGCCAACATGATGCATCGTAAGCTAGAAAAATGTTACATACATGTAAGTAAAGAAAACAAATGTTTATACTCGTTTTTCTTGCCTCAGTCTAGATGCAATTTATTCCACATGCCAAACATTTTTTCTCTTTATTCCCCTTGAATTTTAACAATGCTGCTTATATGCGAGGAAGACTTATTTTCAGGCCAGTACGGTAATTGCTAGTCACTGAATATGACTGTACAAACATTCCTTCTAATATAGAATGTAAAATAAGGAAAGAGCTGTATCTAGATTTACAAAATTCCTACACAACTATCAGTTATTCACTCATGTATCTGCGTGTTTAAGTGGCAGCTTGTGTGACTTGAAATGTATCGAACATATATGTTTGCAGCCTTTGTAATACAAATTCTTCTAGTTTTGCCATTTTAGAAAAGGTTAAAATGGTGTTAAGCTTCTTCCATTACTGGATCTAAGGTTACTCAAACCTTTTACAGCCAAAGCAGTGCACATGTAAGGAAGTTTGAACATATTCCTGGTAAGCATTTGTCTTTGTGTGGCTGAGAGCAAAAAATCTTTCTTTTGTATCTCTTCTGTCTCCATGGCAATTATATTTTAGTCAGGATTTATTGAAAATAAAATTTTAAAATTAGGGAATTTGCTGCGGTGTAAGTTTATGGACCATCCCTGATTATGCAACTGAAATTCATTACTCAATTTCTGAAATACATTTAGAACTACATTTCTATATACATTGATTATATCAGTATGCTTACATGGTCACATGGAAATAAACACAAAAAGGAAACACATATTGGGTATTCAAAAAATTGAAAAATTAAAGACCACAGAACTACAGCTTCCACAGAGTAACTTGCTTATTAAGTAGACTATCACCAAAATCATTGAGAGGCTGAGTCATGGCCGAGTGGTTAGATCATTGGCCTCTCAGTAAAAGTGGCCTGAGTTGGATACCAGGCGGCCACATGTGGGATTTGTGCTGGACAAAGCGGTGCAGGGGTAGGTTTCCTCCGGGTTCTCCAGTTTCCCCCACCATCACATTCCAACGGTGCTCCATGTTCATTCCATATATCATCAGTGTCCGCCTCGGTAGCATGATGGTTAGCGTGTCTGCCTCATGTTCAAGAGGTCGTGAGTTCGAATCTTGCTTAGGGTAAGTTATCTGGGTAATGTTTTCTTCCGAGGTTTTCCCTAATCCTGAGGAGACGATTGTCGGGTAACTTAAAGCTCCATGTACCTCGGGCTCATTTGAGCATCATTTCACCGTTTCATTCATTCACCATCCGATATGACATTGCATTGGAGGACATTACTTAAATATATATATATATTATCAGTGTCACTGTCTGCGGTGCTGCATGTAGTAAAAGCAGCTGTTAAACACTAACCCCCCCCCCTCCCAAAAAAATACCCTTCATAGAGCAATATGCTCATAGGGGACCTCCTGCATAAATGAATAGTACACCTATGAAATTTGGTAAAAACTGTGAAAATGTTCAATATTTTTTATCATTTTTAATATACTTAAACTGCGTAGAGTTCCTTTATTTTATGCGAATAGTGAGTTATCTTTACCACTATTAATACTCGCTAGCTCTTTCAATTCCTATGTACACATACAATTTTAAAAATCTGATGTTACATTCACATGACCTTTTCTGCCCTCCATCATTTATTATAGTAGCCATAGAACAAAAATGAACACAGACCTAGCCAATACAGTGATGTTGCTCTCTCGGCACTGCCAGTTGGCCAGCAAACGGGCGACAAGGATGGAAGATTTGACTGTCTTTGTCACACCGAAACTGCCTTGTGCATAAAACTGGCAACGCCAAGAGGGCAACATCACTGTATTGACTAGGCCTATCTTCATCCTTGTTCTGTAGCTACTCTAGTGGATATACAAATTATTGTCATGATAGTTTATTTTTTCATTTGCTTCACTTTAATCAAGATAAACCTTTGCAGAATAGCTACATTACATATTTTGTTAATGATACAAAAGAAATAGCGAGTCAAATGTCTAAGAACTGGATACTATATACTGGCCTTTTTGTTTTTTGTGCATTTTGGGGGGGGGGGGGGGGGTGATGTATTTAACACCTGCTTTTACTACATGCAGCATCTTAGTGGTGATGCTAACGATACATGGAATGAAGATGGAGCACCAGTGGAATGAGAAGACAAGGAAAACCAGAGAACCTGGGTTGCTTTGGTGAGGGGCAAATGTTCTAACCAGTCGGCCATAGTGCAGCCTATAATGACCTTAAAAGCCCATATGTTTCTATGCAATCACGAGAAACAGTTGCATATCAAAAGGGGTTAAAAGAATGACAAAAGTATTGAACAATTCAAGCCATTAATAACGGATGTCTTGGAAATGGCTTATGGCACGAAAAAAGTTATTTGGAATATATTGTGTATTTTAAAGAGATCTACATTTTTATGCAGTGAGTTTTCATCAATCCCTTAACAGATACCAGTTATACAAGATTATATAAAATTCCTTTCAAACAAAAACAGCTTCAGTTATTCCAGAAAATCCAAGATATCCATTTTATTTGTCATGTAAATATCTTTATGGTACTTGAATCAAAATTGTTAAATCCATTTTTGAGGAAACTGAACGTTTTAAAATATCTCAGTGAGGATGGGGATGAATTGCCCAGATAAGGTGCTTTGTGTTATCCTGAGAAAAGTTGAGTAACTTTAAGCTCTATGGACCCTGGGCTCATTTCAGCATCATTTCATTCATTCTACGATACAACCTATCAGCTAAAGGGTGTTAAGCTTCAAGCAAAGCAAAAACAAAAGCAACTATGTTCACTTCTTTCAAGTGGCATTGTTTGAGACCTTTCCAAATTTTTCAGTAACTATAACTTGATGATTGTTGTGAATTACATAGTTTTCCTGCCAGGTATTGTTGTCAATGACTCAGTAGAATCCAGTTTAGATATGAATTCGCTGGCCAAGTAAGGGTTCTCATTATCTCTCTTCTGGATTGCAAGAACATTATGAAGTTTTACAACAATCATTCTGACTGACGGCAACTGCAGAACCCAGTATTATCTCACATGTTACTTCGGAAGACTTTAGGCTTTAAGTGCAGAAAGCGGTGCTGTCATGCTGGCACGAAGAGTGGTCAGCTCACCACAATAATAAGCTTAGAGAAGTGAAAGAACTTCCAATAAACTGGGTAACTTCCTGTCGCATATCTCATCACGAGGAGATTAGCTAAGCTCGGTTGCGAATTGGCCACTGCACTTTTTCGCAGTTACCTATTTAAAAGGTAATGAAAACAGTAGGCAAACCGAGTAGGCAAATTTGCACGTGTAAGGCTCTGAACTGATATTTAGAGAAAGATTAATTAGATCCAAAAGTATGGATGCTAGGTGACAATCAGAATTTTTCAGCATTATATTACTAATTGCACGGTTTTTGATTTCGTTATTTTTGTCTTTAAGCTTATGTATTATTTTACAGACTTCTTTTGAAACAGTTGGTTTAAAGAATAATGATTGTACTGGGCATGTGTAAATATCCCACAGGGCTCTGAGCCCAGAATGCAAATATAGTTACAGCAAAAGTAAAAGAAATTGGCAACTTGTTATTTAAAATATATGTAGATTTATTTTCACATTTGGATACTAATTAAATAAAGGGGCATTTATTCTTGGAAGCAAAAGAAATACTGCTTCTATTTTAATTTCCTTAATGTTTACATATGGAATTGCAGTACTCTTCCTGTGCCATACAAGTTTTTCAAATTCTCCCAGAGAGAGAACAAAGTCATCTTCAAAAGTAAGTTCTCACAGTTATCAAGCTAATATTACATTGAAGTAGCAAAACCAAAAATATCTTTTATGAAGAGTATGGTGTATGGCACTCCTGTAACATAAGCGGAGGACCTTATGACTTGACTTGAACATCCCTGCATGTACTGAGTCATGTGTATGAAGCTCACCACCGCCGCTATAGGCTCTGCAATGACTTAGGAGGTAGACAGTTCAAAGCCCATTTGTAATATAGACAGCTCGATATTGGGTTTACTGACAAAACATGAACCCACACCCATCTCACACTTCGATGCGCTACAGCGTCCAATCCTTGCATTTTTGGACAGGTGTTCCTATTTGAAAACCGATCAGTTTGCTGTCCCACACAACATGCTAAGCGTCGTCAGTGGTTTTTTGGGTACACCCTGTATATAATCACATTTGCTGGCTTCATAAACTTATCCAGCATAGCTTAATAATTTTGCAATGACAAGAAGTTTAGAATGTGTAAAATACTCAGTGCAGTAAATATACAAAAATTACATGTAATATAAATGGGAGTTCTATTGTGTACGAATTTTTGAAGTTCTGATAGTACTGCTTTTTCTGTCACACATGCTAAAATTCTTTCTGACACACACTTTAAGAAAAACCACTTGTTTCCTAGGATATATACAGATTTACAGTCTGTATTTTATGTTTCCTTACATGAACTATGAACAAAAACTGCCAAACAATAGGAAAGTTATATTCTGCAGCCATAGAACACAAATAAGATAAACAATTTATTGAGAAGATTGACATTACAGTTAATAACATTTATTATGAAATGTTTGCAGCTGTTTACTGTTGGTTACCAGAGTCATTAGTGGTGCAATAACATTTTAAGTCCTAAGCTATTTTTGTTGCAGTCTAATCATGGGGGTGACCATGATTGTGATGAAGGGCAGACACACGTATAACCTCTGGCCTATCATAGCATGTGTGACACATTGAATCTGCCCATAAAGCTGTAGAAATAGAAATTCCTCCTTTGATGTAAAGTCATAAAAAGGGCTCTGCTCCTGTACATTTTATGGACAAACTGTGTTTTAGCATAGTGCTAAAAAGTGTAAATGCTTAATTTGTGAAAGACGTCATGTAACTATAATGTTCCCACGGATTAGTCATGATAATAGCAAGGTGCCAAAGGTTCCCGCTAATACTGATAATCTATTATTGCAGCAGGATGGCTGAACACTAATTGTAAGAGTATTACATGAAAAAGGGGGCATGTCTTGCAAAAGTTCTCCATTTTGGATCACAAATGTCCTATACATTAGATAAACTATGTTGGTACAACCAGGTAGAAAGAGTCAAAATACTTTACGAGTGGGAGAAGACATTTTTGTAGAGATGAATGAGATGAAGAAAATCAACTGGCCACTAGGTCTCATCTTGGGTAGAGATGGTCATCCAATTAGCTAAAATTGACAGTTTGTGGAGAGAAAATTAGACCATTCCAATATATATATATATATCCACTTGGTGTCTAAGGCAAGTACCCAAAAGTATGTTCCACCTGTTTTGGAACTGTAACAAACATGAGAATCACATTTTTTTATTAATGTCCTCCAATGTAATGTCATATCGGATGGTGAATGAATGAAATGGGTGAAATTATGCTCAAATGAGCCCGAGGTCCATGGAGCTCTAAGTTACACAACATTCGTCTTCTCAGGATAAGAGAAAACTTCATCCAGATAACTCACCCTAAGCAAGATTCGAACTCACGACCTCTTGGACATGAGGCAGACATACTACCACCATGCTATAGGGGTGGGCACGAGAACCACAGAATGTAAGAGCAGTGCACTGACTGAAAAGGCTCCTATCATTACTCAGTGTGGACATCAAGTGAAAATACCTAATTAATTAGACTTGTAAATGTTATAATAAAGTTGTATTTAATTCCAATATTGTCTTAAGCTAGTTAAATTTCCGATCTTGTAGGCTGTAGTCTATTGGACTCATTCTTTACAGACATGTAAACAGACATTACACCTATGCCATGCTACTGCCACTGATGATATCTACCGCAGGCATGGGCGTAATGTCTGCGAAGGAGCCCAGTAGATCATGGCCTACAAGTCCAGAAATATATTTAATAGCAACACCAGCCACAAAAGCCTATGAACCTCGTTTACTTAAACTGTACGCTGGGTTTTTTCTTGCAAGTTAATGTTAACATTGGCATCAGAATACATGACTATCTTGTTTTAGTACCTACAACATGAAAATCAGTCCATAGTGAAAAGAAAGAAAAGTGTTCTGCAGGTAATGTAATATGCTATGAGTGTCATGAAGAGGGGTAGGGGGGACCGTGGCCACCCAAGGAAATTAATTTAATGTGCAGTCGATTACTGATTATTAGACTATTGGAAATTAATTGCTCTTTTACATTAGCCATGTGTAGAACAAGGTTGTAAAGGGTTATGTTATCTCATACGTATTTGAAATATCCTTGTGCAGTTCACCGGGAAAATGTGAGTGAGTTGGAGAATTTAATGCCATGTCGGCACATTGGTCATGGTAGCTTACAGATTAGAGCATCCAGAAGAGGACCGGAAGATCCATGGCTCAAATCCCAGCTATGGCATTGAATTTTTCAGTTCCATTCTACCACTTTATTAGACTACTGTTTAAAGTTTGATGCAAAGATAAATTTTTCCTCAGTATACTCGTACAAAAGAGATACTCGATTGTTTCATAGTGCCTGTGTTACAAATGAACTCGCCAGTAATGTTATTCACGTTTTTAATGTAAATAAATAATGCATTATTTTCAATTAGTAGCTACATAACTTTGCTAATTATTGCCATCAACAATAGTTTCACACCAACAGTTATAAATGTTTAATTTATTGTCATTAACAGTAGTTTTGCGCCACAACTATAGTTATAAGATTTTTATTTCTGTACAATTTTTTACAGTTGAAGTCCACGAGAATTCTTACAAATAAATGTTTATTTAGTACAAATTAATAGCTATTCACAATAAATACTATAACTCATCTTTTAGTTTTTGGCAACAGAATAATGAATTAATATTGTTTGATCACAAAGTTCCGACATGTGCCCCCTCCACCACAAAAAAGGGTGCCAATGCGCATGTAATGTGCTGTTTATTAAAAATAAATAGTGATCAAGCGCTAAGATCAGACTGGATCTGGGGTAGATGCCTAAAGCTTGCAGTTCTGTCAGGTAGCAACAGATCATGACACCAACCTACACTGTACTCGTGTGTGTGTTGTAGTGTTTAACGCCCGCTTTTACTACTACGGCACCGCAGGCAGTGACCCTGTTGATACATGAAGATGGAGCACCGGTGGAATGAGATGGCGGGGGAAACTGGAGCACCCGGAGAAAACCCGCCCTGACGCCGCTTCGTCCACCACGAATACCACATGCGGGTCCCTGGGATCGAACCCGGGCCGCCTAGGTGGTAGGCGAGCGCGCTAACCGCTCGGCCACACACTGTACTCACTAGTGATCTTGATGAGTTGGCCAAGTCCCACTTTTGTACCTTGAACCATTATGAATAGAAATTTCCCTTGCAAGTAAATGTATAATGGATTTAATTGTGTTGTTGAGTGTCGGACAAGCTGTGATACATTTTGCACAGTGTATTTTTAACTGTGTTTGCTGTGGTAAGATTTGTTTAGAATAAGTCAGGACTTTTGATTATTTTCTCTATGACCTAAGGAGGTAGAAAAGTTCCTGCACAAGCCTGCCTCTGTAGCGTGATGGTTAGCGTGTTTGCCTCACGTTCGAATCTCGCTTAGGGTAAGTTATCCGGGTAAGGCTTTTTTCCGAGGTTTTCCCTACCCTGAGAAGATGAATGTCGGGTAGCTTAAAGCTCCATGGACCTCGGGCTCATTTGAGCATTATTTCACCCATTTCATTTCATTCATTCATCCGATATGACACAATGTTGGTGGACGTTAATTAAAAAAAAAAAGTTCCTGCACTTCACCCAAAAATTAAATATTAAGATTTCACCATAAATGCATGTGTTTAGGTTCCTGAATCCACAAAAAGCATTTTGAGTGTGTACAGCACAACCCCAAAGCTAAATGTCCAATAAATAGCAAAGTTTGTTTCATTGAAGGCCCATTAGGTTTACACTCTTCCTTCTGAAAATTGGACATGTTTCGAGAATCTTTGTTGCCATCTGGAGGATTTTCCAGAACGTTCAATATTCTCAAAAGTAGTTCCAGTGACTATGGTTCAAATCTCATAAGTTGCATCAATTTAGAGTAACTGAGATTGCCTTGGAGGTGTACTGCAATACATGAATCAGATGATAAAGTTTAGTGCAAGTTTGGAGATTTTATCTTGGTATTTCATGGAAGCAGCATCTGGACGGGTTTTCTCCAGGTCACCCAGGTCCCCCCGCCACTCATTCCTCCAATTGCTCCATCATTGATTTTGCCTGCATTTCATATCATCCTGTTCCTAGTTCCTATCATACCTGGTGCTTGGCTCACCACCCGCTTCCAGGTCTTCACTCTATCTGGTCCATAGGTTCCTGTGCTCCCCGACAGGCATCTGACCCTAGGCACTGGCTTGTAAGTCCTTCATAAGGGGAGGATACTTGGGTAAAGAAAGAAAGAAATTTCAGGGATAGAGAATTACCGTAGAGAGCTAAGACCCATTGTTTGAGTTACAAACATGGCAACCAACTTTTCAAATCCGATTCAGTTTCGACTTAATTATATTATCTATAATTGCATTATTCCCTTTCAAGAGCCTAAAACAAAACAATATCCAACGGTCTTTGTTGACTCTACTATTAAACATGCAAACATTTATCTCCATAAACACTTGTCACTAATGAATTTAATGCACTTGCTCTTTTAGTAAGCCAAGTAAGATTTTAAGTATCACTAATTTGCTGGAAGCTTTATGTAGAGTGATGTGTAAACATTTAGAAATAACATATGTGATTCCAGTTACTGACACTACATCACTGGGGCATGTTTCATCGGCATCAGACTAATGAAACATGCCTCAGTGATGTAGTGTCAGTAAACTGACCCATATACACGATGTTAATCGACTACATCAAAATAACTTGAGAGATTGTAGATGTGGCTGATATAAGCAATTTGAGATAGGCAATGTGTTGTCCATAACACAGTTAAATGGCGTTAAATATATTGGTATCAGATGGTGATAAGTAGGTGTTAATTTTTCATCCGCCTTTGCTTTAACAGAATGTCTTTAAAATTGCTACCCAAGTATGGAAATATCAATTTTCAGCAGCTTGTAATCAGCACTACGATTTAATGCCACAAAAATCTCTCAAATCTGGAACTAATCACTTGACAATGCGACACTAAACGATTAGCTTCCTTCTTGTGTTATGTAGCCTGCTATCGAGACATTTAACTGCTCTTGTGGCATAATTCGCAATGCCAAAAGCTGTTGTTGTGTAGGTCATAGGTTAGTTTCCTGCTGCAGTTACTATTTTATTCTTCCATTTTTTATTCAATACCAAGGAGATCATTAACACTACTACCATTTCTTTGATTTGGCTCAAACCAGAAATCTTGGATAGAGTACAACAATCATTCCTTTCCACCTGTCAACTTTGCCATGAAAATTCCCATTTTGAGCAGTTCCTAAATAACTAGTGTAAAGCATTAGATGCTTCTATAGTTTTAGCCTTTCTTCACCCTTTAAACCACTTCCCAGATTGAAGTACAGTATATGAATGTATTAAGGAGCATTCATAGTTTTGTTGGCAAGGATTGTAATTAATTGTACAGTAGAATCCTGATAACTTGACTCGCCATAACTCAACATTCCGTGTAACTCGACAACCTTCTCTACTTTATTTCTTTTTAAATTTATCGTTAAACCTGACTATTAATTTCTATTATCTACTATGTGTAATGAATAGTATAGATAAATTTTAATTAGTGTATGTACACAACCTAGTGCATTCTATCTCACAGTGACCAAAGGGCTGACCGTGTATTGACCTTGGTTATCTAGTCAGAACATAAGCAACTGCCAGACCATTGTCAGAAAACCGAAAGTTGCCACTAATTATGTAGATACATAGTACAAACATTTTTAGAAGGGTTTGAAAGTTTATTGCTTTTGCAGTACAAAGGTATTTTTTGAATGTGACAAATTGTGCAGTGGTTTATGATCGAGTTCACTTTTGTACTTATAAGACCATAGGGGTTTCCAACTTCCATGTATTAAATAAACTTCATGGACAGTGCATGATTGGGTACAGTGCCATCTCGCATTATCAGCAGTGTCTTGTATATTTCAAAGAAAGAAAGACATTGTCCCCATCATCAATTTGCATGATGTTACTCGCGTAGTTCCTAGCAAGGTCATATGCCATGTCTGAAAATACCCCTGTACGTGGTAGGCTAAACATTCAGTTACTTATTTCTGGTTACTGTGCAGCTTCCAAGATTTCAGGCTTACCGTTAGTGTTGAGTTGTGTTTGTGCCAGTGAGAAGGTTGCACGAGAAGAAAATACAAGTTAACATGACAACGGAAATTAAATTAGATCTCTTAAAGAGGCTGGAAAAAGAGAACATATAAATGCATAATAAAGTTTAGAATATGTTATACTTTTGTTCCTTATATTGTGCTAGAATATGTATTCATGTAATTTGTAGTATTATGTTACCAGTTGTGCATAACAGACCCCTTATTCCATAAAACTCTACATGTCAATAACTCAACATCCTGCGTCCACATTAGATCAAGTTATCAGGATTACACTGTACTGATATGTTGTAACAAAAATGCATAAATTGAAACATAATTTAAAATCTAGGCTAAAGTGGCATTAAAATACTCTACTCAAAAGAAAGAAAGAAAAGAAAAAAGAAGTAGTGAACGAGACTCAACGACAAAAGTGATGACCTTGTACTCAAACGCTGATCTTTTAATCATTGTGCCAGAGAGGTGCGTTCTGAAATTTGCCTTTGCTTTTGTGTGTTGCACTCTTAAATGGTTGATATTTGCTGTTGGCATGCTGGCGCTTTAGAAACTCATTGCCGTAACTTTGAAATGTGAACAAACAGGCATAAGTGTCGTATTTCAAGTTATTTGAGACATCTTCACATTCCTTGAAAATATTTTGGTGTAGTTTGTTAACGCCTGGTGTGTTATCTTTAAAGATTTTAATTGCTGAGCTTCTTTTATTTCAAATTACTAGGAGTATCATTTCAAATTTTGTTATGTCCACCAATGGACAAAATTGAAGTTGTTACATTTTTGTATAGTTTCTGAAATGATCTTTCATGTGCTGTGAAGTCAGATTTTAACAGATTACATTCACTAACAGTGTAAATAGCAGTGGTGGCTATTCAGGTGAAGCTGGTGAAGCTAGTTCCACTTCACCAGTTTTAGTTGTATTAAATATGATATAGGTGTTCAACTTGTATGCTTAAATACATAAATAACCATTCAGAAATATATCTGTGAGGGTAAAGGGAAGAATGAAAACTATCAGCTACCTGGCCTCTCTCTTGCACTTTAGTCTTGAAGAGAGAGCTTACTTTACAGGACAAAAGGTGTAGCTCTTTCTGTCAGCCGATATATAGCTCATGTTTATGTCTGGTTGCCATGACAACGAAGCAGAATATAAGGTTCCACGTACTGCTAAATAGACCTGCTACAAGGGTAAAGTGCAGCTACTCCGTTCAGGGATTTAGCGAACCTCAGCCCCTTGTAGAGGTTTGTCATTTGGTTTATTGCCCTTGAAAGGCAAACTAACTCACCTCCCTCTCTTATTGTTGTAATTAGCTAAATAGTGTAAAAATACTGTTTGGGTAAAATGATTGTGTACTCTAGTTGCCCATTTTACTGAAGTTAGCTTCGCTACAACTTCTATGTTGTTTAGTTAAAGTTAGTGGAGAAATGAATCTGCGAAATGATTTTGTGTATGGTATATTAAACACAATTATTATTTGCGGTGGACTTTGTGATAAAAGGATGTGCTATTAACAAGAAGACCAACTCCTATTCTTAATTTGTCAGCACAAAAATTGTAACAAATAGGTGTGAAATGTTTGAGAAAGCATTTTAAAGGCTCGTGGTACAGTGAATATGAATGGCTGTGCGGTAGTTATCACATGGAAAAACTTTTTTTTGGCCTTGCCTATTATTTGGTGTAAAAAAGACTGGAACAGTGATGGTGATGGTTTTTGTGACATTTTAAACATCAATCGGTCATTACATAAACATTCCAACTCTGCTAAACATCTCAAGTGCACGCTCCAATTGAAGCAACTCTAAAGGCATCAAAATATCATTGCTGATGCTTTGAAGTAAAACAACCGGTTGTATGTTGCTCAGCACAATGAAAATGTAAGACTGAACCGATTAGTTTTTAAGGTTGCAATTAATGCAGTAGTGTATTTAGCCAGACAAGAGCTTGCTTTTCGTGGTCACGATGAAAGCTCATCTTCATATAACAGGGGAAACTTCAAAGAACTGTTGTCTTTATTGATTTTGACAAGTCCGTTAGAGATTCAGACTCATTACAATAAAAGTGTCTTCACTGGGGATTTGAAAACAATACAGAACGAGATTGACTGTATTTTGGAGTACATTGATGAATGTGGGAGATGTGTTTTTAGTCTTTTACATATGAATGCATTGATTTCATTTTTTGGACACTTCACTATGTGTAACAATCACATGTTAGTGAGGCCGGTAAAGGACAAACTGCACCTTAATGTACCAGGGGTATACCGTATCCCCTGTGAATGCGGGACGCCGTACATAGGGTAAACCGGCAGGACCATTTCCACCAGAGTCAAGGAGCATGAACGGTCCATACAATTAATGCAGCCTGAAAAGTCAGGGCTGGCGGAGCACTGCTTTGAAAAAGACCACAGAGCTAACTTCAAAGAAACGACCATTGTGGCAAAATGTAGCGGTTTATGGGAACGGAGGGTTAAGGAGGCTCTGGCCATCTCCTCCGAGAAGAGTACACTGAACTGGGACGCTGGATTGCAGTTTAGTCCATCTTGGAAACCAGCCTTAAAATTGGAAATCGACCGACTCAGAAAACACAGATTCCAACGGAGCTGTGAACCACCTCCACACTAGACTGGGTGTTTTCTACTCGGTACGTACTGGCTGACAGTACTGGTCCCTTCACTCTTGCTAGTCATTCATCCTGAAGATGGGAGAGATGTACACTCCTGAAACGTCGATGTCTTTTCATCACTACACTTGGCTCGAAGCCCGAGAGCATCTTGAATATAATCACATGTTTGTTTGCAAAGTTCACAGACACACACTTCTCCAGGCTCGTGGAATCTCTCAGTAATACATGTTTTATGGTGGAATCCATGGATGGCAGTATGTGTTATGATGTGTTGCTGGTCTTGATTTTCTCTCATCCAGTTCCTATCCAACATGGTGCTGGTGCCATAGAAATCAAGGTGTTTTCCTGCTTTTTTTTTCCTTCTCTCATCTCTTAGTTTCTCGTACGCTATTGTAGATGGCAGAGGGTTTGTTAGCCTCAGATCTTCGATGTAGAAGGTCTCTTAGGCAGCTCATATGTCAATCTGGTGATTGCTGTCAATCCTATTCTCGTTTAAAAAAGAACGGGCTTACACCTGTTTGATCTTTCTTAGGTCGCTGATGGATAGCTTTTGCGATATGAACTCAATCCCATGTCATTATTGGTGATACTGCAGAACTGAAGAGGGACATTGCAGTGTCTAGAGACAGCAGATAGAGATTGTCGATGGCAGCTGTTGTTCTGTCTTGTATGTGGTAGTGGAATGATGCTACTTGTCTACAGGATGACTCTTATACTCCATCCAGCCTTACATCCGCCCCTTGTATCCCTCCGCGATAGCCTGCGATTAATACAAAACAAAACACGCCATGTGGTTTCATGCTTCGTGTTTATGTTGCAACAGAACGATATTTATTCAGGAGTTTTAGGAATATTGCTGATATCGCGTTACATTCAAGTAGTCTTTACGAGGTTATCATACATCTTGAAAACTTACAGATAATCGCCAATATTTAGGGTAGTACATTTCACGGTGTGCTTTGGTTTCGGCATATCACGGGTCAGTTGTTGACGGTTTGTGTTTACAGCAAGTGTGGATCTAAGGGTGGAGCAATTATAAATACTTGTACTTATTGATGACTTTCAGTGGTTTATTGTCTAAACGCAAGGTATCTTCCTTGGCAGGTCTTCCTCCTCTTCTGAATATCATCTGTACGGTTTTATCACCCACCTCAGTAGCATTATAGCGTGTCTGCCTCATGTTCAAGAGGTTGTGAGTTTGAATCTCGCTTGGGGTAAGTTATCAGAATAAGGTTTTTTCTGAGGTTTTCCCTTATCCTGAGAAGACGAATGTCGGGTTACTTAAGAGCTCTATGGACCTTGGGCTCATTTGAGCATCATTTCACCCATTTCAGTCATTCACCATCCAATATGACACCACGTTGGAGGACGTTAACAAAAAAAAAGAAAAGAAAACAGTTTTATCAGTGTTTATATGGAGACCATTTTCCTGAACCCATATTTTCCGTTTTCATAGTATTTCCTGTAGTTCTATTTTGTTTGAGCTGCCTAGGTTCATATCATCTGCAACCATTATCAGCTTTGTACATCTGCAGTTGTCCATTAAGTCAGCCATGGCTATGTTAAGCAGAAGAATGAATATCACATTGAGAAACCAACCATTATATGTGTGTGTGTGTATATATATATATATATATATATATATATACCATACTACACTCTTTGTACTGAACAGGATGGGCATCTTAACAACAGTGACTAGTGCTGTGCAAGAGCACGTTCCTTTTACATCTGACACACCACAAACAAGTTTCACAATTGAGGAGCAGTTTTTTTCAAAACTCGATAGATAGCACAAAATGCATTTGAGAAAAATCTTTTTTTCTGTTTATTGGCAATACTAATTGGTTAGCATAGCAACTATATTAATCACTCAATTCTCCTTCCTGAATCTGTCTCATTGAATGTAAAAAGAAACAAATAGCATCGTTTAACTAGTGCAAATTTGAGGTTTGAAAATGCAGTTTTTTTTCAAAAATCGATATATGCTTTTCTGTGCGAGCGAGACATTAACACATGGAGTTTTGTTATTTTTGTCGTTTATTGTTTTTGTTACTTTTTATTTATGTATTTACTATGTTTTATTTATTTTTACCTTTTCATAATACATAATGTACTACACGACCAACACATTAATCTTTATAAGGATTATTTCATTGGGTATAAACTTAGAAATTAAGCACTGCTACATTCACAATAACAGTATATTTTGTTTTATTTATAAAACAAACATATTGAATATATACAAAGAATGAGAGGTAGAACTGGAACTTAAAAGTTCAATGCCACAGCTGGGACTTGAACCACAGACCTTCCGCTTACCAGGCGTGTGCTCTAACCATTGAGCTACTGTGACAATCTGCCAGAATGGCATTGAATTCTCAAACCAGCTTGTATTTCTCCTAATAAACCACAAAGGCAGTCTTACATCAGAGACAATTACCCCAATGGTGACTTACTATTGTAAGTACTTTATGTCCCAGGATTAAATAACCTTCAGATGGTAATTATTATTTATTTATGCCAACAAACTTACTGTTGGTGTTTTTAAACACACAAGCTGTGTGTGGGTAAGCTGCTAATATTCCCTACCTTCTACACAGGACATGAATCGAATTTTGCAGAATCTGATTTCACAAAACGCTGCAGAAGGTGAAAATTATGCCGATACTAATTGTAACTCAATTTTGTAAAATTCTGCATCTATCAAGTTTTGAAAAAATGCTCCTCAATTAGAGACTCTAACATGACTGATTTAATGTTGACACATGCAGCACAGTTAAACCCCTTGTTGCTATCCTCAAAATGCTTATTTTGGTACTGTCTTTATACTCTATAATTTTCTGCACATTGTTTTTCTGCACCTGGGGTTCCCTCAGATTTTCAACAAAGTCATAATGTCTGTTGCTAATTACACTTTTTCCCACTTAATGCAGCCTAAAGACAAAATTTGAATGAATTTAGAATCCTATTGACAGTGAATAAGAAATGTTCAAGAAAAGCTCTAAGCACCTAATTCACGAATCTAATTTTACTTTGGTAAAGCATAAAGGAAACTAAAATTTGAGAAAAAGGAGCAATAAAAATGATGTTAATTTAAAAAAACTGTCACAATAAAGTAGGACCTCTCAGGTTGTGTGCACTGATGCATTGCATGGTGCAAGGTATAAAATGTGACTATGAAAAGTTGACCTAAGTGCAAACTTCCACTCGCTCTTTCCTTACGCCTGTGCTCACTTTGCCGTCTCCCTCTTCCTCACTCAATCCGGTTTCTACCTCACCATTTAGTATGTGTGGTGCGCAGTGTTAAACTGGTTAATTTGGTTTTTATTCACCAAATATGATCTTTTGTTTTAATGGTCTACAAAGCACTGGTACGAACCTCAGTTTTGAATAAAGAATGCTTTTCTGTAACATGTAGCAACCTCTAATTGTTTCTCCCTAGTGTCCCCTATGATTTCAACATGTGTACTCAGTGTCTTTCACTATGATTTTCTCACTAACATAATTGTCGCTGATGACCATGTAGTTGAATGCCCTTAAACATATATATATATATATACCCACGTAATTATTGTATTGTAGACAGTGTATTTGGCTTCATGGTCATGACTTTCAAAAGAGTGAAGTTCCCACTCCGATTTAAATGGATTTTTGGCATTCTTTGCTTTCTTTGGAGCAGGTTGCTCCTTTATTAGGTGGTTGTGTAGCATATATCTATTTCTCTGATATGTAAGCTGTCTATCAACACAGGCTTTCTCATTTCATCGCTTCCCTTCTCTGCAGTGCACTAGTTGAACCAAGCTTAACTGAAGTTGGTGATGATGCACGGTGAAAGGAAGCGCTGCATCTTGGGTTGCACCTGGTGCAATTTTAAGCTTTGAGAAGCGCTGTAATAAAGGAATTAGCATTTGCAGGATATCACTAATCTAAAGGGCAAGAAATAGATTTTTAAACGAATTCCACAATTGAATTAACATTGTGAGAAATATGTTGTTATCCCTAAGGCTATATTGAATAATGTTAAACAAGTAGTGTTAATTTAGAAGCTTTAACAACTGAACAAAGTACACCTTGTATTGATGAACGCAGTGTAAAAATAGTGGTACAAATCAACACTGGAAACATCTTAATTACAAACAAATGTAGATCTCTATTTAAAATAACTTTTTTGCAGCATTAGCCATTTCTGAGATATACATTATTTGTTTTAATTGTTCTGTTTTTAAAGTGTTGTCTTTACTCAGTTATTTATCGCAATTTCACAGGTGGACTTTGAATTTCTAGGCCAGCATATGGTTACTAGCTTTTAAATAATGGACAAGTGATTCGGTTTCCTGTATCCCAAATGAACTTCATCAAAAGGTAGCAAAAGTATTTCTGCAATTGTTTATCCCAATTGATGTGATATAGATAGAAAAATAAGCTTTCATAAGAATAACTTATGGAATCAGAGTAGCAGTAAATGATAGGAGGTAAATCAAGTCAAGAGAACACAACATCAGATTTTTCATTACGTGCATCACCGATGAGCATCTTTAGATTTTTACTAAAACTGCCACCGAACTATTTTACATTGTACTGTTTCTTGCACAAACATAATGATATAGGTCGGGGTTACTTCATCCAACAGCTGCTTTCACAATTGAGAGCCTGCCAAATGGCTATCACACTTGAGAGAGCAGACTACTCCACTAAATAGGTTACTGCTGGTGAAATTTGTAAGTGTAATAGAGAACAGATTTACGTTGCCTTCTTCATATATCAAACTTGTGTTTTCATTCAACACAGCAGTTGAATTCTTGAAATAAGTATGTCTGTATCTGGAGTACAGAACCTTCCTAAGATTTTCTCAAATTCTCTTAGAACACATGTTAAAGAAAATCAGCTTTTGCTTTCGTATTTAAATACTTTTAAAAGTATATTTTCAGTGATTACTTTAAATTTATATATAAATGACTTTATCTGTCCCTGTACCTTTACCTCAAAGCTGTCAGTCTGAGTGGCTCAGTTAGTTAGACGCTGGCCTACTGATCCCAAGGTTGCAGGTTCAAATTCAGCCCAGACCGATGGTTTTGTGTTCTTAAAAATGGCAGCTCCATGTCAGTAGGCTTACTGGCATGTAAAAGAACTCCTGTGGGACGAAATTCCAGCACACCGGCGACGCTGATGTGATCCTGGCAATTGATAGCGTCGTTAAACAACAAAACAACAAATACCTCAAAGCTACAGTTAGAGATACAGAATGGAGGGGGACCTCTTGAACTTCACTTACAGGAAATCTATTGTGGCTACCACCCTCCCAAAAGAAGCCACTGGAGGCTACAGGCCACAGAGATGTGCAGAAGTCCCTAACATTTCCAGGCTTGAAGACCCTCCCACTGCTGGAGGTGCCCAGAGAGGGCGATGAACAACCCGTCAAACAAGCAACCCTCTAGTGTGTCCAAGGGGAATACTCTTTCCTTTGAACAAGCATCTGCACCATCCTTTTCTCACCACCATATGCCATGAAACCTAGACGTAACCTGAAACACGAGAAGGAAATGGATTGAAAGGGAAATCATGGAAAGGAAATTGTAGTGGATGAGAAAACCCCAGCATTCACCTATCAACTAGGGAAAACAAAAAAACAAAGAGAGAGAGAGAAAAACAACTACCTAGATCGAGGTAGGTGACTGACATGAATCAAACTCAGAACCTCTCATATACGAGCAATTAGCATTAATTATCTTTTATTTTTGAATTACAAGTCATTCATTACTTGAGTTTTTTATTATTAAATAGAAGTATGACTTTTATTTCTATGTTTACCCCACACATTACTGGGAGGATCTTGCTCAGTTAGCTTTAGTTACCTTTCTTTTTCTTTCTTTACCTGGTTACCCTCCCCTTATGTAGGACTTACAACCTCTAGGACCTACAAGCCAGTGTCTAGGGTCAAATACCTGTCAGGGAGCACAGGAACCTACGGACCGGATAGAGTGAAAACCTGGAAGCGGGTGGTCAGCCAAGCACCAGGTACGATAGTGAGAAAGAGGATGATATGAAATGCAGGCAAAATCGATGATTGGAAAGATGACAATGGAGCAATTGGTGGAATGAGTGGTAGGGGAAACTGGAGAACCTGGAGAAAACCACTTTCTCTACCACGAATACCACATGCAGGTCCCTGGAATTGAACCCAGGCCACCTAGGCAGTAGGTGAATGGTCTAACCGCTCGGCCATGATGCCACCTGCTTTAGTTATCAAAAGTCATAAATAAGATTTTAAAAATGTTTACACATGTAACAAGTGAATAATACTCCAGTTTGTTTCTGAACTTAAATGCTGTTTTGAAATGCAAAATTACTTTGCAATTCTAACAAGTATTTTACAAAAATATCAGCTATAAACTCGCTCATTACCATTCAGATATGACCCATTAAGAGAAAAACAGATCTCTGATATAGTGATTGAGGTATTTGTGGAATAAAAGAATGAAATGAGCAAATATACCTTAAGAAAATCTTAGATCTAGCAGAGAAAATGCTCTAATTCCTGCACAACTAGTACCCGTGTTATGACACCTTTTTCCCATCCTTGGTCTTGGCTATCATACAAAGTATTGTGACAAATCATGTCACTTTATTTCCCTTAAAATTGAATCACAATTCACCACTCATGACCTTGCAACTCACAGCTACTGTGTTCTGTTGTAACTTTGAGACAAAATGCTGCATAACTATTCACAGCTTGCTCTGGCAATTAACTGTCTAAAATTAACCCAGCATTCTCATTACTCACTGACTGTGCCAAATTGCTTATATAGCCAAGAATTAGGTACCAGTGATTATTCTGAGAATTTACGTTTCACAAAGCTTCTAATAACAAGCCAGCAATCCAAGCTTCTCATACTGCCTGGAAACAGCCTTTGTTCTTGTTGACATGGTTGTGTACTGCTTAGCAATAGTGGTGTGGGGGAAACATTTGTTTCAAGTTATTTATTAAACAGAAGAAACCAAAGCTATCCAAAGGAGCTTGTCCCAAATAACAAACCGGTCCTCAATTTTAACTGTTAATAAATTACACCACATATGAGATTTGTGGTGGACAAAGAGGTGCAAGGGCAGGCGTCCTCCAAGTTCTCCGGCTTCCCCCACTATCTCAGCCCACTGGTGCTCCAACTTCCTTCCATGTATCATCAGTGTTACCATCTGCGGTGCCATATGTAGTAAAAGCTGGTGTTAAACACTAAAAAAAGAATCACACAGGATTATACTTTGGGAGGCCACACATATGTTCTTATAGTGTGTTAGTGCAGTTATAATATACAAACCTGAGTAAACTTTAGCACAAAAAATCTTTGTGTAAGATGCCTATGTGACGAACTTTTGTGGACAAATGTGATGGCAGTTTAAATAGATTATGCACCCCACAGAGAAATGGTTGGTAATCTTATCAATGCATTTACAGGAACAGGATTTCTTCACGATAAGAAATCAAAGTAAATCACCATCTTCTTACACTGGAAAAACTTGACAACATAAAAGAAAAGTTAGAATGAAGTCCAGAGGAATCTCTGACAAAGCTTGTAAAGGAATCTTGCAAACCTCAGCTTGGAAAGCTGTTAAACTTTAAACATTAAGACCTTATAAGTTTACTGTAGTTAACAAACTGCTAGAATGCGATGTGAGTAAGGTTAATTTCTGCTTGGTTAATGTTAATAACTGCCCTAGTGACATGCTAATTTTTTATACAAAACGCATGTTTTCATTTATATGGCGATAAAGAATTAAAGAGTGTTAATGGAAATTTTCTTAAAAAGTGCAAGAGATTTGTGGAGGTAGCAGGACTTAATTTCAGTTTTCTATGACAAAAGCATATAGTTACTGTAGTTCTAATTTGCATAAGAAATCTATGCATTTGAATTTTAGGGGCTGTGAACATTATACTCTGCCACCAAACAGTGTAATCTGCAGTACCAAGAGAATTCTTGTTAGGCTGACCACCTATCCAACTGAAGGCTATGGAGATATCAAACGTGTAATAGCAGGAAAGCTTCATCATCATGAACATCCTACAATTGTGGATTTATCATGTTCTCTTAAACTCGGACCAAGTGCCGTTGCTGCTGGCATCATCTTTGTAGATGTCCTACGTCTCTTTCCCCACATGGGTTATAGATTCCGAAATCTACAAGTCCATTCTCTCAACATGTTGGAGACAGTATTATTAATAATATTTAATTTTTCAACATTTAGTTTTTCTCTAATGCAAGAATTTCCTTTTTTTTAAAGTTTAAGAAAGGAAGAAGGGGTTGTACAAAATGCATTTGAGGTGTTTCTGACTGTTTTACAGAAAAGCTTCTTAATACTCCTTTCTGTCTAAAAGTGTCATGTAGAAGTATTTTTGCTTTACAAGGAGCTCAACAAAACAATGTTCAAGATCATACTCTGAACATTGAATACATCTTGAAAAACTACACAAATCTTGGCGGGGAATCATACGTGTAAAATAAGAAATTTAGGGATAAGTTTTTGAAAATTTAACCCAAAAATCTGTCATTGTTCTCAGTAATTTGCACACTAATTGTTTTTATAAAATGGCACTCAAACAAAATCCTTATAACATTGCATATTTTCAACAACAACATTCTTTGAAAAAAAAAGTAATCATAAAGCAAGTTCTAACAAGTGTCTTAGTCTTGAACATGTCACAATTTCTTGAAGGATGTATACAAGTTAAGATATTTCATTCAATCTTTCAAGAGTTATGTTATTATAGCAGAAAAACACAGCACATGTGTACTTATTAATTACATGTGTATACCTTCAATGGATTAGCTTGTCTCTAGGACCATAAAACTGGAAGGTCTCTTCCATCACGCCAGTTAGGGGCAGGGGGTAATAAAAATGTTTTGTGTGCAGAAATGCCCAAAGTCTATTCATACTTGCTTCTTCAGTCTAGCATTGACTGGATAGAAGTTGCCGAAATTTCTCCCATCTTTCCCATTACAACGGACATAGAGGGGCAAGTATCTGCATCTCTTTTCAACATCTTTTTCTTTCTTTAGGCCACAGACAAGATAAACCGCACCGCGTATAGAAAACACTTGTAACCAGCAAAGGAATTATTAAATCACTCTGAATCTTCTGAATCATCACTATGAATGCCATGTGTGTTACCTGTCACACCACTTCCAATCATGGTGCAATGAGCTAGAGCTTAGCAGCTCTGGTTCCTGGCCATGGAATAATCCTGAGCTCGATCCCACCGATCAGTATAGGGATTTTAAGCCCAGTTATTCCTCTTTACCTGATTACCCTCCCCTTATGTAGGACTTACAAGCCAGTATGCCTAGGATCAGACTCCTGTCGGGGAGCAGAGGTACCTACGAACCGGACAGAGTGAAGACCTGGAAGCAGGTGGTCAGCCAAGCACCAGGTATGATAGTGAGCAAGAGGATGATATGAAATGCAGGCAAAATGGATAACTGGAAAGGTGACTTCTGGTAGGACATAGTGATAGCACAAAGGATCTTTAGGTTAAAGTGCAAGGGCTGTTGAGTACTCTCCAATACACACATTTACTATAAAATATAAAAATGAAATGTTTAAAACAGTGGGCCATGTTAATTAAATTTTAAAACCATTAAAACAGTTGTCGAGATATAAAACACTTTTGGTCCACTTACTTAATAACACAGGACTAGTTTCAGAGAGACATCCTCTCCATTCTCAGCTGGTCACCCAACAGATATCCTCGTCAAGTAACAGCCTCACCCTTCCACACTGCCTGGTCTACTGCTGTTCCCATTCGTCAGCCATAGAACGTCCTCTGTTACTGGTATTTCATGATTCATTACTCAATTTGTATTGTTAATGAAGTAAATATTTTCCCACTGTTAATTCTCAATGCTTTTTTTACCAGTTTTAAAACCTTGATTTCTTGGCTAATATTATGGTTGCATCACCAAAACTAATGAGCTATGCCTGATTTATCTTCTGTATTTTATATTTCTAAGGCGTTCCTTCAATCTTGTTTCAAAGTTTCTCTTTGTTTTAGCAAAATATATATGAGGAGTATCGTTTGAAAATATAGTAAGTGCACAGCAGAAAACTTTTCAGAAATCAAGAAAAACATTTCACTTCCAAACAAGAAATCCTATCTTTAAAATTGGGATGCAAAATTTGATACTGGGGTGTAGTTTGAGAATTCTGAAAAACTAAAATTGGACTTTTATTGGCTAGCAGTTTATTTTAATTTGAAATTTTCATTTAACATGTTTTGAACTAATTTACTGAATATAATACGTTTTGAACCGTTCAGTTAGCAAAAACTATAGATCAAACAATATCATTCTAAAGAAATGTTGCTGCAGTTTATTTTAAATTTATATTTCTGATTCATTATCACAAATATACATAAAGACAGAGTATACAGAAAAGTAATTAATATGAATAATATAGATATTATTTACCACCGAACATAATAGACATACACGTTTTGAGGTGCCATTTACATTTACATGGCAGCAAAAACTTGAATTTTACAAGAGAGCTAGAGCAACATATTAAACTCTTTCGAGTCTCGTTTCCTCATACAAACAGTCACAGTCTTCAGGATCACAATTGTCAGGTGTTGCAGTGAAATTTAGTACTACTTTACACATCTGCAAACTACCAGTTTCTCTCCAGCTATTGCCAAATTTTGCTTTCAGAACATCATTTATATCTGTCTTTTTTGCATCCAATGAAGCTCTCATTTTATCAACTACAGAAGGTTCAAACATCTGATCCATGTTTGTCCCTCGTTTCAGTAATGTGAAATTTTTCGATGGTTCATCACACATTTAAGTTGGCTCCATCTTTACTCTGACGAGGAGCTTCTATTTACTGCACTTTTCTTCAAAGTTATTCATATCCTTCATTCCATCCAATTTCCTAAATTGTTTTGAGAGTATCTTGTAATCTCTGATGTCCCAATTGTTTCCAAGTGACCTTTTACTATAGGCTTATAAAATTCCCTGTATTCTTCAGGAATGAGGATGTTGGAGCACCTATGGAGACAGAGAGAGATGAAGGCTTAAGGGTGTTCAACTTCTTGGTCATTAGCACCCTTAAAAAACAGTTCATGGCAAAAGCCAGATATAAACTTCAATATAAAATAAAATTACTAATAAAAACGAAAATAAATATACATAATCTTACGGAAAGTCCTCGCTACAAGCGATCTGCATGTAAATAAGAATGCCCTCTCACAGGAAAAATTGTAATAATATTTCTGATAGGGATTGGTGCTTTCTTTTGGAGCCAACAAACAAGAGCATGAATTATGTGCATGTTTTTATTTTGACCTTATGGCTCGAGTCCACGGAACGATTGAAAATCTATGATGTAATAAGTACACAGTTTGAAGCCCTTTTCTAATCTAGACAGCTCGATGTTGGGGTTTTATTGACGAAATGTGAACATACACCCATCTCATACTTCGATGTGCTACAGCATCCAAACTGTGCATTTCCAGACTGGAGTTCCTATTTAAAAATAGATCAGTTTGCAGTCCTATACAACATACTAAGCGTTGTCTGTGTTTTTTTGGGACACCCTGTATATATCATAATTGATTCCTGATAATCTATTGCTTGGAGTGGTATTTTTAAAGGAGGTTAAGCAAATGCTGCTAGCTGTCATGCTGGTTGTAAGATTTTTATAAATATTATGATACATTGGGTCTATTATGGGCAGAAAGCTCAGCAGGTTTTTCTTTTTCAAGGGGTTTTCAGATACCAGTGAACAATAAGTTAGAAGAATGTTCAGTTGCTTGGCATGGTTTTGTTTTGTTTGGCATCAGATCTTAAAACCTGTTCCTCTTCAAGACTCTTTCTGAAGAGAATAGACCTACAATGCTAGCTCAACCACCAAATATTCGGTTAACATAAGTTATTTCCACCAGAGTCAATATGCAGCTCCTTAGGTGTCATAGAGGTTATGAAAGAAAAAAAAGCAAAACATTCACCTTTCATCTCTACTACCGTCTGTTCACCAGCTCATGGTCTTAGGGGACTGAAGGGGAGAGGAGAGACGTTCCACAAAAATTTAACTCGAGTTTTGTAAACTACTTAGCTTTGCTGCTGGTTAGGCTGCCAAGTTACCTCCAGTGTTATTACTGCTATGTTTGCTTGCTAATATGCTAATAAATCAATTTCAGTTAAAAATTGGACGAGTCCCTAGTGTTCTCTCTAGTAAAGAAAAGAGAAGTGTGGAAGTAGATGAATCCTCGCCTAGAAGTGTTGTGAAATCTGCTATTATATTGTGGTTGCACAGCAAAGGATTTCAGAGTGACATTTGTATCGTAAAACAGATTTTTACAGGATGACAAACATACAAACCTAAAGAGGCCTGTAAAGCGGACACATTTTGGGTTTCATTGGATCACACTGTCGTTTGCCCAGTACATGTGTGATCTCAATCCCATTGAACTAGCTTGAGTCAGGGTAAAACAAACAGTTAAATAAATGTAACAGGTGAATTTTCCTTGCAGGAATTGCACAATATAACGCTTTAGAGTGTATCACTTGTAACCGAAACAGGCTGGCAGGTATAAAGTGATCAGTGGGAGAAAAACAGAGTAGTTGAAAATATTCTTCACGTTTTATAAGTTAAACACACTGCATGAACTATAAATAACAATTAAGTTCCACTATTTTGAGTGACTTCTTTGCTTTGATCTTGTGTAAATATACATTCCAAGGTTGGCAACATTATCATAAGTGTGATTAGAGGCACGACTCCAGCTTCAGATATCTCTTGTTTACCTGCAATTGTATACTGACATACTGGCTCGCTGCATTCCTCCCAGGGACCATGAGCTGGTGAAAAAACTGTACTGTGAATGTCTTCTTCTAAAACCTTGTACAAGTAGATACAAGTCTTTAGCACTCCAATCTCTATAGAAGTAGTTTTCTTAGCCTATTCAATATGGGTATGATCCAAATCACAGGCAAGTTTGGTTCTAAGAACTCCTGTCTAATTATCTGGACTGTTTCAGTCTGTGAAACATTGCAGTAACATTACAATTATAATAAATTAAATTGCGGTTCCTGTTCCCTTATTACAAACTTTTGCATGGTATCTTTCACATATCTTTCCACACAGTTCTTGTCTGGGTTATGGTAGAACTTCTTGCTGCACAGCTTGTAGTGAAAACCATGAACAGTGAATCGTGTCATGGTATGGCGAAGTTCATACATAGAATTCTTCCACTCTGAGGTCATCATGGCATCTGTCTGGTAAAAATCCCTCCAGATATTGGCTTTCTTCTCTTGTAGTTCTTGCAGTAGTAGGTGATATTGTTTTGTAGATGGCAGTAATCTTCTTAGATGTAATCCTTCTATGTAAAATCGTTGTCTCGTTAGTTCATAGGTCGTCCTTGATGGTGCATTATTTGCAAGGCAGAGAATCTTTTTCGAACATTATAATTATGATTCTGTCCAGAACAGGTAGCTGAGTAGAGGACCACATGTTTTGTCAAAACATGCTATACTGTGTTCATACAGTGTTGATGCCATATCATCATATCCTCATATTAATGTAACAATTTTTCCACCACATAACCACAGATACTCCAGAATTAAGATTCTATATTTTTTAATGTATTTGAGTGAGTGGCCCTTTGACAGCTAGGTCACTAGGGCCCATTTTAATGTATTTGTATCTAAGAAACATGCATTCAGTTCAGCTTGTGGTTTTAAAATATTTCTATCCTTGTGGCTACTGCATTGAGGCTCTTACAATGATAATACCATTAATGAAATGACAAATCCAGGACCAGCTACATTGCAAACTGTTTAGTGTTACATTATTTGTGAGTACAGAGATTGCCCTAATAATTCCAAGTATAGTCACACACTACATCATGCATTGAAAAATTTAGCTAGTTGTTCTGAACTACGTATTCAATATTAAAATAATGTGAAACACTGTAAATTCATACTTGTTTGAAGAATTTGCTCCCAAAAGAGATCACTTAGGCATATGCAAAATCAAATATGTTCTGTGTGAGAAATTATATACCATGTGGCCCAAAAGCCACTTGACAAATGGCAACACTATAGAATGCTACCAATTGCGCAAACTATCCCAGTTTACACCAAATCATACTTTACCACAAATGAACACATTTTACCCCATTGGACTTCATGATCTTTGTGTACAGTTACATTTACTTTCTCATATCCTACTGTTCAAATCCAGCCAGGACTTTTCTCTCTGACAGGTTTTCCTCAGTCTTCATAACTGGCAAATGCCTGAGGGATTAAATAAATGTAAGGCCTGGAACATTTCCTTCCCAGGTTTCCTTTATCAACGCCATTTCATTTGATGCGAACTAAGTGTCCACTGTCAGTAGTGCCATATAAAGTAAGAATAGGTATTAAACACAATCAGAAAAGAATTGTGGGCCATATGTAGGCATAAGTGTTGCCAGGTTGAAGGATTTATTCTTCGGCATGGGGATGTCCCAGATCCAACGGGATTGGTAAACTTTTTTTTTTATCGTAAATGATGCAAAAGTAGGGATTTTTGGGGATTTTCAGCTGGTTTGCAATGATTAGGTGATTTTTCACAGATTAGACTACTGTAATTAATGTTCTTCCACACAACAGCCGTGTGTAGGACAGGATTGGAAAGAGTAGAGTGAACCTGAAAAATTCAATGCCATGACTGGGGTTTGAACCATGGATCTACCGATTACCACCTGGCTGCTTTAACCCCTTAGCTACCATGGCCAACATGTTGACACGACACTAAATTCTCCAACTCATTCGCATTTTTCCCTATAAGACACACAAGAAGCCCAGGACTTAAGCACAGCTTGTCTAATACGTTGTGACACACTGTATGTGCAAGTAAGGAGAAATGCGGAGAAGTGGTGAGAGTGGTGGGGGAGCAAGTGACTAGGTTACCAGAACTTGGAGGCAGTCATATATACAACACATGAACTTGACCCTCACGGCAGCTGGAAGAATGACCCCCACTTCTCTTTTATGCAACTGGACTGCTCAGTGCTATTACGTATCTTCGGGAGTGGGGGGATGTCAGGACGTTTTACACAAGCTGTACTTACAATAATGTAAGTCGCCATTAAGGTATGTTATCTCATATAAATTGAGATTCCTTGTGCGGCTCACTGTGAAACAGATTTATTATCAAGATTCTACAGAGAGACCCAAAAACATCCAAAACCGCTGCACAGTGTTTTTCCACTGCGCGCACGGAAACACGATAACGCAGCTGCTGCACACAAGGCCATGCGGTTGACCTGGTTTTCTCTGCTCTGAAAGTGCAGTATTGTGCTCATGGTGATAGTGTGTGGTTGTGTCATTACCAGTGTGCTTTATTATTTTGTCCTGTACTTAGTCACAAAGTGTATTATGGCTCAGCATTTGTTTTCTCAGTTGGTTAGACGCTGGCCTACTGATCCCAAGGTCGCGGGTTCAAACCCGGCCCAGGCCGATGGTTTTTAAGTGTGCTTAAAAACGACAGCTCCATGTCAGTAGATTTACTGGCATGTAAAAGAACTCCTGCGGGACGAAATTCCGGCATACCGGCGACGCTGATGTGATCCTGGCAATTGACAGCGTCGTTAAACAACAAAATATTTATTTTCTACTGCACAGCGTGTATTTATTCATGATTTGTATGTGTTAACTCAGCGTGCTAAGTGAAAGTGCGATTTGCAGAGATTTCTAGGTGATCTGCAATTTCTATCACTGGGGTAACTTAAAGCATAAAGTGTACAAGACAAACCCACACACTCTGAAAGAATTAAAACAAAATATCCGCCAGGAAATTGCCAGCATTTCTCAACATGAACTACAGCGAGTAATGGATAGTTTCCTAAAGAGGTGCCAAAGATGTATTGGACAATGACGGTGGCCAGTTCCAGCATCCCCTTTAATAACATTGGCAAGTAAAGTCTTAAGTCTTTAAAAGTAGTTTTAAAAATGTTGTATGGTTTCATCCACGCTTTCTATGACAGTGGCATTCGGCAGCCAGCACTGAGGATGCATACAGGCAAAACACAACGCAGCCAATCGGAGTCTTTTGGATCACCCGTTACAAATCTCTAATACTTTAACATAATATAAAATATAATGATTCAAAGACAATGACATTTATAGAAACACAATTAATGCTGCTATTGCATAGAATATATACTGTGCAGCCTTTTTGTTTTATAATTGTTTCACTTTTAATACCTTTTGAATTATTGAACAATCTGTGATTCTCAGATTCTGATTCAACACCATTGTGACACCATTATTCACACATTCCGTGTCTAGAACACAAGTAAGCCATTCAGCATTTTGCAGCTTCAAAAATTTAAATAGTGACAATATGTACATCTGTCTTTTTAGCAAGATTTACAAGAGCTTGTATAGCTGGTGGTATGTTAGGATATGTCAAGACTGACTTTTCTTTCTTTCAAATGCTGTGTGTTAATGGGGTTGTAATGCAATAGTAACAATCATTTATTAGTTTGATGGTTCTACACAGATCACAGAGGTAACTAATCCCATTGATGATCTTTTTCATTTGTTTAGTTCAACCAGAATAAACATTAAGCAATTTGGATCCTTGCAAGTGATCCAAAGTTTGGAAACCACCACGGGCCTCTTGCGTGATTCTGTAGGGTATTTCTTGGTATCAGCACGCCCACATCCTTATTTTCGGTGCTTGCTTTCTGACGCGTACTTCTGAGTAATTGCAGTGTCAATTTTCCCGGTACATGTTTCACAGCCTAGCTTTCCTCCATTATCAACCGGACTGTTGATGGCTAACCTATAAATCTGATAAGTTACTTAATAATTACTGATATAAATAACAAACTGCAGTGTAAATTTTGTCCACCGAATCTCTGATGTGTTATTGTGCTACAATGGTTAAATATGCGCTTTACCTTTCATCATCAGAAGCCTCTAAGGTAACACATACCGCATGCATTGCTCATTCTCGGAAGTCGCTGATGTTTCAAATTGCACCAATGAGTGTCACTTCAGCCAATGAAATCAAGGTAATCACAAATGACAGTTGCCAACTCCACGTGGAGTAAAACAGCGTTGTAACATCTCCCCTGTTTACTCGCATATTCTATTAGTTTTCTCGTGGCATTACTTTTATAAGAAGTCACAATTAGCAGTTTTAAATTTTAAAAAGTGAGTGTTGTTGAGTGTTATTAATCAACTCAAATCCTACTTTAGCCATATTTGTTTATATGTTATACACATATGGAAGAGTTTTTGTTTAGGTATGTCACAATGGTGTGTATGAAGGTAGCTAACCAAACACAACTTGTTTGTCTTAATGTATTAATGCAATAGGCATATTACAGTGTATTCCATCCACAACAAAGGCTTTTTCAAGAAATAGACATGGGACTGTCACTTTCAAGCATGCTTAAAAACCATCTGAGTGGGCCAGATTTGAAGGGATCAGAACGCCAGCACCTAAACAACCGAGCTACCCTGACTGACCCACGAGATTGCAGAGGTCCTGGCGACACTGAATACCTTCCACCTTCTCACACGGCTTTGATGCGCCGCATGTTAGCCATTAGAGTAACACAATAACTAACGCTTGAGCAATGAAGTGTCTTTTGTCTTCTAAATTCGGCGGAGTCCATTAGCTTCTCGACTGGTGACGTCTGGTGGATTTTTCCAAATTGAACGTGTACTCCAGCAAATTGTCCCTTTGGTTCTGGATTTGAAATTCCACCTTGTTTGTGGTCCGCTGCTACCATTTGTAATTGACACTCTCTACGGCGAGTTTTCAAAAAAAGCATAATATCACAAAAAATTCCATGCAATAGATTTGTATTTTAGTATTTTAAGTAAAAGTGAAGAGAGCAATCTGAAAAGTAGAGCAGAAACCATAGTTACAAATGCAAGTGGCGATACCAACGTTATCTTGAGCCGTATACACCGGCATGATGCGGAGTAACTTGTTGATGTTATGCTCCCCCCTCAGGCTTTTTTTCTTCAGCATTGTTAAGATATACTGCACCACTTAACCTAGATCATCCATCAATACTGAATTGTGTTTTTCCTGAATTTGCCAGCATTCCCTGCTTTTTTAAAATCTGATAGATCACGTATTCAATACATGAAAGGTAATGTAGATAAAGAGGATACCAGTGATTCAAGACACAGCTTCAACAGATGATAACATATGGAACAGGGACTGGGACTATCAATAAACTCAGCTGCATGTTGGAAATATTGCCTTGTATACACTGCACTGCAACATGAAGTGGGACTTAGAAATATTCTGTTCTCCTAATGTGCTCAGTCATTTTTTCCAAGGCTGTACCACTGTACTTCAGAAGAAGTAGAGCCCCTGAAAAAAGGAACTAACTTATCAACACCTTTGAGGATATTATTGAGATGTTTGCATGTCTGTGGGCAAGTGAAAAATCCCCTCCCTTACTTTGGCTTTACCAAGACATGAAAATTCTCAGTGCAGATACAGAAATGCTTCTTTGCTCTTATTCGTGGCCTTTACAAGCTGTTTCACGAGTCCCAGTTTTACATAAAGAGAAGGAGTAGAACTTTGCTGGATTCTACAAGTAGGTTGTTCAATACATTCTGTGTTCCAAGTTGAAGTGATAGATGCAGAGTCCAATCTTCCTGTGTAATGACACCCTTAGCACGACTCTCACAGACAAGTACTGACAGAATTTGGTGTAACCCTGTTGTAAGCCAAGTAACATGGCAATGTCTTCAAGATCACCAGTAATCTGCCACTTAAACTTGTCATGGTTTACTCTGCATAACAATTGCTTCATGTTGCAATAAACTTCCTTCATGTAGGCTGCATAACCAATTGGAGCCACTGACAAATGGGCTTCATGAAGAACAGTAACCTCTAGACTTAACTTGGATGATTCTGTGAACAGTCTCCAGGCAACAATTTTATAGTAGAATTTTGAGTCAGTGTCACGAAAAGCAACGTCACGTTTTCTCCAAGTTAGATTGACACTCCACGCTTGGATATTTACTTCTTACTACAATGTTTCATGAGCATCATATTCCATTCCTATTTAAAAATATAAAAAAATCCTTGGTATTTTGCAGTAATCCATAGTTTCGTAATGACTCAATAATGATAATAGTTGCAGAGGTCCTGGCAGACGATACATAAGAGGTCGAAAGGGTTTTGAAGTTTTAGCAGAGATAAACATGAACCTGAGAATACAAAACTTAAGATATCTAAACTTTATACTTTTCGACCATTTTATAACTTTGTTTTAATCCTGGCTTTGCCCCTTTGTTTGGTATATTTATGTATGTTTCTTTTCTACTAATATTTTTATTTTATATGGAAATTTATCTCTGGTTTTTGCCATGTTCAATTTGTAAGGGCACTGATGAGCAAGTAGTTGAACACTCTTAACCCTAAATCATAATCATATGACTCACGAGACACAAGTTGTAGAGACAAGGAAAATGTCTTTCCGCTCTGAAGTAGTCATGGGTATGCTCACAAGGATTTTCCTCAACTGAGTTACTTCAGAAAATGTTTGCTGAAAATTACGGTTAAAGAGCAGTAAAGGCACTGCGCTCAATATTTCTGAAATCTTGTATTTGATACAGACAGAAAGTTCTGTGTGAAGTCTTTTCTGTTGTAGATACCGTATGCACGAGTAACGCAACCTATATAAGAGTTACAGGCTTTGTCCCTGTCTCTGAGTTCTCAACCAAGATAAAAGCTATAGATCTTTCCACTACCTGACAATATTGTTTGCTGCTTTGATTTCAAAATACCATTCCACAAATAAAACAAAAATTGTAAGCAGAGTTTACACACTTGCAAAGTATATAAAATTGCAAGCAACATTATACTTACTACACACAAACTAAACTGAAGCATGTGATGGTTTTTATTATTCTTAAATAATTAGGCAACACTTCCACTGCCTTTGTCTGTTACTCCTTTCTTGGATTCCGGTATGGGCTGATCCTGTTGGCTTTTTGAATCATGCTGACATTTCACCATAAACTGTATTTGGCTTCTTCACTGGGTAACTGCAAATTTCATCCAATTGGTCACTGCCTTTATATTCTGGCTGGCCTCACTGTCACCTCCCACTTACAATCCAATTGGTTCCTTCTCCTCCACCAGGATATCATCTGCTAACAGGGTATTCCATATTGTGCTGATTGGTTTGCCCTTATCATGGTTCAGATTGCTCCTTTCCTTAAATATTTCTATGCTTTCCTTCACCAATCTTTGAGAGAAATTGTCACAAATAGCTAAAACCTTTCAATTGTCGAAGTCAACGTGGTGGCTGGTGTTTTCAGCATGTTCTACAATGGCAGATTTTTCTGGTTGAGAAAGTTTCATCTTATGTTCCTTTTTTCTTGTATTGATCTGCCCATTTGACCTACGTACAATTCATCACAAAGACAGGCAATTTTATAAACACTTCTTCTTTATCTGATTACCCTCCCCATATGTAGGACATACACCACTAGGACTTACAAGCCAGTGCCAGTGCCTAGGTAGCCTGTTGGGGAGCACGGGAACCGATGGACCAGAGTGAAGACCTGGAAGTGGGTGGTCAGCCCAGCACCAGGTATCAAAGTGAGGAAGAGGATGATATGAAGTGTAGGCAAGATTGATGAATGTAAAGGTGACAATGGAGCAATTGGCGGAATGAGTGGGAGGGGAACCAGAGAACCTGGAGAAAACCCATCCAGACACCGCTTTGTCCACCACGAATGCCATATGCGGCTCCCTAGGATCGAACACGGGCTGCCTAGGTGGTAGGCAAGTGGTCTAACCACTCGGCCACAGTGCCGCCTTTTATAAATACCCGGGTTATTATTCTTGGAAACAAGACATGTGCTTTATAAAACACATTCAGTGAGGTTTCTTTTTTAACTTCTCTGTGGTGTTTATCATCACACACTCACTCACCAAAAGGCCTTGTTCTCCTAAGTTAGATTAAAATAAACTCATTTTATTGCTTTCAAATGATTATAGAAAGACAAGATGGCTAATCTTCCATTATACTAACAATTCCTACTGATTTTATATACATCAGTAGTTAACTATCCCTTCTTTCATTTTACCAGCTAAATTCAATTGTTTCTTGCAGTAAACATTTACTATTATGATGATACTCCAGCTTACTCATACCATTTTGAATTATACCATGAACAACAAACAAATGTGTAATTATATCATATACCGAGCGTCCATTACAGAATACACAAACATCAGTCATTAAAACAGAATTAGTGTATTTTCTTCCCTGAGGGAAATAATTAAGTTCATAAACCACTTCAAGCACTAATACAGAACTGTTGTTTCATGTCTGTAACAACAAATGCAATAAATACACCATCCCTTGTAGATATGCAGCCAGGCTAAAAATAGACAAATTTTGTACAAACAAAATCGGTACATCCAGCATGTTTACTGAACAGGATATCATGCTGTTTACCGTATGTAGCATATCGAACACAGTTTTGGGAAGGTCCAAAATGACACTATTAAATGATACTGATACAACTCCTTCTTGTAAATGGAAACTAATCATTTTCACATTCATTTTTGTGATCAACATAGTCAATTTAGTAAAGAGTAGCTGGTTTTGTTTAAGATATATTTTTGTTGTTGGCCAGGGTAATCAGCCATTCTTAGGATATGTACATCGTAGATCACTATTATTGTTAGCTATTTGTTGCCAATTTTACTGCTTAGTTAATGTTATAAATTTGAAAGGTGGTTGAATTGTTCTTCTCACTGTTGAAGGTAAAGCAACTTTTGCTATCCATAAATATCAGCACAAAAAGGAGGAAAGCTGGGCAAAGTTATCAAGTTTAGCAAAAAAAAAAGCTGACACCCCAAAGAAAATACGACTACTTTTGCTGTTCTTAATGATAAGAAGCTATGTATACAACATTACCATTACTCATTATTTAGAAATAAAGCTTTATGCATGTTCATAAAAGCCCTCTAGAGTTGTTGTAGTGTTTAACGCCCGCTTTTACTACTACGGCACCGCAGGCGGTGACATGACACATGGAATGAAGATGGAGCACCGGTGGAATGAGATGTAGGGGGGGAAACCGGAGCACCCGGAGAAAACCCATCCTGATGCTGCTTCGTCTACCACGAATACCACATGCGGGTCTCTCGGATCGAACCCGGGCTACCTAGGTGGTAGGCGAGCGCGCTAACCGCTCGGCCACGGCACCGCCCCTCTAGAGTTGCACCATGTAGTTGTCAACTTGAAGCAAAAGAATTGTTCCCCCCTCTTGTACCATTTTTAAGGTGTAAAGTTCTTCCTTCACAAGGAAAAATTACTTATTTCCTCAAAACTGATAGCAATGATTTTGATTACTACATCATGTCAGCCACAATAAGAGTGCATATGGAAGATGCTGGTAGTCTTTAACGTCCAGTTTTACTACATGCGGCACTGCAGGCAATGACACTGATGATAAATGGAATAAAGATGGAGTACCAGTGGAATGAGCAATCGGGTAAACCATAGAACATAGAAGAAACCCACCCCTGCGCCACTTCATCCACCAGAAATCCCACATGCGATCACCTGGGATCGAACCTGGGCCGCTTTGGTGAGAGGTGAATCATCTAACCACTCAGCCAGAGTGCAGTCATACATACAGATGAGAACACCACTGTTTTGTTGACAATGTTTAACATTGCTAAGGCCTGCAATCCAAGAGGAGCGAGGGACAAGGCAGTAGTGGGAATGTACAGCTGCACAATGAAAACAAAACCACATTTGCATACCTCAGCCTCACTAGTAGAAGCAACTCATTGACATTCATTTCAAATATTTTAAGAGCATTAATCATTCGCTGCTGTATGTTCAAGTTTCACAAGGCTTGATACACCATTAATGCAACATACTTGAAAATAAGTGATTCCTTATTAATTTTTGCATCACTCTTTACAAACTAAAATTTACTTGCAATACTGGATGTTCAGCTTGTAGGTTTATTATTACAATTATATACTTGATTGTGTCATCTTCCAATTGTTAATACTTGCATAAATGACCATGTTACCCTTGGCAATTTATGAAAAATACTGCAGTGTGAAACTGAGGTAACACTTGCAATTATAACATGCAAAAATGGCAACCTAGACACTTCAAAAGAAGGTGTTCCAAAGTTTTGCAATGGTTGGAATGAAATGTGTTGCTGTGCATTGTTACAATTGAAATGAACTTAACCTTGGACAAGCAGTTTCTCAAATTTGGAATGGGAAAGTGCAGTCCTTTATATAATCCATATCTTAAACTACTGGAGTTTTTCCTCTGAGGTAGTGTAAAGGAATGTGTTACAGAATGTGGCTAATTTGTAGTGAAAGATAGGTACATCAAGTTGTTGCTTATGTCACAGCGGTAGTATCATGAGAACCTGTTTGGAGCATAGACTGGAAATCTGCCAGGTCATTCAGGGTGCACTTACTGGAATTGCTTGAATGTAATAAATTATGTATTACATCACACAGTATATGCTTTAGTTAAAGTCAGTTTACTTTGAATAATATCCTCTCTTATTATGCTAAAGTTGCATAAGCTGGACTAACTGGAGTTTTCTTGACACCAGAAGTATGATGTTTAAAAGCAGAATGAGTGAGTGTGTGGGGTTTAAGGGCCCATTGTCAATGAGGTCATTTGGTCCTGAAAGCGGAATGAGATCTTCATTGCACATAGATATCTCATGCTAATAATGGCATTTATTTTATTTTGTTGTTTAACGGTGCTGTCAATTGCCAGGATCACATCAGCATCACCGGTGTGCCAGAATTTTGTCCCGCAGGAGATCTTTTACATGCCAGTAAATCTACTGACATGGAGTCGTCATTTTTAAGCACACTTAAAAACCATCGGCCTGGGCCGGATTTGAACCTGCAACCTTGGGATCAGTTGACCAGCGTTTAACCAACAGCCACCCAGACCAACAATAACTGCAATAACCACGTACCTTTATCATAGAAGATGTTAGAAATGATGTCCTTGTGCCTGCCACACATCCCTCATGCCTTTTAAGAAAATTTACATTAACACTATTAATTCATTGTGACTTCGGCAGAAAAAAAAATCCGGCTTTGCCTATATAGAAATGAAACATGGGTCAATGGAATGTCATTAACAATATCTAAAAACTAAATCTACTCGCATGGTGCGGTGGCTATTCCTGAACTACAGTTTTAATTTTAGAAGTTTAGTAGCATTCCAATCCGAGACTTGCAAAACTCATGATCCCTGTGTAAGTTTTCTCACAGATTTCTTTGTTCCAACTTTTCTCTTATGTCATTGAGTTTTTCCTCTGTAAGAATATGATTATTTACTTTCGGTTTCTTACTAAGAATAGATTGTTTCTGTAAATCTATTTGTAAGATTAAAAACCTTTTTCTGTGAGACACTGAAGAGCAATGAATCTGCCTAAATTGCTGTCTTACTTTTCTAAGAGCTTGTTATCACATAGCAATTACAAATGAAGATTCTATGTGCTACGGTATAAAGACCTTTTGTCCTTATAATAACACTGAAACATGTGGTTCCACAAGGCATCAACCTCTGTAAAGCACAGACTTTGCATAAACTCTCACAATGTATTAACATCTGTACAGCACAGACTTCACACAAATTCTCACAATGCATTAACCTCTGTGCAGCACAGACTTCTCATGAGCTGATTAGCCAGCACTTGGAGAGGAGGGAAAGTAGAAGGGGAACAGAACAGCTAGAAACAGTGTAGTACAGGGAAACCAATTCCCCATTATATGGCCACATATCCAAACATATCCAGGGCTGACAAACGTTACTTAGCAGGTGTGAACACATTCCACTACTGCCCACGAAAGTAGAAAAGCAGGGAAAACAAAGTGAAAACTGGTTCTAGCTAAAGCGTGATATTGTAATTATGGAAGGGGAACTCCTCTCTTTACACCTGCACAGTAATGTTCATCAGGCCTGCTCTAGCCAGACAACCTGCATGCATATAGAGATGAATACTGCCCGCACATGACTAGAGGTAACGCTGGTTCCTGGTCATCGATTGCACTTGGGTTCAGTTCAACCCAGATGGATTTTAAGTCTTGGGTATAGGTGTACATCCAGCATCATGAGGAAATTAAGGAGCTGCATTAGGCAGTAATGTTGGCCAGAATGCCAACATACCAAGGGGGAGATGCACTATTTTGAACACGTATCCTCCCTGTATTGGGTCGGTCATCACCCCACCCTGCCGTGTATACATGGCTTAGGGGTCAGTAGCCAGGGCTGCAGCACCATAGGTTTATTATAATAATAATAATAATAATAATAATAATAATAATAATAATAATAATAATAATAATAATAATAATAATAATAATAATAATAACAACAACAACATTAATTTTGTTGTTAGCTCCACATCCTGCACATATTGCCTAGTTTAAAACCACTTATGCATATATTTTTTATAATGAAGATAGAAACAGACAGTAAAATCAGTTTTTTTATATGAATAGCACAGGTAAACAAAAGTGAATTGGTAACAGGCGGAGAAAGTTATATGAATGAAACCTACACATTAGATTTCTAACTGATGAAACGCTGCGAGTTTAAGAAAATAAACATTTTTGCTAACAGACATAACAAATCTCATCAGCTAGTTGCAAAATTGAATTGATGTCTATATTACTCCTGAGGCTAAGCTATGCAAATGGTTGAAATATACAATGCATATAATACAACTTACAAATATTATGGTATTCTGGAAAGACGTACTTTTCCTGAAATTGAACAACCAAAAACTCCATAATCCATAAAAAGCAATTCTGAAGACTATATATATTATTTTAAGCACACCTATCAGGACACTGCAGTATGAAATAAACATTAAGAAACATTTAAGCAGCTCCAGTAGAGCATTGTTTTCGCACTTGTAGGCTGTGGTTTAATTGATGAATTAGCATCTGACATTTCGCCCATGACTCCGTTGGCCATCTTCAGAAAGGAGTGGCACTTGATGGGGTGCTTGACCTATATGTAGGCGAGAGGGACTGCCCCTCATCTACTATTGGTCGATCATAGGCCAATCACTATGTGGCTGTCAGGTGCTCCATCAAGCACCACTCTTGTTGTAAACCAGTCAGGAGTTGTCACCTCTGAAGATGGGCGAAATATCAGATGCTAATTCATCGACTGGACCAAGGCCCACAAGCCTGGAAACTACGCTCTATTGGATCAATGCTGGCCGTGAAAGCGTAAATATGTATTTTAGCAGCTATTTGAGAATTTTCTTAAAATAAAATGATTAAATGCATTTAAGAACACATTTACCTCTTGCAATTTCCTTGACCAAAATTTTACTGTCAATATATGAAACTGCTCTTTAAATCTAAATATTCTGTTCTTAAATATTACAATACACAAACTACTCTACCATAATACTGAGTATTATAGATATTTCTAGTGACATTACATATATCTACAAGTATACCTAAGATAAATTTAAGGAGAAGCAAGCAAAGCATCCCCAAGTTAATATTCTATTCTAAAATGAGTTAAATGTTTTGCAAATCATGCAGTGATGCTTTCAGTATTTGGTTTTCAGTTATTTCCAATGCTATGTTCTATTTACCTAGTTCAGTGTCTGAATACTAATATGGCTATCTAAACATACAAGCCTTTCATACAATCTCTAAGCATAAAGCTGCATGGTTGAGGGATGTCCAACTACCTAGCCATATCATAAGCTGTCACAACTATAAACATCGGTAGCACAACAAAGAATAACATTATACAAAACATTTTCATACATTTATTAACATTACATACATTTATTATATTAACAATATTATTATATTTACATTAATTATAGTGCATACAAAGAACAGTAGTCACTCAAAATGTCCTTTAGAGGCCACACAGGCTTTCAAACAGCGAGGTCTAACGGCTTTTGCAGCATGTATGATATTTATGTCCAAATTGTGCATTGTTCACTTCAAATCTCGTTTTATGGCCACCAGATTTCTCGGTCATGTCCAGCATGCTTTACTCTTGATGATGTCCCATAGTTGGTAATCCAGCGGATTCAGATCTAGACTTACCTATTGCCAATCTTGATGCACTATAAACTTGGGAACATTGTCCTTAAGTGACTGTTGCACATGTTTAGCCTTATGAACTGGTGCAGGTTCTTGTTGATAAACCCAGTGTATAGAATACCACAAGACTCGTACCAGACTCTGCATCAGCTCATCAGGCTAGACACATGCAACGGATTGCAGAAACTTTTGTTTCTGGTCTACGTGCATTAACATTTGATCTATCATGTTATATACTATGATTTGTTAATCCTTGCGTGTGATGCATCCAATGTAAACAAAATCCATCCTTAAAGAGTACTTGTCATTATCACTAGGTGCACGCGATTGATGCATACTGAATGGTATAACAAGACCGAGAGCCCATGTTATTCAGTACACCCATGCAATGGCTAGTTATCGTTTGTGTACCAGTACTCATCAGTTGGGACAGTATGCACACCCTTGGGAAAAAATGAATCATGTCTGGAAAGCCAAATTCATCACAGTCCTACATCACACAGTGTCCTGATTGATCACATGCATTAGTAACATTAAGATTTGGAACTTGTGACAACTACTTGCCGCTACACAACTGCATTGCAGTTGGTGTAAACAAGGCGCTGTGTCGTGTAGGCCTTAGATGAATTTGGCATTCCAGAGATTTTTTTCCCCCCTCTTCCATGGGTGCACACATTTGTCGTGTGAGTTACATTTCATTTCGATGGGGAAATTAAAATGTTTCATTAAGTCACATTTCAGTTATATTCATGAAGTGCTCTTTTATTATGCTGTATCTGACACCTCATGCTCCTATCCTAGAAATGTTAAGTTTGGTACTACCTTTCTACTCTAGAAACTTTTGTATGTTGTTTTTCCACACCTGTGTACAAATGAGGAACATAAAATAGAAATGAACATAAGTTAGATACAATTATAAATGAGCTGTCTCCCTTAAATGTTAGAACAAAATACCAAGACAGTGATAACTCTGCAATAAATATTTTATTTCTTGTGTTAAATTATCCATAAAATCAAACTGCGTAAGCTTTCACGGCCGGTGTCATAATATAGAAACTGATTATCCGGGCTTGTGGGCCATGGTACTCCTTCCAGATGTTTCGTTCGAAGCTGCGTCGAACTGTCAGTCATCGCCGAGACTTAAGAGAGTGTTAAGGTAACGTCACTGAGGATGTTCGACGCAGCTTCGGACGAAACGTCTGGAAGGAGTTTCCTGACTAGACCACGGCCCACAAGCCTGGATAATCAGTTTCTATATTATCCATAAAATTTTAATGAATCTCCATTAGATGTGTGCAAGGAGAATTAAGAGCAAATTTTTGCCATCTGAACTCATCTTCCACAGCATGTTAGGAAAATGAAATGTTTTGCAATTTCATACCTCTCTTTGAATAAGTTTATTTGAATTTAATAAATACATTGTTTGCACTTCTTGACTGAATATTTAAGTTGTTGGAACTATGAGTCTGTGGTGGAAAATAGAAACTAAATTACATAAATTTGGATAGATTTGCTCAGTCATTTTTTGTTGTTATTTTTGGGGAACATAGTAAGTAACTGAAAGATGAGTTTGTATAAAAATTTAATTTCTGCAAAAATAGAGCCTGGGTGAGAATGTTCGGACAGCTGTATCATTATTTCCGATTCATTTTAACATTAAAAAGTTGGAGGTTACTTATGTGATTTTAAACAATTCTGAGACTATTAGCTCAAGTCACCAAAAATAAAGTAATAATAGAGTTATTTGGCAGTTCACCAAGCAGACCTTGACATACCCAGAATATTTTATTGCTTAAAGGTTATAATTATATTCACATAAACAAGCATGCATATGCACATTTACATAAAACAATAGGTTCGGAGTTAGCAATAATGTCTTCCTTAAATGCAACAGTATTGCTCAATTGGAAAAACAGGGAATAGGGGAACAGTCATCAACGAAGAGGATGAAAGGTTTTTACAAAAATAAAACCTTCAATGAAGCAAATGCTGTACTGAAATAACCATCAGCCCAAGAAAGGTATGATAATTTTAAAAAAGCTTGAAAAACAAAAAATTGAGATTGGAGCATGGGAATGTGAAAATATTCTTGGAGGGCTGTGTGAGCTATTAATAATCTAGAAGGAAAATTTTGTTTCTATTTGAGGTGACAATGAAATAGGGAAGAGAGAGATGTACAATATGTGTGACAACACAAGAACTTGCTCAGGCAAGAACAGGAATCATATTAAAGAGTTCAAGAAGGGATTTTGGACACAAAGGTTTGCTCAATATATGAACATTCAAAATAATATTGAACACTATCCTGGTTTGCAAGGAAATGCAAATTCAACTTTGAAAAATGGATACTGTGGAGAAAGTGATTGGCAAAAGGAATGTTCAGCAAAAATAGGGAGGCATTTAGAATGAAACTATAAAAGTGATTAGAAATACTGCCAGAGACATTGTTGAGAACTGCAAGGAAATTAAAGGAGATAACAGTCAGGATAATTAATTTTAAATTGGATTCCTGCACCCCAATAACCACATTGTTAGTGTATACCAACCCAGACCAGGAAGCAACTCTTAATGATAGGGAGTTAATATATATTTGTCAATTTTCAAATGTATACCACATTAATAGTAATAACAATTCAAGGATTCTGCTATTAAAATTTTGTTGGGTAAGAACATGAAGCACAAATAATTAATTCATTCATTCAAAATACATAGCTTTACAACAGAGATGCATTGGAGCTTTAAAATGTTATCATGGAAACAACAAACAATAGCAGGAATCAAATTATGGGCAAGAGTAGAAAAAAAAACACTTGTTTTTACAGATGACCATATATTGATAGCAAAAAGAAAACCTGAATTGCAAAGAATGGAATGTAAATTAAATCAAACATCAAAGTATGCAATATGAAGACAGCGATGATAAAATAAAAACTATAGTCTTTAAAGGTCTTGATACCGTCAAAAGTAATCTCAGAAAATAAAATTATTGAACAAATGTCAAAACTAATACTATGTTATACAATGTCAAAACAATATACTAAAATTAATATAAACAAAAAATTAAATAAATTTAGTTACATAACAAGTACACTGAAAAGAACATCAAAGAATGAGACTAGAAAAGACTATAATAAAATGACAAAATAATGGCCGTTCCAATCATTACTTACTGGTTAGAACCATGGACAATGACCACAGGAATCAAAATAAGTATACAGACAGCATAAATGGACCCGTTGTTGTTGTAGTGTTTAACGCCCGCTTTTACTACTACGGCACCGCAGGCGGTGACACTGATGATACATGAAGATGGAGCACCGGTGGAATGAGATGGCGGGGGAAACCGGAGTACCCGGAGAAAACCCGCCCTGACGCCGCTTCGTCCACCACGAATACCACATGCGGGTCCCTGGGATCGAACCCGGGCCGCCTAGGTGGTAGGCGAGCGCGCTAACCGCTCGGCCACGGCGCCGCCATATAAATGGACCCACAGGTGGTTATACGAGACTAGGCAAAAAACAAAACAATGAAATAGGACAGCAACTGCACAGAAGAATTAGGCATTTAAACAGAATGGTAGAATATAGAATACTGAAGCAAACATATTCCTACAACCAGGAGGAAGAAGAAACACAGGACAACCCATTGATGGAAAGAGCAAGATTTGGTAGCCAGATCAGGCAAAACGACCTAAACTGTATTGGAGAAGAATAAGATAACAGAGACAGCATTTTGGTCTCATACTTTGAGCTATGGTAGAAAATAAAGTTTCCAGAACTCAGCGAACAGGAAAACGAGAAGACATGAGATGCTAATCCAGTAATTACCAAGCAGAGTTGTATTTCATTTCAACTTTTTCCTCATGTGAGGAAAAGATGATCATTACAATGCTGAAGCACTTTCTGACCAAGTGGTTCATAGCAAAGAATGAAGTTTTAAAACCTAATTTTTTGGACTGTTTTAACTAGTTTTGGTTTATAACTCATATGTACATAACCATAAAACATTATACAATGGAGCAGTGAAGCTTTTACTTCATTTTTTTATGAATACAGTCAGAGTTCAACTGTCTGATAAACACTTCTATCTCTTAACTACCTAGCTAGAGCACTGATGTTAATAATCGATATCATTTAAAGCTGTGAGTGACAATGTCCATCCATACAACCATTGAAGGTTTGAATGACTGGTTCAGGTTGATGTCCTTTATATGAATACAAAGTTTTTCTAAACTCTGTTGTTTCAGTAAGTGGCTCTTTAAAACATGTAATTTTATCTCCATTCAGAAATGTATTACATAAGTAGTATCCTGTGATAGACTTCGTCAGTGGCTGCTGGTTTATGCTGTACAGCAAGAGGTAATGATGGGAGTTACATTTACAAGATAACTGTACTATTCACTCGTCAGTGACGTAAAATGAAGTTCGAGTGACAATTCTTCTTACTGCAGAACCTAGGAATTTATCTATTGTTGAATTCCTCGATGTTGGAAATGTAAGTCTTCTTAGTTGAAAGCATGGCAAGGGCAGTGACCCTTTCTTGTAGCATCATCTTCCTTAAGAAAGTGTTTGTTCTTTTAAGGGAAGAAAAATGTCTTTCCGCTCTGAAGTAGTCATGGGTATGCTCACAAGGATTTTCCACAACTGAGTTACTCCAGAAAATGTTTGCTGAAAATTACGGTTGAAGTGCAGTAAAGGCACTGCACTCAATATTTCTGAAATCTTGTATTTGATACACACAGAAAGTTCTGTGTGAAGTCTTTTCTGTTGTAGATACCGTATGCACGAGTAACGCTGCGAAGTTCTGCGTCAGAAAAATATCTTGAATACTCCTGGAAATTCGAGGAGTTAAGCAATTTGGATCCTTGCAAGTGATCCAAAGTTTGGAAACCACCACGGGCCTTTTGCGTGATTCTGTAGGGTACTTTCTTGGTATCAGCACGCCCACATCCTTATTTTCGGCGCTTGCTTTCTCACGCATAATTCTGAGTAATTGCAGTGTTAATTTTGTCCGAATCTCTGATGTGTTATTGTGCTACAATGGTTAAATATGCGCTTTACCTTTCACCATCAGAAGCCTCTAAGGTAACACATGCATTGCTCGTTCTCGGAAGTCGCTGATGTTTCAAATTGCACCAATGAGTGTCACTTCAGCCAATGAAATCAAGGCAATCACAAATGACAGTTGCCAACTCCACGTGGAGTAAAACACAGCGTTGCAACATCTCCCTTGTTTACTCGCATATTCTATTAGTTTTCTCATGGCATTAGTTTTATAAGAAGTAAATATCCAAGCGTGGAGTGTCAATCTAACTTGGAGAAAACGTGATGTTGCTTTTCGCGACACTGAATACCTTCCACCTTCTCACCCGGCTTTGATGCGCCGCATGTTAACCATTAGAGTAACACAATAACTAACGCTTGAGCAATCAAGTGTCTTTTGTCTTCTAAATTCGGCGGAGTCCATTAGCTTCTCGACTGGTGACGTCTGGTGGATTTTTTCCAAATTGAACGTGCACTCCAGTAAATTGTCCCTTTGGTCCTGGATTTGAAATTCCACCTTGTTTGTCGTCCGCTGCTACCATTTGTAATTGACACTCGCTATGGCGACTTTTCAAAAAAAGCAGGGAATGCTCGCAAATTCAGGAAAAACACACGTGCTGAGTAATTCTGCGAAGCAGCCTTTATTAGATTTACCTGGTGCACATAACAGTGAACATAATGAGGGTTGGAATAGTGCACCTTAATTTTTGCTTGTACCGTTCACGCCATCGAGGGTTTGATCAATGATTTTGTGTGGCGTAACCTAAAGGATTATCAGCAAGTTACTCGGCATCATGCCGGTGTATACGGCTCAAGATAACGTTGGTACCCTCTTTATCACTTTTCATGTATTGAATACGTGAATCTATCAGATTTTTTTTTTTTTTTATTTCAAAGAACGTTATACCCATATGCTCGCGGCAGCCAGTGCTGCTACCGGAATTCCCGTCTCTAGGGGAATTTTGGTTACATGAGAGCTGCGGAGGGACTTTTCGATAACCCTACAGAATATAGCATATTTCCTTTAAGGTGCTTTTAGACATCGCATCCCCATTTTGTTGCTCCAGTCTAAAGAAACCCCAAAGTCCTCCATATGGCACACCATTTATCTGGTAGTGAAATACTAACATTTATTGTGTCTGCTTGGAAGTATGCGTGGTGTCATCTGCCGTTATTGCTACCAAATCGCTCCCTTTCGCTTCTTGCACTATCAGTGTAGCATGCACTCCAACAATTCATTCTGGATAGTGTTTGATGTTACCCTCAAAACGTGAGCCTGGTCAAGAGTTCACGTGTTGTTCCACTGTATTGTTATACTGGAAATTAAATCTACACACCTCGATTTTTAGACGAGTCACTCTTATGTCCTGAGGACAAGTTCAAGGGCACTACACAACTTGATGCCATCAATTATCCTAGAAAGTACACGTCTGTTTCTCTTCACTTGTCTGTTGTGTTGATGTGTTTGTTCGTGATAAGCATGGCTTTGTATATTATTTTGCATCCACGCCCAAATCATGCCCATACACCTTTCTGTTGCACTTGTATGTTGATTTACTAGACATGGCTGTTTGTTTCAAATCAAGATCTGCTGTAAGCTTGTTACTTAATTTGTATTTTTCCGACGAGTTGCCTGTATGAGAAAGGTAAACTGTCCACAATTTTCCATTACTTACCACATAAAATTATTACTTCAGTCGAACTACCTTTCACTTGCAAGATTACATCGTCTTCTGACCAATGACTCGGAAGAACGCCAAGGTATGCTAAAATCGCGTGCACATTTGCCGGTACACCTGTGTTAAATACACATTAAAAATTAAACCTAGCAGTTCTCTTGTCAATATGTAGAGTAGTGAATTATAGTGGCTTTATGTTTGTCAGGTTGAATCAGGAAGGAGGGAGAGAACAAATGAATAGTGTTTATTGCCAACATTGCTGGGAAGCTGCTTCCCTGATACATCAAGTCTGTTACGTTGACAGGCATGGTTCGCACTTGCTCGGACGCTCACAGCCGTAGACAGGTGAAGTGATGAGACAGGAGAGGCAAGCTTTGCGCAAGAGCAACGCGTGTTTCTCCCGTACTCATGACATAACATACCTCACGCCGAGAAACAGCGCACGTTCCTTCCAGACATTGAAAGCAGACGAAACGACAGTGCATGCATTTGAATTTTCTATTCTCAAAGAAACCAATGAACTACACGGTCTCTTGAAACATTCCCTTGCGGGACTAAACTAAAATTGCAGGAAGAATAAAAAGAAAAATACAATTTCAAGAGATGAGAATAATAGTTGCTTGTCTGCATTTTAACAAGATTTTACATTCTCAGTTACAAAATAAAAAATAATTACAGTGCTACTGTCCTCAGAAGCCTGCAAGATCTTTTTTAATAGACCTTTATTTTAGGAAGGCTTATCTTTAAGTATCCAGTCGATTAAACAAAAGGTTATATTTACGTACTGTTCCTCCACATAGTGTCCACTATTATTTATGCACTAATTATTGTAAGCTTTTGTCACAGAATGTCACCTGCCACTAAAGCCATGCCGCTATAATTGCTGTTTTCATTAAGTTTAGCATCGTTTGATTTGATAGACACATCAAACAGGAAATACACTTATGAAACAAATACACAAATGATCATGGGGCCTAAGGCTCTAAATCTAGTTTACAGACATCCTAACGACTGAGGAAAATACCTAGAAAAATTAAAGGCAAAGGAAAAAAAAAAAAAAAACTCAAGTTAGCCAACTCATCCAGCCAGAATTAAAACAAGAATGAGAAGCACGAATGTTATCTGTAATACTTTCCGAGTTCACCAGCTTGATCTATATGGTTGTTGTAAGGAAACTTCAAATGAAAAGTCATGAAAATCACTTGATGTGTTGTTGGGTGTCATTCTGATTGGGATTTATCCTACAGCGCTGATTTGGCACCAAGTGATTTTCATTTGTTTCATTTGATGCCAAGAGTTTGCTGAAGAAATTAGTCTCATCGAGAAAGTAAAATGTGCTTTCGTTGCACTGACAGGATGGAGGGATAAACAAATGCATGTTCTGTTATTGTTAAGGGACCAATAATGTTGGCAGCTTAAGTGGTGAAATAATTTAAGGTATGCAAAACCTTAAAGCAGTGTATTTTACACATAAATATCTTACAGTCTTCTAGAAGCAACCCTGTACTTGTTTATAAAGCGGGTTTGTATTTGTGTTAATGGAGGACACATCTAACATCTCATGCCTGGTTTACATTCAGAGCTGTAGCTTACAAGGGTAGAATGCAACTAGAGGTTTGAGGAAGACTATACAACTAGTAGCCACATACAGCACAGGGAAAAGCATACCCCATGAGTTTAAGCACATCGATCACATATAACAATTAGGATGTTATACAGTTGATTAATTGGGTTCAATGAGTTAATACGGGAGGAACTAAGCTCCAGCTACACACGTGTAAACATACCATTGATGTCTAACTCATGCCGAAGTCTTATCCATGACATCTCAAACCTAGACTCTCGCTGGAGTGGAAAGCTCAATTTTCTGCGAGGCATCGCCATTGGGCCTAATCCTTTGATTCACAAAAAGAGAAACAAAACAAAATGTGAAACTTAGGAATAAATGTTTACAAATAGGTGTACCTATCATCTAAAAACTTATGAAAATAGATTAAACTCACATTAATTAAAAATAAAGATGGAATTAAGGGATCTAAAATTAAATTATTTAACATTATTGAATCTCAGAACATTTAAAAGCAATTTAAGTAATTTAATATGAATCACCTTCATGATATTCAGAAATGAGAGTTGAACCTCTTAGCTTTTATATTTATTTCAGAAATAAATATATCTGAATACATTTTACCTCTTGTTACAAAGTACTTCATAATATCAATGGTCAAATAGTCTCTTAAAATGAGATATTTATCTTTTCATGTGGTTTTAAATGAATACCAAGAGTTGCAATCTTTCTCCAGTAAGCCAGCACGATGGAAATATTGTAATAGGCCTTAAGTGTATTTCTACATAATTACATCAACAGATGCATCTGATAAGAGGTGGAATCAGGACTGAAAAATTCAATGCCATAGCCAGTACGATATTAAATTCCCCAGCTGATTCGTACTTGTGTGTTTAAAAACACCAGCAGTAAGCTTGTTGGCATAAATAATAAGATGCATCTGAACTAAGATTTATCGTGTACATATTCTTACTGATGGCTACAAACAGTAAAATTTCAGAGATGAAAGTAAACCTTCACACCAGAATGAATTATTATATCTTCATGAAGTATTAGAAGTAGATTTTATGGCATTCTGGAGATTCTGGTACGTAAATTCCATCTCCTCGAAGAATCTCCTAAAATACATGTATATGCCTGCAATCTGATTACAGCAGAAAGCATGAGCTAACAATATTTATTGTACAAGTGTTAAAAAACGAGTTTTATTTTGAGAAAGTATGTGCGAAATTAGGCTGTAGTTCGAGAGTAGTAATTCTATGAGCAAAATAAAATCACTTGACATTTTGAGACAGTCTGAAATTTGTAAAATAACAATTAAATAATACTATGTTGAACTACAAGAAATGGCGCCTAGAGCAAGATCAACAGATGTGTGCAGCGAAAATGTAGATGTTCTGATGTTTTGTTGATTCACTGGCAGTGCTTACCTTACACCAGTCACTGAAGCGAATATATGCTACATTATACGGTTTTCCGGACCTTTTTATGGACATTTTATTCCAACGTTACCTCTCAGTAGCGTCCGCAATTTCATCCGGTTCTTGGAATTTAACTTCTACCATATTCATACCCGCTCCCATTTTATCGACTATTGAGGTCACAGATAAAAGAATAACGATTCAGATCAAATAAAGCACAAGACTGCCAACACAAGGAACAGGTAAACTTGACAACTCATTGCGATAAACTGAAGTACATATAATGATTTGAATTGTGGGCACGTAATGCGACCTCCAGGAGAATCATCATGTAAAATACATAATAAAATGTATTTGTTTATCTTACGTTGAAATGATAGTCTTAGTTCCAGCTGTCTAAAACACTATGTAACTAATGCACTAAAATGTAACTAAAATATTAATGCACTGTATACATATAGAATTGATCTTAAAAATTAAAATGCGAGGTAAGTATTATTGGTATTTTAAAATGCAGTAAAAAATAATTATACGGATCTATGGCGCAAAGCACATTGGGGAAGAATCGTGGGTATGTGGGAAGCCAATTTGCTATTTAAAGACATTGCTCTAAGTTATATATTGATATGTGAATAATCTATAGCTGTGCAGTAAAACAGCAACGCCACTGCTTGCGTGGAAAGGTAAACAAATATACACACGTCCTTCTAGCTAGACATCCTCCACCTGTGAAGGCCAGTAAAGCACAGGCTCTGCATAAATGGAAATGAGTGCCGCATAGTTACTTTGGCGGTCAAGAGAGCTGTACGCCGGGCGTATACGCAACCCAACACACACTCGCCGCTTGTGTGATGTATGTATCGCTAAAACGTAGGATGAACCTTGGGCAGAAACGTGACTCCGCTTTATGTATGTTGCGCATCTTAAAATAAACTTACTACTTTGAAATTAAATCAGGCACATTGCCCAATTATTTCAGATTCGCGCACACGTTTCCACACCACTCATCATTTGAGTAACTTCTCTTCCTACAGGAAGAGAAACACTTGTGCTCTAATTCCAGAGTTTCCCCGTTTGAGTCCCATTTATTCAAAGCGTTAGATACTACGCAATTCAAAGGAAAATCGCCACAAGCCGAAAAGTTGAACATTCCAATTCTTTTTGTTTAAACACGTACAATAAGATTAAAAACATTTTCGATTTTGGACAAATGACGTTAACGCGCTGCCCTGAAAACAAAAACTAATATTTTAAAACTGTTGTAGGTATGTATATATTTTTATATGCTTATGTAACTATTTCATTCAGGAATGACTGACTCAGTGGCTGCGAAAATTGCTGTCCAGGAGTCACTTGCCCCTAGGTCTGTCTACGTCACCGGCTTTACAGCTCTTTCATATTTAGACAGGACACTCAAGAAGTCCCTTGTACTAGAGCCAGAATTTCCTTAAGATTCGGTGTCTTCCTGGTAACAAAATTATATAGAATTACTAGTGATTTCGGCGCGCCTTTGCTGTTTGTAGCCTCTTGCGATTCCTTCACTTCATCCTTTTCTCCTGGGGTTTAGCTACACTAGATCTATTCAGGTTCAGTAGGCGATGTGTACCCCTCTCCGCTGTATAACATCTAAGAGTCGTTAGGAAAACCTTAGAGTAAAAGACGGACTTGTGGTAGGTATACTGTTAATCAAAAAAAAAAAAAAAAAAAAAAAAAATCTGATGTGCTGCACTCACATGACTTTCTCTACTCTTGTACTAACCATTCTTACAAACTCTTATTCCTATATCTTCTTTCTTGATAGTTGAGATACACATTTGTACAAATTATCTTATTGCTTATTTCCTTGTAGGTGCAAGGGGAATGTTAGAATACAGTAGGCTTTGTGCGATAGTCAAATGTTTGAGATTCTGTTGTCTTTGCACACTTAACATATAAAAAAAAATGAACAACGATGATCCATTTCACGAAAGTTCACTCGCACACATAACAAGGAATATCTCCGAAATGGTTCACCCTACAAGAAAATTTATTGAGACATAAATTGTGTATTTTAGCAAGATCTACATTTTTGTATAGTATAATTTGGTCTATCTCTAACGGTTTACCAGTTATGCAAAAGTCGTTCAGAGTAAATACGACTGCAGGGGCTATAGCCAGAAAATTCAAGATATACATTTCATTTGTCATCAAAATATCTCAAACATATGACATTTTAATCATAATCGTTAGAGCCATTTTCAAGAAAATCAAAATTTTTGAAAAAGTTTCCATGTAAAGGGTAGTTTAGGGTGGGTCTATTTTCTTCAAAATCTTCGTGTCGCATCCTTGAAAGACATTGAACTTAAATACCAACTTTGGTTTTTAACCGACTTTTCGTTTTTGAATTATGATGTCCACAGACTGACAGACAGGACCTTTTTCTAAAAATGCTTTTTTTTTTTAAATTCAGGGGGCCTCAAAACATGTATTTCCGGTGAAATCTCGACATCGAATTTTTGGGTGGAATACAATACTTCCCCTACTTACCAGTAGAGGAAGTAACTAGGCTCTTAAATGCAAAATGTCCACTTACAAGAGCTAGAACATCATGATCTACGAGTCTTGTTCTAGTTTCTATGCAGCCGAGATATAAGCTCCTCTAAGATATATATGGCTGACGGAATTTCCAAAATGTAAGCCTGTGTTACTAATGTTACTGCCCTAAATCTTCGAGGAAGTTCTGGCCTGAGAAACGTCTAATTTTCCTGGTGTAAACTATCGTAACATTCATGCTTTCTGATGAAAAACCAAGCATGACGCGTTCTCTCTGTAATATAGCAACCATGGTGAGTCAGCCCAAGGCACGGGTATGCTGTTGGTTCATCTCTTGCTTCAATCCTTTCATTGTTGCATCACAGACATTGCTATCGTGTACAAAAATCCTTACCAAAGAACACATTAGGCAATTCATTGGCCATTTTAAGCCTTTTTTTCGATTCGGCCTTGTTATTTTGTCATTTTCTTGCCCTTTGCCTTTTTATTTACAAAGTTTCTTGCATTTACATCGAATACACGAAAGGCTTTGACATTTTAAATAGGGATATTTTTTCAAACATGAGGCATTTCGGTATGCAACGGAGAGATAAGAATAACTTTGTACGCGTATATCCTTTACTCGCATACTTGTAAAAGTTACTCATTCCTATATAAGGGTACATATGACTGAATTTTCCAACTTCTATATCTTTTAATCAATTTTGATGAAATTTTGTGTGCATATTGTAACCATATTATGCTGTGCAAAGTTTCAACTCCGTATGTTGCTTGGTTCAAGAAATATTGCAAATTATTTGAATAAATTAACAGTCGCACTTAAAAAGTCCCCTGCGACAAAGTTTTCATCCAATCATTCTAAAATTTTGTAGAGATGCACTTTAAACAAGGATAAATTAGAATTGTATTGGGTTTTTATGTCTGGTTATTTGTTTGGCTTACAGAAAAATGTAAATATTTATATTTCATAATTTTTAAAAAATATGGAGTAACAGCCTGTTCTGAAGGATAAAAAACACACTAAAATCCATCTGATGTTGTACTGTTCAACGCCCGCTTTTACTACTACGGCACCGCAGGCGGTGACACTGATGATACATGAAGATGGAGCACCGGTGGAATGAGATGGCGGGGGAAACCGGAGCACCCGGAGAAAACCCACCCTGACGCCGCTTCGCCCACCACGAATACCACATGCGGGTCCCTGGGATCTAACCCGGGCCGCCTAGGTGGATCCATCTGATATCAAAACCCAATACAATTTTTATTTATAGTACATATTACTACATACTGTGCAAGTTACAAGCCATTCTGATAAAAAATGCTCCGCAAGGAGTATTTTGTATAGAACAAAATGCTGAAAAATTGCAAACTGAGAAAAAGGCAAAAGCATATAAACTGACCTCAGAATTGCCCTGGACCATATGTCTCCCCCTCAGACCTCTTGTTTCTTTCTTCAGATGATATTTTCAATTACATTACACACGGCAGTAGCCAATCATTAGCAAGTTCAAAATAGGAGTGAAATGGCACAGTAACAGTTATATCGCAAAAATGGGCATATATGGACATTTAAATACCACGCACATGAAATTAAAGGATGGCTTCTGTTAGCTTTAAAAATGGCGGAACTGAAAAAACAATGGATGCATATGATAGAGGAAAGATTGTAATATTTTTAACGCTAAAATAAAAAAAATTCAATGTTTTACAGAAAATCGTCAAAACTCAGTCATATGTACCCTTAGATTTGTCTGATAAGGATTGCTTGTGGGTGGAGGGGTGGCTGTTGTCAGGGTAGAGGATGTAATTACAGTTGTGAACTCGTCCTAAACTAGGGTTCAGACAGATGAGTTTTCCTTTTTCTACGTAAATGATTTTGCACGGTCAGGTTGTCATTGCCCTTATCTTCTTCATTCTCAATGAATGTTGCATCATCTGAGAATTCAAGAGCGTTAATGCTACAGTTTAATAAGACCAGCTTCGAAAGCAAATATTCTTAATCTTCTTTCAGATTCTTCAAACAAAAGCATGGAATAAATATATTTTAATTGGATTTCTAAGTTGTCATTCTTATAGGTACAGCCATGGAGAAATAATTGAGCGCATTACGAGAGCAGAATATTTAAGCTTCATGTTGTGTTGCAGCACGATTTACACAATTCGATAATCCAAAATGCTGCGGAGTTCATTTATAATAAAATGTAGTATAATATTATTATGCATAATAATACAAATGCGACTGGTGAATCAAGATACAGGCTATTTGAGTGTCCAATAGACGATAACATATGGACCAGAGACTATAAACTCAGCTGCATGTTGGAATATCGACTTGTGTACACTGTACTGCCACACAACGTGGAAGTCAAAAATATTCTGCAATCCTAATGCGTTCTATCATTTTTTCCATGGCTGTACCTACTTCTAATTTCTTTACATCTACATTGTAAGCCGAGAAAGTATTGCATTCCACCGCTAATTTGGATACCTATGTTTCACTGGAAATACATGTTTTAATGGTCCCTGAATAAAAAAGCAGCTTTAGAAAACGGTCTGCGCGCGCGCGTGTGTGTGAGAGAGAGAGAGGGGGGGGGGAGTGAGAGAAGAGCATAATTTAAGAAACAATCTGATGTGTTGCACTCACATGACTTTCTCTACTCTTGTACTAACCATTCTTACAAACTCTTATACCTATATCTTCTTCGTGTTAGTTGAGATAAGCATTTGTATAAATTATCTTATTGCTTATTTCCTTGTAGGTACAAGGGGAATAAGGAAATACTGTAGGCTTTGAGAGAATAGTCAAATCGTTTAAAGATTTGATATCCCGTTCTCTTTGCACGCTTAACACATTAAAAAATGAACGATGTTCCATTTCACGAAAGTTTTAACTTTCCGAAACTGACACAAGTAACAAGGAATATCTCCGAAATGGTTCACTGTAAAAAAAAATTATTCAGACATAAATTCTGTGTTTTAGTGAAATCTACATTTTTTTGTATATTACGAATTTGTCTTACGGTTTACGAGTTATTTAAAAAGTCATCCAGAGTAAACAGCACTATAGCCAGAAAATTCAAAATATACATTTCATTTGTCATACAAAGATCTTAAACATATGGCATTTTAATCAAAATCGGAGCCATTTTTAAGAAATGAAAATTTTTCGAAAAATTATCCATCTAAAGGGTAGTTTAGGGTGGGGCTATTTTCTTCAAAATCTTCTTGTCACATCCTTGAAAGACATTAAACTTAAGTACCAACTTTGGTTTTTAACCTACCTTTTGTTTTTGCGTTATGCTGTCCACAGACTGACACACACATACACAGACCTTTTTCTAAAAATGCTTTTTTTTGGGGGGGGGGATCCAAGGGTTTCGAAACATTTCCGGTGAAATCTCGACATCGAATTTTTGGGTGGAATACTTCTACTTACCAGTAGAGACAGTAAAAAGCAGCTTTAGAAAACGGTCTGCGCGCGCGCGTGTGTTAGTGTGTGTGTGTGTGTGTGTGTGTGTGTGTGTGTGTGTGTGTGTGTGTGTGTGTGTGTGTGTGTGTGTGTGTGAGAGAGAGAGAGAGAGGGCAGCATAATTTAAGAAAAAAGTTGGATGAATACCAAACTTGGCACTGAACTCCATTATCTTCCAAAGATGTGACACGAAGATTTTGAAGAAAATGTCCCCACCTCCAGCTAGTGGGTGCCCCCAATGTTCAGATCTTCATGATCTAAGCATGGTGGGTGCTCCCAATGTTCAGATCTTCATGATCTAACCATGGTGGGTGCCCCCAATGTTCAGATCTTCATGATCTAAGCATGGTGGGTGCTCCCAATGTTCAGATCTTCATGATCTAAGCATGGTGGGTGCTCCCAATGTTCAGATCTTCATGATCTAAGCATGGTGGGTGCTCCCAATGTTCAGATCTTCATGATCTAAGCGTGGTGGGTGCTCCCAATGTTTAGATCTTCATGATCTAAGTGTGGTGGGTGCTCCCAATGTTCAGATCTTCATGATCTAAGTGTGGTGGGTGCTCCCAATGTTCAGATCTTCATGATCTAAGTGTGGTGGGTGCTCCCAATGTTCAGATCTTCATGATCTAAGTATGGTGGGTGCTCCCAATGTTCAGCTCTTCATGATCTAAGCATGGTGGGTGCTCCCAATGTTCAGATCTTCATGATCTAAGCATGGTGGGTGCTCCCAATGTTGAGATCTTCATGATCTAAGCATGGTGGGTGCTCCCAATGTTCAGATCTTCATGCTCTAAGCATGGTGGGTGCTCCCAATGTTCAGATCTTCATGCTCTAAGCATGGTGGGTGCCCCCAATGTTCAGATCTTCATGATCTAAGCATGGTGGGTGCTCCCAATGTTCAGATCTTCATGATCTAAGCATGGTGGGTGCTCCCAATGTTCAGATCTTCATGATCTAAGTATGGTGGGTGCTCCCAATGTTCAGCTCTTCATGATCTAAGCATGGTGGGTGCTCCCAATGTTCAGCTCTTCATGATCTAAGCATGGTGGGTGCTCCCAATGTTCAGATCTTCATGATCTAAGCATGGTGGGTGCTCCCAATGTTCAGATCTTCATGATCTAAGTATGGTGGGTGCTCCCAATGTTCAGATCTTCATGATCTAAGTATGGTGGGTGCTCCCAATGTTCAGCTCTTCATGATCTAAGCATGGTGGGTGCTCCCAATGTTCAGATCTTCATGATCTAAGCATGGTGGGTGCTCCCAATGTTCAGATCTTCATGATCTAAGCATGGTGGGTGCTCCCAATGTTCAGATCTTCATGATCTAAGTATGGTGGGTGCTCCCAATGTTCAGATCTTCATGACCTAAGCATGGTGGGTGCTCCCAATGTTCAGATCTTCATGATCTAAGCATGGTGGGTGCTCCCAATGTTCAGATCTTCATGATCTAAGCATGGTGGGTGCTCCCAATGCTGAGATCTTCATGATCTAAGTATGGTGGGTGCTCCCAATGTTCAGATCTTCATGATCTAAGCATGGTGGGTGCTCCCAATGTTCAGATCTTCATGATCTAAGCATGGTGGGTGCCCCCAATGTTCAGCTCTTCATGATCTAAGCATGGTGGGTGTTCCCAATATTTAGATCTTCATGATCTAAGCATGGTGGGTGCTCCCAATGTTGAGATCTTCATGATCTAAGTATGGTGGGTGCTCCCAATGTTGAGATCTTCATGATCTAAGCATGGTGGGTGCTCCCAATGTTCAGATCTTCATGATCTAAGCATGGTGGGTGCTCCCAATGTTCAGATCTTCATGATCTAAGCATGGTGGGTGCTCCCAATGTTCAGATCTTCATGATCTAAGCATGGTGGGTGCTCCCAATGTTCAGATCTTCATGATCTAAGCATGGTGGGTGCTCCCAATGTTCAGATCTTCATGATCTAAGCATGGTGGGTGCTCCCAATGTTCAGATCTTCATGATCTAAGCATGGTGGGTGCTCCCAATGTTCAGCTCTTCATGATCTAAGCATGGTGGGTGCTCCCAATGTTCAGTTCTTCATGATCTAAGCATGGTGGGTGCTCCCAATGTTCAGCTCTTCATGATCTAAGCATGGTGGGTGCTCCCAATGTTCAGATCTTCATGATCTAAGCATGGTGGGTGCTCCCAATGTTCAGCTCTTCATTATCTAAGCATGGTGGGTGCTCCCAATGTTCAGATCTTCATGATCTAAGCATGGTGGGTGCTCCCAATGTTCAGATCTTCATGATCTAAGCATGGTGGGTGCTCCCAATGTTCAGATCTTCATGATCTAAGCATGGTGGGTGCTCCCAATGTTCAGATCTTCATGATCTAAGCATGGTGGGTGCTCCCAATGTTCAGATCTTCATGATCTAAGCATGGTGGGTGCTCCCAATGTTCAGATCTTCATGATCTAAGCATGGTGGGTGCTCCCAATGTTCAGATCTTCATGATCTAAGCATGGTGGGTGCTCCCAATGTTCAGCTCTTCATGATCTAAGCATGGTGGGTGCTCCCAATGTTCAGCTCTTCATGATCTAAGCATGGTGGGTGCTCCCAATGTTCAGATCTTCATGATCTAAGCATGGTGGGTGCTCCCAATGTTCAGCTCTTCATGATCTAAGCATGGTGGGTGCTCCCAATGTTCAGATCTTCATGATCTAAGCATGGTGGGTGCTCCCAATGTTCAGCTCTTCATGATCTAAGCATGGTGGGTGCTCCCAATGTTCAGATCTTCATGATCTAAGCATGGTGGGTGCTCCCAATGTTCAGATCTTCATGATCTAAGCATGGTGGGTGCTCCCAATGTTCAGATCTTCATGCTCTAAGCATGGTGGGTGCTCCCAATGTTCAGATCTTCGTGATCTAAGCATGGTGGGTGCTCCCAATGTTTAGATCTTCATGATCTAAGCATGGTGGGTGCTCCCAATGTTCAGATCTTCATGATCTAAGCATGGTGGGTGCTCCCAATGTTCAGATCTTCATGATCTAAGCATGGTGGGTGCTCCCAATATGTATATCTTGATAACCTAAAGCATGGATGGTGCTCCTAATTTTTAGGTCATAATGATCTATAGCAGGATGGGTGCTATGATATTTAGATACTGATCATGGACTCAAGCAAGTTATTCCAAATGTTGGGATCCTGATGTTGACCTAAAGCAGGATGGGCCAAATGTCAAGATGTGCATGGCATGACATAGTAGACTAAAACATTCATTTTTGTCGCCTGCTGGTCTAGAGCAAGGAATTCTTGTGCAGTATGCAACGTGAGCTGTTTTTTACACACTGCTGCTTATGACGCCACAGGTAGCGCATTAAACTTGCACGCGATTCTTCCCCGTCAGTTGGCGGGGAGGGAATGGTTTTATCGACCCAGACTGGGTCTTCAATTACGACGACAAGGCCTTTATTAAACTTAGCTGGAAGAGCGCTACATATGAGGGTGGATAAAAACAAGCACACTCAAACAACAAAGGGCGTATAAATCAAATTGGCAGCATTTACACTTATATTTGCGTGTGTTGAAAAGGTTGGGCGTAAGACAGCCTCAGGAGAAAAATAGTCGAGCAATACAGTGCCGTTAAGTTACTTAGCCATCCTTTCTTCTTTGTTCCAGTGTGCTACATGAAGTACATGTTAATTCATCAGAAGTATGCCAGCTCGTAACTTATTATCACTACGTTTCCATGGGGAATTCAAATTGATTTGAATTCTCATTCCGGATTGAATACTGCATGGAAAAGCGGATTCGAACTGTGTCTCTGGATCCGATCCTCATATATGTGGGATCGGATCGAAATTTTGCTGCATGGAAACAGCTACTGGATTCAAATCGATTTGAATCCGCCAAAGATGCTAACTTCTGCTGTACTCGTTACAGCTACACTCCCGTCATTTTGTTTTCTTAGTGAACGTGGTCTAATAAAACAAAAAGTCATTTTCATTGTTTCTATAATTTCGCAATACCTGTCTAAAAACATTCACTCGCCTCTAAACACACTTGAAATACGCAGAAAACATTTTTAGACGTTCACCAACATAACCCAACTGCCCAATATAAAAGCTTGAATTATTTATGGTTGAGCCTTGCGTATCCAGATCGATCTGAATACGGATTGAATTCAACATGGAAACACGAATCATATTGAGAATAGGATTGGACTCGAATTGATTTCAATTCTCCATGGAAAAACGTACTGCATATTTACAACGATGATGCAGTGTTCCATTTTCGGGATGTTGGCTGGTTGCATCATATTTGCTCAACAGATTTCGCTGTCCAGATGCGCACCAGTGCAAATCAGAGTATTTATAAATAATTAATTATCGAAGAATAAATGGAAAATATACTGGGATCGATGGTTTGATAACGCCCAATTATAAATCTAGCTTATCATAACAAATACTGTTGGTAGCGTGCTCGCTTTTCATATTGCTGGTCTAGTGAACGTCATTTGGGTCTTTAAGAATACCCATCTGTGTAAAAAGGCTAAAAATTTCAAAAATTGCCGAAAATGGATTTTTGTTTTATCAAATAGTATAAATCTTCTGCTTTATTTTGGTATGCTTTTTATAGTCTTACGGCCGTTTTAACTATGTCACGTGGCCGCCTAACTGATTGCCTGTAAGTATCCATGTCCATTTAAATCCATACACTTCCATTATCCTTGCTATGACTTCAAACTTAGTTTTTCCACGCTTTTATTTTTAGCACTGTTTGCTCTTTAAAATTCTCCACACGATGCAATTTTCAGTACTTGTGCATGAAATTTGGTGTATCTGCTTAGAAATAACATTAAAAAGAAATGATGAGATAATTTTTTCATAACGTGAATAACTGCTCAGTAATTCAATATTAAAGTTTACATTTCGAAATTTAAATGAAAAAAATAATGACCTTAAACTTTAAAATTTATTTTTATCCAAACTAATAAGATTAAGAAATTATGTCATCAATTTGCTAACATTCTACTACAGGAGATAACTGAAAATTATTAAGTTTTTCAAATCAAAATTGCATCATGGGGAACCATTTATACAAATATTAAAAAATATATATAATAAAATATTAATATGCCAGCAACTAATCTGACTAAATGTGTGAAATTTGGCACACTTACTCCTCACTATACAGTGATTGTAGTGTTAAAATTTCAAATCAATCCAATGAAAACTGTAGATTTTCAAAATTTCACAGATGGGTATCCTTAAGGAGCATATCTGAATTTTGTGCTTTTAATCTTATAATCATACATTTTAATAATAATGCTGTATAGTTACAAAAAAATGGAAAGAATTACTTTGTTGCAGCTGGAACAAAAAGGTTTATGTAGCAGTTATTTCTTGAACAGACAAAGTGACAAAAGATGAGCAGTATATTTATCCACTGTAACGACTTCTCCACAACAAAATGTGTAGTGATCCGTTATAAGCCATAGAATAATAACTCACTTCTACTATCTCCTTCTCTGGAGGTATTTTCGACCTCATTTTCTTTTACTATGCTCTAGAGCCAACGCGTGATATGGTTAACGTGACATCACGCACAAAAATACTACAGTTAGAGCAGTTGATTTTATGGCAAACATTTTACACTAAGGCTAAATGAAATTGAAATAGAGTTTTTATTTATAGAGGCTCTTCAACTGCTTTGGTTCTCTCTTACACTTTAAGATTGACCGAAATGTGGTTGAGAGAATAACTGCCCATGAAGACCTGGTTAAATGCTGGTGAAAAATATATATTCCTCTGGGAACCTGCCGTCATATCTTTTGCATTCTTGCTGTGTGAATATCTATGTAAGCGGAGTCTTGTTGTCGGCATTATGTTCCTATAGTGAACTCGATGACTATTTTAGCTACCATAGCTCTGCATCCGGATTACTGAAACGAAGGCTTATTTTTTATTTATTCTTTATTTAACAAAACATTTTAGAATTCGTGTTTCACCGAGATATTTCAGGGGATATTTACAGTTATAACTACATAAATACAATTTTACAAACAGCATATAGATTACTGAAGTGTACTGGAAGTACTTTTGAGGAGTTTACGACGTCCACTGTAATATTTCAAAACAACTGGCAGGAGTTGATCGATCTCGAGAGCACTTAGTGCATTCCGTCAGGTGTTGTAGGACACTCAAGTGATGACTTATTAGTCGAGTGGTCTTAAATAATCAGGTGTTGGGCCTTCTATGAAGATAAGAAATTTTGCTTTTCCACTGCACCTGCAGTATATGTCCATATGGCTAGCTTTGGGGTGGATTCCTTTGAATATTGTGACGCCGGGCTCGGCGTACAACAAAGGACGGACGTGCCGGGCTGCTTCACGACACATGCCAGGCCAGCGAAGGCTAAAATATCCAAAAGCTAAAACACAAGTTAAACTTGCTTCAGCGACGAACCGCAGTGCATTATCCACAGCAACTGGGCCGTCGCTCAAAACAGAACGCAACGTAATACCCAGACCAAGGGACTGGCGGTCTGAGCGTAACGCGGACAATCTAGGAAGACGTGCGACACAGAGAGTTGAACGTCGCACGTCGGACACATTGGGGCCGGGACACTGGACAGAAGAGAAGAAAACTGTCTTTGTGATAACATTTTAGAAGTCAATAAAGTGATAGAAAAATAACCAGACGGATTTTGTCGTTTTTGTCACCATTGGTGTCAGAAAATGGGATTCGTCGAATTGCCATTTTTTGGAATTTCTGTTCTTTTCAAAACAGGGATTACGGCATTTGTGGGTTGGTCTGTGTACATTAATAGCAGGATTACTGCAGAGCGTTGTTGGAGGTTTGCTCTATACGCTCGCTTTTGTTCAAAAGACCAGAAAAAGAGTCTTTCAGTTTCGTGCACTTTTATTCTGACCGCTTCGGTAGTGTAGATGATCCAGATCTCTGCAGCATGCATTATGAGAGGAAGAATGGCATACTTGTACATCGTCATCAGATGGGAATAACAAAGGATGCCAAGTCATTTTGAAACATCTGACTAGGCCATTGGGGTTAAAAAACATTTTTAGAAAAACGTGTGTGCGTGTGTCAGTCTGTGGACAGTATAACTCAAAAACGAAAAGTCGGTTAGAAACCAAAGTTGATATTTAAGTTTAATGTTTTTCAAGGGTTCCACACGAAGATTTTGAAGAAAATTGCTCCACCCTAAACTACCCTTTGCATGGAAAATTTTGATTTTCATGAAAATGGCTCTAACGATTTTGATTAAAATGCCATATGTTTGAGATATTTTTATGCGTATATCTTGAATTTTCTGGCTATGGCCCATGTAGATCTATTTACTCTGGATGACTTTTGCGTAACTGGTAAACAGTACAAGATAGACCAAATCTTACTATACAAAATGTAGATCTTGCTAAAACACAGTTTACGTCCAAATAATTTTTGTTGTAGAGTGAACCATTTCGGATATATTCCTTGTTATTTGTGAGTTTTGGAGAACCTATACTTCTGTCACATGGAACATCGTTACTCATTTTTATACGTTAACCGTGCAAAGATAACGACATTTGAAAGCTTTAAAAGATTTGACTATCGCTCAGTCTACTGTATTCCCGTATTCTTCTTGCACCTACAAGGAAATAAGCAATAAGATAATTTCTGCAAATGTTTATCTCAACTAACACGAAGAAGATAGAGGAATAAGGGTTTGTAAGAATGGTTAGTACAAGAGTAGAGAAAGTAATGTGAATGCAATACATCAGATTTTTTCACATTAATTTTTTCAAATTTCTCGAAATTAGTTCTAATTTTCGTGAGTTTTTTTCCCCCCGCTCTATATGGTTATATTATCGCTTTAATTTCACGATTTATTTTAAATTCATGGCAAATAACACTGGGGGAATGTTTTCCGGCATTCATTTTTTTTCTTCAAATTTTAGGAAACGAGATTGTTTTCTTTTTTGGCACTATATGCCTTTTATTTTATATACACATATATTTCGCTATATTTATATTTTGGTAGTTGTATATTTTTATTGAGTGTATTTAATATACATTTCGACGTATTACAGTTTAGAATGGAAGATGTGTACTATGGGAACTACAATAACTAAAAAACAGCAATGTTACTTTTACTTTGCGAAAGACAACATAGCACATGTCAGAATATTGCTTTCCTTGATCAATCGCCTTCGATCGTTAACAATTAAATTGCACCTCGAGAAATACTTATCTGCGTCGACTGATGAACAGGGTACCCAAATAGATTTTCATACAGCATTTGCAAAATCTAAATGCATTAATTGCAGTGCCTTTAATGGCTGCATAATATCAATTTGTTTGTTAGAATTCTCATTGATACACTGTACAATTAATCTTTCACAGCTAAATACCCTGCAATAATATCGCATTCTATGAGCAGTTAAGTGGGGAAGTTGTTGCACTTTTCTACTAACGGTTAAAACATTGAGTACTTCTTTGCTCAACAATACTATGATGAAATAACTCATTCAACAGTAAAAATAAATTGTAATTTAGTTTTTCGAGAACTCCCTATCCTTCTATATTTCCCAACCCAGGGCCAGCTCGTTACGCTTACTATGGTCAGGTAAAGAGTCAATTGCCAAGAATGCTTATCCATCCTTGACTATCCAGACCACCACTTCACTAATGACAGAATGGTCAAAACACAAGAATGTTAAAATGTCCATAATCATCAGCCATTACTTCACTATTTTAGTAACGATTTTTGCAATTTAACAATTCACAGGAATGAACTTGAAAGAAAATGAAAACTAATTTTTATATTAAAAATTGCTGGAATTTCGCACTTTTCACAAAATAAGGCAATTTTGCTATAATCTGCACTCATCGCTAAAATAATAATATTGATTTATTGATCAACATCAAATAATTCGGAAAGAAAATGGGAAATCGCTTTAATATAATGCTTGTCGGTTTTATGGTTAATGCGAAGAAACAGTGTCCCTAACTAGTCCAATTTATTATTCAGCATTACGCCCACATATTTCATTTTTGCTACAATTTCGAGATCCCATGCCATAACAGAAGGATGGCTTGACATTTTCTTCCTTCTTTTCTATGCACATTTGCGAGGATACAATTGACTGAGTACACAAATTACTTAATATATGAATTTGAACTGTGAACTTTGAAATAACGTGCACTTGATTTTAGATTTCAAAGTTAGGAAGTTAAATATCTCTATGATTGATACGAGATCAATAAACGTGCATATTACCTCCTTCAAGGCCAGTCACGGATTACACAAGAAAGTTATCCTTCTGTACTTCTTGCAGCTGTATCTAACGGCATTAAAGATATCAGTCACATTTTTGTTAGGTAATTTGTCAAATTGTGGCTGCATTTAACTGACCTGATACGCAATAATACCGAATTATGAACTCAAGAGACATCGCGAAATTTCCATTTCTGTATGCAAATAGCAAAATATGCACTATACCACTCCTATACTTTGGAATTTTTAATATTTTGATTCGAAGTGTAAATCTGATTTGCTTCCGAAAAGAGGAACATCAACTCACTCTTGGGGACTAACAAACGTTTTGGAATATTAGCGATGTGTAGCATTGTATTACTTATTGAAACTACGGAGAAACCAAAAGAAATAGATTTACTGAGCCTTATTTCCAGCAGTTACTCGTGAATTGTAGCAAGTGGCAAATTTTGCACTTCTACAAATGTTGGAAAAAATATAAGAAAACGTCTCAAATGTGCAACTACACCTTCCACTCAGGGTCACGTAAAACGCTACCTCAAGTATCATTTTTACTCCGATAGCAAAAATATTCACACGAAAACTTCCTGGAGAATTTGAAGTAATAAGTTAAAAAGCCTAAATTGTAATTTTTTTTATCACTTTTGCCTAATTTTCCCTATCGGTCCACTTAAAATGGGGAAATTGAACGCAGTGACAGTACGTTCCAGAGCTGAAGGTGACATGTTTATGACTAGGGCCCGGACTCTTAGTTTTTTAACTATTTTATTCCTTGATAGTTAACTGCAGTGGTTTAATTTAATTATCTGTTTCATGATCATTGAAGCCAAATACTTGAATCTTATAAAACCTAAAAATGGCTAAACGAGACTTTAAAACCTAAAAGAGGCTAAATCTCCTATTTATTTTAAAATGAAAAAAAAAAAATTAAATGGGAAAATGAAATGTTTGTGAAATTATTAATGGACTTTGACTGTTATATCTTTGCTACGTCTTTTTCGCGTATGTATGCTTAGAGGAGTAGTGACAACAATGCAAGAGGCAACTGACTTGTATTTAGCTGTGTGGGCGCAAGCTCTGTATTCTTGCATGCAGGGAATGCAGGGATTGTTGTCGAGGGGACAGGGGTCTTAGGAGAACCCGTCATAAACTCAAACCAATCAGTTTAAAAACAGTATTCGTTGTTTGAGAGGTAGAACTGGAACTTAAAAATGCAATGCCAAACACACGGCTTGTGTGTTTAAAAACACCAAGAGTAAGTTTGTTGGCATAAATAAATAGTATTCGTTGTGTTCAGTCGACTATTGTGTATTGTTAATGCATACAATTACTACATCGTTAGAAGTCAATTTTCCTTAGATTAGGCAGGTCATTTAAGGAGCCAGTGTCATGCATAAAGTGAGCTCAACTCAAAGGTGGTTGATTCGTCAGTGGATAGGCAACGATCCGAAATTCACCACAGATGGCACAGTAATATCTGCCAAAAGCAAAAGAAACCATGCCCACAGAAACAAAAGCTTTAACAAATATGAACACCTTCTATACTGCACAGATAAAGTCGCATTAACTGGCTAGGTGCTGTGCAGATAAACATACCGTACAAGAGTACCTGTTCGACCTGTTCTCGAATGCTGGAATGCAGGTAAGGATTAAACACCTGTTATAATGCACATAGCGTATAAACTATAATTTTATTTACGTATTTTCCAGGTGCCCTCTGGCCAAAAATCGCATTTTGAGCAGCACAAAGGATCTACAGAACATACCAGCAACATTGCTATAAAAAAGAGGACAATTAATAAACAATAATAATATAAAAACTATTTTAGGAGGCTAAGGAACTAGAAAAAACTTTTTTAATATACAAAAATAACTAAAAAGTTAATTTTAAGAACCTAAAAATCCGGGCCCTATATGACAAATGCTTATTAATGTGGAAATATTGGAAAAACGTGAGAGGAAGATCATGTCAGGGCAAAGAACCCATTTCGTTGGGAAGGTCAGAAACTTGCGCTTTGCCACAGATTATCTAGAAGAATTCAGAAACGCTAAGTGTACACAGGACATCCAAGGTAAGCACGTGAAGAAGCCTGCTAACTGCGAGCAGGAAGACAGATTTTGTCCTGCTCTCTGTCTCTCTCTATCTCTGCCCTCCCTTTGTTAAGCCATTCTGCTTTAGCAAAGAGATTCTTAACCCTTTCATTGGCAAATTTGGATACCTCTGTCACCTTCTTTCGGAGTAGCCATCAGCAGCTTGGTTTCTTTACGCTCTAACGCTACTAAAAATATGTTTATATTTACTTCTCCTTTGCCTTACGAAAAAAGAACGGGAGATCTTTGGCTGCATATGGTAACACGGTTTAGATCCACAAGTAAAGCATAACGCTGCATAATTCGGTTTTGCGTCACTTACAAACGAGAAACCTTGTCTGAAACACTAATATGTTACATGAAAGACAGTGCAGCTTTCTTAAACTATAAGATATACGTGAAAACATGCCAACATGTATTCTAAAGTACGAACAAATTAGAAACTAAAAACTTCACTTAGTAATGTTGCATGTTCTCCTTGAACAAGCTAACCCAGGCTTTCAAGTTGTCTCCAACTCATTCTCAAAGCTATACAAACAAATTCGTTACCAAAGCTACAATCTTTCATTTTTTTTAACATAAATAAATACTGATATTCAATTTTTATTTACCAATCTCTGAAAACAAAAATTTATAAACACAATCTATAGATGGTAATTCGAAGTTCATAACACGGTTCCTGTTTTTTAAAATAATTTTTTTCCCAAACCATTAAATCTATCGGACCACTTAATTGTTTTAATAATTTAACTTCTGGATTAATTTCATGATTAAATGACCAAAAATGATCTGCCACAGCTGATTTATCAGTTTGTTTATATTTAATATTTCTAAAATGTTCTTTTACTCTGGTTTCTGAATGACGTTTAGTTTTTCCAATATAAACCTTAACACAATCTAAACAGCTAAATTGATAAATGCCAGATTTTTTATAATTTGGTATTTTATCTTTTTTAGAAAAATTAAGTAAATTTTGTGTATTAAATTTATTTTGAGGGACCAAATTTATTCCATATTCTTTAAAAATCTTTGTAAATTTTTTATTGGCCCATGGATGGTAAGTAAGCTTTTTAAAAATACAATTATCTTTTATTTTTTTAAGGGTTGAAACTTCTTTAACAGCTTTTTGATACTTAAATTTTTCTACCTTTTTATGTATAAAATCTGTATTAAAACCATTAATTACTGCAGTGTTAATAATGTGTTTATATTCTATGTCAAATTCATCTTTATTAAGGGGTATATTTATTAACCTATAAATTAAACTATTGAAAACAGCAAATTTATGTGCAAAAGGATTAAAACTTTTATGTTTTATGTAACTATCAGTGTGAGTAGATTTTCTGTAAATACCAAATTTCAATATTGTTATGTCTTTTAATTTTTAAGTCCAGAAATGAAAGGAATCCATTATTTTCAGTTTCTGAAGTGAATTGTATAGCTCTATCTTGTAAATTTAAAAGTTTTAAAGCATCATTTATATGTTCTTTAGGAACAACAGCAAAAATGTCATCCACATATCTATACCATATTTTAAAAATTAGAGGAAATGTTAATAGCTTCAATTTTCCTTATTATGCCAACATGTAACTTTAAATGGTGAAATGTAGGGTAAATTCAGGTATCAAGTTTGTGATAGTTTGTATTTCTTATATCATGGAGAAACCAAGGTTCTAGTTACTAGTAGTTGTGTAATTTTGACAATTGATAGCAGATGTATACTACTATAGCTTGATCAACACTTTTGCTCTGGCTGTTGTAGGCGGAATTGGCTTTACACGTAGAAGGTGGTTGTGGTTGTGGTTGTGGTGTGTGCAGGCTGTAGACAGTTTATTTCGTGGATACAAAGTTTGCGGACACATCCAGCTTCTGGTGCATCATTGGTAAGTACATTTTTATTTTGTAATATATTTCTTGCAGAAAAATGTCCAGTTGTCCAGTCAATACCAACGTCATTTAACTATCACAATTAAAATATCTTAATGTCTGGAGTAATTTGAATCTTCCTATTTCTACTCAAATTTAGACGCTGATTTTTTTTTGGTGCAATGCAGTGCAGTAACTCCTCTACCTTCAAGGTTTAAGGGACACTGGGAGTGAAATTTAAAAGTGCCACATTTGTTGATAGATTTTTCTGAAAATTTTACTGTGTTTGTATTTATTTGAGAATAGGAGGTACGCCAAATTTCATTAAAATTGGATATTTCGTTTAGGATATATAAATTATTTTATGAATTTAATAGGCACATTTTCAAAATAGAGCTCGCGTCTATTGACTTCTCAAAATTCATTAATATGGGCAGAACTGATACTCTAAAACATGGGTAACAATTTTATGAAGAGATATTTCAAATACGTTTGCTGATTATGCTTTACAGATCTTTTTAATAACAAAGAAAATTTAATCTTAAAAATGTTTGATTTTTTTCATACAAAAATTTTTTTTTTGGAATTCATGTTAATAACATCAATATTGAAGCATAGTTTTGTTTAGCTGCTGTTTATGAATACTTTTGGAAATTTTAATTGAATTTGAAGCAAAACTCAGGCGCGACCTTCTTTTGGAATCTGCAGAAATGTAGTTTTGAGAAAAACAGGCTTTTATATAGGAGCATCCTGTGTACGTTAAGGGAAGAGCGCTATTTGAAAGGGCCGTAATGGCCACATGGAGTGGGGGGTATGAAAAATGTTAGCTGATCCAAATGCACCAGTGTTCCAGGAACATTTTAGGGTAAAAAAACAATTTTCGACTTTTTGTCAATTTTGACCAAAAGTTCACTCCCAGTGTACCTTAAGTGTTACAGAAAGGAATAATAAGAAAAAAAAAAGGTTCCCATTGCTGTATATATGTATTGACAATAACCACTGGTGCGCGCGCGCGTGTGTGTGTGTGTGTGTTTCGTAAGCATCAATTTGAGTATTTTATTTCATTATAAATTAGGAATGACGTAACAGAAGTCACATTTATATTGAAATTAAAAACCTTTTGACTGGATTTGAGCTCACAATATGGCTTCCATAAAAACGATACAAAATTGTGTGTAACTCGGTGTTAGCCTCAAATGGACAATACGGCTTGACAAATGTCCTCCACAAACGTCTTAAATGTAGTAACGTTTCCAGATTGAAGGCAGACTGAATCAACATCCCTACACATCGTCATCCACACTTCCCACTTGTGATCATTCGATTAGCGTTTTTAAAAACTGTTTCAATGGGCGATAAACACTGCGACATACACATAATTCTTAGGCAGGTGGCCGCTTTAACATCGCTGTTTTTTCAAAAGACAGCTCTTCAGCTATAACATTTTTTGCACAGAGGTTTTACTGTATTGCGTGATGCACGGTTTAATCTGCTGTTCTCTGGTTTCATTGGCCGGCCGAGAGATGCTGTGTATTTTATACGACCACCACACAATCACTAGGTATTATTTGAGAATGTCTGGATAGTGAGCGAAACTTCACACTGAACAGCTTATGAAAATATCTTCAGACAGGTTATTGGTAATAATTTAGTTAAGTCTGTTTAGGGATAATCATAGCGGAAATTTGGCCAACATTTTCTTCTTCTTTTACTGATTACCCTCCCCTTATGTAGGACTTACAGGCCACTTCCTAGGGTCAGACGCCTGTCGGGGAGCACAGGGACCTATGGTCCGGACAGAGTGAAGACCTGGAAGCGGGTGGTCAGCCAAGCACCAGGTATGATAGTGAGGAAGAGAATGACATGCAGACGAAATCGGTGATTGGAAATGTCATAATGGAGCAATTGGTGGAATGAATGGCGGGGGAAACCGGAGATAACCCGCCCAGAAGCCGCTTCGTCCACCACGAATACCACATGCGGGTCCCTGGGATCGAACCGAGCCGCCTAGGTGGTAGGCGAGCGGTGCCAACATTTTCCAAAAATAAAAATTAATTTATGTTCAAAAATGCTGCGAACTTACAGCTTTAATACACGCTATCGCTTTTGGTGTCAAGAGTCTTTTGCAGCTTTAACATTTGGCAATTTAAATTTCCAAGCATACGTGTCCCAATGTTCTCTTATTTGCTTCAACTCGACTTTGATTGATTGATTGATTGATTGATTGATGGAGTTTAGGGGCCCGTCGACAACTAGGTCATTTGGGCCCTAAACTCGACTTTGATTTTACTTACAGTTTTGCTCATGACAATATTCCATACGATGTAGTTTGTAGTCAATCTTGTTCAAATATTCAGCAGAAACTCAGAACGAAGTTAAAAACCTTTTGCTATACTTCGAAATTGCTCAAGCTATAACACAGTTATTTCGATCACCGAGGATAACTTGTTAAAAATGTGCGTTTAAAGGTCTTTTTACTGTTTCACATTTACGATTTCTGCATCGTGTGGAACGCCTGATTAATTAGTACAACAAAAAATTTTCATTTTACGTTTTTTTCTCAAAAAATATTAGACATCTGCAAACACGGTTATAATTGTGGTAGAAGAGTATACGACAGAACTTTGACGACATACAATGAACAATATTCAAAAGATATCATTTATGGGTACCCTTAAGAAGGGGAACATTACAGACATGTTGGTCTTGATCGTAGCAAAGGTTGTCTTCTGCTAATGGTGGAGCTGTCTCCAACTTGTTCTGAAGGCAGAAACAGGATCATGATGTTTGGGCAGTGCCGAAATCTACGGTTAATTTTGGAGTTCGCTAACAAGGAATGTGCACGGGAACTCCAGTTTACAATTCATATGAAATTTCAACAAATTAAAGAGATAAATCAATTAAATCAGTTCGAAACATGTGCACATTTGAATGTACTCGGTTCGGGTATTCACTTATAGAAGACTGGCGACATTTCGTGGTTAGAAGAGAGATAAGGCTTCCAAGAAATATGTACAAGAAGCAGGATAGGAGGAGATAATATTGTGTCGGAAGTACAAAATGTGGGGGGAGGGGGGAAGGTAATCGTTTGTCACCCACTCTGTTCCACATTTCTTCGAAGAATTGTCTGTGGGACAAGGGAAGCAATAGGGATAGGAATAAGAACATGTGTAAGATATACTATAAGACACTACTTACATAAAAGGAAAACATTCTAAACGGAGATGGGTGAAAGAAGCTTTACTTCTGGACTAACTAAGAACATTCACTTGGTTCGGGTGAGAAAATCAAGGAAGATAGACCTGAGTATTTCAAGAATAGCAACAGCAAAGGAAGTTTTCAACAGAAAGCTATGGTGGCCACTTGAAGAAAGAACTAAGAAACAAATTAGTTAAATAATTTGCATGGTGTATGACAAAGTACGGAAGATTTTGTCATGCGATGAAGTGAGAAGCACGACTGTAATCATTTGAAGCAAGTGGAGAACTAAAGGAGCGCGTGAAACTGACGGGCAAAATATAAATCGAAACTGTGCAGAAGAAGAGCGTAGGAACTGAAATGGCAAAGGAATTGATTGGGACATTGGATAAAAGGAAACTGATTAATACGAAATGCACTGAACAAATCCGAAAAGATACCAGATGGTGGATAGTGTTGAGCTGATAAAAGTTCATAACTAGAGAAAGCAGTGAAATATAAAAGGTTAGATTTCAGTGAAGGACATAGCCTTGGTCAGGAAACTGTGACTGACTTAGTGATAAAGAATCAGTACTAATTTTTTATTAACCTTATTATCTATCTGACCACTTCGCTTTATGGAAGTCTAGAAAACTGCACATATGTTCCTCTGTTGTTTCTGATGATTTACGCATTATAGTTAAAACTATTATACACACTTATAGGGCGTAAGCTAACTGGCATATACAGGTATTTCCGTTCTAAGACGAGCCTATAAATACAAAATGCCACTTTTGTCGCAGGTCTATATAACGACTTTCTGTATTAGGCGTATCTATGAAAGACCGGGTGTTCTTTACTATGTCAAAATGTCATCCTTCTTCCAGATATTAGGCTTTATGGCCTCAAGGAAGAATTTTCTCTCCGCCTCTTTCTTGAACGTACCAGACTTCTTCCCTTGTGAGTAGTAGTTCAGCAGGGTTTTAAGGATCCTATTTCTAGGCATATGTTGGAATGTTGTTGCCAATTCCTTTAGTATTGATACGAATATGAACTCTAAAATAGACTGTACCTTTAATCCTAATACTTCATTACATTTGTGGCCCCATTTACTACAAGCTGCTCTGAGTCCCATCAACTACAGCTATTATGTCGGTCTGGGTGGCTCAGTTGGTTAGAGCAAGCTATTATTCGGCGTTCATCCATCTTTCTGAGTGAGTGCGAGTTTAAGGGCCCGTCAACAGCTAGGTCATTTGGGCCACGTTTTTTGTGTCCACACTTCACTAATACAACATCTTGCCCAACTTTTATGTTTATGCTCTCATGTCTGTCTACTAGGGAAGTCTTCATGGTTTTATTAATTATACCCTAGGTTCTGTTATATGTAAGAATTTTGTTTGGAATATTTATTTCCCCAAGAATGGATAATTTGTAACCAACATAAATTAATTTTTTCCAAAGTTTTATTTTCAATACAAATTTTGCTTCGTACAGGATTTTTTTCCACATGTCATTTATTTTTATTTATGCTCATCAGTTTCCATCTCACATTTCCTCTTTTTTTGAACAAAATAAAACGCGGTCTGTATAAATGCTCTAATGAATGAGTAATTTTAATTTAGGTTTTTCTTTTAAACAAAGTTATCTGAAATTGGAGCTGTTGGAGCACTTAAAGCCGAAATTAATTTAATTGACTATTTGCTATATTCAGGCAGGAGGGCCATACATAATGATGCTTCTCCAAATCCCTGCTCTTATGCTCTGGGCCTGGACAAAGACATACTTTCCAAGGCCTCAAACAGTTGGAGCTTTTGGAAAATCCGAGCAAAAACAGAAATTATGCATAGTAAATACTAATAAGTGATTGTTAATAATAAAGATATGTGCACCACCACGGTATTAATTCTGTTAGGGAAATGAGTGTGTCTCACGCCAAATGTCCGAGTTTCAATATTGCTTGACCATGTTTTCTTGAACGTTTAAAGATAAACGTCAGCATTCTGATCACAGAAATTAGATTTTAAATTTCCATTCATCGCCCGATATGGCAAAAAATAAAATTATTATATAATTTTCTTCATCCTGAGCACCGGTAGTTAATGTAATACAATAATTGCACAGATGATGAACCCGTCCATCCCAATACTATTTATTCCAACAGGAGGTAGACATTGCTCTGCTCGGGTTTGAACGGGAGCAGAATTTGCTCTCCTTTACCACCTCTCGCACAGACAGGACTTGCATTTTACATTTTGAATATAGTGACAGTGAAAATATGTGCGTACAAAACAAATATAGTAAATATTGAAGACTTAAGAATTTTTCAACAAAGAAATTTCGATTCCTTTTAAAAATTACTACCAATATTACAAATGAGGATATTATGAACTGTTCCTAGACACCCCACAAACTGGAGGGGAAGAGTAGAGAGGAAAGAAAAAGATGAGAGTTAAGCATTAGGCATAGACTGATTCTACTATACAGGGTGCTTAGAAGCGCAAGGTAAAGATTGACAAGAGTAAAGTTGATTTGCTAACATTCAAAGAACTTGCATTGGAAGATCTTTGAAGGGAGGTTAGTTATAGAACAGGGGTGCAGAATTCAGAAAGAAGGGAGGGGAGAGACGTTCTGCTCCCACAGTCCATGTGCAAAGTAAACAAGCGAGTGGCGAATCACTCTCTGTAACACTACCCCCAGTGATGTTCGAGGAGGAGATGAATGAACAAACCAGTTACTGGATGTGTACAAAAGTGTTAGAAGCTACTGAAAAACTAATGCGAGTACGTATGTTCTAATAACCACTCTCCAATACACCCTTCAGCGCCGTGCCTATAGTTAACAACTCATCTCACACTTGTGTGCTTAAGGGTAGAAAAAGTGTCGCTGGTGTGCCGAAATTTTGTCCCGCAGGAGTTATTTTACATACTAATGAATCTACTGACATGGAGCTGTCGTTTTTAAAACACTTAAAACCATAGATCTGGACCAGTTTTGAACCAGCGACCCTGGTATCAGTAAGCCAGCGTCTAACCAACTGAGCCACCCAGACCGATAAAAGAACTCTTAGTGAGTGAGCGAGTGTGTGTGTGTGTGTGTGTGTGTGTGTGTGTGTGCGCGCGCGCGCGCGCGCGCGAGCGCAGCATAACTCAAAGGAAACTCCTGATAAATGCCATACTTCGCCTTTAAGTTGTCCCTACCCTAAACTACACTACATGGACAATAATTTTGATTTTATCATTAAAATGTCATGTTTAAGATATGTATATCTTGAACTGTATGGAAATAACTTATGAAGCCTTCATTCGAAATAACTTTTGCATAACTGGTACACGCAAGAGAAGACAAAATCTTGTAGATATCGCTAAAGCATACCATATCATTTTTGTTGCTTCTTTTTAATTTTACCATTTCCGAGTTACTCCGTAACTTTGGCCTGAATTTTTAAACACATTTTTCTCAAATAGGAATTCATTCGTTTTTTTTTTTTCCCTCTCCCGTAATACAAAGCGAACGGAATTCCAAAGCCATCACATAGGGAACCCGCTCTTAAAATATTTGACTATCGCTTAAGCCAATTGTCTTCCCCTATTCCCATTTTACCCACAACAAAATGTGCAACAAAGCAATTCCATAAATGTTTATCTAAGTATATAAAAGAATAGGCCTTTGTAAGAGTAGCCGGCTGAACAGTGAGTAGAGAAAGTCATATGAATGCCAAACATCCGAATTTATTTAGTTGTGTTCCCTGTCACGCATGCACACACACGCTGGTTTTCCTCGTCACTTCAGCTACGAATTTCGGGTCGAACGTTCAACTTGAGCGGCAGAGAAAGTAAAAGTGACATTTCTCAGGTTCCTGTCCTTCTGCAGGTAATTTTAGGGATGGTTCAGTGACCAAACAACAGCTAGAAGGCTGCAAATGATGACTAAAGAAAAGGTTTCACTGATATAAAGATAAAGTACAGAGAAAATTTAGGGAAAACAAAATAAATAAAAAATAAAGAATAAACAAAACAAAAATAAATAAAAGATAAAAATAGGAAATAGAAGGAAAAAATGCAATATGTACTTAATAACTATATATATTGTAAATAAATTGTATATACGTAGGTATATCTAAACAAATTCCCCAAACCAAATAGTGACTAAATAAAAATTAAAAAAAAAAAAAAAAAAAAGCTCAGTCGGCCGTCATTGACCCAAAAAAATAACTCGAGGCTGAAGAGGGAACACCCCTGAAACAGCCATACGGCGAAATAAGTCTTGGGTGAGATGAACCCAAGGGCTAATTAGCCCTGAAGTGCCCATAAAAAGAGAAAATAGCTTATTGGAATGCTCCAAAAACCAGCTGTGACATTCTCCCCTCGCCTCGCCGTGGTCTGATTATACGTATTTGGTGACATTCCATTTGTTTCCATTAGTACCGCCAGCCGTTCGTAAAATATAACCATGATAAAGCTACGGCCATAGTTGGTGTTAATGCATCCGTTATGTTGCCACAGAGGCCCTTATTTTTTTAACCAGTTGCAGGGGAGGCAACCGATAGATCTTTAAACAACATTCTGTTTAGACGGCTTATTAATCATTGGACACCATTATATTGCTCGTGTGTGTAGTTTTGTCTTGAATCTTTTTAGAGCATTATATGCAGTTATAGTCACTGTTTTTATTTTTGTGTTCCTAACACATCAGTGCATTAAATATATTACGATAATCGAGAGTGATTTTATCCAAGTGTTATTGCAGAGTAAGATTTGCCGCAGGTGAGTACGATCATTATCGTTCGAAAGCATCTGACTTTAACCTGTCATATTTTGGGGTTAGGAAAAAAGCATATATTCTGTACGTTGGCAGTACTGCTTTTTTGTGTACTGTCCACTGCAGTTTAGTGTAATGTTGGCCATACTGAATTCTTGGGAACTGCCGACAAGCTGTTTCCCCTTTAACAAGGCTCAGGCCTTCTCTTGTGCTAGCAATGTTAGCATACTAATGTGCGATCCGCACCTTGCAATGTATTGTAGTATTACTACTAGGTGTTCTGTGATTACGCCTATGGTTTCTAAGAAGCCTAAGCCTTGTTGATACGCTGAGACTCTAGCGGTAATCTTTCTTACTACCCAGCCAAAGTGGCCCCGGGACAAGCGCCCCCCCCCCCCCACCCCCGGCACCTCCCCCTAACCGAGTGGCACACGGCTTGCAGCTGTGTCACCATCCCCGATAGGTTGCAAATGAATGGGGACAGTGATAATACGCCGCCACACGGACCAGAGAAGAACTACATACAGCAGCACTGAGGAGACCGCGCTTATCGCTCCCGCCATTTCACCACGCAAATCCGTGCATGCTTATCTCACGCACGATTGTAACGTTGTATTAACAAGGTCACCTCACATCACCAGAAAGTCACGAACACTTCTTTCAACATCACCACAAAGCCTTCTGGCTGCATCCCGGGATGTCATCTTTTGACGCGCTGCATGCCAGCAACACATAACGGGACTAATTGGGGTGCTTATGCGGGACCCAATAACCTGCACACTAATTGTAAACACTCCCTGCATTTTAGATCACTAACTGCTCGAGGGAGGCGAGGGGCTCATCCTTTACCCCCTTAGGGTGGGCATGTAAAAAATTAAAATCATTCTCAGAAAACGCTGAAATTGTTGACTTACACATTCGTTGCAACCACATCTCGTGAGAAGAAAACAGTACTTACAGCCTTAATAATGCAACCTATCTTCAAAACAGCCTTGAAGACACACCACACAGAAATCAATACCCAAGACGGTGATTCACCTGCGAGGTGCCACTCGTGCACGTTCAAACCCAACAGGGCTCAAGTTACGTGGTCGAGATTTTCATCCGGAAGGCAATGCATAGCGTGCAGTTTATCACAACTATGTACTTAAATAAACATGAGGCCATGTCTTCTTACCGCAGTTAACATTCTTCATAGCAGCTCTACACACATTCGAGTAATGCCTGTGTGATATTTAGGAAAAAAACTCTGTGTTGCACTCACATGACTTTCTCTACTCTTGTACTAACCATTCTTAATAACTCTTATTCCTATATTTTCTTCGTGTTAGTTGAGATAAACATTTGCAGAAATTATCTTATTGTTTATCTTCTTGGAATATGGGAATACACTAGATTGTGCGATATCTTTTAAAGTTTTCAAATTCCGTTATGTTTGCATGGTTAACATAAAAAATGAATAACGATGTTCCATTTGACAGAAGTATAAGTTCTCCAAAACTCACACAAATAACCAGGAATATCTCCTAAATGGTTCACTACTATACAATACAATGGCGTCCAGATTGATTAATTAATTGATACGGCATCTGAACAGAACCTAGTTTTAAAATCTATCGGTTGGCGTCTCTGCAACGGGTTCATAAACAGGGGCTACTGTGGCATCATAACGGATGCAATAACACCAACTGTGACCGTAGCTTTACCATGGTTATATTTTAAGAACAGTTGGCGGTACTAATGCAACCTAACAGATGGAATACCACCAAATACAACCAGACCGCGTCATAAATGGAGGGGGGTGGGGGGGGGGGGGGGTGGAACAGTTGGTTTTTTGGGGTATTCCAATAAGCTGTTTCCTCTAAAGCTAATAATCCCATATAAAATTCATGGAAAATGGTGATTGAAATCGAAGCTGCTGCATTCTGAAGGGAAAAAATACATTTTAAGCTGGAAATAATCAAGTGCGCTATTCATGGCAATTACAATGATTCCGAACTAACAGTAATAATGCTAAATTTTCGAACAAAAATAACGTTTAACGTTTTGATGGTAAAAGTCCACAAACAACGTTCTGATCCTCTTGGTACTTGAAGTGCTCAAAAGTGACGTTTAAAATGGACGCGTAGAAATAACGCGAGACATTTTTAAACCAATGTTCTCATAATCCTGTGTTCTTGTAGCTTTTATTTAATTTATTTCAAATTTTCAGCATACATTCTTTGAAGGTGCATGAAGGGATCTACACAGCATTTTCGTAACAAGTATAGTTTTGGATTTAGAGGTATAATCGTTTAACACACGATTAATTTTTAGAACATTAAAAGCGTTACATTACATTTTCTCCATGGAATGCTTTAATGTTGGACAGAATCTAATTTTTAAATTGAAAATAGCTACTTTTGAAGAACAATCCGAAACAAATTTAAAACGTTCAACTTTTTATTTTGTTGTTTAACGACGCTGTCAATTGCCAGGATCACATCAGCGTCGCCGGTGTGCCGGAATTTTGTCCCGCAGGAGTTCTTTTACATGCCAGTAAATCTACTGACATGGAGCTGTCGTTTTTAAGCACACTGAAAAACCATCGGCCTAGGCCGGGTTTGAACCCGCGATCGGTAGGCCAGCGTATAACCAACAGAGCCACCCAGACCGAATTTCAACAGTTGAACGGTTTTTTTTTTTTTTTTGTTTTTTTTTTGTCGAAAAAAAAAAAAACGTTCAACTGTTCGAATATCAATCACATGGGACATCTTACGCGAGACCCGATTTCTTTGTTTCATGGGACTGTGGTGATTTTTGTTGTAGCTAAGTTGAAAAAAAATGTTGTTGCATTTTCAGATAAATATATTCGACATATATACTAAGCTCCCTTTAAGGCAAAATGCACTGATACTTTTAAATACCTAATTTACTATTTTGAATTTGTAAATCATTCGGTGTGTATTGTGAATGTCTAAATTTTAATGCTGTAACTCAACTCACATTTTTAAAGTGCGGATGAGTGTTTCGTCGTTTATTTCTGAAAGTATCAATGCATGGTTTACTCAGAAAGATGACAAACGCCTTTCACGTAGGTACATTAAAATTAGAACACGCCCACTAACGCTAGCTTTACGCCAAGATTAGCGAACTGTGCCAGCTTGTGCAACAAAGGAGGGTTCGCGGGATGCTGTTTGAGAACCAACCGCTTTGTGCATATCCTCGATATAATCATGGTCGTCAGACAGAAGTGACACTCCCTTCAGCGAGTCGAGTCGAGTCGAGTCGAGTCGACCAAGTGGAAAACCTACGCTTTCTCCTCAGGGTCCAAGTCCCTGGCTAACGGTTTCTGTTTTACCTATACAACGTGCCGTGCAGCCGGTTATATAATGTGTACTTGAAACCACAGGGGCAAAAAAGGATCAAGGATTTTGTAATATGCTGGATTTATCATCATCATTGGAAATGTACAATCACACTGAAGCGTTCAATGCCATAGACGGGATTTGAACCACGGATCTTTCGCTTTCCGTGCCGTTATCCTAACCGAGTGACCATGGCAAGTCTTCCTCTTGGCATCAGAGACATCCGAATATCTTCCCCACGAAGTAAATCGCGAGATAGGAGCTGGTTCCGCTTTATTGCTGTGAACACCTTAGTTACGGTATCAGTCTAATTATAAACTGGGCTATACTGACAAGCAGAGCTATCCACCGAACAAGTTGGGCCATTAACCCTTTCAGTACCGAGTGATTTTGCTACTTATGCCGTTCTTCCTCTAATTCGAAACCGGTTTAGATTAGGCGGTCTGGGACACCTTCAGCCTGCCGGCTTGAATAGCCATGATCGTTGAGGCAACACGTAGTGCACTGGCCACGCACTCAAAGCCTGAGGTCATTAGTTCGAGTCTCGGCAACCGCAGTCAAATGTGCCTGTGGTAAAGGACGGGGAGGGCCCACGTATAATAATCGGTGTGATGGCACGCGTGGATGATGACGGGGTATCATTTTACTGCGGTTGCATGGATTTTGCATCTTTTCTTTAAAAAAAAAATAAATAATTTTTTCAATTCAAATACGTCTCAAATACGTATGTTTAATTAGTGACAGACAGTATAACAAGAATATAGCATAAAAACTGCTAAAACTAGTACAAATAGGGAAAAAATGCCTATGTCCATGATCATGGACACCGGAACTGAAAGGGTTAATTTGTACCATCTATGCTTCGAAAACATATGAGCTAGTGTTGAGTACACTATTATGCGTTTATAGGTTGCTGTTTGGATTGAAAAGGTTTTCCTCGTTTCCCAACACCAGCTTGTGACAAAACGAAACAAGGATGCTGAATGTATAAGGGTATTTTCCATATTTCACTGACAAAAGTGAAACGGGTCACGACGGTATTACATTTTGTACAACGATACTGAGACTAGGCAGTGAAGGGTGACTGGTTGTCTCTCAGCATTCGGACCGTCGTTAGCGCACCTCTCCCCTCCTAGATCCCTGTGCGGAATAAGTTGGCAGAAAGAGATAGCGATGTTGGTTGGAAATGACCAGAGTTCGCTCCCTTGAGTACAATGAAGAACCCTCATTAAGGGAATAGCTTTTCCGGTCAAAATCGTTCTTGTTGTCAAATCTCTTTCACTGTGACACCTCTCACTCAGCATTGCCTAGTTAGCAGGAAAGGATCGTCGCAACACTGCGAGCGAGCGAGAGGGTGAGTACTGCTTTCTCTTTCTACATGCCGGCTGCCAACTTATTCCGCACAGAATATAGTTAAGTTTCAACTTAAACCTCACGTACTGTAGAACTCGAACGGTGTCCTGCTCTCAGTCCATTCCGTTTGGTATACCAAACGAGTATGTGTATTATTTCCTGTTCGAAGTGCCGCTGGATCAGACTCAGGGGGAAGGTTCATTCTGTTTGCTTCAGCGGGGTGTTGCCTTAAGCACAGCCAGATTTCGCGTGATATTCCGGTATGGAATTGAACGGTATAGATGAAAATGCTTTAACATAAATGAACGAATTTATCAGAACATAAAGCAGGCAAATGCGTTGTATGGAAGTGCTTCGGTATTATCGAGAAAAGGTAATGGCAGTAGTATCATAGAGGTGCTGAAGTATTTAAGTTTATATTTAGTAAACTCCCTTTGGTTTTATTTGTAGCGACCGAGCGAGTGACTAGGTCATTAGAGCCCGAAGTCAAAAGATAAAAAACAGTTCATCTCTCAACCCGTAGCGCAGTTGGTAAAGTACTTGACTGCTGTACCAGGGGTCCCGGGTTCGATTCCCGACAGGGGGTAGGAATTTTTCTCCAGACGAAGCGGCGGCGCCTGGGCGGGTTTTCTCCGGCTTCCCCCGCCATTCATTCCACCAATTGCTCCATTATCACCGTTCCAATCATCCATTTCGCCTGCATTTCATATCCTCTTCCTCACTATCATACCTGGTGCTTGGCTGACCACCCGCTTCCAAGTCTTCACGGAGTTTGAAAGCTTTAAAAGATTTGACTATCGCTCAAAGCCTACTGTATTTCCACATTCCCCTTGTACTTGCAAGAAAACGAGCAATAGGATAATTTCTGCAAATGTTTATCTCAACTAACACGAAGAAGATAGATGAATAAGAATTTGTAAGACCGCTTAGTGCAAGAGTAGAGAAAGTCATGTGAGTGCAACACATCAAATTTTTCAATTTTACATCTCTTAACTTGAAAATTGGCACACTTGATATAAATTAATAAATTACTGTGCAATAGCTCAATGTTCTAGCTCAAGCAGTTTCTCGGATAATAGAATTAAAGACTTTTAAATAGAGAAAAACAGGCACTTTTAAAACTGCCTTCCCCCCCCCCCCTTCTTTCTTCAGAGAAGCATACTAGCTGCATTTTCTGATACTTAAGTAAACCGAAAATAAACTGAAGTGTTCGACTGAAATTTATGTAATTACTTCCAAAGAAATAAATTTTTGTTTATATGAAGTTAGTGTTAAAATTCCTTTTCTTTCCAGCATAAATTATTTTTGTGGGTTAATGAATAAAGCATTCATAAAATGTATATTTAAATCCTTAGATAACACATTTGAAATTATATTTGCAAATTTACGTACAAATCAGAGCAAAACTGAAATGTAAGAAATGCATTTCATATAAAAAAAGGCAAAACTGAGGGAGAAAAGCACACCAGTGTGATTAAGATGAAGCTCACGGGTGACTTAAATATGTCGGAGGACGTTTAAAAATGGCGGTTCGGGACAAATGTTTGGCAAAAATAATTCACAGGTAGCTATAAAATATCTACTTGATATAATTCAAAAACAAAAAATGTCATTTTCACCTAAAAATTTAATCCTGAAATTCCTAACATACACCACTGTTTGATCGAACAACAAAGTCAGAACGCTCCTTTCCGCTATGTACGCGCCGGCTGTAAAGGTTGGTGAAATGCGCCATGAAGCAATAGGGACGGTATATGGAACCAAGTGAACCATAATTTGAAACGAGTAAGTTCATGACAGGTCTACTGGCAAGGCCACAAAACTGCGCTTGGGGTGACGTCACTAGGAGTAGGTACCGATGTTCTAGGGCTGAACCACGTGGTGTAGCTTTCTCACCTGCTCGTTGGACTCGGGGCAGGCAGATTCATTTGTTTTGTGGAAGTAGCAGAAGACGCAACACCTGCGGCCTAGTTTTGCTTCTTCCCTTGTGTAACAGCATGGGATGGAGACGGACTACTGTGGCATATTGTAATTTAACAAACTCCAATAATACGGTCCTATTATTAATCCTATTTGTTTCTTAGTTCCCTTTACATCTTGCTTCTGCAGTTGCACAATTTATCTATCTTATAAACCTTCTAAATCGCCTTTTTACTTTCTCTATGTACACAGTTTATCGGCCGACATTACACTAAACAGCAGACGAAAGTATCCCAAAAAGCAGTCTTGCCAATGTACATAAAAGGCATTTCTAACCTCAAATATCACAGGGTTAAAGTATCATGCTCAAACGACAATACTGCTTGAACATCGTTACCACGCAACAAATAACGTACTCATCTTCGGCAAATCTTGTTCTGCAATAACAATTTTGCATAAAATCACTCCCGAGCGCTAAAAATCATAATATATACTTAATGCACTACTGTGTAGCGAACACAAAAATAGCTACTATAACTGCATATACTGCTCTAAAATAATTCAACACAAAATCACGGAAACACGATCAGTACGTCCACAGATTAATTAATACGGCGTCTAAACAGAATCTTGTTTTAAAATCTATCAGTTGGCTTCTCTGCAACGCGTTCATAAACAAGGGCTTCTGTGGCAACATAACAGACCCAATGGCACCAGCTATGGCCGTAGCTTTGCCATGGTTATTAGCGGCACTAATGCAACCTAACTGATGGAATATCGCTAAATATAACCTGACTGCACCATAATAGGGGGAAAACGTCAAGGTTGTTTTTTTGGCGTATCTCAATAAGCTGTGCCTATTATAGGTAGAGAAGGTATAGCACTCTACCCAAAATTTCGATACCGAGATTTCACCGGAAATACATGTTTTGAGGGCCCCTGAAACAGATTTGTACTATTTGGCTAAGCCAAGATGCGTATTGCAAAGAATGTGAAACTGCCCAGGTGTTTACGTGAGCTTATCGCACAAACAAGGTGAGACAGGGTGTATACACTTTGATCAGATACAATCATAACTTCATGACAGCAACGTCTTATATATCGGCAGGCGCGAGAGTTCATCTGTGTTTTATCACTGACTATACGTCAAATTGCTATTATTTCGCTCTTCTAATAAACAGAATAAGAAGCGATCGTAGCGCTCGACAGCCAAGGTCAATACGCCTCAACGCTTTGCCAAGTAGTACGTTAGAATCAGATAAATATATTTTTTTAAATTGCATCGTGTAGAGCATTTGGCATAGGATAAGAAATCCAGATTTAACATTTCATAACTCAAACTAAATGATATCACACCGAAATTTAAAACCCTCTAATGTTGATATAAGCTAGCATTGAAAATAAATGTTCAGCTAAATTGGCTGAAAACTTTGCCATATCACATTTTCAGTTCTGTATTCCAGGATTTTATACAGTGTTAGGCCTAACCTGTTTATAGTCCAATTTGAAGTTTTATCATCACCCGATACACACGAATCGTACGGAATGTGAAATAGTTTATGAAACATTAAATTTGTCCAATAAGGGATGTTAAAACATTCACCCTTTCTGAAGTATTTATCTAAGTCCACTGTCATATAGGTTATGCTTTACTGACCCTTACTTCAGTACAACTATGACATATTTCCACCATTATGGGATAAGTCGCTAGAATCTTCTCAGTATGGAATAAAAGAAGAAAGAAAAAGACAGGAAATGAACCCATGACCTTCGGGACAACAGCTTTTGGCGTTGCGAATTTAGTCGCAAGAGCAGTTAGACATCTCTAAAGCAGCCTACATAACGCAAGAAGGAAGCTAATTGTTGTTCAGTGTCGCACTGTCAAGTGATTAGTTCGAGATTTGAGAGATTTTTATGACATTAAATCTTGAGAATGCTGATAACGAACTGCTGAAACTCGATATTTCTATCCTAGGGCAGCAGCTTTAAAGAGACTATGTCAATTTTTCACCCGACTTTGCTTCAATACTGACTTATCAGCATCTGATACCAATACGTTTAACACCCTATAGGAATAGGAGAAATAAGGAGGGGGTGCGGCACTGAAGCTAGGCTTATTGTACCTATGCCCCGAAGGAGATACCCCGGGGAGCAAGGATGAGGCCGGATCCCACGGACGAGAGACGGAAAGAGTTCCTGTGCGCATATCATCCCTGCCAAGCTGCACCTAACGCCTTCACTGACACGCGACCCTGAAAGAACCAACGGGAAGAACGACGAATGAAATGATTAATGAAACGAAATGGAGGGACAGGAAATTCGGGGGATGTAATTATCGCCTGGCGATCCAGGGAAACCCCCGAAAAAAACATGAGTCAGAAAGGTCAGCCACGGAAATCGAACCCACGACCTTCTGAATGATAGCCTCACACGTTGCCGCAGAGTCATCTCGCTCGATTTAACACCATAACTCTGTTATGCGGCCGCCTCCGTAGCGCAGCTGGCAGCGCGCTTGCCTGTGGCGCGGAGGGCCCGGGTTCGATCCCCGGTACCAGCATGGGGATTTTATCCCCTCTGGGAGGTCTGGCACGGGGTGCACTCAGCCTCGTTAGGTCTCGGGGGGGACCAATTGAGGAGCTACTTGATGGAGAAGTAGCGGCCCCAGGTCGAGAAGACCGCATAACTGGCCGGGAGGGCTCGGGGCGCTGACCACGTCCCACCCTCCAGTACTGCACCTCACCAATGACGCCTGTAGTGGGCAGAGGTGGGGGACGCAGCGGCTGGGCGGTAGGCCTTGGCCCTTCGTGGGCTGTCGCGCGGGTTTTACACAACTCTGTTATGCTTATACATTGCCTATCTCAAATTAGTTATCACATCTACAATCTCTCGAGTTATTTCAGTGTACTTCATTAACACCCTGTATATTAATGGCTCATAATACTAGCAGAAAACCGAAATAGTGCATCTTTTGTAGATAGGTTGTATGATAAAAAAATCGGATGTGTTGCACTCACATGACTTTCTCTACTCTTGTACAAACCATTTCCACAAACTCTTATTCCTCTATCTTCTCCGTGTTGGTTGAGATAAACATTTGCAAAAATTACCTTATTGCTTATTTCCTTGTAGGTACAAGGGGAAAATGGGAATACAGCAGGCTTTGAGGAATAGTCAAATGTTTTAAAGCTTTCAAATTCCGTTCTCTTTGCATGGTTAACATAAAAAATTGAATAACGATGTTCCATTTGGCCGAAGTATAAATTCTCCAAAACTCACAACAAGGCATATCTCCAAAATGGTTCACTCTATAAAAAAATTTATTCAGACATAACTTATGTATTTTAGCAAGATCTACATTTTTTGTGCACTGAGATTTGGTCTATCTCTAACGGTTTACCAGTTATGCAAAAGTCGTCCACATTAAATATGACTACAGGGGGCTAGAGCCAGAAAATTCAAGACATAGATCTCATTTTTCATAAAAAGATCTTGAGCATATGTTATTTTAATCAAAATCGTTAGAGCCATTTTCAAGAAATTCAAAATTTTCTATGTAAAGGTAGTTTAGCGTGGGGGAATTTTCTTCAAAATCTTCTTGTCGCATCCTTGAAAGGCATTAAACTTAAATACCGACTTTTCGTTTTTGAGTTATGCTGTCCACAGGCTGACACACGGACCTTTGTCTAAAAATGTCTTTTTTTTTTTATTCAGGGGGCCTCAAAACATGTTTTCGCAGAAATATCGACATCGAATTTTTGCCTGGAATACAATACTTCCTCTACTTTACGTAGTAGAGAAAGGGAAAAAAAAAAAAAAAAAAAAAAAAAAAAAGCTGGCCGTTCAGAAATGCGACATCAGTAGTGTTTGCTCTCGGTTGTGTTCACTACGCCACTGCAAAATATGGGTTTTGGAATGTCTTCCCACCCTAAAAACCAACCGTCAACAACCCCTACAGTGAAACCCTCAGCCATCTGCACTGAAGTACAGACAACTTTCTTGTTCCCCTTCTCGTCCTTCGCCAAGGGTTGCGATTGCACACCATTCGTGCGGAGCCACTCCAGCATAGCTTTCTTTAAATAAAAAAATTGACAATAGCATTTCTGAAAAGTAAAGAAGCTATATTTTTTGTGCGCTGACTGAATTTCTTTTATTTTATAAGAATAAAGAGCTCAAAAACGAATAGTTCGTTCAATACCAAAATTCAGGGTCTTCCAAAGATGCGACACGAAGATTTTCCTGAAAATTCCATCTCAAACTACACTTTACATACATGGATCATTTTCAAGTGTTCGATTTCCTCAAAAATGGCTATAAAGACTGATAAACAGATCACAAATTAAACAGATTTACATTTACAAAAAGTGCAGATATCATTAAAACAATATTTATTTGGAACTTTTCCTTAGCATAAGCCATTTCCGAGATATCCGTTAGTAATGGTTCGAATTGTTCAATACGTTGTCATTCTTTTAAAATCCTGTCAAATATTTAACTGTTTCTCGCGATTGCAAATGTTGCTAAGGCCAGCACAGAGCGTCTAGTTCTTAAACATTTGACTACCGCTGTTCCCTCTGTATCTATGACGAAATGTGTAATGTAGCTATTTCTGGAAAGGATTATCTCGATTAAAATGAAGTAGATAGAAATAAAAGATTTTGTAAGAATAGCTTGTCTACCCACTAATTAGCTATAGAAAGTAGAAAATGTCATGTGAATGTAATAATTCAGATCCTTTCAACAAAAAAGTAAGTCACCTAAGAGGAATTCTTCTTTGTTAGCAAGAATATAGGAGAACTATTAAAGAAAAAGTAGTGCACTTGTTATACTTAGGGTTATGGTGTTACTTTTGCTTCTTTTTCTTTTCTTTTAATGAATGAAATGGGTGAAATGATGCTCAAATGAGCCCGAGGTCCATAGAGCTTTAAGTTACCCGACATTCGTCTTCTCAGGATAAGGGAAAACCTCGGTAAAATCCTTATCCGGATAACTCGTCTTAAGGGTGATTCGAACTCGCGACCTCTTGGACGTGAGGCGGACACGCTAACACCACGCTACTGAGGCGGGCAGGTGTTACTTTGCTTTTAAGAATCAATTTACTAAATCCAAATGGCATGTATTGGTTCAGTCAGAGAATGAATTTATCTTAGCGGTGGACTGAATCTGACAATTGTTCTACCAACTTGTGAAGAAAAAGAAACCGGCCGAAACAAATATCCTTTGTATTTACTAATGCTCTGAAGCAATGGGAGTAAAAACTTCGGAAAAAATGAGTAAACAAGCTCTTACCTTAAGAGGCGGAATCAGGGCTGAAAAATTCAATGGCATAGCCGGGTTTCGAACCATGGATCTTCAATTTATCGAGCGGCTGCTCTAATCATTAAGCTACCATGGCCAACTTGCCAGTACGACATTAAATTCCCCAGCCGATTCGTACTGTTCCGGTTAGACCTCAAGGGAAACACCAGCATTAAGCTTGTTGGCATAAATAACAATTACCATCTAATGGGGGCTTCTACCCAGGACATAAAGTAATTACTATTCTAAGTCGCCCTTGGGGTATTTATCTCTGATATGAGATTCCCTTGAGGTTTAATCGGGAAAGTACGAATCGGCTGGGGAATTTAATATCGTACTGGCAAGCTGGCCATGGTAGCTTAATGGTTAGAGCAGCCGTTCGATAAGCGGAAGATCCGTGGTTTAAATCCCTGCTATGGCATTGAATTTTTCAGTCCTTATTCAACCTTTTTAAACATTGCCCACACACGAGTTGTGTGTTTAAAAACAAAAGCATTAAGTTTGTTGGCATAAATAAATAATAAGCTCTTACATATTACGTCTAAATGACATGTTTTTTATAGTAACTATTTTTTACGCTGGTTTAATCAGGGATATTCCTAAAGTAAAAAATAAGATAGTTGTCATTTAGGACGCCCAAATCGAGTAAAATGTATCCGCGGTTCAAAGTCCGACAGGGCCGCCTTCCATTTTTGAGGTTTTTTTCGAAGTTTTCCCCAGTCCTCATCCTCTTACAGCTGGCAAATGCCGGGAACTTACACCTAAAACGTTTCCTTCCGAAATATCATTTCACTGCATACACCATCAGTGTCCACTGTGTGTAGTATGAAGGGGCGTTTTAAGGTCCATGCCTCCCTAAAGGTCGCTATCGCGGTGCAATGTGACAAAGGTGTGAGAACATACCGGGAGAACGAGATTGAAGACATGTGATTTCTCACGATTATGGAGGGGGGAAAGGGCAGGTCGCCGTCAAGGATATGCAGCAGTATAAACATGATGGCTGACTCACTGCACCACAGAGCTGCTGAGTAGGGAGGGTAAAGGGGCAAATCGGCGAAAAGAACACTGAAATTCGATCACCCGCAATTCCCTCTACTGCAAGTGAATTGTTTTATAGCTCACCGTGAAACGATATCCCCTTGATACCCTTCAGGGTATACATTGTAGAAATAAACCTTACAGTTTACAGCCCAAGTTATTATACTATTCATCCTAGACTGCTCCATTAGTATACAGAATGTCACAGATGGGTTTTGTTGTGGCTTTTCCTCCCCCCCCCCTTTCCATATGAAAAAAATAAATAAAACATTTCACTGAATTTTCGTAGCATTTGTTCCACACGATGCACACATGGAATTGTTTATATCTCGATTAAAATGAGGCAGACAGAAAAATAAAATGCACTACGAATAATTAGCGTAACCAATAATATAAGATTTAGGACCGAGAAAGTCACGTGAATGTAACAATTTTAAGGGACACTGGGAGTGAAATTTTGGTCAAAATTGTCAAAAAGTCGAAAATTGTTTTTTTACCTAAAAATATTCCTGGAACACCTGCGCATCTGGATCAGCTAACATTTCTCATATCCCCCACTCCATGTGGCCATTACGGCCCTTTCAAATAGTGCTCTTTCCTTAACGTACACAGGATGCTCCTATATAGAAGCCTGTTTTTCTCAAAACTACATTTCTGCACATTCCGAAAGAAGGTCGCTCCTGAGTTTTGCTTCAAATTCAATGAAAATTTCCAAAAGTATTCATAAATAGCAGCTAAACAAAACTATGGTTCAATATTGATGTTATCATTAACATGAATTCCAAAAACTGGTATGAAAAAAATCAATAATTTTTAAGATTAAATTTTCTTTGTTATTAAAAAAATATGTACAGCATAATCAGCAAACGTATTTGAAATATCTCTTCATACAATTGTTACCCATGTTTTAGAGTATCAGTTCTGCCAATATAAATGAATTTTGAAAAGTCAATAGACGCGAGCTCTATTTTGAAAATGTGCCTATTGAATGCATAAAATAATTTATATATCAAACGAGTTATCCTATTTTAATGAAATTTGGTGTACCTCCTATTCTCATATAAATACAAACACAGTAAAAAATTCAGAAAAATCTCTCAAGAAATGTGGAACTTTCAAATTTCACTCCCAGTGTCCCTTAACAAGCCTTTGAATTATCATTATTCGTCCAAATTGTGTAGTATCGGACGATACCTTTCTGACTTAGGTCAATTCCAGATATCTGAAATAATAACACTTGTTAAGTAAATCTTATGAAAAATACTTTCTAAAGAAACTCGAAAATAAAGGGAAGTTTTAAGAAATTAGAATTAATTACCAGAGTAAAAATGCGAGATGAATGCACGTGAAAGCATAGTTCATATTATAAAATATTTAACCTCTCAAACAAACGTTGAATTTCTGAAACCTGTTTGGCAAATACGTTCCAATGGTGCACAGTAAAAGTCTAACAAAGAAAGAAAAATGTACCTATTACTTGATTAGAATGCTTCGCCAGTATCCAATAGCAAGTATTGGGAAAATGCGACAGTTTCCCATCTGCAAAGTATTTGCTAAACAGGTAAAACAATAACGGATAGAAGGGCTGGTGGAACAGTCGGGCATTCCCAGGGATTCCCTGCTCTTGTTCTTTGTGAACCCTCGATTACATTGGCTCGGGGGACACAGGATATGTGGGTAGGTTTTCGAATGTTAGCAAGGTCAGTAACAAATCTCAGCTTAGGATAGAACTATAGCTATTTTCACGTCATGAAGGCACAACGGGCTCTTATGGACCATGTTTTTCTTATGGAAGAATCAGGTGCGCCGTTGCCAAATTTGCATGTTTTCAAATGTGACTAAGATAAAGTGTGAACATGCATTTCGGTGTAAAATGTGTCGAAGAATACTATGGTATGCACGATTAACCTTTTATGCAACTGTACATTTTTTAAAATAATAAAATATAAAATTTTGTTGAAAGCAGATTTTTTAACATCTTCCTCGCTCCGCACGTTTAAACATGGTTTTAAACCGAAATAATCGCAATGAAAAAAAAACTAGATTATTCGCTTGCTTTTATAGGCCACGTTAGGATTTAGATTATATCAATAAGTCTAAACATATTTTTTAAATAAAGTTTAAAACAAAGTGTTAGGATTCTTCGTTTATACAGTGGAAAATGTCGTCGCTGGCTAATTCTCGTTCTGTAAGTCCACGTAAAAACTTCCAGCGACAAAGTTGTCAAGAAAATAACGAAATTATTTTTTATATACATATAGAACATCTCCAGTAACAAGCCATCCATAAATCACCATTTAAAGGCAAATGTTTTTAGCGCGCCAAGCACACGGCCAAGTAGTCAGAGGCGGAAGGCGCGGAGTATCGTACTGCAAACAATTGAATGGGAGGACGAATATTTTTGTTTTCGAGATGAAGACAATAACGTTAAGTGCTTGATTTGTAAGACTGGTAGTTGCAGATGTGCACCATTTCCCTAGCTTACATTCCGTGTTCACGATAAACGTTATTCCCCTGGAAAAATACAACCAACTTTTGAAGCAATTGTACGACACATTCTCTTTACAATTTTAAGAGCTAAAACATTTTAAACCAAAATCCAATTATTCTGCACTTGTTTCCATGTAGTGAGGCTTCACACGAGCTGCAAAATATGAAACTACTTGCATTGCAGAAATTCACGACCGAGAAAGAAGGATGGACATTTTTTAGGTCTCTGTCCTGCTGTGAGTATCCGAGATTACGTTTGTTTGCATCTAGTTTAATGGCAGTCTTTGGCTCCACTTATATCTGCGAACATTTTCAAAAATAAACTACATTAAAAGTGAGTATCGCAGCAAGATAAGTGAAAATCACCTTGCGTTATCTTTTGAGAGTGTGCACTTCATCTTTTGCACCAAATATTGAAGACCCTCTGAAACGTAAATCGTGCCAAAAAAAGTATCCTCAGAAATATTGTGGATTAATAAGGGCTAGAATTTGAATGTGTACGCCTTTGATTTCCTGTACGTAAGAATGTGCCGCCACTGGAAGTCGGTAACCACGGATAAATGCATCATTCTGTCCCAGCGGGTGGAAGGAGGTGATTTCAACCTCCCCTAACTTGCCTCGGTTGAGCACCGCTGGGATATGGCCCAACTAAGTGGAGATAAATGCACTAAAATGCCCACACATTTATTGCGATAAGGGCGTCCATAGATAAGCTTAAGAACCGGTTTTAGCAATGCCTCGACAGGTTAATTCCTTAGAAATGATGAAAGAATGTACAACTGTTCATAAAATCAAGATTTACTCACTCTCTTCAGAAAGTTGTACTTCAAATGCATATTTCTAGCTATGAAACAAAACGTCAAACGATTCCTGATTCTATGTAATGCCTATACTCTTTCCGAGTAATTATGTTAAGTTTATTTAATCTTACATTTAAGTGAATCGAAGAGATGTGCTTTAAATGTATTAAAATTCCTTTCAGAAGTTTAAATGGAGGGTGAAATTTCGTAATGGTAACTTATAACCTAGTAAATAATCCTACGGGATTTATCCTTGTCTAGGGTAAAGTGGTTTCACGTTGGACCCAAATTCCCCGTGTCCCAGTCCAAAATGAAACAGATTTAGCCATCTAGGATTCAGTTAGTAACTCACTGGGACCGCAAGACGTTTTGGTTAACCCACGAGCAACCACTAATCTTCGTATTTCACACATGTCACTTATTCTTATTAACCCTATACTTCACATCTTGCTTTGAACATTGTTTTTGTTACGTTTTCTTACTACCATAGTTCAAGATTCTCTCACAAATTTAATTTGGATGGTATAGGTCATACGGAAACAATTTAATGGCAGTCTTCAAAAATTCAAGACTTTACGCCAGCGGTGTCCAACGTTTGCGAAATAGGGGAGGTTGGATTTACCTCCTCCTACTTTATGCGGACTGTGCCACTCGTAACACTCAATTGTGTTGCAGTGGCGGGTTGGTTACATGTACGTTGCGTTTGATTTGCGAAAGCACCCAATCTTATGCGAGAAACACCTGTTCGTTAATGACTTCTCTGGTACTGCTTACGTTTAAGAAGCCCATCATTATTTTGTAACAGTCGAAGTGAGCAGCCTTAAAAGATACACCAAGTGACCGTAGCGTAACATATTGCGACAAACTTTTAAAATAGTTCAATTTGGAGAAACTCTATTATCTTATTACTAATATTCTTGTAGGTGCAAAGGGAATATGTGAATACAATAGGCTTTAAGCGATGGTCAAATGTTTTCAGAGGTGGTTGCTAGGTGATGCCTTTGAAATTCCGTTCTCTTTGCAAGGCCAAGAGATAAAAAAAAAAGAATAACATATTACGATTTGAGAAAAGTATAAATATTGGCAAATTCAAACAAATAATACAGAATATTCAGGAAAAAGAAAAACGAAGTATTTGGCATAAATTGTGAGTTTAACAAGATCCACATTTTTTATTTAGCGAGTTTTGTCTGTCTCTTACTGTTTACCATTTATGCAAAAAAATCATCCAGATTGAAGAGGTCTTCTGAGGACAGTACAAAAAGTTCAAGGCACGACTTACAAACTGCCATGGAATCGCCTGTGTATCCGTCACTGGATACTGACTGGTTGTGAGTATACACGCCACAGGCACGAAGCTCACTCATCCTACGACTGAAAGGGGTGCAGTACTGGAGGGTGGGACGTGGTCAGCGCCTGAGCTCTCCCGGTCAGTTATACAGCCTTCTCGACTCAATTAAGTAACTCCTCAATTGGTCCCCCTAACGAGGCTGAGTGCACCCCGTGCTGGTACCGGGGATCAAACGAAAGTCCTCCGCGCCAGAGGCAAGCGCGTTACCAACTGCGCTACGGAGGTGGTCCATTAAATCTTCCCAGCGCTAAATATCACATCATGTTGTATTTAACGGGAAAATTAGTTGTAAAAACTGCAATTAAAAATGTGTAACACTAATGTAAGCACTAAAACTATTCCAAATAAACGCACATGTGGAACACACGGCTTCTACCCAACCAAGGATTATTTACTTTAAACTCAACAGTTGACGTCCTGCAAGATAATACCTTTACTAATAATAAACACCTGATATTTACCACGCGAATATTTTAGGAGCAGCTGCTGGTACTGATATTAATGTACAAGCAGAACGTCAACAAAAGTAACCAGATATGGGGGAAATATGTCACAGTTGGCTTTTGGTGTATTCCAGTAGCTTGCGTTCCATTTGTACCAACAGAGTACGCAAACTCTCACTGGAACTGAGACGCCTGTTAACTTCTCAAAGTTAGATGAGCTGTCTGATAAGGGCGGACTCTTTCCGTCCTCCACACGATAAGGACTGTGTTGGTCATTAGTGAGGGATGCCCATTAACATGTATTTTCACCATGCCAAAAGGGTGTTAAAGGTTGCACTCTGCCTTCAAATCTAACCAGACAATGCAATGCGTTTGGGATAAACTAATTTCTATTCTATTCGTTACTCTTCCAAAATGATAAATCATTCGGTTTACAATACCATGAAGTTGAAGTGACCGCATTCAGTTCTATCATTCTTGTAGGATTTTTACAGAGTGTCCCAAAATTAGACCGACAAACTTTGGGAGCTGATAGATAACATTATTTTAAACAATTTAAGGAACATTTTTTGCTGCGGTACTTCGTTTAAGCGCTAGACGAGTTAATGTCATAGGTTACTGCCTCCCATCCAGTTTATGTATTTACTGCAAAATCAACAATGCAAATTAGTATTGCATTTATCTTAGTAAGGTACACAATCTTAATCCAAACACGGAACACAAAAACAAAACACGAACGTCTCATTGTTTACAGTTAATCACAGTTTTACTACTCAAAGCAAATGTTGGAACGCACGCCCATTGCGATTAACACAGTGTCCTATTCAGCCGTACTCTCGTAGACACCAGCCATTTCTCTGGTTTGAAAGTTTGTCGGTCTAATTTTGAATAGTAAAGCTATGACTAACTGTAAACAATGAGATGTTTGTGTTTTGTTTATATCTTTACTAAGATAAATGCAATACTAATTTGCATTGTTGATTTTGCCGTAAATAAGGGAGGTAATGAGACTAACTCGTCTAGCGCTTAAACGAAGCACCCCAGCAAAAACTTTCCTTATTATAAAGTGTTTATTTTAATGTTATCTATCAGCTCCCGAAGTTCGTCGGTCTATTTTTGGGACACGCATCTGTTGCCAATTACGCATGTATATTATTTCTATTCCAGTTTCGCATATGTGCCTGTAGACGCCCCAAAGAACGATTTGTCACATCTAAGTCTTGTCTGTAATATTTCTTATAATTATCCTTCTTAGAAATGTAGGTTTCCGCGAATTTTGAGGGTAAGCTGTATTGAATAGAAAGAGACAGACGCATAGGAAGTGACAAATACAAAGAAACCACTGACAGTGTGGTATGGCTGTTGTCAGGTTTTCTGTTAAGGCCCACTGCTTCCAAAACTAAAATTCTCAGAAATTTAACCGTTCCTTTTTGAAAACTTTAAAATGTATGTAATTTAATATAGTAATTCTTTCTAATCGCCCTTCAAAATGTGCTGAGGGTTGCTCTAGATTAGCAATTTAACTAAAAATGCAGCAATAACATTAATATTATTTATTTGTTATTAGGTGTGCTAGATTTTTAAAGTAGATTTGCAATTTAATGTTAATTTAAAAAATCAGATGTGTTGCACTCACATGACTTTCTCTACTCTTGTACCAACCAATCTTACAAACTCCTATTCCTGTATCTTCTTCGTGCAGTTGAGGCACACATTTGCAGAAATTATCTTATTATTTCCTTGTAGGTACAAGGGGAATATGGGAATACAGTAGGATTTGAGCGATAGTCAAATCTTTTGAAGCTTTGAGATTCCGTTCTCTTTGCACGGCTAACATAAAAAAATTAATAACGAGTCACAGTTTAAGTGTTCCAAAACTCTCACAAACAACAAGGAATATGTCCGAAATTATTCATTCAAAAAAAAACAATCATTTGGGCATAAAGTGTGTGTTTTAACATCTACATTTTTGTACAGTAAGATTTGGCCTATCTCTTACGGTTTATCAGCTGTACAAAAGTCATCCAGAATAAACGTGGGTTATAGCCAGAAAATACAAAATATCTTAAATATATTGCATTTTAATCAAAATCGTTAGCCATTTTCGAGGAAATCAAAATTTTCGAAAAAATTTCCATGTAAAAGGTAGTTTAGGGTGGAGCAATTTTCGCATCCTTGAAAGATATTAAACTTAAATACCAACTTTGATCTTTAACTGACGCACACGCACACACACTTTTCTAATTTTTTTTTCATTCAGGGGCCTTAAAACATGTATTTCCGCTGAAATCGCGATATGAAATTTTTGGGTGGAACACAATACTTCCTCTACTTACAACGTAGTAGAGAAATCAAAACCATTGAATTTTGGAAGGCTGAAAATGCACCAAAAACTTTATTTGTAAGATTTCAGGAGATAAACATCCGGGCCCTAGTCATCGAGATGAAGGAAGCGCCTTTAGTGCAAGAGTTACACAACCTCCACACTCGGACGGAACCGTTCAAGCCCGTTATTGCTGTGTGTGTATGTGTGTGCGTTTGGTTACGTACCGATACAACTGTCACAATAATAAAATTTCCCATCATGGGATCAGCTCACCCTAACCTTCGTTTCAATGACGTCATGTCCTTTCAATCCTATTTTTGGACCGCCCCTCATACAGCAAGGTTAGAAAGAGGATTGAATTAACTTGAAGGTTGGTACACCGGGTTCGAACAAAATGCCTGCTGTTAATGAACAAGTATCAACACATTGTATAAAGAAGTCGTATGAATCAGCACAAAAACAACAGTCGGCCTTGGAATGCGCGGTTTACTTAGTATTACTACTTCCTACATTCAGATTTATTGTGCTGCTAGGCAAGTTGCATTTGTTTTCTGGATCTTTTGTTTCCCGTCGTGCCAACTTCTCTTTGTTCTTTATGTTGTGTTTAATCTTTCAAAATGTTCGTCGTACTTAAAAAGTCTGAGGTGTTGCACTCACATGACATTCTCTACTCTTGTACTAACCTTTCTTACAAACTCTTATTCTTCAATCTTCTTCGCATTAGTTGAGATAAACATTTGTAGAAATTATCATGTTTATTTTCTTGTAGGTGCAAGAGGAATATAGAAATACAGTAGGCTTTGAGCGATAGTCAAATATTTTAAAAGTTGCAAATTCCGTTCTCTTTGCACTGTTAAGTTATAAAAAATGAATAGCGAAGTTCCATTTGACAGAAGTATAGGTTCTCCAAAACTTATACAAATAACAAGGAATATCTCCGAAACAGTTCACTAAAAAGAAAAAAAATTTTGAACATAAATTGTGTGTTTTAACGATATCTACATTTTTTGTATAAGAAGATTTGGTCTATCACTGTTTACCAGATATGCAGGTCATCAAGAGTGAACAGAACTATATAGGCTATAGTGAGAAAATTCAAAATACACATTTTATATGCCATTAAAATATCTTAAACATGTGGCATTTTAATCAAAATCGTTAGTCATTTTTGAGACAGCCAAAATTTTCCACTTAAGGGTAATTTAAGGTGGAGGAATTTTCTTCAAAATCTTGGTGTCCCATCCTTGAAATATATTAAACTTAAATACCAACTTTGGTTTTTGACCAACTTTTTGCTTTTGGGTTATGTTGTTCACACACACGCACGATCGCACGCACGCGCACCTTTTGCTAATTTTTATTTTCTCTACTACGTATAGTAGAGTAGAGGAAGTATTGTATTCCACCCAAAAATTCGATGTCGAGATTTCACCGGAAATATATGTTTTGAGGCCCCTGAATAAAAAAGCATGTTTAGAAAAAGGTCCGGGTGTGTGTGTGTGTGTGTGTGTGTGTGTGTGTGTGTGTGTGTGTGTGTGTGTGTGTGTGTGTGTGCGCGCGCGCGTGCGTGCGTGCGTGTGTGGACAGCATAACTCAAAAACGAAAAGTCGGTTAAAAGCCAAAGTTGGTGTTTAAAATTGTCTTTCAAAGATGCGGCACGAAGATTTTGAAGAAAATTACTTCACGCTAAACTATCCTTTACATGGAAAATTTTTCGAAAATTGTTATTTTCTTGAAAATGACTAACCATTTTGATTAAAATGCCATAGGTATGTCAGATATTTTTATGACAAATGAAATTGAATTTTCTGGCTATAGCCCTTGTGGTCGTATTTACTCTGGATGACTTTTGCGTAACTGGTACACAGTAAGAGATAAACCAAATCTTACTATACAAAAAATGTACATTTTGCTAAAATAAATTATGTCTAAATAATTTTTGTTATAGAGTGAGCCATTTCGGAGATATCCCTTATTTGTGCGAGATTTGAGAACTTATACTTCTGTCAAATGGAACATCGTTATTCAATGTTTTATATTTTAACCGTGCAAAGAGAACGAAATTTGAAGTGAAATACCTTGGCGTTCACATGGATCCTGGAAAGATCATGTGCAAATAGTTCATCAAAAAGCCCGCGCGCAACTACGCAAGTTATACCCCCTAATTAACTACAGTAACTCACTTAAACTCAACACAGCGCTTACCCTATTCAAAACACTCATACGCCCGATTCTAACCTACGCAGCCCCGGTATGGGGATATGACGCGTTGTCGCACATTAAACGTCTCCAAAGTTTTCAAAATAAGTGCATACGCATTGTAGCCAAAGTATCTAAAATAGCTCCCTCGGATATCCTACACGCCGAACTTAAGGTTCATATAATCGAACAGTTCATAAAGCAGCTTGCCCACAAACTATATGCCTCCCTCCCCCACAACAATAACCCACTAGCGCGCGACTTAGGCCACTATACGACGATAAATACCGACGACCACTCTCACTATTTGACTGTACACTCGCCAGGCGCGGCTCCTCAGGGTAGGCATTGCCTGCCCTACCGTAATACATCAACAAATAATGTTTAACTATGATTTTGCATTTTATCATTTGAACCGTCATTTTCCCTAAATTGCAGTTCAGAAGAGCATGGTCAAATCCTTGAATCTCAATTCCGATTCATCAAAACTGCGCTGCGTGTTTGAAACGCGCGGCAGAAATGATGCGCATGGAACCTGGGTAGTTGAGAGCAAGCTTAACCTCTGCTGGCCCGGCCCCCTTTCCTCAGTACGAGGCCCTTGAACATGGATAAGGGAATATTCCGTCTGTATATGCACTCTGAGCATGCGTAGACGCGTCTGCCAGCACTCGGAACACTTGCCTGCCCAAATCCGAATTTATGCGACTTTTTCCGAACAGCCATACTCTACGAGCGAAGATCTCAGAGACCCGAATCGTTTTGCTATCACTCTGTGTAATACCAGTGTGTTGTAACACTAGTATGACCGACTTAATTAGTGAACTATTACAAAGTCTGCTTTCGCGGCGCACTGGCAATGAAAAGAGGAGTGTTTTAGCTATTTAACACAATGTTACAGTCAGACAATTTTTCAATTTCTTCATTAATTTTAGTTTTGGCGGTAATTCGTCCGTAAGTCACACTCATTCACTCTGCACTTATTAAACAACCAAACGATATATCTATTGTTTGCGTTATCCGCAATGACTTCGTCCCCTTTATTTCGGATAAACGGGTTTCTACTGTACTACGACGACTACGATTACGACTACTACGACTATTATTATTATTATTATTATTATTATTATTATTATTATTATTATTATTATTATTATTATTATTATTATTATTATTATTATTATTCTCATCATTATCATTATCAATATTATTGTTTTTGCTGTTACACCTTGCCTACCCTAAAATTTTGACTGCGAGCCGCCACTGACACTCACCCCAAACCAAGTGGCTTTAGATGCCAGCATTCACCTCGCAACCCTCTAGCCATCTGTGTACTGGGGCGAACGATCTGAGCCTGATAACATTCCTCCGATGCACTGCATTCCTCTAGGGTCCTTGGTGCGCATCCTACTGCGTTACTTGTGTGGTTTCCAGTACACTAACGTTTTTTAACAGCAGTGCGACACGTACCGGTACACAGCTATGGAAACGGCTGACATGAGCTCCAGCACACTTTGGTATAAATCTGCGGAGTCACCAATGCCCAAATCGATGGATTGGTAGAGGTGGACCAGTTCCAAGGTAAGCACGGCCACCAGAACTGACACCTCTCGACTATTTTCTGTGGAGTTGTGTTGAGAGTGTCCTATATGACACTCCTGTAACGTCAGCGGAGGATCTTATTGCCCGAGTCCACGAAGCTATTGAAAATCTTAAAGACAATCGCACGTATTGGGTCATGTGCATGAGGCTCACCACCGCCGATATAGGCTCTGCACTGACGTAGGTGGTACACAGTTCGAAGCCCGTTTGTAATGCAGACAGCTCGATGTTGGGTTTATTGACGAAATGTGAACGTACACCCTTCTCACTTTGATGCGCTACAGCGTCCAAACCGCACATTTCCGAACAGGGGTTCCTCTTTGAAAATCGACCAGTTTGCCGTGCTGCACAACGAACTAAGGGTTTTCGGTGTACTTTCAACAAATCTATGAAAAATGGAAGAAACGCGTGAAAGTCGGAATGAATATAATTTTAAATTACACTCATAATACGAATATACTTCTTTTTCTGATTACCCTCCCCTTATGTAGGACTTACAAGCCAGTGCTAGGGTCAGACGTCTGTCGGGGAGTACAGGAACCTATGGAACGGACAGAGTGAAGACCTGGAAGCGGGTGGTCAGTCAAGCACCAGGTATGATAGTGAGGAAGAGGAGGATATGGAATGCACACGAAATGGATGAATCGAAAGGTGGTGATGAAGTAATTGGTGGAATGAGTGGCGGGGAAAACCGGAGAAACCCGCCCAGGCGCCGCTTCGTCCACGGCGAATACCACATGCGGGTTCCTGGGATCGAACCCGGCCGCCTAGGTGATAGCAGAACGGTCTAACCGCTCGGCCACGGCGCCGCCCGTAAGAATTTACGAGGTAGATATAACAAGATGAAACAGCTTTGGCTCGAGTGAATTCTACCAATAACACTAATGTAAATTTCTGAACACGCACATAAATATTGCAACTGATATGCCTGGCGTGAATATTTTCCTGTTTTTCTTTTAACACCAATACTAATAAACAGAGTGCAACAATGTTTCTGACATAGTTCTTATTTCATCAACAAACATATGCCTGCAATGCATAACCAAATCTAGAACAGAAAATAGTGTTTCCTATGCCAGAGCTCGTGGCAATTTAGTGCAGGTGCAAAGTATTTCGTGATGCGTGACTCGAATCTCAAATCGACAATGTTCTAGAAAGTGCGGGAATGTTGGCAAGCCTACATAGTCAAGCTGGTGCATATTAATAGAGGACTCTTCAGACCTCAGCGTTTTTGAAGAACTAGAAGACAAGATTTGTTTTCATCTTTGAATCACAATTGTTCATCTGAAGGAACCAATATTACCAAAATTTTATTTAATAAGCTGATAATATCTAGGTCAGCGAATTTGCTTTATTCAATGGGTACTATTCAGAAAATGTCCCTCTTGTCGATTTATTTTAACGCTTGGGTTGTAACCGTTTATGTAATCACACCAAATTCAAATAGACTATCATTAAGATCAATACTGGATTAATGCAATATGAACGACATGATATTTGACAGATGTATGATTGGAAATGTAAACATAGTATTACTCGCGACTCTGAATTAACTGCAGTTTACCGAGCTTTTAAGCCCTGTGTAATATGACCCCACTGGTTGGACCGGCTGTTCCCAAACCAGCGGGGTGGGGGGCGCACGCCCTGGAGGGGCTGGGATGGTTCCCAGATGATATAGCACAGTCAGTGAAATAGAACTTCTGATAACTTCGATACACATTTCCTGACCTCTATGCATACATGAATTACATTAGAATACATATGAATTATAACTGTGTATGACCTCATTAATGCAATACGCTCGACACTTGAATACATACTCCTTTTCAACTTCTCTTACAATGTTGGTTTCATTTTTATATTTTGGCGTTGCATTCAACAGACGTGTCCCAACAACATAAGGACCGTTTATTACCTTTTTGATAAAGGCTTCAATGTCGAATTGTGCCCATTTCTAACGTTATGAACATAAAGTTCACTATTATTTTGCTTTTTTATGAAAGAATATTATTCAACATATAAAGTGGCATGTTATGAGTTCCAGTGCATTGAAATTTATAATTAATAGGTATATTATATTTTTCAGGTAAATGAATGGGAATAGGAATAATGAAATTATACTTTTTCTTCCAGCTAACTTAGGATCTGAAGCATCAAATTTGCTGACGCATGGTGTTTATTTCGATATATATATATTCTGATTTCCCCAATATATGCTTTACTATTTGCTAAAGTAACTAATGTACTGTTTTGGATTTCGACACAGTAATTTTTGTATTATTTTCAAATACGAACGATTTTACTCGCCATGGTAATTGTAGAGCTTGTAAAGGGGGAGCACTACCTTAAACATTTTTGGGAACCACTGGTTTATACGTACAGACATCTGAAAGTATACGCCTCTAACTTAAGCAAAAATCTAACAAGCTAATGGAGACAAAATACTCATAGTTTGAAAAAAAAATACTGTTAACATATTCTAAAGTTTTCCCAGTTTTTCTTATTTTATTAGTTATGTGTTACTTTTTATGACACCCAATTTTAAACATTTTTGTGATGGTGTTTATAATGTTTTACATGCATTTTTGGAACACATGAAATTGTGGCAAATATTGGTTTTCTAAGTCGAAAACTATCAACATTGTTACCGATCTTCATTAACGTCTCGGTTTGTACCTTGTACCAATTTCTCTGTTAGTTTAATTAATAGGACGGTGATACTGTCTTGTATTATGTGAACCAGAAATTTCTCTACTAAACCTATAGTTATTTATGATACAAGGATTAAAAGGAAGATTTTATTTTGTGAGTAAGTATGATTCCGAAACGAGGCCGTAGGTCGAGGAGTTGAGGAAACCTACGAACAAAATCAAAACCTTTTAACCCGTACATCATACATTATTTTTTAAACAGTCCTGAATATTTAGCTTTCTCATGATCATGATAGGTTGTGATGTTCATTTGCCTTGCGTAGCATCAGTGTTGGCAACATGACGTTTACAAAACCGTAATATTCTACATAAGGGAGGCGGTGGAAATAATAAAACGACGAAAATAACGTAACGAAATTTAATTAATTAATATTACCATTCAAATTCAAATGACCCGCCATTTTAAACAAGCATTGTGTAACTCAGATTCAGGGCCTACTGGAATGAGGCGATGTTTTCCACAAGAAAATAAAGTTGGCATTATCGGAGTGTTAAAAGCTTTTTCACTGAGTCGTAGAATTTTATACTTTTAACACTGTAGTGAACTGCTAAAAGTCGACTTTTACTATCAACTGTCTAAAAAATTGTTTTGAGTACTGTCTGGAGTCACTGTATATTGCGATTTCTGTGAGAACTGGACGTCCCTTGCTGTGCATGAACGAAGACACCAGACACTACATCGTACATACTGTGTTCCTCTAACGAGAATGTGGCCGCAAGGAACGTGATATCAATAACTCAAACGTTTTCTAAGAAAGATTGCGGCTAGAATTTCATGGTTAGTGTCCCAACACCGCTAGCACAAGAGCATGTTTTATATCGGGTCTAAGCCTTGTTGATGTGTAGAAACACTAGCCTTAGTCTTTCTCAGAAAACGCTTAGTTGTTGATGTCATACACGTTCCTTACAGCCACATTCCCGTTAGAGGAACACAGTAGTTAGGGGACACTGGGAATGAAATTTGAAAGTTCCACAGTTCTTGATAGATTTTTCTGAAATTTTTACTGGTTTGTATTTATATGAGAATGGGAGATAACCAAATTTCATTAAAATTGGATAATTCGTTTATGATATATAAATTATTTTATGAATTTAATAGGCACATTTTCAAAATAGAGCTCGCGTCTATTGACCTTTCAAAATTCATTTATATTGGCGGAACTGCTCTAAAACATGGGTAACAATCGTATGAAGAGATATCTCAAATACGTTTGCTGATTATGCTGTACATATTTTTTAATATAAAAGAAAATTTAATTTTAAAAATTATTGATTTTTTTCATACAAAAAAATGTTTTGGAATTCATGTTAATGATAACATCAATATTGAAACATAGTTTTGTTTAGCTGCTATTTATGAATACTTTTGGAAATTTTCATTGAATTTGAAGCAAAACTCAGGCGCGACCTTCTTTTGGAATATGCAGAAATGTAGTTTTGAGAAAAACAGGCTTTTATATAGGAGCATCCTGTGTATGTTACGGGAAGAGCGCTATTTGAAAGGGCCGTAATGACCACATGGAGTGGGAGGATATGAAAAATGTTAGCTGATCCAAATGCACAGGCGTTCCAGGAACATTTCAAGGTAAAAAAACAATTTTCGACTTGTTGACAATTTTGACCAAAATTGCACTCCCAGTGTCCCTTAATGCATGTAGATAATCGGGAGCTGCCATGATCTACGTCTCCCCTTTCCCCTCCAAGAGCAGAACACCCCTCAGACGTTTTCTGGTCAGAGGCCTGCAGTATATAGTTGGCAACAGTCGAGAACGGGTTAGCCTATGAACCGGTTTTGCTTCTCGCTGCTGTCGCGTAAAGTTGCTTGCTTACCTTTGCCCATTGAAGATGCGATGACTGGACGTTAGTAAAGGTTAAATGTGCAGACGACTTGAGTGGCCTAGCTGGAGGGATCGACCACTCGCAACAAGCCCAGCTGATTCTAAACATGCTCGTCCGTGACTTGACTTCTCGAAACGCTCCTCTTACACGTGTTCGAATCCAGCTTTGATTTGTGAAACACTGCAGAAGCCTTCGATATACCTCAGTGTCTAGTTTATCACGGTACACAAACGAAGTAAATAAATGCTGAGTACGCTTTTATCTGGCTTGTAACAGCACATTCCTGACAGCATTGCTAGGAGCTGCATCAGCAGTTGCAGTAGCAAACAAAATCATATTTGTCTCGGCTTTTAAAATAATTATACTTTATACACTTGGATTACTTTCATAAAATGAATGACAGCATAGGCGGCAGTGTTTCTGAAATACTGGTGCGAAATTTCAGTTCGTGTTAGTAACTATGGACAGGAACTTTATGTTGTAATAAACCCTTTGATATGTATGCGTTGGAAAGTTCCATAATATGCCCATGTAAAAGGTATTAAGGCATCATGCTGACTTAAAATAAAAACTTAAGGCAATTTTAAGCAATCTCTCTGTGAGTGCAAATGTCGAAACCACATGAATTATTTGACTCATCAAAATGTATCTTTAATTTTGAATAACTAAGGCATACACTAAAACAATGTCTTCGCCATATACAACCATCACACTACTAAACTACTACACTGTTAAAAGTTGCACATTTTGAACTGATATACTTGTTTAAAATAATAGGGTACATTTTTTATAAATCTACTGAATTGCTGAAGTTAAAACCATATAAAATAACTGGCACACGCTCTTCAACCAGGTGATCTTGTAATCAGGCACACATTTTGCGAGTGAACTCTCAATAGTGTACACAATGGCGAAATTGACCCACATTTAATATCTTTCACGGACGAGGCTTGGTTCCACCTTAATGGATATGAGTAAATAATCGTTTTTGGAGCTCTGAGAAACCTAATATTGTTCATGAAATAACCCTTCAGGACGAAAAAAATTTGTGTATAGAGCACCATTAGCGGAAAAAGAGTTATAGGCCCAATTGTTTTCTTGTCAACAGTTGACGCCCGTACATACGTGAATACAATTTTGTCCCCCACCCCCCCTTTTTTTTTTTTTTTAGAAAATTAACCTACAGGGAGCGTAATTTTCCCTTTTTTTCAACAAGACTGCAACAGCTCATAGAGCCAATCTTTCTATGAGAACAATTGAAAGTGTGTTTCAGGACAGAATTATTATAGTAGAGATTTGTGGCTCCCTCGGTTCCCCGACCTAACCCCCTGCGATTTCTATCTCTGCGGTAACTTAAAGCATAAAGTGTACAAGACAAACCCACACACCCTGGGGAATTAAAATGACATACCTGCCGGGAAATTGACAGCATTTCTCAACGTGAACTACGGCGAGTGATCCATAGTTTCCTATAGGGATGCCAAAAATGTATGGTGGCCAGATTCAGCCTTTTAAAGTAGTTTTAAAAATGTATGGTTTCATCTGCGCCTTACTTACCAAAGGAGATGCTGAAACTGGTCATCGCCGTTGTCCATACATTTTTGGCACCTCTTTAGGAAACTATCCATCACTCGCCATAGTTCACGTTGAGAAATGCTGGCAATTTCCTGGTGGGTATTTTGTTTTAATTCTTCCAGGATGTGTGGGTTTGTCTTGTACACTTTATGCTTTAAGTTACCTCAGAGATAAAAAACGCAGATCACCTGGAAATCATTCTGCAAATTGTACTTTCACTTGGCGAGCTGACTGAGTTAGCACACACGAACCATAAATAAGTAGTGTGGATGAGCCAGTGGATGAGTCATAATAAATGATGTGCCTAAGTACAGTACAAAATAATAAAGCACACTGATAACTCAACCACACGGTAGTGCATCAATTCAATACTGCACTTTTAGAGCAGAGAAAAACAAGTCAACCGCATGGCCTTGTGTACAATACCTGCGTTATCGTGATTCTGTGTGCGCAGAGAAAAAACACCGTCCAGCGGTTCCGATGTTTCTGGATCTCTCTGCATTTTAAAGCTAGCGCTAGACCTTTAAAAATGGCGGAATCTAATAGATGTCTCAGTCAACCGATGACAATGTTTGGGGAGCATATGTATGAATAAACCTAAAAATCATCAATTTGATAATTGTTCGGTCATTTTTCAGTCACAGGGTCCTTTAATGTACGTGTACAATTCACTTTTAACGGTTCCTCTTGATTTCTAATGTCATAATTTACAACTTACTTGTAAGTTTGGAATGATGTTTGTGACAAATTGTAATGCCGTTGTATGTTGCTTCTGTATGTAGCAATAAGAATTTTCGAGCATATAAGACATCTCACATTTTCTCTTTCTGCAGAACGGAAGATCCTTTCCTCTCATACTAATTGCACAGAAGGCTTTGGTAGATTATATGATAGTTTTGAATGAGACATGTGCGATGGTTAAACCGTCACTATTGGAATAAACCCACTCGCGTGTGGCTACAGATGGAAAAAATTGTGGGAGTGGGTAAGTCTGACGTCAGGGAGGAGAAGCCTGTGATGCACATAATCATGATTATCTGAATGGCCACGTATGTCTTAAATAAAGTCAGTCGGTTATATAAGAATTTTACTTGACATGAAAGGGATTGTATTTATTTTCTCTACCACGTACCTGGCAGATACAAACAACCAACCAATAGGGTCCAAACCGAGGTTTCACTGGAAATAATGTATGTTTAAAGGTTCCCTCAGTCCTAAATAGAGCACTTTTAGAAACATCCGCTCGCGCTTCTGTTTAGGGGAACACCAAAGTGATATTTTAGCCTGTTTGGTCAAAAAAATCGATTTTTGGATTTTTATTGCAAAAAATGCACCATACCTTAAGAATATATCTGCGAAGCTTTAATCCCCTAGGGAAGGAGGGACACATGTTTTGGACGCCATTTTTAAAGTGGTGCGTCTCTGCCTCTGCCTTTTAAATGGGTACCCCCCACACCTTCCATTTCAACATTAAACTCATTTTCCTCAGAAACAATTTTTTGTTATTCTCCCACAAAAGTTAGCTAGAGATCTACAATGTTTTTTCCAATATAGTTCAGAATATGGGTGAGAAAACGTTCGTTTGGAATTCTGATATTGCTTATACCTTTTTTTTTTTTTTTTAAAAAAAATGAATAGAATAATGCGCTGTTTTTATGACATTTTTATACTTTGCGGTATTAAACAATTATTTAAGAAAAACTATTCATTATATCAAAATGACCTTTCGTTAATTTGTTACAAAGGTAATAGCAGATACAATTTTAAAAAGTCAACTCTGTTCAACATCAATTGCAGGAGATAAATTTTAACTATACCCAATATAACTGATATAATTAATCAATATATCAGGAATGTGAACAAATATTGGAATGAAATTTGGTACACACACTTATTTAGTTGCTAGTTATGACTGTGCAAAAAGTAAGACATTGGCAGCGGAGTCGGGCAGAGTTATGTTTTGGGGAGAAAAAAAAAACTATAGTAAACAGTGGAAATGGTACTAAAACTCTGAGTCGAGATTTCACGGGAAATACATGTTTTAAGGCCCCTTAACCTCTTTCCAAAAGTATTTTTAGAAAAAGTGTGTGTGTGTGTGTGTGTGTGTGTGTGTGTGTGTGTGTGTGTGTGTGTGTGTGTGTGTGTGTGTGTGTGTGTGTGTGTGTGTGTGTGTGTGTGTGTGTGTGTGTGTGTGTGTGTGTGTGTGTGTGTGTGTGTGTGTGTGTGTGTGTGTGTGTGTGTGTGTGTGTGTGTGTGTGTGTGTGTGTGTGTGTGTGTGTGTGTGTGTGTGTGTGTGTGTGTGTGTGTGTGTGTGTGTGTGTGTGTGTGTGTGTGTGTGTGTGTGTGTGTGTGTGTGTGTGTGTGTGTGTGTGTGTGTGTGTGTGTGTGTGTGTGTGTGTGTGTGTGTGTGTGTGTGTGTGTGTGTGTGTGTGTGTGTGTGTGTGTGTGTGTGTGTGTGTGTGTGTGTGTGTGTGTGTGTGTGTGTGTGTGTGTGTGTGTGTGTGTGTGTGTGTGTGTGTGTGTGTGTGTGTGTGTGTGTGTGTGTGTGTGAGTGAGTGTGCGAGTGTGTGTACGCGCGCGCGAACGGTATAGCTGAGAAGCGAAAAGTCACTTAAACTTGATATTTACGTACAACAGCTTCCAAGGAAGTGATCCCAAACTACCTTTCACATACAAAATGTTGATTTTCTCAAAAGCATCTGTAACGATTTTGATTTAAATACAATATGCTTAGGACATTTTCATGACAGGAAATAGCCTCTGGGAATAGCCTCTGAAATCCTTTACATTCTGAATGACTTTTGCATAACTGGTAGGTAAACGTAAGAGATAGAAAAATTGATCTCGTTAAAGCTCACGTTTTGTCGTTTATCTTTCTTTGTAATGGAGCTATTTCCGGTATATTCCTTGTTATTGGTTGAAATTTTCCAATACTTATGTCTTACATAAATGCGAAGTTTCTATTCGACCTCCCCCCTCCCAATGATGCAAAGAAAATTGAATTCCATAGCTATCACACAGCCACCAACTCTTAAGATTTGATTATCGCTTAAGCCTACCATATTCCCTTCTACCTAATAGGAAATACGTAATAATACGGTTTGTACAAATATTTATTTCGATTAGCATCAAGAAGATGTAAGAATAAGCTTTCATAAGGATAGTCTCTCAGGAATGGATAGAGAAAATCATTTTAATTTGTCACATAAGGTGTTTATTTAGTGTGAACTTTTGAAAAGAAATGATAATCATTAAGGGGCCCTGGGACTGAAAAATGATCGAAAATTTATCAAATTTACCATTTTCAGGTTTGTGCATATAAATGTTCACCAAACCTTCAGTCACGGTTGGCAGTGAAATTTTTTAGCCCCCGGCATTTTTTAAAGATCTAGCGCAGGCTTTAAATGCCTTAAATTTAAACGCTTAAATTTTCTGCAGTATTTAAACAAAATATGGACCAAAAAGGGCTAAAAAAGCAACCAAATTCAGCGGAAAGAACTGGTTCAGCTATGCTCCTAGAATTTTTCCATGCTCCATTTATGTGACTTCAACTTCAATCTTTGGTTTCAAGATGTGAACATTTGTTTAGCTTTAAAAAATAAATGCTCAAAAAGTTTTAAAAATATTTTCAATGTCTATCATAGCAAAGAAATTAAGTAACTTAAAATCATTTATTTTTTCTTTCTGCCAAAGTTTGATGGTGTTTGTCAGGTAATTAAAATTTATAAAATAGTAAAACTTGTGATATTTTAGTTTTTGGCGCGCTTGAAGTATTTTTAATATCAAGGTATTTTTGCATTGTGAATAAATTGAATAATTAATTCCCTCAAAACTATAAAACAGATTGTGCTGGAACTTTATGTGGTAGTTTATAACAAACACTTTTGAGTGTGCAAAGTATTGATGTCATACTTATAAAAATATAGAAATCCCAAATTTCAGTCCCGGGGTCCCTAAATGTTCAAGCGAACTTCAAGGATTAAAAAGCAAATAAAGATATACATTTTCTGTGCCATGAAAAAACTTCTAAAATGTGGAATTTTAAACAAAATTAAATTATTTTTGGGAAATAAAAAGTTAATGCAAATATGTTCATGCATGTGATTGTTAGGTGTGAGAGAGTTCGATAAAATATTTGCCTTGAATATTTAAGAGACGCCTGATTTAAAGGACTAGCAAGTGCAGTGTGTCAAAAATTGGAGCAAAAGCAAATGCAGATTATTTGCAGTAAGAGGTAAATACATTAGAGTATTGAAGTGCCATAGTTTTTAACTCTAAACTCACCTCTCTACCCTTAGAAGTATTTTTTTCAGTGGTCATTACTCAAATCATTCCTTGTGGTGCAAAAGTTAACTATTTACTCTTAAATGTCCACCAATGAGTCTTAGGTCGATGAGAGTTTTTCCTGCAAATTATTAGTAAATTAAAAAAAAAAAAAAAAAAAAAAAAATCACCAAATGCATGCCTTTAAGGGACACTGGGAGTGAAATTTGGAAGTTCCACATTTCTTGATAGATTTTTCTGAAATGTTTACTGTGTTTGTATTTATATCAGAATAGGAGGTACGCCAAATTTCATTAAAATTGGATAATTCGTTTATGATATATAAATCATTTTATGAATTTAATAGGCACATTTTCAAAATAGAGCTCGCGTCTATTGACTTTTCAAAATTCATTTATATTGGCAGAACCGATACTCTAAAACATGGGTAACAATTGTATGAAGAGATATTTCAAATATGTTTGCTGATTATGCTGTAAATATTTTTTTTTAATAACAAAGAAAATTTAATCTTAAAAATTATTGATTTTTTTCAAACAAAAAAAAAATGTTTTTGGAGTTCATATTTATGAATACTTTTGGAAATTTTCATTGAATTTGAAGCAAAACTCAGGCGCGACCTTCTTTTGGAATGTGCAGAAATGTAGTTTTGAGAAAAACAGGCTTTTATATAGGAACATACTGTGTACGTTAAGGGAAGAGCGCTATTTGAAAGGGCCGTAATGACCACATGGAGTGGGGGATATGAAAAATGTTAGCTGATCCAAATGCACAGGTGTTCCAGGAACATTTCAAGGTAAAAAAACAATTTTCGACTTTTTGACAATTTTGACCAAAATTTCACTCCCAGTGCCCCTTAATAATAACCCAAGGCGCAACAGCTCTTTCCGGGCCGAGGCCTACCGCCCGGAGACTGCGTCCCCCACCTCTGCCCACTACAGGCGTCATGAGTGGGGTGCAGCATTGGAAGATGGACGTGGTCGGCGCCCCGGTTGCTTTTGGCCGTTTATGCAGTCTACGCAACCAGGGCCGCTACTTTTCAATCAAGTAGCTCCTCAATTGACCCCTCTGAGGACCTAATAAGGCTGAGTGTACCCGACCAGCTCTCCCCGCAGGAGAAAATCCCCACGCTAGTACCGCGAATCTCCCGCTTGGTAAGCAGCGGCTCTACCACCGCGTTAAGGAGACGACCACAGGTCTTTAGAAATTGTTGTATTAAATAAAAATAATAAGCAGGAAGTATATACTTGCTGAATTTGATATCCAAAGTATTTCAAGTTTTATAATCAAAATCATGCGCTAGGTGTACAAGACAAAATGTGCTTGGAATAAAGGATTGACATTTGGTCCCAAACATTTTGAAAACTCTACCGCAAGGAGATTTTCCTGTATATCATTAAAAAAAGTTTTTTTTTTTTTTTTTTTTTTTTTTTTTTCCTGAGGAGCTACTCAGGGTATTCGTATATCTGAAAATATGGAAATATTTTCTTAGAATATATCAGATAACTTAGGTAAAAAAATCAAACTGCACAATATATACAATTTCAAATTTCTCAAGCTGACCTTTTGGTCCGAGGTTTCCTTCATAAAGGCGTAGCAGTCTTTACTAAGTGCTGCTTTTTGTTGGACAACAGGGACTACAAAACATGTATTTCCAACGAAGTATGGATATCAGTTTTTTGGGTGGAATATAATAGTTCCTTTAGCTTAGATAGCTAAGGGTGAGAAAGTACTAACTGCACTTTACAACGTAGTTCTTTGATTCGACCGATACAATTCCCTATTGTACAAAACCTGCATTAAATAGGCGCAGATCAGCCCGTGTGAAATGCATACTCGTATTTTTGTAGCGGTAGCGATAATGGAATAAATAGTACGGAAGACGCGTATCTCTGAGATAAATCCACGCCGCCATTTTAAACAATTGAAGTACACAATGTTGAGGAATGCGGAAACTTACGGCAGTTTGGTTTGAGGTTAATAAATTAGAAGAACCGCAACACTTAAACTACAGTTTTACCAATTGAAGCGGGGTCTCGTTATTCGCAATGTTGCAAGGACCAAAAACATCTGCCTGTCTGAATGTCTCATTCAGTGAAATTAATATAGTAGGTTCAGTGGAGCTGCGAAGTCTTGAGTTTTTCAAATATGATTTTACCTTTCGTCACAGAGGAAATAATTTATTAGCAGTTCCCATGAATTCAAAGTGGCCGACTTTATACTGAAGTACTACCAACCTTACAATCGGAATTAGTAGTTTCAAGTCTTAAAAAACCAAATTTTGGTTGATTAAATCACTTTTCTGCGTTGAAAAACTTCACAGTTTATGTCCTGTAGTAGTTAACTCTGTACTGCCAACCTAGCAGCACACGTTAATACCAACTATGTCCATCTTTACCGAGGTATATTTTAGGAGTAGTTGCTGGTATTGATCTCAACAGAACAAATGTCACCAAAAGTAACCAGAGAACGCTAAAGTGGGGGAAACGCCTGTATCATAGCTTTTGGTGAATTCCAATGTCATACACATAGCCAGCGTGAGAGAATCAACAGATACACATTAATCCTACACAGTTATTAAACACAAATAGTATTAAAGGAAGTTGAGTAATTGGTATTGCCTTGGTGAGATATATGAATCAAATGAGGGGAGTTCAATACGCGTTCAGAGGCTTGTTAGCGTTTTTATGCAACTGAGTTTATCGTTAGTCTCTGTTCCATATATTATTGTCTGTCGGACACGTGTCCAACAGAAGATAATACATGGAGCAGGGACTATCAATAAACTTAGCTGTATTCGGAAATATCGAACTGTATAAACCGCGCTGCAACACGACGTGGAACTTAAATATTTTGTACTCCTAATGCGTTCATTAATTTTCTCCATGGCTGTACAACCAAAGGTAGCGAGATTTGGTGATCATATACTAAACGTACAAAAACCAGCATCGTTTCTCGCATTGTGACCGATATGCATAGGAATTCTTAAGCAGATGACTTCAAGTTATTTACACTCAAACCTTTTTACTATAAAGAATGCAAAATAAGAAAAACTAAGAGTCACTAACAGGCAGGTGAAAACCTGTGCGAGTGATGTCTGCAAACGCCGAAACAATGTACGAGGGATGGGGTTGGTTAGTTTGTTATCTATAATCCGGTGCCTATTTCCTTCTATCCAGGCTTTAGTGCTTAGAAATTCCTAAGCCTGGTAATTATCTTATCGAATCTGCCACTTGTTTATGATTTTCTTAGAACGTTAACTGAGCTTTCAGACTCATGCTTGTTGTCATTAGATACTTATTTGTCGACCTTCATTCCCTTCACTCTCGAATTAATTATCATGACAAGTATTCATTAAGCTCAATTAAGTTACCGTAAAACTATCCGTATTCGTTGTATTACAGAAGATGGTTATGAAATGCACAGTCAGCAAGCAGTGACATTAAGTCCAGTGACATGAATGGTATGGCCTCTTAAACATCGTTACTTCATATTACAGTTTAATTCATGCGTCAATTACAATCACGATTTAAATAGCAACCTCATAGCGTATTCCAAGATACACAGGCTACAAACATGCACACCGTAACTTAGCGCATCGTAGACCAAAAGTAAACCAGATTGGGCGCGTTCAACTTTGCCATTTTCTCGGATGCAATGTGCGTGGCAGGGAAAACTATACATATGCATAAAGAAAGTTGTTTTATCTGGTTTAAACCTAAATAAAGTTACGTCGTTACCACCGATTTTCTGGGTTATAATAATTACTAGTGGTTTCCATAAATTATATTTTAATATTCATTGACTTGACTTCAGAGTAAACAAAAGTCTAAAATCATGTTCAAGGTATGGATGAGTATTGTTTATGGGCCCGTCCACAGCTAGGCCATGGGCCCGAATTCAAATGTTAAAAACACACACACAACCTGTTGTGGTTAAAAGATGAAGGCTAAAACCCAGAAAGAGATAAAACTTTAAAAACAAACGGCAAGAACAACACAAATCAATGTGCTTAAGCCAAAACTAACACCAAACATCGTAGAATAAAACACAAAACTTGCTTTGCGAAACCAATTTCGGCGACGAACCGCAGCACCTTATCTACGGATAACGTTCAAAGGAAAAAAAATCTTTTTAGACTGTTTACAGCTCACATAAAATGGGGGAAAATGTGCTGAAGCATGGAACAAAAGGGAAAAGGTGGAACATGTAGTAATATCACAAAAAGGTGCAACAAATTGCTTATTTCGCTTCATTTCATATCCCCAAATACATACATCAATTATTTGTATGAAAATAGCTATATCTGGTGCTGCATCTTAAAATCCCTTTGCTTATAATTAGGCTTAGTAGGTCAGCTACATTAAAGAGGATTCAAGTTATGCGCGTTCGTATTGCATGGGACGGCACAGTGTGGGGAACCGATTCTGCCCGTCTGCTCTACAGGCAGAACGTGCCTAACTTCATGCTTTTGGTAGCTCACCTACTAAGCCTAAGTATTACCCAGGTATTCACCACATTTCCGTTTCAACGATAGCAATATAAAATATGATGCAGTATACATGTGTATAATAATGTATATAATGAGCTATAATTGTTATGTCCATTGACCAAAAACTGCATGTTATGCAGCACAAAGAATCTGCAGGACATATCCGCAAATATGCTATAAGGATTAGGAACAATTTGCAATCGCACCATCTGCTAATTTCTAATTTCTCTGGCTCTTCAACGGAGGAGAATTTTAATGTATTTATGTGAAGCTCCAGTTTCAGAAAACGTGCCGTGAAATGCACTGAATAATCAAGTAGACATGAAATTTCTTGAGGACATCGGTCGCCACAGATGAATCTACTGTTTTCAAGAACTGTAGCAGAAACTATCAGTAACATCAGAGACGTTCTTGAGGATAGTTACATCTGGCTTTGGGTAGACGAGACCACAGATAGTTGCGGTCGTGGTAGGTAAATTAGGTGCTGCAGAAGCCGGTAAACCTCATCTTCTACTGTGTAAGATGTTAGAAAAAAAAAACCCATAATACCGTAATAAAACCCATAATACCGTAATTTGCGTCTTTCGAGATGCTTTACACATTCTTTGGCAAGCGCACGACAAGTTTCTATTTCTTGTGACTGTGGCAAATGTGATAAAAACAGGCGAAGTACTCCAGAGCTTCTAACCTGTCACTTGCTTAGTCCAAGGCCTACACCGATTGGCTGAAGAGGTTAGAAGTAGTTTTGCAAGAGTAGACAGTATCTTTCTTCTTTGAAAAAGGTATTTTAAAGCCACCAGCCGCATTCTCAGTTTCAGGAAAATGTTGCCTCTCATCCGAACCCATGACACGCCTGAGGGCAGTCATCTACTATGCCGACCACTTTGTAGACATCAAAAGCACCATTTACTCCTTTGATGTGAATGAGTCAGCCTGTATGGCGAAGGCCAAGATGTCTCGGCTGCTTCACTCGCCTTCATCAAGGCAAACTTTGCTGCAACTATTGTGAGTGCCTGGAATCTGCACCTTTGCCACTAAAAGATGCATGAGACGTAATCGATACAATTTCCAAGAAGGGTATACCAGGGCCTATGGGTTCATCCTGTTCATTGAAGCTCACCAACATTCTACATTGAAACCCTGGGTTTTCAACCATGAAGAGTTTCCGCAATTCTTCAGGGAGAACAAATTACTGACGAGATGCCATGGGGACTGGGAGCAGTTGCTTCGAAGAAGATTGCCCCAAGCAACTTCTTGCTGTCATTTTACAAGCTTGTATCAAAAGATAACAGGAAAAGTTTTACGCTGAAAAACCAGGAAATGTATGTGTAACAGCAACTAAAAGCTCCGTTCTGTAGTTTGAAAATGTGTCTATAGTTTCCTGGTATAGTGGAAGTGACAATGTCAATCATTTTTTGAAATAGTACATCTGTGTTTTTCTTTTAATTTAGTTGGTATGAAGCGTTAAAGATAAAATATCTAAAGAGTATTTAGCAATTATTTATGTACTTTTATGTACTATAGGGTCGTGGAGGTTAAAATAAAGTGCGATAGAATACATTCATGATTAGTATAACTTTACTAAGACAATAACATTGGAATACGTCATAAGCTTAGAATAAGAACTGTATCAACCCGTTTAAAAACTAAGGGACATATACGAGCCTAAAATTCCTGTCCTTCATGATCGCAGAGCTATTGATGCCTGCCCGGGTGGGATCTGCAGCATTAACCGAATTATGAAATAAAGATTTAGTTGACGCACTACAACACATTGTTTCTCCAGCCGTCGCCAAGGCATAGCTTTGTTTCCACGCGTGGCCATATTACGGGGGAATTGTTTGTCCTGCACTTCGCTATTTCTAAACGATTCCATTCTCCCTCCACTTCACACCTTCCAGAGTGCTGCTAATCGACAAACGGGAAGCCTGCTGTACAGAGGTTGAGACGTGAGATCACATTTTTAAAAGTTATGCACATGGTTTCTAGCCCCCTGGAAATCCTGGAATATCCTGGAAATCACCTTGAATTTAAAGTTGCACCTTCAAAACCTGAAATTCACCTTGATTTTCAAAATTCTCCTTGAATTCTTCTAAAACACTTTTAGTTACGAGCATTCTGAGGTCACGCTCGCGCACGTAAGATACATGGTGCTCCAGGTATGATAGTGGGATCATTGGCACTCTTGTGCATGATTTATGCCAGTCTTCCACTGCAACTTTCTGACCAAGGTAGAAGCTACACGAAGACTTAACCCGCCAGTAGCACTAAGTTTGTTCACCAGCTCACTTATTTGTATTTTTATACGAGTCTGAGAAAAAGCAAAAGTTGTGTAGGTCATGTCTTATGGATTAAAAAAAATAAGTGCTCCTTAGACTGAATATGGTTCATAATAAGGGTTACTTTCCATGTTTTGTTCTGATGAAACCTTTTTAATAATTGGCATAATTCTTAGATCTACAGTATTTCCCAGAATTACTAATTTCTCATAACAAAGAGTGGAACTTCAAATTCAGAGGTAGCTTACATCGTAGTATCATTTAGTTACATATATAAATGGTGTGGTAAACAATGTCATTAAAGGGAATATATTCTGGATTTCCTTTCTAAATTTTAACTCCATGCACTTTAGGTTACTTTCAGTTCTCTCCTAGTATTCTTTATAAGTTTGCGTGTCTTCTTGAGAAATCCTGGAAATCACCTTGAATTTAGTTTTCAAATTTTACAAGACACCATGTTTATATGTTAGTGCTATCATCATGCCAAAAAGTCCGTACGCTTTGGCACACAGAATGCTAATGTATAATTTCTATGTGACAGTAAACTTCTGTAGAGAACTAAGACGGGACTTTATAAGATTTCCTCTAAGTCGTGCACCTCACAGAGAAATGGTTCGTAATGTTGTGAATAGATACAGGGAAACTGGATATATTCTGCAGTTATTTACCAAAGTAAAATGCCGTGTTCCTACAGACCAAAATCCGTATGGCATTGAAGAAAATAATGAAGTGCAAATGAATCTCAGGAATTTCCCAATGTCACTAATCTTAACAAAACTATAAGATAACTAGTTTAGGAAGTGAACCACGAGATAATGTGACGAAGTATAGTTTTATTTACATGGCCATGAAGAATTAACGAGTGTTAATGAGTGCATTTACGGTGCAAAGACTCACTCGTGCGCAAGTACTTCCCGGTGAATGAGAGTTGGGATATTTGCACTAGCTTTGTGTGACTAAATAGTACACGAGTCACAATTTAAGAAATAGAAATTTTGCAAACTAAAATGTAGACATTTACTATAATAAATAAAGCGTGCCGTATTTAACCATCCAAGGAACCCACAAACGTAGAAGGCTACGTATTTACATAACAATTAACCAGTATTTGAAGACAAAATAGATATTAAACGTAATAATAACAACGGATAAAAATAAGCGTTGCAAAGTTGATGCATTTACTCCTGTACTGTGGCGTGAGTTAAAGATGCTTTCTTGAAACCTTTGGAAGTTTCCAGTGACCTCTCAACATAATTGAACGTGACCTTCAACAACATATTTCAATATCGGTGAGAAACAAAGTGCAATAGCACACGCATCACAGCCATCCAAACATCTTTTATTTAATTATTTCAGCCATTTATTACTTTAGTTGCGAGAATTCAAACCTATGTTCTGCTTCGAAGCAAAAAACCTCATTTCAAGAACATTTTGTAATGTGCGCGGGTGTGACATTTTCACTCAAGAAGGATCCATCAACTGTAGTGAAGTTGGTATATAACACAACTAAAGAACCATTTTAGTGGGTAGATATTTGGTTTCATTTATTTCCCCTAATGTGGCACTAGGTGTTACATTCACAAAATCTTCTCTATCCTTTAAATTTATTATTGCGTATACAAGCTAGTCTTATGAAAGCTTTTATTTCTATCTACTTCATTTTAATAAAGATGAACCTTTGTAGAAATAGCTACATAACACCTTTCATTATAGATAAAGGGAACAGTGATAGTCTTGAGTACTGGACGCCACATACTGGACTTAAAACTCCATAGTCTTTCCTTGCAAATGCCCAAACAACTGAATATCAACAGGACTTGAAAAAGAATGAGAAATATTAAACAATTTGAACCAACAGAAGTGGCTTACGCCATCAAAACGTTATTTGAAATAAATTCTCTACATTATTTCTGCAGTACATTTTCATCTATCGTTTGCTAGTTATACAAGATTTTACAACATTCCTTCCAAATGAAGAGGACTTTATGGCCAAGTCAAGATATGCACTTTGTCATGGAATACCTTTAATATAGAGAGAGAAATATATAGGGTGTCCCAAAATTAGACCTACAAACTTTGGGAGCTGATATATAACATTATTTTAAACACTTTCTGTTAAGGAAAGTTTTTTGCTGCTGTGCTTCGTTTAAGCGCTAGACGAGTTAACCCCTTCATGCCTGGTGTGTATTATAAGATACATAGGCTTTTTTTCCTATTTGTACTAGTTTTAACTTTTTTTTTCTGCTATATTCTTGTTATACTGTCTGTCACCAATTAAAAACACATATTTGAGACGTTTTGAATTGTGAAAAATTACTTTTTTTACAATTTATATTGTAGTGTTTTATATATATAAGAAAAGAAGCAAAATCCATGCAACCGCAGTCAAATGCTACCCCGTCATCATCCACGCGTGCCATCACACGAGACTCGAACTCACGACCTCAGGCTTTGAGTGCATGGCCAGTGCACTACGTGTTGCCTCAACGATCATCATCTATTTAAGCCAGCAGGCTGAAGGTGTCCCAGACCGCCTAATCTAAACCGGTTTCGAATTAGAGGAAGAACGGCATAAGTAGCAAAATAATTCAGGCATGAAAGGGTTAATGCCATAGATTATTGCCTCCCACCCAGTTTAAGTATTTACGGCAAAATCAACAATGCAAATTAGTATTACATTTATTTATCTTAGTAAGGCACACAATCTTAATCCAAGAAACAAACAAAACACGAACATCTCGTTGTCTACAGTTACCTAATCACAGCTTTACTATTCGAAGTAAATGTTGGAACGCACGCCCATTGCGTTTAACACAGAGTGCATCGACGTGCCCTATTCTGTCGTACTCTCGCAAAAACAGCAGACATTTCTCTGGTTTAAAAGTTTGTCGGTCTAATTTTAAATAGTAAAGCTGTGATTATGACATTAACTCGTCTAGCGCTTAAACGAAGCACCCCAGCAAAAAACTTTCCTTAACAAAAAATGTTTAAAATAATATTATATATCTACTCCCAACGTTTGCGGGTCTAATTTTGGGACAACTGTATATAGAGTACCTATTTTAATCAAAACCTTTAGGTGCCATTTTTGAGAAAATCGAAAATTTCGAAAAATCTTCCATGTAAAAGGTAGTTCGGAATTGGGAGGTTATCTTTAAAAACTTTGTGTCGCATATATTTAAAAGACACTGAATTTAAACACTTGAATGCCAAGTTTTTCAGTTGACACGCATGCACGCAGACTTTTTCTAGAAATACACCTTTCTGAATTCAGTGGGCCTCAAAAAATATATTTCTGGTGCAACTTCGGTAGCGAATTTTTGGGTGGACTGCAGTACATCTACTTGCTGTACGTAGTGGAGAAAATAGAAATCTAAATATCTCGCTTACACTCTTTTTTTGTAATGCACAAAGGTTTATAACCATAACGACTGTGGCAAACGATATTAACAAATTTCGAGAGCGATAAATATTTAAAACGTTTAACACCATAAATTATATAGTTCCCATCGCATGAAAGGATAAGGAACGACACAAGTTGTATTTCTACACTATTTATCTTCTAATTGTTATTAATTTGCGAGAGGAAATTATTTTATTACCGGTTTTCAAAACATCACAAAATGTGCATTGCACATAAGGTGGAAAGAACTGAAACAGTATAATTGTTTCGGATAACGCAACAGTGCGACCAGTTATATAATTAATTAGTTATTAATTATTATTTATTATTACTACTACTATTATTATATTGTGACGCCGGCCGCGCCGCACAATAAATAACGGTCAGGCCTAGCCAGTTCACACCACATACCAGGCCGGCGAGTAAACAAAACCTTCCTAACACCATTCACGCGAGCAAACACGTGACTAACGAAGTAGCAACACAAAGGGTTTTCTAGAGCCTTGGAGAACTGTACAGCAGTCGGCGTGTTTGTAGAAGTCCTAGAAATGGCCTGTGACGTCATCCTCGCTACATAAGGAGGCAAGGAAACAGCAGAGGAGTAGTTACATGGGTCCGTCAATGAGTGTGAGACAGCTGTGTGTGTAGTACTATCGTAGTGAAAGGTACGCCGCGTCAAAGTAAAGTTTTAACGAGCGTCGAGTGATTGTATCTTCGGAGTTAGTGTATGAGAGACAGGGAAAGTGAAACAAAGACAGTGAAAGGACTGAGTCAAGGCTACGAGAAGACAGTTGGGAGTTGTAATATCACTAGATACTGTAGACTATGTTAAAGTCAGTAAGAGAGGACTGTGTTTTTGTGCAAAAGTTTAGAAGAAAAATAAAGTGACAGAAAAGTAACTTGACTGACTTTGTCGTTTTGTCACATATTATTTTATTTAATTATTAAATGGATTAAAATACCTAAGCACTGCGGAAATTTTGAGGCAGGCAAATGCTCTTTGAGATCTAGGACAGTTCCAATATGAACGCAGTCAGTCCCGCACCACGTTGCATTGTGGGGTACTCCCATGTAGGGCATTAAATAGGACGTGGGAAAGTTTGTGGGGGCGGAGTTGTAAACATTGATTTACGTCACCATGCGTTTGGGCCCACGAAATTAATAATAATTAGTATGGGTAGGCAGATATCATCTCGCTTGAAACCAGAACAGTTTCGCGAGCAACTGATGGTTTGGAAGTGTTGAAATGTGCGTTCCAATACCAACTTACTCATAATCACAATCTTTTTTTGGGGAAAAAGAAAGTATTGATGCATTCCTTCATTTTTACGAATTCAGTTAAACCTTTCACTATAATGACGTTAATGGAGTACTCTTGGAGTTTCCTTTACACATTAAAATAATTTAGCAGCCAAACTAACCGAGAAAATACTCACTTCTTTAATCAACAAAAGGACGTTCACGTGTTCTGTTTTTTTTTTTTTTTTTAAAGTATTTTATTAGCTATATATATTTTTTTAAATTGCTCTATTTGTTCAATTTTTTCATGTGCAGTGTTTACAAAACTATTTTACATACATTTAGTAGAGAAAATGTTTGCCTAAAATGGGGATGAAAATGGGTTTCGAACCTAACGGGGGCGATAATGTCAAAAACATTTAAGTACAGCTGATTCATCTGTGAATAGCTGCATTACCTTGAACTTACAGCTACAGTCGAGAGCCAGTTAAACTGTAATGGTGCACTTTAATGATATATCGTACATTATTTGAGCTAGAATCATGTTAAAACGTCATTAGTCGCGGTAGAAGGGACTTTATGGCCAGGACTCGAACCACGGATCGTTGACTTCCCATGCTTAACTGCCATGACGATAATGAAGCCCCTCTGTATATCTATCGCCAAGACGAAAGGTGACTTGCTATGCTGCAAAGCACCGTCATTTCGGGGTCCTAGTTAAACATACTATTTATGGTTAATGCGTGCCCAAGAACTACTCTTTCACAATGGTTAAGTCTCAACAGAAAAACCGAGGTTTCTAAACCCCTTTACAACTCGTAAGCGTTAAGCTTCAAATGGGGAGTCGGTCTGGGTGGCTCAGTTGGTTAGACGCTGGCCTACTGTTCCCAAGGTCGCGGGTTCAAATCCGGCCCAGGCCGATGGTTTTTAAGTGTGCTTAAAAACGACAGCTCCGTGTCAGTAGATTTACTGGCATGTAAAAGAACTGCGGGACAAAATTCCGGCACATCGGTGACGCTGATGTGATCCTGGCAATTGACAGCGTCGTTAAACAACAAAATAGTTTTTTTCAAATGGGGATATGCTTGAAGATGTCTTAAAAGCCACTTTTAAGTAATGACCACCGTCTTCTTCTTCTTCTGCTCCTCCTCCTCCTCCTCCTCCTCCTTCTATGCCAGGATTTGTCAAACTAGGGCCCGGGGACCAATTGGCCCACCTACGAACTTTAAGAAATGTATTAACAAAAAAGAAAAGTTATGCCTGCGCCAGATTAATTATTCATAAATGCTGAGCAATTAAATAAAATTAAGCGCCCAGATGTCTAATTAAGAGAATGCAATTAACTTGAGAAGGACATGTACAAGGAAGTTAAATTGGTTGATTTTCACTACTCTTTGTCGAATGACATTTCCTGTCCGAGTTTCCAAGAGGACTAATATCAGTGTTCATATATCCGTGAAAGGACATTTTCAAAAATGAAATCTGTCAAACCAAAATATAGGTATGCCATAACTGACGAACGTTTGGAGTCCGTTGTGATGATAGACAGCACAAAATGAGAGCCTCAAATGCCTGCAATTATAGCACAGGAAAGTCCGTTTCATTCTTCACATTGAATATGAACTGGTATTAACGTAAAACACTTCATGTAACAGGTTTAATAGCTGTAATATTGTCTGCGAGTTGCATTGTAATGAAACTCTGAATGAAGAGCTGTCGTTTATAAACTATTTGTAGCAGACACAAAATTTAATGGCGGCTGATAGCTGGCAATATTCTCTTTCTTGTTGTGCAAATAAATTTTGTGGACGCAAATGATACATTTCCGGTTTTAGAGCATGATTTCAGAGCGTGTTTTACTATACAACATGGAGAGGCGCGACGAGTTTCTGATTGGATGTTGTGTTGAGCCACCCAACATTAAATTTTGTGTCAGTTACATCAGCTAATAATAAATGTAGATTTTAGTACAATAAAACATTCTCTTCAAAAACTAACTGAACTGTGTGCCTTGTGCTTGCGATTTTATTGCTATCTTCATTAGCGATTGATCTCTAATGGTTAATATTGCCCCCATTATGGAAGTCGAAGAGCCCCGACTGCGTGCGGCGGTCATTTTTGGGATAGGTCCACTGCGCGCGGCGGTCATTCCTGCATTTTCCCTCCCAATTTTTTAGACTTAGGACTCTATGAACGATTCATAGGTATGGCTAAAAATGCAGCTGTATAATATGCTTGCCCGTATTAGAACGGCATTTGTCAATAAGTTAACTTATGTATGACCGTATTAGAACAGGGCATTTGTCATGTTAAAACATGCACTTAAATTATGTGAGTAGCAGTGCTATTTAAATAAATACGGGACTTACATGTTTGGCAGTGCACCTCCACAGTCCTCGTTGTGTTCTCTTTCTCTGCGAACTTTATATCAATCTATAACAACCAAACTTTGTTCCCTTTGACTTTTCGTAATTTGCTGAGAAGCGCTGGAACCCGTTGCTCTATAGAAACACACCATGGGTACATCATTTTATAAACAACGCGCCATCTTATACACTCGGGACATTCGACAGTCGTTAACGGTGTTACCAACCCTATAACCTATAGCCACAACTATTCTTGAAACAAATGACTAACATTACTTACTGTGGTGCCACACTTCTTTTACTTAGAGAAAGACTGTGGTATACCCGCTCGCGCGCAGCAGGCCTGTTTACCCTTGACAAGCTCGCGCGCAGTCGATACCCACCCATGGAAGTTTGGTAAGAGCCAAGCATTGATCCATCTATTTGCTCTATTTCTCTTTATCCAATGTTCTTCTCCAAGCAGTCTCAAGAAAATTACTGAAATCAGTTCTTGATGTGTCTACCCATCTGTCTTTTTAATACTTCTCACTAATTGTTTTCCATAGTCCTTCGTTAATCTTCCATTCTACAAGATGCCCAACCCATTCCAGTCTTTTTAATTTAAAGTGATTTTGTCGACGCTCTCTCCTGATTAAGTTTAGTATCACGAGTGCCGATTGTTTTCCAAAAATGTAATTAAACTTTATGAATGTCTGCTGGAAGAGAAATATTTAACTTGTCTAGCATCAACGCTTTTACGAGCTTTTCTCCGTGATAATTAAAGGGAAAAAAGCGACATTAATGAAGCGCTTGCATTATAAAATAATGATTGTTGGATTGGTTCATGTAATTTAATTTTTATAGCAAAACACGCAATGTTATTAGCTGTTATTGCAAGCAAAACCAGTGGATATTTGAAACTGAACTACATTAATAACTGAACATTTGAAGTAATAAAAGCATACAATCTGTCAATACAGCAAATGCTGGTTTTCTCGCCTCGTAACAGAATTGAAGCATCCTTTCTCTCTCTCTCCCTCTCTCTCTCTCTCTCTCTCTCTCCCTCTCCCTCTCTCTCTCTCCCCCTCTCCCTCCCTCTCCCTCCCTCCCCCCTCTGTCTCTCAAGCTTTAAAACTATTTCATCAAAATTGGCACTCTTATATGAGTAAATAAAGAAATGACTTGCAAAAGTTCAAAGCTCGAGCTCAAAACGTTTCAGAGAATTAAATTGTTTATCTAATTAGCGAAAAAATGCACTTTTAACTACCTTGCGCATTCACATTTTTCAGTTGTTGTTGTAGTGTTTAACGCCCGCTTTTACTACTACGGCACCGCAGGCGGTGACACTGATGATACATGAAGATGGAGCACCGGTGGAATGAGATGGCGGGGGAAACCGGAGTACCCGGAGAAAACCCGCCCTGACGCCGCTTCGTCCACCACGAATACCACATGCGGGTCCCTGGGATCGAACCCGGGCCGCCTAGGTGGTAGGCGAGCGCGCTAACCGCTCGGCCACGGCGCCGCCACATTTTTCAGAGAAATGTGATATTTGATTGAAGCTGATGTTATTACTTGTACAGCAATAAAGTTTTTATGAAGTCGGTGTAAATATATTCCTTGTTTTTCAACATAAATTAATGTTTTGTGACCCAATGAATAAAGCAATCACAAAATGCGTATTTCATTCCATAGATGGACGAAGCAGCGCTAGGGCGGGTTTCCTCCGGGTTCTCCGGTTCCCCCCCGCCATCTCATTCCACCGGTGCTCCATCTTCATTCCATGTATCACCAGTGTCACCGCCTGCGGTGCCGTAGTAGTAAGCGGGCGCTAAACACTACAAAAAAATCTATAGATAGCAGGTTTGAGATAATGCATGCAAATTAACATACAAATCAGAGCAAACCCGAAATGTAAGGAATACATTTTATATCAAAAAATGCAAAACGGAGGAAAAAAAATATAGAAAGGAGAAATGGGTGGGTCGGGAAAAGTCTTTGGCCAAAATGATTCACAGGTATCTGATATAATTTAAAAAAAAAAAAAACTGAAAATGTCATTCTCACCTAAAAAGTCAGTCTTAACGTCCCTGACACACACCACTGCTTGTTCGAATAACAAAAGCAGAACGCTTCACACACGCCTCTCCCTGCTATGCACGCGCCCGCTGAGAAGTTTGGTAAAATGCCACCTGAGGGTGTAGGGACGGCATATGTACATACACTTAACACCTAACTTGCTAAACTAGCCCTCGATGTGCGGTAAACCAAAGCACACCATGACATAAAATACCTTAAATATGCGCAATTATTTGTGGGTTTTTCAAGACGCATGTTAATCAAACACAAGTTTGAAATGTTTATTAATTTGAAACATTAAATAATATATGTAAGTAGTAAAAACTGAAAGAATGTGACTTCCGTTTTATTGTGTGGTGTCGTTCACGACTTTTCATGAGTAGTCAGTAAAGCAGTTGCTTGTACAGAGACCCAAAAACATCCGAACCTCTGCACGGTGTTTTTCCACTGCGCGCCCGGAAACACGACAACACAGCTGCTGTACACAAGCTTATGCGGTTGACTTGGTTTTCTCTGCTCTGAAAGTGCAGTATTGAGCTGACGCACTGTCGTGTAACTGAGTTATTACCAGTGCGCTTTATTATTTTGTCCTGTACTTAGTCACAACGTTTATTATGGCGCAGTATTTGTTTTCTACTGCACAGCGTGTATTTCTTTGTGATTCATATGTGTTAACTCAGCTCGCCAAGTGAAAGCGCGATTTGTAGAAAGATTCCCAGGTGATTGCGATTTCTATCTCTGGGGTATCTAAAAGCGTAAAGTGCACAAGATAAACCCCACACCCTGGAAGAATTAAAACAAAATATCCGCCAGGAAATTGCCAGCATTTCTCGACGTGAACTACGGCGAGCGATGGATAGTTTTCCAAAGAAGTGCCATAAATGTATGGACAACGACGGTGGCCAGTTTCAGCATCTCCTTTAATAACATTGGTAAGTAAAGTCTTTAAAAGTAGTTTCAAAAATACTGCATGGTTTCATCCGCACTTTTCTATGACAGCGGCAGTCGGTGACGAGTGCCGAGGACGCGTACAGGCAAAACACAGCGCAGCCGGTTCGGAGTCTTTTGGGTCACCCGTTATGTGTGAAATAGTGAAGCATACGGCGGGGAACGAATTGTATGGAATTTTTTTAACAAATTAATGCAGCAATATGCAATTATCGTAACATTGTTAGACTAATTGCAGCATACATGCGTTTCCGAGTGGAACATTGCATGTGTGCGTGAAGAACTAAAGGAAACTCAGCATTGTGAACACCCAGAAACAAAAGTAAACATAAGGCAGAGCTAGAAAAGGCAGCTGACGTTATCAAATGTCTTATTCATTGAAAAATGCTGGAGTTTTGTTTAATATCGAAGCGCAAACTTATTCTCTCAACAGTGTCTTTTATGCGATCTAAGTTTCATAAATTATGGCTAGGAATAGACTTCAGCTATGTGAAGAGAAGTAAAGCCAATATATTTATTGACAGAGGATATCGTAACCTGGAAATCCAAATTTCACACATTTTACACATAGTGATGCAGCTACAGATTAACTGGAGTTTTATTTTAGGTATCCCGTATTCAATTTCAACTCATTCCATCATTATCATCGCCGCCAACATCAGACATAGCAATTCTTAAGCACTTGGCTGTACGTTAGCTACACTAAAAACCGCCATCAATACATGAACGCACACAAGAGGCCAGGGGGTAAAACACGGTCTCCTGAGAGGTATGAATATGCCAATAGACTGTACGAGGGATAGTGGTTAGTTTGTTATCTACGACGTCACTGTGTAATGTCCGGTAGTAGTAGGGCTGTCAGACGAGTCGCTGACACTTGCGCTTAGTGACAGTTGCACTCCAATTATGGGAAACTAGCAATGCTTAGTTCGAGCGTGAATTAGGAGGCGGTAGTGGAGGAAATCACCCCTATTGTTACCTGAAACTGGGTTTGTTAGTTCAACTTACTCAGCCTAGACAGACTGAAGTTTATTTTCGTTAAGTTGCTTTCACATCTGAAAATGCAAAGCTCCGGCTTTTCTACGATTTTTTCGTCGAGCAGTGGTTTGGAGAACGAGCTGCTTCTGAGATCTATATGGAAGTGCTCAGGCAAACGACACAAAAATAAAAAATAATGATGTGTTGCACTCAAATGACTTTCTCCACTCTTGTACTAACCATTCCTACAAACTCTTATCGCTGTATCTTCGTGTTAGTTGAGATAAACATTTGTACAAATTATCTTATTGCTTATTTCCTTGTAGGCACAAGGGGAATATGGGAATACAATAGGCCTTGTGAGAATAGTGAAGTCGTTTAAAGCTTTGAGATCCCGTTCTCTTTGCACGCTGAACATACTTAAAAAAAAAATGTTCCATTTCACGAAAGTTTTAAGTTTTCCGATACTGACACAAATAACAAATGTACTCAGGCATAGTGTTTTAGTAAGATTTTGTCTATCTCTTACGGCTTACGAGTTATGCAAAAGTCATCCAGAGTAAACAGGCTACATTGGCTATGTACAAAAATTTGGCGGTTCTACTGGAACACAAAAAAAGATACCCTTAATAAATAACATAAAATGTCTATTCCCACTGGAAATATTGAGTTCTAATACAGTTTAAAAAGAAAAGAAAAAAAGAACATGCGTAACGCAGAGACAACTCCACGCGGTCTTCCCTGGTAACAACACTATGTCGGCTAAGTGTCTCTTGATTAACAACAACAACAACAACAACAATAATAATAATAATAATAATAATAATAATAATAATAATAATAATATCCAGAATTTCTTTATCCAGAATATCTTTACCTAGCAATGGAGAATATTCAGGATGGTTGAGTGTTGTCCTTGGACAGGTAGCAAGGAACTAGTTTTTACTCATGTATAAGGATGGTGGAGTGCAAGTGTCCTGAACCCTGTCAGACGTATCCCCTTTTCGGGCTCCATTCATTTGTCCCGGTTCTTTTAAGTCCGCCATTGTCCTACTTTTAAACTCATTGTCATAGTTTTATCTTACAATAAACCAGTCCTAAATAATTTGTGTATTCAGATTATCTACAATTTAATGTGTAGAAAATATTCATATCCATCTGAGAGAATAATTACTGCTGAAAGGATTTTACGCTTCAAGGATTATTAACTTAAGTATATTTGATTGTCTTTGAGTGTGGGTGATGTGGCAGAATTGTGTGACCATATTTATTTCTTGCTTGGTACTACTTGCACTGTGTTGTTCCTCACAGCAGATACAAACACAAAATGTTTCGGTTACATCAAGTTTGGTTCTAAGGCTGTGTCATTTTACTAATGCGAACTTCACAGCTATAAAACAAAGGTCACATGTATTAGAACAGTTTATTCTCTCGTAAAACAATTGAATGTTTGTATCTCCATTAAATGTTCCACGTCCGGAAACAAACTAATAACGAAATTCACTGATTATGCAGATGGTTTAAACATGAAGGACAGGTATCGGCCTGTATTCAGGCTGCAGTTGATCTATATCCAAAGCGTTCAATATTCGCCCTTGAGCTAGTATAATCCGCCGCTCGGCAGAACTGCTCTTTCGTGTATTTATTAGGAAAATGAGCTTACAACCGGCGTACATCAGTTGTGCTCGCGGTCAGTTTATACCTGCTTCAAATCCATCAGTTGCGATCGGCAGTTACCTTACCCCAGGTAGGGTATTCATCAATAATTGCGCTTGCGGTCAGTTTTTGCACTTCAGCATTTCCTCCGCATTTTGTAGACTTAAAACTCTCCGTTATTTCAACGGGTATGGTTAAAAATGCTGTATAAGTATCGTACCAATAAATATGCACTCCTCAGAGTCAAAACTTATATTTCACCAATAAAAACGTACCAAAAGTGTCTTTTAAATAAATTTAAATGTAATGACGGTTATGAGTGAAAAAATAACATATCTACTCATTAATTTTTTTAAATATGGAAATAATATCCATGTGATATAAAACGTCAGTATGTTAAAATAACATTGATTTATATTTATTTATAGGTAAATAGTTTCTGAAAAACTGAGTTAAACTTCTTAAAATTAACATTGCAAGCATGGAGCCCACAACCTCCCCTCTTAATTTTGATTGAGGTTTTCTCAAACTTATTTTCCCGCATACATTTTTCTCTTTTTCTTAGAAACCACTTATTCTAGAGTGATAAAACTTTTACCACTTATTTCTGGATTGTTTGTGGTGGCACTAACTTTTTCTTATAGCCCTATATAAATCATGGATGCTAGAAATGTTGCTTATTAAAAAACTGGGTGAAAAAATATATTCATTACAATTTTTTTAAATATGAACATATCTATGTACTACAAAAAGGTCAGTATAATTAGAAAACATTGATTTTATATATGTACCAAACTTCATTCTTCTACAGCAAATAGTTTCTCTGAAAAGTGGAGTTAAACTTCTTAAAATTAATATTGCAAGCAGAGCTTACAACATCCCCTTAAATGTGTTACTAAATTTAGTTTACATTTTATTGTTTAGTAGCTCTTAAGATTTATAAAAATGTAAACTACTAATTTACACGAAGGAAGGCTCTTAAAAATATTCCTGCAAGCTCGTAATCATGGTTTACTTGAAACTTCAGCTTATTCAGTTCATTGTTGTGGTGCCGAAAGTAAAAGTAGACAACATAGCTAAGTTACAGGGATGTAACCTAACTTTTCTATATTAAAGATAAATGTTGACGCGTTAAATAATTATTCACCTGGCTCCTCTTAAGCTTTATTCATGAAAGCATTACATAAAATTCCCTTAAATGTTTATTTTGTCAATATGATGCCGTAATACTTTTCATAGGGGTATATTTGTGTGCCCTTTTCAATATTCAAATACATATACGTTAAAGGGACTATTGGAGCATAAGATTGCTGCCTCTAGTTGAGTCACGTTGTCCTTCTCTCACGCGATGTCTGGAATACCCCAGGCATAATGTGACCAGCGGTACGGAATAAATACCTATCGAAATCCAAATTCGAAGAGAAAGGAATGACAGACTTGTATTCCAGCTCATTAAGCACAGGTCCGGTTTTGTACGCCGGTCAAGTCTCTCCTTTCTGGCTAGCATCCTTGGAACATGCGGTCCAAATTACCATGCAAATCAACTACAGGCATTTGGGCGACAACTAATGGTCAAATGCTCCTAGACAAATGGTATTTTATTATGCAGCCATTGAAATGTGCCTCTCTTTGCTGTGCAGGGGCGAAGCCTCAGGGGAGACAGGGTAGACAGCGTCTAACCTAGAAACTCGGCGAAAGAAAATGTATTTAACTTTTGCATTAAGCAAGTACCTACGTGTATGTCCCACTTAGGAAGTTTTCGTCTCTATTCCAGCGACTCTGCTACGGGGATGCGGAACCGGTACCACCTGTGGCAATATTTCGCCGATCTGTGTATTTTCCCATGCTTAGAGCATGGCAGAAACGAGCGATCTGACAGCGGCTTGTGAACATCAATGGTTCCGTATAGCCAGATTTCTCATCCCAGTAGAGAATTGAGCTTCCGTCTCCTTTGGCTGTGATTGGCTGTTGTGATAATGGAATGTTTTGGAGCCAAGGGATAAGCGCTCTTGCTGGTTGCCTTTCAAGCGCATTTATACGGATTAATTGGAATTGAGATATATGAAGAGAAATGTGAATTAACAATATGCTACTGTATAACTAACAACTATTAAATGCTAGCGTAATAACCTGTTAATATGATGTCTAAAAGCAAATACCTGTTTTGTGGCCAGCTTAGGCAACGAACGCCAGAAGAGAAATTTCCTCCTATGAGAAAGGTCAAGTGTGCGGAGTGACTATTAAGAGTGTGCGTGTGTGTTGTGCCTCACAGGACAATGCCTTGTGAATTTATGCCTAACAATCCTGACGTTCAATATTTATTTAATAACGGAATTTCATCACTCACGTTAGAGCAGAAGTTAAGAGTAACAGATTTGCAGAAACGATCTTATTTAACTTTATCGCAGCAGGACGTTAAATTTGTGCGTAAATTAAAAAAAACTGCTATGACAAATACCAGTGGTTGCGTGGAACTTGCAAAGGAAAAAGACAAAAACTTTTGTTATTTTTGCTTGATATTTGGCGGTAAGGGTGAAGATTCTTGGCACAAAACTGGTGTAAATACAGTGAAATTTTTTGAAAAGAGGGCCAAGAAGCACGTGGCATCTCAGAGCCATATTAACTCTGCAGAGAAATTTCATATGCTAGGGCGATGCCGCATAGATCATGCTGTTTCGGAGGGACATAGATTGCAAGCCATTAGGAACAACGAAACTGTGTCAAAAACAGGCAAATTGTAGGGCGATTAGTGGATGTTTGCCATTTAGGGGTCATCGAGAAAGCCAAGATTCATTTAATAAAACGAACTGCTTGGCCATTCTTGATTTATTGGCTTCGGAACAGTCTTTCATTTAGTATCGGAAACTGTTTTAAGGACACTTCTAGTGACATACAAAATAATTTAATTCAGGCTGTAACTCTAGATGTTTAGGAACATATTCGAACAGAAATACGGTCTGCTGAATTCGTTGCCGTTCAAGCTGACGAAACTACAGATGTTTCGGTTAAGGGACACTGGGAGTGAAATTTGAAAGTTCCACATTTCTTGATAGATTTTTCTGAACTTTTTACTGTGTTTGTATTTGTATGAGAATAGGAGGTACACCAAATTTCATTAAAATTGGATACTTCGTTTAAGATATATAAATTATTTTATGAATTTAATAGGCTCATTTTCAAAATAGAGCTCGCGTCTATTGACTTTTCAAAATTCATTTATATTGGCAGAACTGATACTCTAAAACATGGGTAACAATTGTATGAAGAGATATTTCCAATACGTTTGCTGATTATGCTGTACATATTTCTTTAATAACAAAGAAAATTTAATCTTAAAAATTATTGATTTTTTTCATACAAAAAATTGTTTTTGGAATTTATGTTAATGATAACGTCAATATTGAAGCATAGTTTTGTTTAGCTGCTATTTATGAATACTTTTGGAAATTTTCATTGAATTTGAAGCAAAACTCAGGCGCGACCTACTTTTGGAATGTGCAGAAATGTAGTTTTGAGAAAAACAGGCTTTTATATAGGAGCATCCTGTGTACGTTAAGGGAAGAGCGCTATTCGAAAGGGCGGTAATGACCACATGGAGTAGGGGATATGAAAAATGTTAGCTGATCCAAATGCACCGGTGTTCCAGGAACATTTTAAGGTAAAAAAATTTTCGACTTTTTGACAATTTTGACCAAAATTTCACTCCCAGTGTCCCTTAAAGCCCAACTGAACATAACTGTTAGATATTGCACGAATGGAAAAACTGTTGAGCGATTTCTATGCTTTCATCGTGTGCCTTCTGACAAAACTCTTAAGGGGTTAGTTACTGTCATCCAACGCTGAAAGGAACATTTGTGAAAAATAACTGATTTGTCAAAGATATGACAGAGCCACTGCAATGTCAGGCCATAAAGGTGGTGTTCAGGCAATTGTGTGGCAAGCATATCCTCTTACAATATTCGTACACTCTTATGCCCACCAACTCATTCTTGTTCTTCATGCTGCTAAAACTGTAAAAGAGGTGAAAATGTTAATCTGCAATTCAATCGCGTTTCATTCATTCCTCTCTGGCTCCTCACATCGTGCAGAACTCGTGAGAGACCAACTTCCTCACCCTTGTACTAACCGATGGAATTACCATTCGTATCATTCTGTCATTACAGTAAAAAAAAGTATCTTTACGAGTTAAAAAGGGTTGTTCATATCAATTCTGACAACTGGGATTCAAAATCAACACAGGTGGCCATGGGAATATATAACATACTGAACAGCTATAGATTTTGTTCTTCCTATGCCTCTTTTCCAGAATCATTGTTTATACTTTTTATTTAATATTCTTCAAGCTAACACTAATTCTGTCAGTTTATGCATAAAAGAGGTGAAGGTTGCTACAGGTCCCTCAGAAGTGACAAAGTAATAACGGAAATTGAAGAGGAATCTGCTGTCTTGTGTTGCAATGCCACAAATCCTAACCAGGTTCTAAGACTTGTTGCTTACGAGATTCTTGAAACCGTGTTGGTTCAGTTGGAAACACGTTTCTGCAATTCTGAAGACCTTGCTTTCGTGAAACTAACCAGCTTATTGAACTATATCTGAAGTTCTTCCATGTGGATGAACTTGGGAGCGAACTTGTTAATATTTATTCAGATCCTGACCAACATACAGCACCCCACCCATTGCTGGCATATGAAATTCAGAGCGTGTATACAGAATCAACCAAATTGCTGAAGTTGATGCTGACGATTCCTGTTAAATCTGTATCAAGTGAACGTGCTATGGGTGCACTGAAACCCGTCAAGGCGTATTTAAGAAATTCCAAGGCAAATCAAAGACTCTCTAACTTGGGAACACTGGCAATAGAAAAAGAACTGCTTTGGCACCTTAGTAGGACACCTGACCTAAAGACCAAGACCAGGGTGATATATTTGTTGAGATGAAAGATTGAGCTGATTGACAAGAATAAAATGAGTTGGGGAAAAAATATAATTTAGAATACCTATTTTTGCATTTAGTTTACTGTTCTGCATTGTGTATTCAACAATAAGCGGTCAACTAACTTATGTTGGAACTTAATTCTTCTGTCTCGTTTAGTTACACCACTTTACATCTGTAATTAAATTATTACATTAGAACTTTAAAGATGTACTACTGAAGTATGTTAAATGAACAAAGTCACGATTGGAGCGTTATAGCTGTAAACATATCTATTTCAACAATGTGAAGGCATCATGTACGAGAAAAAGTATTTTTTATGGTGGGGTATATCACGTAGAAAATACGTTAATGCTGACAAATACAAACTTTATCGTATGATAATGCAATGAAGTCCAGAAATTTAAAATATATGTTCACAATTTAACAATTAGAGAACTTCTATAACCTTAGAAATAAGCTGTCCTATGAAATATGGGTTAATCATTTTATAACGTTATTAATATTAATACATATTTAATATAAATAAAAGTGGGTACTATTGATAAAGGTCATAAGAAACTTTATTATGCAACATGAATTACAAGACATTTCACTTTTATTTGAACGTGTTTGTAAATAGCTGAATGGCGTATACAACTGTTAATTATGCCGAGATAAATGTGCCAAGAGGGAGGTTAACATTTTCCGTTCCTTAGATGGGCATTCTACCCGCACAAAGGGGCGTAGCGTCAATGGCTGTGAGAGATCTTACATACCCTGTAATTTTCCTCAAACTGATTGCCAAATTGGTGTTCAGTATAATTTTATTTACATAATCGTTTTAATGTCATTGAAAATCAAGCTTTCGTAAACATGATTTGAATTCGCGTCACTCTGCAGCATTATTTTTGGAAACAAAGCTTGGTTCACCGGCATCTGTCGTCAGAAAGCTGGTAGTGTGCGCCTGAACCAAGGTATGTGGTATGTAAGACCACATCTCGTGTTAAGAATCGAGCTCACATTATTACATTTCACGTCGTGAATAAGGAAACAGGCAGATCGCATCCGAGAGGACACGAAATGAATCAGAGCCAGAGGAGCAAAACTTTTTTTGTATTGCATTATCATCATCTTTTAATCACCGTTATCATGCTATTAATATTTTCAGCATTTTTTTTTCCTGTAAAACGTTTCTTGCAGAACATTTTTTGTATTGCACTAATGAAATTTGCTACACATGTTCACACAGACGAAAAATAAAAACTACCCTAGGATTTACTGTCAGATGCATCTAAATATAGCTACATTTTTAATTTTCAAACAAAAAATATAATTCTTTAGACAAACAACATATTTATAAGTTTATAAAATATTGGATGCTAAAATAATGATAATATTAATAATGATGTTGTTAATAATAATAATAATAATAATAATAATAATAATAATAATAATAATAATAATAATAATAATAATAATAATAATAATAATAATAATAATAATAATAATAATAATAATAAGCAGAAGAATATAATCTGCTGTGGTGATTTCAGCCTATATCTTGTATATTATGTCTTCATTAGCCGAACGCTGCAGGGCCGTGTTCAGAACAGAACGACTGGCAATCCAGCAATCAAGAGGTCACCCAGGTTTACCTGTGCCATAATATAGGTCAGAATCACAAGGTTATCAACATCAGCATGTGTTTACAAACCACATGGGTAAATGTTGCTTATCCTGGCAAATGGCAAAAGGTGTATCAAAAACCTATGGGGAATATAAAACTTAATAACACGTGACTAGGCCTAGGAAGCTGAGGAAAAATCCTTTTTCTTTCAAGTGTCTGAAGACGAGACTCGACATAATAGATGTTCATTACGGGTAGGGACACTTTTTTCGCACTAACGATACATGTGACAAACATATTAAAGCGATTCCCCATTTTCTTTCAGAATTATATGATGTTGATCAATAAATCAATTACTATTTTAGCAATGAGTGCAAACTGAAGCCTTATTTTGAGAAATTCCAGCGATTTTGAATATAAAAGTTAGTTCCCACTTCCTATGAACCGTTAAATTACAAAAAGGAGTAAAGTAGGTACAAAAATAGTGAAGTAATGACTGATGATTAAGGACAGTTGAACGTTCTTGGAAGTTGACCATTCTGTCATTAGTGAAGTGATGGTCTGGATAGTCAAGGATAGATTAGCATTCTTGGCAATCGACCATTTCTTACCTGACCATACTGAGCACGAAGAGATGACCCTGGGTTTGGAGGTAGAAAAGGGTACGGAATTGTGCATTTGTATTTTGCAAATGCTGTATTAAAATCTATTTGGGTTCCCTGTTCAGTCGAAGCGGAGAAGTATGCCTCGAGGTACAATTTAATGTTTAACGAAGGCGATTGATGAAAGAAAGCAATAGTGTAACATGTGCTATATTGTCTTTCGCAAAGAAAAGTGTTGTGTAGTGTAGTGATCATGTAATGCATATGTTCAATGTATAAGAGTACTGTAGTATCAATAAGAAATAAAATTAAAGTAGCATTGCTGTTTTGTAGTTAAATTAGTTCCCATAGTACATATCTTCTATTCTAAACTGTAATACGTCAAAATGTTACTAAACACATTTAATAAAAATATACAACTAACAACTACCAACAAATAAATATGTAAACTGCATACCATACATTAGAACTATTATAATCTGCACTGAAAAGTAGCCAACATAGCAGTAATTTACATATTTTAAGCAGAAAATAATGACTGCATACATGGCCTAACTGAATTCAGGAAAAGGTGAATGAAGATATATATTGCGAAAAGAGAGCGCCTCTAATTATGGCTCATTTTAGGCCAGAATGGTGGATTTTATTTGTCGTTTGCTGCCTTTTTGGCGTGTTTTTGTTTAAATGTCCTTGTTAGCATTTTTGTTTCATTTAACCGTTTTTTTAAGTTTACCTTCTTTTATTTATCTTTTTCCTGTTCAACAGAGTCTAATCTCAATTCCAATTTCTTTTGACTAATACGCACTGCTAAGACTGGCTACAACAGGTAGTGGAGAGGAGCATTTCTATTGTGTTCATGTTGTGTTTTGTCATATTTCGGTGGCGATATTCCCAAGTGTACCTACTACTTTGTCTTAGTTTTGTTATGTCGCGTACATTTTGCTAAGTGCACCATAATCCCGCATTCAAATGTTTCATAAGCATGGTGATAAAGAAACTGCGTACGATCGTCTCTTGTTTTCTGTAGTTATCTCAGACTCACCTGGCGCGAGCGGTTAACATTTCACAGGCTTTATATTTACATAGCTCTGCCATTTCATTTCCTTCGCTCTCATATCAAACCTTTCGAGATCTACCTGCATTCCTGGAGCCATGAATGTACTAAAATCACAAATGTATAGACATTTCCATTAGTACTAAAACAGACAGCAATTATCCTCAAATTATGCCAAGTTTTCTCTCTCTAATTACCTCTGTTACATCGCAACTGTTACAATCTTATTTCAGTAGTCAGTAATAATGTTACTCTTTCTGCAATTACCATGACATTTATATGGATAATGCAGGACTCTTTATGCTTGTAGTTTGGGCATCCAAGGTCGCTGCGTGCGGTTCAAGCGTGCTCCGATTACTTTCTTGAGGCCGTATACCTAAAAGTATTCAGATTTCCAAAATGTGAAACCTATGAAATAAGGTAGGTTTACTTAAATTTATTCGGCATAAAACAGAAATATTATTCTTTGGGCTATGGCTGAGAAAACATTATAGCATACAAAAGTGGTTGCTTTTCCGCCCTCTGGCGGTTATAAAATCCAAATGTAAAGAACTGCACGAACCCTTTCACTGCTAACGACGTACACAACCAATAGTCCTTATTTAAAAAATATCCTGGTCACCAAATTAACTGAAAGTTCTCGTTTTTAATACTCGTATACAGAAATAAACAATATTACAGTTTATCTATACTGGCGGTTTTCAGACATTTTCGTTGTATTAGTTTTATAATTCCTTTTAAAATATTACCAAATGTTCAACTTTTTCGTGTGCAGTGTTCACAAAATTATTTTAGAGGAGTAAAAAAGAGCAAAAATGTACATAATACACAAACTTCCGATGAGAATGGGTCTTGATGCCAAAGTCAGGAATTACCAACGACTTTACTGAACTTTCTCATTAACGCATTAATGTATTTCACCGTCATTTTAAATCATGTCGATAACACTCAGGTATTATAGAAAAAAGAGAAAGCGAGAAAAGAAAGAAAGAGAGAGAGAGAGCGAGAGAGAGAAAGAACAAGAGGAGAAAAAAGAGAAAAATGGGAAGAAAAACGAGGAAGTAAGAAAGGAAGGAAAGAAAGCAAGACGGAAAGAAGGAAGGAAAAAAGAAAGAAGGGAAGAAAAGAAAAGAAGGAAAGAGAAAGAAAGAAACAAAGAAAGAAAAACTTTCTCTACTAATTCATATACATACATAAATTTCGTAAACATTACACATGAGAAAGTTAGCAAATCGGTGCAAATTTCAAAAAATATAAGGCTAATAAAACGAAAAATGTGGGAAAACGTCAGAAATTGTAAACCGTAATGCCGCTTTTTCTGTAGATCCTTATTTTTTTTAAATTGGCTGCTAGAATACTTTAACTGAAGACACGCTTTCTGTACACAGAACGCGCACTGCGATTAAGTTTGGTTTATTTTTGCCTCGTGAGGACAACTATAACATGTGCTGAATGATCTGTATTTGTTACTTACCATAATATGCTATCAGTTCTGCTGAAGGCTGACATGGCTCCTCTTCACTTCCTATTGGTGCAGGGTGGGACAAACATGACGCGCACCGCTGCCAGATGAAGCCAGAAGCATTAAGCATGCAATAGAAGTAAAAACGCCGGAGGCGCTCGAACCATGTGGCAGTGAAAGGGTACATAAATGAAAACATCGGAAAACCAAATGAGTCATACGATGACAAACCAATGAAAGGACACTTTTTAAGAACATTCCAATCAGGCATATTTATTATTGTTTTGATAATGGTTTTCAATTTTTCAGATCTCGCATAGATGTGTGTTTAAACGGCATTAACTCAAAAACGAAAAGTTGCTTAAATAACAAACTTGGTATTTACAAATTACTTTTATGAAAGCTTATTTTTTCTATTTACTTCATTTTAATCTAGAAACACCTCTGCAGAAATTGCTAAAGATAGGCGATAGTCAAATGTCTAAGAACTGGACGCTCTATGCTGGCCTTAAAATGTCACTCTTTCTATACAGCCGCGAAAAAACAACTGCAAATCGACAGGACTTGAAAGTATAATAAAGTATTGAACTACTCGAAGCATTCATATGAATATCTCGGAAACGGCTTAAGCCCAGAAGTTATTTGAATAAAATTTGAGTTTTAAAGATATCTACATACTTTATATGCCTACAAAGTACGTTTTCTCCATCGCTTTGTCAATTATACAAAATTCCTTCCTAGCTAAGAGGACATTGCAGGCTATTCCAAGAAAATTTGAAATATACATGTTATTTTTCACATAAACATCTTTGATATAGGTATTTTAATAAAAATCGTTGGGGCCATTTTTGAGAAAATGGCAAATTCTGAAAAATGTTTCATGTAAAGGGTAGCTGGGGGTGAGGATATCTTGAAAAATCTTCGTGTCGCATCTTTTGATGATATCTAACTTAAATACAAAGTTTGGTATTTCTCAGAGTTTTCGTTTTTAAGCTGTGCTGTTCACAGTCACACACACGGACTATTTTCTAAAACCAATTGCTTATTCAGGGAGCTCGAAACATTTTGTATCACTTCCAATGTAGTGTTGATGTAGGATGAACTACAGACGCCGATAAACTTGCTGCTTCACAAGTGCATTACATCCCCTCTCCCAGTGAGTCTGAATTAATATTAACCGCACGAGTGACATTCGAGATGCGCTTTACACGCACTTTTTGTCAGTCGACCGTTGCACCATCTGCCCCAAGATTCTGCCCAAGCTTTTTAGTGTCTCAGCCGGCCGGTTCAACCAGCCGTTGTTGCACTGGTTGTGGCAAGCTACACAGTGAGCCAACATGCACACAAACAAATTCGCAACGAACAAGTGAGTAGCAGCGACCTGCATTGCCAAATATACAGGACCTACATTCGCCACTCTTTGACACTGAATAATTCAAGTGTATTTGACTATTTCATCTACAACTAATCAGTGTAATAAAAGGTCCTCGTGAACATCATTATGGAAATTCCAAACACGATAATTCTGACCTCTTATTAAAACCCATGGCATCTGAATTTCCCATTCTTAGCCTTCAACCTTACAAGTTCGTCCTAACCATAAAATGCAATACAAATGCCACGTGCAGAACTTCGCAGCTCTGAGTTGAACCATTAAGTAATTAATTATTACGTTTCCATGGGGAATTCAAATCAATTTGAGCTCTCATTCCGGAATGAATACTGCATGGAAATGCGAATGCAGATTGAATTGAAACCTTGGATCCGATCCTCTTATTAGGGGAATCGATTCGAAATTTTGTTGCATGGAAACAAAAACCAGTGGGTCCCCTTCCAATCCGGGGGACGAAATTAATTAATTATTTGATTATTTTCGATAGATTACTCAAAAAAACTACACGTTCTTTTAATTCACCTTAATACATTAATGCTGAGCATTTTGGGAAAGCTATCTATAAGGAATATTTTCAATTATTACGTTTCCATGGGAAACTGAAATCGATTCTTGCTCAATCCCATTCTCCAGATTGAATTATAATCTGGAATGAGATCGATTTGGATACGCAAGGCTCAAGCATTAACAATTCAAGCTTTGATGTTGGAGACGATTTATGTTGGCGAACCTGCAAAAAATGTTATCTACGCATTTTAACAAGGTTTTGAGGTTAGTGAATGTTTTTTGAGAAGAATAAATTGCGAGATCATAGAAACAATAAAAGTGGCTTCCTCTTTTTTTTTTCCCCCCCTTCTTCACCACTTTCGCTAAGAAAACAAAATAACGAGCGTGTTGCGAGTACTGTAGAAATTAGCATATCTGGCGGATTCAAATAGATTTGAAGCCGGCATGTGTTTCCATGCAACACAATTTCGATCCGATCCCACTTCTAAGCAGATGGGATCCAAGGATTCAGTTCGACCTGAATCTTCATTTCCATGCAAATTCAATCCGGAATGAGAATTGAAGATGAACCTTAGAATTTAAGCAACAAAAGTTATATTTTAGGCACTCAATTAGATGTTAGCTTTAAATATATAGTAAAGAACTCCTGCATTTGAGTGCGACTATTACGATCATAACGTATTTGTAATTTAGTAATGCAGTATATTATCAAGGTGCTCAAAATTTATCCAGAGCTCAAAAACCATACGGCTGAAAGGGGCATTGATGTTTTAGCGACGAAATCATTTAAAGGTATGTTTTCACTTTCGTTTATCATTACCTACATAACTCGGCTAATTCAAACATGCAGGTGTTCGTCCGTAGGCTTACCGTTAAGATGTCGGCAAGAGAAGGCGGAAGTGCCGGCATTACACGTGCTACACTCTCGTCCAACAAGTGCGAACTGAAGATGCCTTGTTTCAATACTGCTACCACAACGAAACAAATGTTGAATTCTTGCTCCTCGCTTGTTTCAAAATAATATCTCCATCTTGAAATAAGATGTTTATAATCCACCAGCAAGGAGCGAATTACGAAACTTAAATGTCGGCATTCTCTTCATGACATTGTGTAATGCAGGTGTACGCAATACATAATGAGACGCACACACACTAGAAGTGAAATTTTAAAATAAATACAACACATTATTATAGCATTCAAACGTAAGCGACTCGAATCCACATTGCCGCACTTGCGCTTCACAGAACTTCTACGAGTGATGTAAACTCAGAAATAAAATTAACACCTTTCGAAGTGTAATTCTTTCAGGCAAAATGCATTAAAATTGGAGTCAACCTGCCTTTTAGAATTTTAACCAGTACTTCGATGAACGATATTGCGACCAATTTTACCGCTGGAAGTCATGCAAACAAATTCATTACCGGCGCCTGGAAATAATTCTAATCCATATCTTAATTCTTCCCTCATTGAAGCTGCACAACAACCTTATTGGACCAGGGGCCGGATCTTTATGACATGTCATAGTTTTTGTTTGTTTTGTTTGTTTGTTTGTTTTTTTTTTTTTTTTCCATGGAAAATGTAAGTGAAGCAGGATTTTATCAACGGTGATTGAAGAAATGCAATTCTCATGAATCATATAAAGTCAAATTTTGGCTTTTTAACGCGTTATTGTCATTCTCTTGTCATTTTTCATATTATAGTCCCATTTTCTCTTAAATTTTCGTATTTTTCTCATATTTTTATATTTCTATTCCAGTTTCGCATATGTGCTTGCAGTCGTCCCTCCTAATTCTTGTCTGTAATATTTCTTACAATTATCTTTCTTAGAAATGTATGTTTCCGTGACTTTGGAGGTTAAGATGCAAGTAATTTGCTATTGTAATTCTTTATGTCGCCCTTCAAAATGTGATATTTATTTCATCCTGTGCAGAGCTGAGGGTTAGCTCTGGATTGAGCAATTAAATTAAAACACATAGAATTAATATTGTATAATTAATATCATTTACTATTGAGTGTGCAAGATTTTTAAAGTAGATATTCAGTATAATGTTAATTTAAACAGCTTTATATTTTTGAAGATTTCGAAAATGCACCCAACAAATTTTAGGTCATATTTTCTAATTTTTTTCATTCTAAGTGCTTAAGTATTTCTAACATTTTTAGGTCATAAAAATCCGGGCCCTATTGATAACTTTATCAGTACATTTCTTTTTAAACTGCCTTCACCTTTATAAACATGTAATTCGTTATTTAAAATCCGCAAACAATTGCATCCGTTTCATTAGGAGATTTTAAAAAACTATTCAGAATTCCTACATTGCCCGATTGGAGACGACGACAACAACAACAACAATAATAATAATAAGAAGACGAAGAAGAAGCATTTAAATATTATTAACTATAGGTAGTATGCACATGCTGCCGATTCGCATATATTTATCTCTCTAAATTTCTCAAGAGATGCAGTATACATGTACCTAACACTCAAGATTTTGATGTATCCATTAACAAACATAATTTGCCTGCAAAGTTAGTCATGATTAATATCTGCAGGTTAAAGAACCGAATTACGTCAACAGGCATTTTGCTGTCAACATCAGATCAGTAAGTAATTTGTTTATAAACATATGCAAAGCATCAGCTAATGGGAAACAAAAGAATGGGTACTAAGCAAAGGAAGGTATTTTTAAAATCCAAGCGGCAGAAAACAATGACAAGTGCGAATATTCCGAAACCATGTAATGTCACAGAAACTAATATATGATACAGGTTTTAAAGACATCCACATTCTTCGCAGGGTAAGGCAAAGTGGTATCACAATCATGGAAAATGCCAAACGGACGAAAAGGTCATCATTGCTTTAAACCGTATTTTTTATGTTCTATTTATATGTCGCCTTTAATATCTAAGGTCATATCGGCGGCTTTTTACCTTTGGAACAACTGCTCAACAGTAATAATATTCACTCGCTTACATTAGTGTTTATCTTTGGTTTGTATTACTTTCAGTTATAACATTAAATTCACCCACACATTCATACTTCCAGACTCTAGGCAGAATGGGGATAATCCTGGTTAAAGAAAAATTCCCACCCTCTGACCGGGAATTGAATCTTGGACCTCCGCATAAACTATTGTATGCGTTTGTTTTGTCGTGATGTCGAACTTGTGAAGGTAATAAATTGTTATTGCCTGCTAATTTTGTGGTAACGAACAACTCAATTTTTTCAACTAACGTGTTTGTTGGGTTGGGAAATATTTTGAAAATGTTGGATTTGTTTCTTTTGAATATCATTACAAATAAAATGTCTCAATATAAAAACGACCCTTTTCTAAATAGCTTTATTCAGTGTGTCCCAAAACATGCATTTTGGTTTAAATCCTGGTAATTTGTTCAGAAGGGGAGGGGGTTAATATATCAACATTTTCAGAAGAAAGAAGACGAGTTTCAGAACAAAATCGCGCTTGTGTTGAAATCAGAACATTATGATTGATCAAATACGAAGAGTGTATTGATTTCTGTGCTTGCGCGTTGCTAGGAGATTTATTTTAAGCAATGGGTTAGGAAGAGCATTAGATTGCATTGACACATTTTCTTGTGAAAATTAAATTTGGGAATTGTATTTAACAGCATACTTGCTGATTTCTGAAAATTCAATATAATAATGTTTGCTACTGTACTAAACAATATTGTTTTTTCTAAACTTCGAAAGCCTCATAAAAACGCAAGTTTTTCGGATATAAATGGTTTCTTAAACATTAAATATAACAAATGAAATTGTTGGATCCCCATTTTATATACTAGGTATGTTTGTAAATTTCTTCATACACAGCAGTTAGTAAAAACTAATTAATAGAGCTACATGTGTATACAAGCAAAAAGGTTAATATGGCTTATGTGTAAACAAATTTAAAACAAAAATAGTAACTGTATTCATCAAATAGGTCAATGCATTTCCTTAAATTTCTTTCATTTAGTTTAATAAGTTTTATTTTCTTACTAAATGGAAAGAACTTCCTTTTGTAATTTATTTATCAGATAGCACAACAGACAAAATATATCTGGAGTCCCTTCATTATAAATTGAAATGGGATATAAGTTCCCAAAGGCAAATAAAATATTTTTATAAAACTGACAGATTTAATTAAATGTTAAAATATTTAACTCGGTCACAGGTATATTGGTGTACCTTTGTTGGGGGCACACATCGGTTGCTCCCCATTTCTAGCACCATTTCAAAACATCTTGGAGAACCCCGTGACAAGGTGGTCGAAGAAGGTCAACGTTTCACTCAAAGCCTAAAGAGGCAACAATATATTTGGGTAAAAGTGAGTCATGGTTAAATGGCACACTGTCACCATTTCAACATAATAAACAAGAATTGATGTTTCATGCTATTACTTACCAGACATGGTGCGGGGCTTCGAAGGCTTCTCCTCCGAGTCCGAGTACCTCCGTTGGTTGTTATCCGCTGTGGTCTTCATAGTGCTTATAGTTTTATCATCACATAAACCCGCTCGTGTTATTTGCGATCGCACCCTTGCCCTACTGGGTCTGTTGCTCACGGAGTCAACTTCCATTTTCGTTCTGTGCTGAGAAAATATTTGTGTCGTGTCACACAATACTGCTTATTCGTCGAACACTCTGTCCAGACTTAACGTCTTAAAAGAAAAGCGCCTTATTCATATCTCCGGGTATAAATAATTCTCCCCTCAAACGTTTACAATCTCCCTCGAAACATTTGGAAAATTGACCTGACACAGATGTCGACAAAATTTTAAACACTCCGAAAAGTATAATATTAAAAGAAGTGTTTTATGATACTACGAAATCCATCGCAAAGGGAAATTTTGCACCTTTCACTACATTTATTCACCTTTTACGAAACATTCTGGGCAAGAAATACAAGCTCTCGCCCTATCCTTCGTGTCATTATGGACACGAATGGTCACGGTACATAAAATACACAAGAGTGTGATCAGATACTAGCATATGAAACAATCAGCTCTATCTGGCGGTACGCTTTGAAACTTGTCTAGCGGTCGCCGGAGGAACTAGGCGCCATCATAAAGCGACCACCATTTCAAAAGTCGAGAGCAACATACAAAAGCTTTCTGCACGTTTTCGATATTTGCGCAGGCATTCTGAATTTAGTTTCTAAAACCATTAAATTGTTTACACGCTACTCTGCACAGTAAGAAACATTTTTAACAACCGATGATCATTATGATTAACCAAACTGAAAATGATGATGATGATGATGATGATAATAATAATAATAATAATAATAATAATAATAATAATAATAATAATAATAATAATAATAATAATAATAATAATAATAATAATAATAATAATAATAATAATAATAATAATAATAATAATAATAATAATAATAATAATAATAATAATAATAATAATAATAATAATAATAATAATAATAATAATAATAATAATAATAATAATAATAATAATAATAATAATAATAATAATAATAATAATAATAATAATAATAATAATAATAATAATAATAATAATAATAATAATAATAATAATAATAATAATAATAATAATAATAATAATAATAATAATAATAATAATAATAATAATAATAATAATAATAATAATAATTATTAATAATAATTAATAATAATAAATAAGTAATGATATGTTCATTTAACCTGTTAATGTTGAATATCTTTCAATTGTAGACATTCGAGCTCGAGTTGGTCGACGGACTTAAGTGCTAATGGGGGCGCCACTTAATGAGTTACCAAGAAAAGTTTTTTTTTTTTTTTTTTGGGGGGGGTGAGGGAGAAGAAGGTATGCAATGGCAAGCAAAGAAAGGTAACAAACAAAATTTGCCACTCTCCTTGCACAGATATTGCGGTAAGGAACGATCTTGTAACATATGTGTTACATAGCTAACAGCTTCCCAGCAATGTGCTGGTAGTCTGAGAAATTATATCTGTAAAATTAAGATAGTTATGGCTGCTGAGAAGAGAAAAGTCTTACAATTATAGCTAAAAATGTGGACGATATCACAATGTTCTTATTGCAACGAATTTAACATCTCCCCGGAATGGATTATTGAAAATGGTAGAAAGAATAAGCAAAACAACAATTAATTTAAAATAACTGTAAAATGAACGCGATCTTGATCAGCGTGATATTTTAATACCGCAATAAACACTGTCAATTTGTTGACAGTTTAGGATAAATATATTGATGATAATCAAGACCCTTTTGTATTTGTTTCTGTTTAAACTACAAATAGCTTTCACAATTAATTTCGAAACTCCTGAAGTTGGTGAATAAAAAAGCAGAAGTTTCTGTTCCCATTGCATTCGATTTGATGATGTCCAGCGAGAGAATTGGGAAAATCAGGCCGTCGAATGGCATTTATCTGGACTATTCCATAAATAAAATGTGAATTTAAATACTATATTTGCAAATATTTGACCAGAAAATGTTAAATTCTATATAAAAAATAACCTAAAATATATTAATTTCGGTAAGTGTAGTTCCACTTACTCAGCATTGCCAACTGAGGAAAACGAAACTCTGGAATTACATGTGTTTCGATCTTCTCTTGTTGTAATAGAAAACCAGTTTATAATTTGAAATAAATCGCACTCTCTTTATATCATTAACAAATAACCTTTCCTCTGGAAAAATACAGTAATTATTAAAAGAACAATTGTTAAAAACACAGTTGTCAAATTGAAATCGAATGCTATTGTGATTGTTAATCGATTGTAATGTGTAATAAATTGTTTTTCATGATTTATGGGATACAGTTGACAACTCTGACTAAACAAAAGAATGACCTAGTCATAATTTGTACAAAACAGAGGAATGACTAGATGTTAATTTGTGTATGATAATTTGACGCCTCTACGTATAAAATAGGCATAAAAGTATCTTTAAACTCATTCAGGAACCACATTAATCTGACAAACCGACTTGGTCTTTTGAGATTTTGAGTTATTGTTACACCAAGTCGGTGGTGTTTAACACTTGCTCTTACTTTATGCACCACAGACGGTGACATTTGTGGTCAATGAAATTATAGCTGGGAAAACAAATTTAGTTGATAAACGTTGAGCTCTCAGTATTTGCCATCCACGAGTACTGAGGAAATCCTGGAGAAACCTCAATTGGTGTGAAAGATCCTAGCGGGATTTGAACTACAGACCACCCTGTCACGAGTCAGTGTTTCAACAAGCTCGACACCCATGCCGGTCGCGAAGTGGGAGATGCTTTCATAAGGCGTTTTTCTTTGAATGTTGTTATACCTAATAATTCCAAATTTATGGTGTTTGCATCTAGCGCGACGTCACTTAAATTAGACGAAGCATTTACAAATATTTATTTGTGATACAAGTGTAAGTGTCGCATGAGCGTCGGCAGACATTTTTCCAGGGTGGGGGGGACATGTTTGAAATATGCAATCAGATAATATTAATTCATTATTTTATTGTCAAAATTTATATTTGTTGCATATAACCATATTGTGCTAAATAAAAATTGATCTTTACATTAAAATTAAAATAGTAGTTTAATAATCAGTAATTGATGTCACATTAAGTTGACCAACTTCGGGGGGGGGGGGGGCGTGGCCCCCCTCTTCGCGACGCCCATGAAGTGTAGGGTTTTACTTTGCAAGTATGAATATTTGCGAAACGAAATGCGGTCGCATCCTTCACTGGCTAGAATAAAGTAAGAATCGATTCACATCTTTTAGCCAATCAGACACATCAGAATATCTTCCCCACACGGAGTAAATCACGTGATAGGAGCTGGTGCGCTTCACTGTGTGAAAGTCGCAATGTCAATCTAATTATAAAACGGAGGGCTACCAACACAAGGAACGGGTTAACAGAACAACACATTAAGGTAAACCGAGGTATGGCGATTTGAATTGTGAACCAATAATACGCCTTGAACAGTTAATCATGTGAGCAGAGATAATTAAATATAAAAGCTAATCAAAACAAGTTGCAATTACACGTGTGCAAGTACGTAATTACAATGCGGTTGGACCAGCGAGGTCCAACGTTTGCGAAAGAGGGAAGTTTGCGTTTACGTCCTTCCACTGTACCTGGACTTTGCCCCTCTTTAACCCACAGCCGTGCATTGCTTTCAGTAGCGGTTTGGTTACATGTACATTACGTTTGATTTACGAAAGCACTTCCAAATCTTATGCGCTAAACATCTGTTCATTAGTGACTTCTTTGGTACTCCTTATGTTTATCAATGTCTATCAATATTTGGCGACAAGGTCGAAGTGCATAGTCTTAGAAGATCCACCAAGTGATCGCAGCGTAACATTGCGATACAGACTTTTAATATAGTTCAATTTGGAGAAACTCTGTTCGTAAACATATGCAGAGCTATACTCACTATTATACACACTATTCTTGCAAATGCTTATTTCTCTATCTACTTCATTTTAATCGACATAAGCATTTTCAGAAAGTAACTTATTGCTAATTTCCTTGTATGTGTAAGGGGAAATGGGAATATAATAGGCTGTAAGTGATAGTGAAATGTTTTAAGATCTGGTTGTTACGCGATGCCTTTGAAATTCCGTTCTCATTGTAAGACGAAGAGATAAAAAAAGGAATAACATATTTCTGTTTGAAAAAAGTTTAAGTGTTGGTAAATACAAACAAATGTGAATGAATATCTCGGAAATAGTTCACTCAAAAGAAAAAAACGAAGTAACTGACACATTGTTTTAACCAGATCCACATTTTTTATTTAGTAAGCTTTTGTCTGTCTCTTGTTTACCATCTAAGGGAAAATCATCTAGAATGAAGAGGTCTTCTGAGGACATTCCCGGAAAATTCAAGACATGACTTCGAGTCGCCCGTTTTGTGTCCGTCACTGGATCCTGACTGGCTGTCCCTCTGACTGGAGGAGTGGAGCGGTTTATAGCCTCTCATTACGTAAAGTTCTTCAAAGAGGGAAGGTTGGACATTCCTGAGTTTGACTATGAAACCGTAGTAGGTTACAATGGCGTGGTATAAAAACGTACCTATAATCTTTAATTCATGTGTCTTGTATTAAAGGTTCTAGTTTAGTTCCAGCTGTCTAACGAACCGGTTACATGACGACGTGCGCTCTTCCTAAGCTACGCATGCGCAACTGTAATTTTATCATACGAATAAAATAAGTATGTCGGGAGCGTTATTTTATTGCAATTAGGTATAGCCACTGCAGTCCTATGCTTTGGTGTTCTGTGTATAATAATCTCTAGGGCGTCTCCTCTATGCAGAGGTAACCCTCATTCGCCTAGGCGCAGTCAAGACCACGGAAGAGTGCAGGTTGGGGGTGGTGGGGGTCAGCACGCCGACTCCCCCGACCATAAGGCGACTATTTGGTGTTCTGTGTAATACTAATAATTAGGGCTCGGATATTTTGGTAAATACATATTTTGTTTGCGTCCTACTATGAACTTGAAACTGAGTTTAATATTCAGGATATTTACACCCGAACAAATATTTTAAGTTTTATTGCACATAAAAATGCATGTTTTCTGATTCATTATGTAAATAATATTTTCGGATATTCACATAAATTACACAAAATCCCACAAAGGAAATATTTTTAAAATAATTTTCACATAAATCACATAAAAGCAGCCGCATAATCCACTTCTTTAACGCTCAATTACACAGGCTGGATGTTTTAATCTGAAGAACTGATAATATGTGTTATCTATAGTATCCCTTCAGTTGGAAGAAAATATAAACATCCTGATTTCTCAAGCTGCATAAGCTCGCAAGATAAGAACACGGAATTCCTCCACTGGACCTGTTATCACTTCACAGCCCGACTATACCGCTCGCAAAAGTTAAAGGCATGTGAACGCTGGCCAATGCTCAAGCAGAGCGTTGTTGCCAAGCGTAGTTCGTGTATCGGCAGAGGGTCTGTACATAAGGTTGTGTGAGATGCATGCACCACATTCGGCAGCGCTGGTAGGAGGGGCAAGCGTAGGATTCGCTGGAGTCCGCAGTACGCCCCGCCTCCATATGCCTTTAAGTTTTGCGAAGATTATAGTATATACACTCAAACTTGTTAAACTGCATAGTTAATTAGCCATTTGTGAATGCACAAAGTTTATACGACGTTCTAAAGCGCGTTCCACCCTTAAAAGACAGTACACGTTAGATGGAGCGCAGTGTTGCAACATGTACTAGTTGCGAATCTTTCTCCGCGAGCGACTCGAGGTGGCCTGGGTCCTGTACTTAGTCCTTCAATTGCTGCTTGACGATACGGGCACTTTTAACTTTGGTAACCCTCCATGCCTTTGTTACTGTATGACCTAAATTTACAAATGACTCGTCTGTATAAACAATTGATTTCCCCTGGTCCCTAGACCTTTTTATGTTTTTTAGATATTTATGTCGCCATCTGATGATATCGATATCGTCTCTTTCTACTAATATGCACTTGTTACCCTTTCTTTCATATTCGAACCCCAAATCAGAGTGGCCCTTGAGAAATTTGGTAGGGTCTCATCACTGTTGAACTGTGACAAAATTATATTCAGCGTGGGTGGAATATTTGCAAACAGTAAAGAATGAACAATTCGCCGCGCTCCACCTTGCACTATTCAATCATATTGCGTTAACCTAGCGTTTTGTGTAGTCCCGCCCTTTTTGCTTTCTTTTTCGATGGCGTTCTTAGAGGTCCTTTCATTAATTCCTTTTTAATCATACACACTACTGCTTCTGAACACCCGATAGCCTTAGCTGTTTCTTTTACTGCCTTACACGCATTTTACTTCAAAAATAATCTAACACATTCATAATTATTTGGCGTTCCTTACTTCTTAATTTACCAACATATCGTCTCTTCCTAGCTTCCCCCTCCATAACTACAAATATTTACAAAAAGATTAAACAAATAACGCAATAACAGCTCACAGTTACACACACGGCTTCTTTCGAACTAATGTTAGTGCTGCTCCTTATACTATCTTCTGTGTCAGGCCTGACGCTGAATAGATGAATACCTTTTGTTTGCCTTACTGGATAAAAGAAAGAGGTTACTGCCTTTTGGTTTATTTTAAAACCTTTCTCCAACCTTCCTCAACATTTGTTCTCGCTGGTTCCCTGATGTAAACTCAATAACAAAAAAGTTTCACACTGCGTAACTTTTGCAGTGCACAGATATAAAATTTTCCGAAAACATTTAATTTAAAAAATTATAACACTTAACTGGGTAAACATAGAGAATTCAAAGTAGGCAGGTAGTAGCACAATGGTTTACTCTACCTAAGAAAAAAATATAGATGCATTCTAGCAGTTAGTTTGTTAGTTAGTGCGTTATGAGTATAGAAACAGCAAATATCGGACTTCTATTGAAAAAAACGTTTTCTGAAGAAATTTGGACCTATAGAAATGTATACTGACCCTGAAAAGGATATAACCTGATAGAGAACAAAATTCTGCATAGGATGTGTTCAAACCTGAAATTTATAACAAATGAATATTTATACCATGCTATTAGTAATCTGGCAACAGCGCGAGGGTAGAAAAGGACGCGGCTAATGGCAACTTGTATGCGCTAGATAGAGTCAGAGATGTCCCATTTAACTCCATACTGTCTTCTAAGAGTGGAACGCTATATAGTTGTGTTGTGTTGGGAAATTACATATCGACAGTTTTGAGTTCACAGTGGATTAAAGAAGTTGAGTGCCCTTAAACCAAACCAAACCAAACAGTAGATTAAACGTGTCTAGAGTGAAAAGTGGTACAAGTGGAGCAATATGCTGCGAAATTTAAAGGACACTGTTAAGAAATGACTTCGCATACTTTTCCGCAAATCTTTGTTTCCTCTGTAATTTTATAATGAAACTTAGGGAGAAGCACTTCAAGTAGTTCAGGATGTGGGGAAAAAAGAACAACTTCAGGTTCTTTTTTATCCTACATCACAAAACTTAAAAAGAAAATGTAAGGAAGTGTTCGAAAATAATGGTGGATTTAACATAAATCTGTAAAATTTCAAATGTGTGGGATGGCAACATGAAATTATTGATGCGGGTATGAGTGACATAACATGTTATAATGATGTTAAACTTCTTGTGACGTGGAGCGATCGTTTTCGAAATTCAAGATAGTTCTTCGTGACAACCGTCAGTCTTTCGGGATGGAACATTTGAGGAATCATGTGGTCGTACACTGTAACTCAGTAGTTGGTAATCCCTTTCAGAAAACATGTCTGGTGACTACCGCGTACTTCTATATTAGCTCAGTCATTCAGATCTTATATTTTATTTGTTTTAGCACATGTTTTTACTTTCCCTACTACGCATAGTAAAGTAGAGGTATTGTATTACCCAAAAATTCGACGTATTTCAATGTATCTTTTTACTCAAAAACGAAAAGTCGGTTAAAAACCAAAGTTGGTATTTAAGTTTAACGTCTTTCAAGGATGCGACACGAAGATTTTGAAGAAAATTCCTCCACTCTAAACTATCCTTTACATGGAAAATTTAGATTTTCTTGGAAATGGGTCTAACACTTTTGATTAAAATGCCATGTGTTTGAGATATTTTTATGGAAAGTGAAATGTATATCTTGAATTTTCTGGCTATAGCCCACGTAGTCCTATTTACTCTGGATGACATTTACATAACTGGTAAACCGTAAGAGATAGACCAAATCTTACTACAGATCTTGCTAAAGCACACACACAGTATATATATATTGTAGAGTGAACTATTTCGGAGATACTCCTTGTCTGTGAGAGTTTTGGAGAACTTATACTTCTGCCATTTTTTATATGTTAACCGCATAAAGAGAACGGAATTTGAAAGCTTTAAAAGATTTGACTGTCGCTGAAAGTCTACTGTATTCCCATATTCTCCTCCACCTACAAGGGAATAAACAAATACGATAATTTCTGCAAATGTTTATCTCAACTAACACGAAGCAAATATGGGATAAGAGTTTGTAAGAATGGTTAGTACAAGAGTAGAGAAAGTCATGTGAGTGCAACACATAAGATTTTTGACATTTTTGGCACATAAAAATAAATATTTTCCAAGTTTTTAGCACCTTAAAGTCCGAGCCCTACTAATAATATTATTCAGCTGAAGCGAAAGGCATCATTGAGCAGGCTGTAAATAACAAAGCTTTGTCAGAAACGTTAAGTTTATTAACTTTTGTTGTGTCAGTTTCTAAGTAGCTCAATAACAAGCGATTAGTTAATTTTGTCTCATTAGACCCTTCCCTCCCTTCTGGAAAGTAACTAAGATGCCACATAGCATAGCCTATTCTCTAACTGGCAATATAGGTAAGCACCTTATGGGGGTATGATAATCGATTTGTCTGAGGTTAAATACACATCTGACTTTTAGACATGGGATTTTTAGCTTCAGAGTAGCCCATTGTAGGGTTTACATGAGTTCCAAGATAACAAAGCTAATTCAACTTGTTATAGTCTGATAATACGCACATAGACATAGAATTCAGCCAACAAACTTTTAGGGGTTACAGAGGAGTGTTAGGCCAGCAGTTTGGCATAGAACGCGTGTGTCTTTGAGTTCATGGTTATTTGTGTTACATTAAAATCAATGAGGAGCCAGTACGCCACTGCTAAAACTTCCCTGAGTTGCTGCTACTAACCGTGGCCATGTTATGTTAAAACATTCCATGTGAATAGCTCCGTAGCATGTACTTAAACTTTAAAAAGAAACGCGAGAAACATGCTCTATTCACTGTTCGGAAACAAAAGAAACAACATAAACCGTTAACAGGGTTTCAACCGTGTTCGGATTTTTATGACCTAAACACTCTTGAAATATGCATAGGCCGTAAAAGTTGCCAAAATATGACATAAACTGCAAGCATGTACTAAAACTTAATACAGAAAACGAAAAATGCATTACACATGAAATAATTCGTAGCTCTCTTAACCTGCATTTCCAGCACAGGTACACTGAGTAACAACATGGAGTTTCAGATGGTCAGACTTGAAGGATCTATACAGGCATCGGCAAACATGTACTCAATGAGGTATCAGTATGACGTCTCACCATGCAAACCGCAATGCACATGACGTAATGTAGAACAGGGGATGGCATTGACCTTCGTTCAGTGTCAGTGCTGGACTCGCTCGCTACAGAGTACAATAAGAAATAGTATACATACTTGAATCCAGCTATTTTGGTTTACGATACTTTAGGTAGGCTTAGATATTTGAGCAATATATTTCAATTGATTTCTATTTGCAATGTACCATGAAAATCTATTGATATATCACAAGTAGCCCCACTCAATATAGTACGCAAATTAACATCTGTTAATCGCGATACAATATTTTTTTTGGATTCAGTTTCTTTTGTTCCACACATTTCTTAAATGCTTGAAATAATTCAGTCCCTGTTGTATGTTCCCTAAGTGGGATGACTTCAAGCATGTATTCTTGTATCGAGAGGTTGTTAGTAACTCCACGAGTGAAAATTACCAATTGTGCTGTGTCAGCGTTGTCAGTGCTTTCATCCAACGCGAGCGAAACGGCTATAAATGCATGGACCTCAGTTTGTAGTCTTTTTTCGGTTATTTCTGCTATTTTATATATCCTTCTCTGTATGGTTCGTGGTCATAATGCAATATTACTAAAAATATCATATTGTTCAGGGAAAATTATGTTAGCAACTTTACTCTCACATTTTTTATGAAATCTCCATCACTAAAACACCTCAGTGAGTGAGCAATCTCCAAAGTAATAGCATAGCTGGCGTGGAGTTGTCTATCATTTATAATATTTGAATTAATATTAGGTGTATTATCTGAATATTGCTCTTTGAGCTGTTGCAGTTGGTTAGTCCTATCTAGACCTGAACAACAACAAACAAAAAAAAAAAATGAATAAAGGACACTACGTCAGTGTTATGCTACTTTAAATCGTGGTGTAAATTTATGAATACATGCTTGTCTATAATTGTATGGTGATCTTATGACATGTATCATAATGCCGCTTGATGTTCCATAGATGAGTGCCTTTTTGAACTTCAGAGCACAACAAACACCTTACGTTCCTTACACGATGAGAGAAGAAGTCATCAAAGTGATATTCTAGATATCAAACTTAATAGACCAGGAATAATTAGATGCACTCTAATTCTATGAATATACCAAGACTTTAAGTTAAATAAACTAATATCCTTCTAAGTTATAAATAAAGACATTTATCTTTAAGTCTTAGTATTAAATTACACTTTGACAGAAATGTTTAGAAGTACAGGTAAATACGACCGGACAGTCCGCCCGTGATCGGTGTGTATGCAGTGCCATTTAAGGCTGCGAGGGAGGGGGAGACAGAGTAAGCGCTGCCCCTGACACGCCATTGTTGCGAGGCCTCATTGAGTACTTGTTTGCCGATGCCTGATCTATACTTCAACTGTCCTCGTCAGCACTTGTTTCTGCATTGTTTTTATTTCCCGCTTCCTCACTTACAAATACATCTTCATTCACCAAATACACAGTTCCTTCTTCGTCCCCCTCCACACTTGTTTCCGCATTGTTTGCATTTCCCACTTCCTTACCTGTAACCACCACTTTTTGCACCATATACGTACGCTCTTCCTCCACGCTTGTTTCTGTACGGTTTGCATTTCCTCCTTCGTCTATTAATGCATCCTCGTTTATCATAAACTCCTCAGTTATTATTTCACTCTCTATTTCAGCTATTTTGATCTTGATTGTCACATTCCGTGATAAGCCTTCAAAGTCCATTTCGTACTCAAATATCACATCTCCATCACCCTCTTCTTCCTGCTCTTCCTCACACTCACTGTCCTCATCAGTATCATGATCTCTTTCTCCTTCATTCTGACTAACGGATTTTGCAGTCTTGTCCTCAAAATGTTCTGTCAACTGTTTGCCTCCACTGCTTAAACAAATAGATTTGCCCTCAAACACTGGATAAATAGTGTCTATCCTTTCAAGCTTGAGAACAGGAACTGCATTGGCCAAAGACGACAGTATTTCCAATATACCTGGCTTCTCGCTAGGCTCTTTGGACATTTTGATGCTTGATAGTGTTACTTGTAGCACAAATCAAGCCATTTACTTTGTGACGGCGTTGGGCGCCACTTTTGTAACGGGTACAGCTGATCGACCAGTTTGGCAACAACTCACGGTTCGACGCCTCGGTAGCTCTTCTGGTACAGTAGCTGCCTCTGCGCTGTACGTCGCTACGTTGATTTTGTATGGAATTAAGTACCGGGATTTAGGTAGGATGAATAGGATATTTCTCAGGCGCGAGGTTAGATGCCAAAGTATAGCACACACGTTTTCTGATTTATTCTCCATCACATCAATGCCTCGAAGTACAGACCTGGACGAGTTTCTGATATTGCATTTTAATATCACAAATATACTTCCACTTTACACTGATCTCTGTCGCTTTTCACACGACGTTTTTGGCGCGAAACTATACATAAGTGTCTTACAGGCTCATCCTGCTAGCAACAACACAACAGACTTACCCGTTCTGTTGAAATCCCCCCTATTTACATATTTGATTCCCGCACTTTCTCTGGTCCGTTACAGGAGGTGTGGAGGCATTGTTTCCCCAGCTGTGTCCTTGTGCTTCTGAGGCAAGCCGCCCTTTGGCGCTAAATGACAAAAGATGTTTTTTCTCTGTCGCTCAGAAATTCCCCCAGGTCAACATACTTTCATGGGGCAACTACACTTTTTATACGGCTAAAGCAGTATAAAGGTGCCAGCTCGCGTTGTGAATCTGCCAGGTCGGTACACGTGACACTGGTACATTGTGTGAGAGTAAGCTGATAAGGCGGGGAAAATGATCACTCGAGAAGGTGTCAGAAACGACGTTCCACTCAAGCCGGTGTGCAAGCTGTGCAGAGCAGACGGATAAGTCCAGGTGAGATAGGGTACCAGTCGAGTCAGAGAGGACAGTGGGTTCACCAGTATTAAGAAGGATAAGCTGTTCTTGAGCAAAAAGATCGGCAAGCTGGACCCCCTGACACATGCCCGAGGCGATGCCCAAAGAGGGTGGTGAGCATTAAAATCGCCCAATAAAAGGAAGGGCACTGGGAGCTGGGATGTCAGATCAGAGAGGTCCGCAAGAGCAAAGGGTAAACAAGGGGCAGATAGGCGGTACACAGTGTGAAAGTGAAATGAAGGGTGACAGCAACAGCTTGTACGCTAATTCTGGATGGTGAAGACTTTCTTTCTGTCTGGGTGCTGTTTCCCCTTGGACTGCCCACTAAACATTGTTCAGGTACTGCTTGTTTCTGAACTGTTCCACTTCCTTTGTTTGCTGCGATATTTGGATCTGTTGCTGGTGAACCAATTCCAGATGGTGAAGGCTTGACAGCTTCAGAGTTGTTTTCGTTTGTTGCCCTTATCTGCTGATCTGATAACTGTTATACTTTTCTCTGCCTGGGTGCTGCTTCACTCCTTGGACTGCCCACTAAACATTGCCCAGGCACTGCTTGTTTCTGAACTGTTCCACTTCCTTTATTTGTTGTGATATTTGGATCTGTTGGTAGTGAACTAATTCTGGATGGTGAAAACTTTCTTTCTGTCTGGGTGCTGTTTCAATCCTTGGAGTGGACACTGAACTATGTTCTGGCACTGGTTGTTTCTGAAGTGCTCCACTTTCTTCATTTGCTGTGATATTTGGATCTGTTGGTGGTGGACTAATTCTGTATAATGAAGGCATGACAGCTTCAGAGTTGTGTTCATGTGTTGCCCTCAGCTGCTGATGTGATAGCTGTAATAGACGTCTCTGTCTGGGTGCTGCTTCACTCCTTGGACTGCCCGCTGAACATTGTTCAGGCACTCACTTCTTGTTTCTGAAGTGTTCCAATTCCTTTATTTGCTGTGATATTTGGATCTGTTGGCGGTGGACTAATTCTGGTGGTTCTGGATGCCAAAGACCTGACGGCCTCAGAGTTGTCTTCATATGTTGTCGTTATTTGCCGATATGATGACAGAAATATTTCTCCCTGCCCCAGTGCTGGCACACATCCGTTCACGTGACTGGTAACTACATGGAATTCAAAATGACTAAATTTGTTATAGCCAGTACCACATATCTCACATATAGAGATGCAATTGTTTTGGTGTGCTCTAAATGCTTTCTTTTTGCCTCTTAGTTTTTATTCACCAATGGACATTCTGGACAACTTTCAAAATTCTCATGGACTATAACCTGATGTACCTCTAGAAGTTGAGCTGCAGAGTATATCTCCTTACAGAGGATACACTCTTTAGGGCGGTAGCCTGTGTGTTCACGCCAATGCTTTCGGTAGCTATCCTTGCCGAAACTCACGATGCTGCAAATCTGGCATTCATATAATCGAAGAAAGTCACCTGGACGCGCTGTTCTTAGTTTGATGCTGATCTCATCCTCCTCTCTGTTATTTTCTGGATTGAATAATGATGTTTGAATGCACCGAGGCATTCATTTTGGACAAGGATACCATCCTAGTGCACAAGTTCTAAAAACCTTTACGTGTCTGTTCATAATTTCCCTAAGATCAGACTTCGAGTTCTCAGCACTGATGTTAAAACATACTTTGGAGTGTAGTTCAAAATGTTTCCGAAAGGGATAAATTCTGAGACATGTGGTACATTTTAACACAGCATTACTATCTATATGAGAAAGTACATGTACTTCTAATTCAACTCTATCCATAAAAAAGATTCCACAACATTCACACAAATATGAAGGCACATTTCTGGCATGCATGTTTCTATGAAGAAGAGGTTTTTTTTCCAATGAATGTCATTTCACAATCAGGACACCAGAATAAATCAGCAAAGGATGGATCATTCCTTAACACACCACACCCATTACATCTTGTACCTTGGCTACAGCTGTAGCAAGTTAAACTCTAGGATACATTCTTGATCCCTGTTTCTTATTGCTGTAAGAGCTTCTTTGACTTTGGTCTGGGGATGTAAGAGTTTGTTCTCGTTCATTATTATATCTGTTTGGACGTTCTTCTGTGGCTGGATTTTCTTGCCAGACCTGATGTAACAGAGTATGGTATGACTTATTACATTGTTTTCGTCCTGTCTTTGAATATTTTTGTGCTATATGCTTTTCTTGTAAACAGTTGAAACACAACCTATATTTCGAAACAAATGTTCTTCTTTCACTGACTGGAGCTGAATAAATGCATCGCATTTGTACAATGCACGCTCCTCCTTATATTTCGGACAAATGAAGGTAGCCGCAGAAGTAGAAATATTCATGTTTTGACCCTTATGGTGCCTATCTGATTTTGTGCGATGAGTTGTATCAGATGACATTGTTTGCTAACTAACTGGTACATTTTCCAATGCTTGTATTTTGTCTAAAAAAGAAATGAATTCTTGCAACCGAGGAAATTGTGTATCATTTAAATGAAGTTCCCAAGATTTCTTGGTTGCATTGTCTAGTTTTTGTGTTATCAAGTGTTCAATAATGACATCACTGAGCTTAATTGGAATGTTTAGTGCTTCCAAATCGTTTACATTATTTGACACTCTGTTCACTAACTTAGTGAGCTCTTGTGCAGATTCCTTTTGTAATTCCTTCAACTCGAAAAGACTTTTAATATGACAAGACGCAATAAGTCTTTTGTTTTCAAATCTCTTTGTTAATATTTCCCAGGCTATGTGATAATTAGCTGCTGTCACAGGAATATTACTTATTGTTTGTTCAACGTCTCCCTTTAGGGCTGATTTCAAATAATGAAATTTTTGAATGTCAGACAATTCTTCATTCTCATGTTCTAGGGCGTTATGTGTATCATTAAAACTGATCCATGGATCGTATTTACCTGTGAACTCAGGTAGCTGGATAGCTGGAAGTTTTATATGTATGCCTGCTGATGTATGCAGCGATCCTTGTGATGGTAATGATGTTACAGTGACTCTTGCTTCATGGTCATCAATGAGCCTTTGCATACTCACATGCACTGCGCAACACCGAGTCTCGAATTCTTCTCTGTCCTTATCATGCGTTTCTGGGTTCTCTTCCAATGTTTCTATTTGCTCTTGAATTGATTCGTATTTTTCCCACAATTCCTGTAGTCTAGGAACTCGTTATCTCACTTTTAAGATGTGTTCGGTATTTTGATATTGTTGTACAAATGGCTGTAAGTGTGTTAATCCTGCTTCTACGCGAGCGCGGGCATTAACTAGTTGCTTTATTTGTTCTTCCCTGATATTCTTGAATTTCCTTGTGAAATCCCGTGAGAAGAAATACGCGAGGGACGTAAACTTTTGCGCATTTAGCGAAAACCAGTTCCAGTTTTTCAGCTACTTTGATGCATCGCCATTTTGCGATCTTATAACCGAACTAAATAATCACAATTTGCCGTTCGTAATCCAGCCGTCTAGGATCATGTTTAGAATTACTGACATTTATGTGGTCTGGTATGGACTGTATCTTTACTATGGTGCTATTATTTAATCTTTTTCAATCTATGAACCTGGAATAACTGATGAAATAACAACACGCATTGCTTATTGTACATCAACCATCTTTGATGAACTCCAAGGTTACTGACGTGTACCAACATGAACAAACAATTTACTAAATCGCGTACAGTGGCTCTGCTGGTTCTGTATGCTCCTGGTTCTTACAATAGAGCTTGTAGAGGAGCAGCCAGGCCCACTCGCCAATTCAGTACTGTGACTGTTAGGATCTTCAGCACCTGACGAGTTACTGTCATCCAATATAACATGTGATTCATCAGTGCTCCACTTCCTCTTTTTGGCTCCATTCTTTGCTGTGCTAGTAACAGGAGCTTCCTTCTCCTGGCTCTCCGAAGTTCGATAAAAATGGTGCTGCTCATACCATTTGGTCCATATAACGTAATGCGTTGCCTGTTTCTGAAGTGTTGCAGTTCGTTCGGTTACTGTAATGATTAGGGCCCGGATTTTTAGGTTCTTAGAATTAACATTTTAGTTATTTTTATATCTTAAAAAAGTTTCTTTAGTTCTTTAACCTCCTGAAATAGTTTTTATGTTATTATTGTTTATTAATTTTATAATTAATTGTCCTCTTTTTTTAAAGCAATGTTGCTGATATGTCCTATAGATCCTTTGTGGCGCTCAAAATGCCACTTTTGGCCAGATGGCACGTGGAAAATATGTAAATAAAATTATAGTTTATACGCTATGTGCATTATAACAGGTGTTTAATCCTTACCTGCATTCCAGCATTCGAGAACAGGTTGTACAGGTTCTCCTGTATGGTATGTTTATCTGCACAGTACCCAGACATTTAATGCGACTTTATCTGTGCAATGTAGGTGTTAATATTTGTTTAAGCTTTTGTGTCTGTGAGCATGGTTTCTCCCGCTTCTGGCAGATTAGGCAAAATATTACTTTGCCATCTGTGGTGAAGTTCGGATCGTTACCTATCCACTGACGAATCAACCACCTTCAAGATGAGCTGACTAGGCATGACACTGGCTCCTTAAATTTCCTGCCTAATCTAAGGAAAATTAACTTCTAACGATGTAGTAATTGTATGCATTAACAATACATAATAGTCGACGGAACACAACGTATACTGTTTTTAACCTTATTGACTTGAGTTTATGACGGGTTCTCCTAATGACCCTTTTCCCCTAGACAGCCATTCCCGCATTCCTTACTTGCAACAATACAGAGCTTGGACCTACCCAGCTAAATACAGGTCATTTGCCTCTTGCATTGTTGTCACTACTCCTCTAAACATGCACAAGTGAAAAGACGTAGCAAAGGTGTAATCATCAAAGTCGATTCATAAATTGCATAAACATTTCATTTTCCCTTTTTAAAATAAAGTTTTTTTATAGCAGATTGTTTTCATTTTAAAATAAATAGGAGATTCAGCCTCTTTTAGGTTTTAAGGTCTTATTTAGCCATTTTTAGGTTTTATAAGATTCAAGCATTTGGCTTCGATGATCATGAAACAGGTAAGTAAATTAAACTACTGCAGTTAACTATCAAGGAGTAAAATAGTTAAAAAACTAAGGATCCGGGCCGTAGTATTGATATTTGGATCTGCTGTTGGTGGGTCCATTCTGGATGATGAAGGGTTGATGGCTTCAGAGTTGTCTTCACTTGTTATCTTCCTCTTCTTGTCTGATAACTGATGTATTCTTTCTTTTTTCTGCCTGGATGCTGCCTCAATCTGTGGAGTCACAACTGAGCCTTGTTCTGGCATTACTTGTTTCTGAAGTGTTCCACTTCCTTCAGCTGCTGTGATATTTCGATGTGTTGTTGGTGGGGTAATTCTGGATGCCGAAGGTTTGATGGATTCAGAGTTTTCTTAATTTGCTAATTTCCTCTTCCGATTTGATAAGTGAAATATTCTTTCTTTCTGTCTGGGTGCTGCTTCACTCCTTGGACTGCCCACTAAACTTTGTTCAGGCATTGCTTGTTTTCAAACTGTTCCACTTCCTTCAGCTGCTGTGATATTTGGATCTGTTGGTGGTGGACTAATTCTGGATGGTGAAAGCTTCACAGCTTCAAAGTTGTTTTCATTTGTTGCCCTTATCTGCTGATTTGTTAACTGTGATACTTTTGCCTGCCTGGGTGCTGCTTCACTCCTTGGACTGCCCACTAAACGTTGTTCAGGCACTGCTTGTTTCTGAAGTGCTCCACTTCCTTTGTTTGCTGTGATATTTGGATCTGTTGGTAGTGAACTAATTCTGGATGGTGAGGACTTTGTTTCTCTCTGGCTGCTGTTTCAATCCTTGGATTGGTCACTGAACTTCTTTCAGGCAGTGGTTGTTTCTGAAGTGCTCCACTTTCTTCATTTGCTGTGGTATTAAGATCTGTTGGTGGTGGACTAATTCTGGATAATGAAGGTATGACGGCTTCAGAGTTGTGTTCATGTGCTGCCCTCAGCTGCTGATCTGATAGCTGTAATAGACGTCTGTCTGGGTGCTGCTTCACTCCTTGGACTGCCCACTGAACTTTGTTCAGACACTCACTGCTTGTTCCTCAAGTGTTCCACTTTCTTCATTTGCTGTGATATTTGGATCTGTTGGCGGTGGACTAATTATGGATGATGAAGGCATGAGAGCTTCAGGGTTGTGTTCATGTGTTGCCCTCATTTGCTGATGTGATAACTGAAATAATACTCTTGTTCTTTGTCTGGGTGGTGCTTCACTCCCTGAATGGCCCATTAGACTTTGTTCAGGTACTGATTGTTTCTGAAGTGTTCCACTTCCTTTATTTGCTGTTATATTTGGATCTGTTGGAGGTGGACTAATTCTGGTTGTTGTTCTGGATACCATAGACCCGACGGCCTCAGAGTTGTTTTCATATGTTGTCGTTATCTGCCGATCTGATAACAGAAACAACATTTCTCCCTGCCCCAGTGCTGGCACACATCCTTTCACGAGACTAGTAAATACATGGAATTCAAAATAGTAAATTTGTTATAGCCAGTACCACATCTTACATATAGAGATGCAGTTGTTTTCGAGTGCTCTTAAATGCCTTCTTTTTGCCTCTGCGTTTTTGTCCACCAATGGACATTCTGCGCAACTTTCAAAATTCTCATGGACTATAACCTGATATATCTCTAGAAGTTGAGCTGCAGAGTATATCTCCTTACAGAGAATATACTGATTAGGGCGGTAGCCGGTGTGTTCACGCCAATGCATTCGGTAGCTATCCTTGCCGAAACTCATGATGCTGCAAATCTGGCATTCATATAATCGAAGAAAGTCACCTGGACGCGCTGTTCTTAGTTTGCTGCTGATCTCATCCTCCTTTATTATTTTCTGGATTGAATAGTGCAGTTTGAGTGCACCGTGGCATTCTTTTTGGACAAGGATACCATCCTAATGCATACGTTTTAAAAACCTTTAACTGTCTTCATAATTCCTCTAAGATCAGACTTCGAATTCTCAGCACTGGTGTTATAACATACTTTGGAGTGTAGTTCAAAATGTTTCCGAAAGGGATAAATTCTGAGACATCTGGTACATTTTAATACAGTATTACTATCTATATGAGAAAGTACATGTACTTCTAATTCAACTCTATCCATAAAAAAAGATTCCGCCACATTCACAAAAGTACGAAGGCACATTTCTGGTATGCATGTTTCTATGATGCGTGAAGAGGTTTTTGCCAATGAATGGCCTTTCACAGTTAGGACACTGCCTTCAAATCGAAAAGACTTTTAATATGACAAGATGCAATGAGTCTTTTGCTTTCAAATCTTTTTGTTAATATTTCCCAGGCTATGTGATAATTAGTTGCTGTCACAGGAATATTACTTATTGTTTGTTCAACGTCTCCCTTTAGGGCTGATTTCAAATAATGAAATTTTTGAATGTCAGACAATTCTTCATTCTCATATTCTAGGGCGTTATATGTATCACTTAAAGTGATCCATCGATCGTATTTACCCCCCAGGGGGACCTACTTCAGTAGGTCCGGGTTTGGCGCACCCGGGGCCCCGAGCCAACTGACTCCCTCGGTGTGGGCTCCTCTTCGTGTTGAGGGAGTCAGTCAAATCGCCCACCCACGTGTAGGCCGTGCGTGGAGTCCCGTGTCGGTGGAAAGGCTTATCCTGGTGGTTGAGGGGTGCGTATCTGAGCTCGGTCCAGTTTCTTTCTGAATTCGGGGAGGGTGCGCATTTCCAACACACTGCTTTGGTTTCTGCTTCACCTAAACGGGAGGCTAGGGACTAACCCAACCCTAGTCAATCGGCCAGGACTAGGTATTGCACCGAACTCCAGGGTGAGTGGGACGGCGCGCCCGCTATATCCCCTGTGTGGCCCTGTCATCCCAGTGGGATGACGCCTTGTTGGGCTCCGTGGTGGGTGGGGAGCACTGGGGGATGAATTGTCATAGCCTTCTTTTATGGCACAAAATACACCGAAACGCAGACGTCAAGTAAATGATGGAAAAGAGGTATACGCGGCGTCCTCTGCTCGTTACCTAGTCATTCATAGAGGTGAAGAGGATCAGTCATTTCTAAAAGTCAACCCTTTTGTTATCCAACTTTGTCTTGATAAACTAGCCGGCCCTGTTAAATCGTGTACGCGTTTGAGATCTGGATCCTTGCTTGTTGAGACCTACACAGCCACACAATTCGACAAGTTGTTAAAGGCCAAACTCCTGCACGGATACCCTATCCGTGTAGAGAAACACCGGAGCTTAAACTCCTCCAAGGGCGTTATCACCACCTCGCTGTTGGATGGTATGCCGGAAGAGGAGATCCAAGGCTACTTGTCAAAGCAGGGTGTCACGGAGGTATACCGTGTGCGAGCGAAGCGTGAGGGTGCGCAGGTAGATACACGCACGCTATTTATCACCTTCGACCGACTAGACCTGCCTGAGTAGATCAAGGCAGGTTATGAGGTTATCCCGGTCCGTCCGTGTTTCCCGCGCCCCATGCGTTGTTTCCAATGCCAACGCCATGGGCACACTAAGACATCGTGCAAGGCCTCCATTGCCGTGTGTGTTAACTGTAGTAAAGATTCTCATGACGGAGCTTGTCCATCTGCTCCAAGCGGTGTCAATTGTCGAGGTGCTCATCCAGCGACGTCCCGCGACTGTCCTCGTTACCAGGATGAGAAGGCGGTACAAGAGATACAAGAGCTGCGGGTGAAGGAGAGGTTATCTTTCTCTGAAGGCCGCAAACGTCACCTTGCTCGCCAGCCTTCTCTCTTGAGGTTTGGCACCTTTAGTTCCGTGGTTTCAACTCTAGTGCCAAAGCGGGACATGGGCACTCAAACTTGCCCTGTTGCCATTACAACTGTTGCTCCGCCTCGCATTACATTACCAGCTTCTAATCCAGCCGGATCCAAGACTAATTCCTACTAGCGACACTCGGAAATTTATAAGTGTACCCAAGCGTACAGATCATCTCTCAAGGAATCTACGACCTCATCCAACTCAAAGTGTGCCTTCACGACCACTTCTCCGTCACCTCCAAGGCGATCCCTCTCTGAAGATGGTAGAGGGCGCAGTCGCGTGAAGCGGGATTCTCAACGTGTGTCGCTAGGGAACCGCTATGTCGCTCTGTCTCCAGTAGCCGATGACATTGACCCTTTTCCCCTTGGGGAGCCTATGGAGCAGGAATTAGCTGCTCCAAAAAGCCCTAGCCCTCCGCGCAACTCAAAGGGCAAGTTGAAGCGACAGCCGCCGGTCAAGTGAACCTAAACGACAGCTTATTCTCTTTATCCCAGGATGTCCATCATTCAGTGGAATACACGTGGCATACGCGCCCATAGGGCGGAGGTGCAAGTACTTACTAATTCACTTACTCCTAGTATTATGTGCTTGCAGGAGACCAAGCTTCGCCAGCAGGACTGTTTTAAATTTCCAGGGTATAGTTTGGCGCGCTTTGACCTCCCACCGGATCCTGGTATCCCTGCACATGGAGGTGTCATGCTCCTCATTCGAGACGACGTTTTTTATCAGTCTATCCCCCTTACCACTCCATTGCAAGCTGCTGATGTTACCCTGAGCTTACCCGGTTTTTCTTTTAGCCTCTGTTCCGTCTATCTACCTCCTTGTTCTCCCTTCGAAATTGCGGATCTCTCCCATCTAGTGTCCCAGCTCCCAACGCCGTACCTTCTGTTGGGAGACTTCAATGCCCACCACCCTCTTTGGGGTTCACCAAGGGCTTGCGTAAGGGGAACACACTTAGCCGCTTTCTTCATAGAGAACTCTCTTTCAGTACTGAACACTGGTGAACCTACTTTTGTTTCCGACTCCACTGGCACCCTTTCCCACCTGGATTTATCCGTTTGTTCAGCTCAGCTTGCACTTCGTTTGGAGTGGAACGTCGTCTCAGGCACCTTCTCCAGCGACGACTTTCCATGTGTTAGCTTGCTCTCTCACTACGCGCCCTCGCCACGTGTACCTCACTGGCGTCTAAACAGCGCGGATTGGAACTAATATACCCGCTTAGCTGTTTTCGACGACCGCTTGTTCGACGATGTAGACCAGATGGTGGCTCACTTCACATCCGTCGTTCTTCGCGCTACTGAACGCGCAACACCTCGGTCGTCTGGCCAACCACGACGTGTACCGGTCCCCTGGTGGACCGATGAATGCCGAACGGCCGTCCGTGCTCGGCAAACGGCGCTACGCGTGTTTCGTCGTCACGCTACTCATGACAATCTTGTCGCATTTAAGCAATCGCGCGCCAGGGCTCGTCGCGTCATACAGTACAGTAAGAGGACATCCTGGCTCCGTTTTCGGAGTCCTTTAATAAATTTACACCATCATCTGTCGCTTGGGATAAGCTCCGTCGCGTGGCCGGCAAAGTTTCGCCGTTTGCTGTCCCAGGTCTCCGGTTCAATAATACCTCCATTGTTTGCCCTAGAGCTGTTGCCGACACTCTGGGCAACGCTTTTGCTGGTATTTCAGGCTAATCGCATTACCACCCGAATTTTATACGCATCAAACAAGACATTGAGTCCCACAACCTCTCTTTTAACTCATCGAACGCGGAGTGTTATAACGCCTTTTTCACCATGCAGGAGTTGGAGCGGGCCCTGACTTCCTCCAAACCCTCCGCTCCTGGGTCGGATGGTGTCCATATCTTAATGCTACAGCACCTGTCTTTGGCTGGCAAACTCTTTCTCTTACACGTGTATAACCGTATCTGGCGCACAGCAACATTTCCATTTGCTTGGCGCGAGGCCACCATTGTCCCGATTTTGAAGCCTGGAAAGGATCGCCAACTACCTTCCAGTTATCGCCCGATTTCCCTCACCAGTTGCATCTGCAAAGTGATGGAGCGCATGATCAACGGGCGATTGACATGGTGGCTCGAATTTCATAATTTGCTGTCAAATGTTCAGTGCGGTTTCCGCCGATTCCGTTCAACGGAGGACCACTTAGTGTCTTTATCCACATACATTATGAACGGTTTTCTGAGGAAGAGCCAAACGCTCGCTGTCTTTTTTGACTTAGAGAAGGCGTATGACACGTGCTGGAGGTACGGAATTCTTCGTACCCTTCATCAATGGGGCATTCGCTGTCGAATGCCGCTTTTTATTCGGGAATTTATGTGCGATAGAGTCTTTCGGGTACGTGTGGGGTCGGTTTTATCTCGGTGTTTTTATTCAAGAGAACGGGGTACCGCAGGGCTCGGTACTCAGTGTCACATTGTTTGCCATTGCAATCAGTCCCATTGTGGAGTGCGTCCCATCGGGCGTTCCCTCATCGTTATTCGTGGACGACTTCACTATTTATTGCAGTACTCGGCGGACTTCTCTCTTACAACGCCGCCTCCAATGGTGCCTTGACCAATTTGTACACTTGGAGTGTGGAAAATGGCTTAAGTTCTCCGCCGAGAAGACTGTCTGCGTTAACTTCTGGCGCCTTCTATACGTCTCGGCCCAGATGCACTTCCCTTCCCAGACGAGACGAAATTTTTGGGATTGATTCTTGATAGGAAACTTAGTTGGTCTTCCTATATCTCGTATTTAAAGGCACGGTGTGAACGTTCTCTTAATATTTTACGGGTTCTAAGTGGCACATCCTGGGGAGCTGATCGGATCATTCTTCTACGACCATACCGTTCACTGGCCCGATCGAAACTTGACTATGGCTGTGTGGTATATTCCTCGGCTCGACGGTCGGTTTTAAATCGCCTCCACGCTATACACCACCGTGGCATCCGATTGAGTATTGGCGCATTTCCCACGAGTCCGGTTCTTAGTTTGTGTGCGGAAGCTGCCCAACCTCCGCTTAGTTATCGGCGCGACGTTCTCTGCAGCTACGCTTGCAGACTTTCTGGTCTGCCTGAACACCCATCCTTTCGTTTATTTCATGATGACAGCTTGGACCGGCAGTATTTAACGAGCTCCCTAGCCATACTTCCCCCTGGCGTTCGATTTCGTTCATTACTTCGGTTATTGGGCATCGATTTATCCGCGGCGTTGCCGCAGGGCGAAACAAGATTTCCTCCATGGCTCCATCGCGAGACCCATGTCAACCTGGGTTTGTTGTCCATGTCGAAGTCATCAACGCCAGATTTCTTTCTTCATTCTGCCTTTTTAGATATCTAGGCACAGTCTGCACCCTGTAGTTTTATATACACTGACGGCTCGAAGGACGATCGAGGTGTGGGTTGTGCTTTTATTCACGGTGGCCAGAGTTTTAGTATTCGTCTTTTATCGCAGCGCTCGATTTTTACAGCAGAGCTTTTTAGTATATACCAAGCGCTTTTATATATTCGTCGGCAAACCTTACAGAACTGGGTTATTTGCTCAGATTCTTTGAGTGCCCTTGAGAGCCTGCGAACGCTGTACACTATTATCCTCTGGAACAGCGTATCAAGGACTACCTTCACACCCTCGCTACTTGCGTTTCGTTTGTGTGGGTACCTGGACACGTAGGCCTGGAAGGTAACGAGGCTGCCGATGCTGCTGCTAAGGCAGCAGTTTTAACTCCCAGGCATTTTAACTCTTGTGTTCCCTCGGTTGATTTTAGCGTAGTTTTACGTCACGCCAATCTCTCCCGGTGGAGTGATGCATGGCATGGCCTTGAGGGTAACAAACTTTGGGAGGTGAAACCCCTCCCTGTTGCCTGGAGGACTTCCTCGCGCGCCTCTCGCCGCGAGGAAGTGATTTTAGCCAGAATGCGTATCGGGTATTGCCGTTTTAGTCATAGTCACCTCTTATCATCTGACGCTGCACCGCTATGTTCTCATTGTAATGAACCTCTGACGGTGCGGCATATTTTAGTTCAGTACCAGTTTTTAACATATTTCCGTGATTCGTTGGGCCCGGCAGGTACCCTGGCTGAGGTGCTAGCAGACACTTCCTTAGGAGTAGAGCGTGTTTTACGTTTTATTCGACTTAGCATAATGTGCGCACGAATCTGACTCGTTCATCGATCTTTTTTCCAGCCTATTACACTCGGTCGTTGATGGGAGTCGTTTTCATCAAAGCATTTAACTGCTTACGTGCATTGCTCTACTCTGCAGTTGCTGGCACTTATTGGTGACTTTTTAAGGTTTTATTGGTTTAGGTTTTAGCCTTAATAGTTAAAGATTCTTTGTAACTTACGTTTTTAATCTTTTAGTTACACTTGGGCGCTAATAACTTTAGCAGTTCAGCGCCCTAAAACCACACTACTACAACGATCGTATTTACCTGTGAACTCAGGTAGCTGGATAGCTGGAAGTTTTATATGTATGCCTGCTGATGAATGCACCGATCCTTGCGATGGTAATAATGTTACACTGACTCTTGCTTCATGGTCATTAATGAGCCGTTGCATACTCACATGCACTGCGTAACACCGAAGTTCGATAAAAATGGTGCTGCTCATAGCATTTGTTCCATATAACGTAATGCGTTGCCTGTTTCTGAAGTGTTGCAGTTCGTTCAGTTACTGTAATGATATTTGGACCTGCTGTTGGTGAGTCCATTCTGGATGATGAAGGGTTGATGGCTTCAGAGTTATCTTCACTTGTCTTCCTCTTCTTGTCTGATGACTGAAGTATTCTTTCTACCGGGATGCTGCCTCAATCTGTGGACTCACAACTGAGCTTTGTTCAGGCATTAGTTGTTTCTGAAGTGTTCCGCTTCCTTCAGCTGCTGTGATATTTCGATGTGTTGTTGGTGGGGTAATTCTGGATGCCGAAGGTTTGATGGCTTCAGAGTTTCCTTAATTTGCTAATTTTCTCTTCCGATTTGATAACTGAAACATTCTTTCTTTCTGTCTGGGTGCTGCTTCACTCCTTGGATTCCCACTAAACTTTGTTCAGGCACTGTTTGTGTTCAAACTGTTCCACTTCCTTCAGCTGCTGTGATATTTGGATCCGTTGGTGGTGGACTAATTCTGGATGGTGAAAGCTTGACAGCTTCAGAGTTGTTCTCAATTGTTGCCCTTATCTGCTGATCTGATAACTGTAATACTTTTGTCTGCCTGGGTGATGCTTCGCTCCTTGGAGTAGCCACTGAACTACTTTCAGGCACTGCTTGTTTCTGAAGTGCTCCACTGCCTTTGTTTGCTGTGATATTTGGATCCGTTGGTGGTGCACTAATTCTGGATAATGAAGGCATGACAGCTTCAGAGTTGTGTTCATGTGTTGACCTCAGCTGCTGATCTGATAGCTGTAATAGTCGTCTCTGGGTGCTGCTACACTCCTTTTACTGCCCACTGAACCTTGTTCAGGCACTGCTTGCTTCTGAAGTGCTCCATTTCCTTTGTTTGCTGTGATATTTGGATCTGTTGGTGGTGGACTAATTCTGGATAATGAAGGCATGATAGCTTCATAGTTGTGTTCATGTGTTGCTCTCATTTGCTGATGTGATAACCGAAATAATACTCTTGTTCTTCGTGTGGGTGCTGCTTCACTCCCTGGACTGGCCATTAGAGTTTGTTCAGGTACTGCTTGTTTCTGAAGTGTTCCACTTCCTTTATTTGCTGTGATATTTGGATCTATTGGAGGTGGACTAATTCTGATGGTTGTTCTGGATGCCAAAGAGCTGACGGCTTCAGAGTTGTCTTCATATGTTGTCGTTATCTGCCGATCTGATAACACATTCTGTACCTCTGAATTGATTATACATTAAAAAATATAAATACTTTAAACTTTTTTTCCCTCGAGATTGAAGAGGATAACTGCATCGCATTGGTACAATGCATGTTCCTCCTTACATTTCGGACAAATGAAAGTAGCCGCAGAGGTGTAAGCGTTCATGTTTTGATCCTTATGGTGCCTATCTGATTTTGTGCGATGAGTTGTTGTATCAGATGACGTTTGTTAACTAACTGCCACATTTTCCAATGCTTGTATTTTGTCTAAAAAACAAATGAATTCTTGCAGCCGAGGAAATTGTGTATCATTTAAATGAAGTTCCCAAGATTTCTTGGTTGCATTGTCTAGTTGAAGTGTTCAATAATGACATTACTTAGCTTAATTGGAATGTTTAGTGCTTCCAAATCGTTTGCATTATTTGACACGCTGTTCACAAACTCAGTGAGGTCTTTGTGCAGATTCCTTTAGTACTGCCTTCAAATCGAAGAGACTTTTAATATGACAAGATGCAATGAGTCTTTTGCTTTCAAATCTTTTTGTTAATATTTCCCATTCTATATGATAATTAGCTGCTGTCCAAGGAAGATTACTTATTGTTTGTTCAACGTCTCCCTTTAGGGCTGATTTCAAATAATGAAATTTTTGAATGTCAGACAATTCTTCATTCTCATGTTCTAGGGCGTTATGTGTATCATTAAAACTGATCCATGGATCGTATTTACCTGTGAACTCAGGTAGCTGGATAGCTGGAAGTTTTATATGTATGCCTGCTGATGTATGCAGCGATCCTTGTGATGGTAATGATGTGACTCTTGCTTCATGGTCATCAATGAGCCTTTGCATACTCACATGCACTGCGCAACACCGAGTCTCGAATTCTTCTCTGTCCTTACCATGCGTTTCTGGCTTCTCTTCCAATGTTTCTATTTGCTCTTGAATTGATTCGTATTTTTCCCACAATTCCTGTAGTCTAGGAACTCGTAACTTCACTTTTAAGATGTCTTCGGTATTTTGATATTGTTCTACAAATATCTGTAAACGTGTTAATCCTGCTTTTACGGGAGCGCGGGCATTAACTAGTTGCTCTATTTGTTCGTCCGTCATATTCTTGAATTTCCTTGTGAAATCGCGTGAGAAGAAATACGCGAGCGGCGTAAAGTTTTGCGTAATTAGGGAAAACCAGTTCTAGTTTTTCAGCTACTTTTGATGCATCGCCATTTTGCTATCTTATAACCGAACATAATAATCACAATTTGCCGTTCGTAATCCAGCCGTCTAGGATCATGTTTAGAATTACTGACATTTATGTGGTCTGGTATGGACTGTATCTTTACTATGGTGCTATTATTTAATCTATTTCAATATATTAACCTGGAATAACTGATGAAATAACAACACGCATTTCTTATTGTACATCAACCATCTTTTGATGAACTCCAAGGTTACTGACGTGTACCAACATGAACAAACAACAATTTACTAAATCGCGTACAGTGGCTCTGCTGGTTCTGTATGCTCCTGGTTCTTACAATAGAGCTTGTAGAGGAGCAGCCAGGCCCACTCGCCAATTCAGTACTGTGACTGTTAGGATCTTCAGCACCTGACGAGTTACTGTCATCCAATATGATAACATGTGATTCATCAGTGCTCCACTTCCTCTTTTTGGCTCCATTCTTTGCAGTGCTAGTATCAGGAGCTTCCTTCTCCTGGCTCTCCGAAGTTCGATAAAAATGGTGCTGTTCATACCATTTGGTCCATATAACGTAATGCGTTGCCTGTTTCTGAAGTGTTGCAGTTCGTTCAGTTACTGTAATGATATTTGGACCTGCTGTTGGTGAGTCCATTCTGGATGATGAAGGGTTGATGGCTTCAGAGTTATCTTCACTTGTTGTCTTCCTCTTCTTGTCTGATAACTGAAGTATTCTTTCTTTCTGCCGGGATGCTGCCTCAATCTGTGGACTCACAACTGAGCTTTGTTCAGGCATTAGTTGTTTCTGAAGTGTTCCGCTTCCTTCAGCTGCTGTGATATTTCGATGTGTTGTTGGTGGGGTAATTCTGGATGCCGAAGGTTTGATGGCTTCAGAGTTTCCTTAATTTGCTAATTTCCTCTTCCGATTTGATAACTGAAACATTCTTTCTTTCTGTCTGGGTGCTGCTTCACTCCTTGGATTCCCACTAAACTTTGTTCAGGCACTGTTTGTGTTCAAACTGTTCCACTTCCTTCAGCTGCTGTGATATTTGGATCTGTTGGTGGTGAACTAATTCTGGATGGTGAAAGCTTAACAGCTTCAGAGTTGTTCTCAATTGTTGCCCTTATCTGCTGATCTGATAACTGTAATACTTTTGTCTGCCTGGGTGATGCTTCGCTCCTTGGAGTAGCCACTGAACTACTTTCAGGCACTGCTTGTTTCTGAAGTGCTCCACTGCCTTTGTTTGCTGTGATATTTGGATTCGTTGGTGGTGCACTAATTCTGGATAATGAAGGCATGACAGCTTCAGAGTTGTGTTCATGTGTTGACCTCAGCTGCTGATCTGATAGCTGTAATAGTCGTCTCTGTCTGGGTGCTGCTTCACTCCTTTTACTGCCCGCTGAACATTGTTCAGGCACTGCTTGTTTCTGAAGTGCTCCATTTCCTTTGTTTGCTGTGATATTTGGATCTGTTGGTGGTGGACTAATTCTGGATAATGAAGGCATGACAGCTTCATAGTTGTGTTCATGTGTTGCTCTCATTTGCTGATGTGATAACCGAAATAATACTCTTGTTCTTTGTGTGGGTGCTGCTTCACTCCCTGGACTGGCCATTAGAGTTTGTTCAGGTACTGCTTGTTTCTGAAGTGTTCCACTTCCTTTATTTGCTGTGATATTTGGATCTATTGGAGGTGGACTAATTCTGATGGTTGTTCTGGATGCCAAAGAGCTGACGGCTTCAGAGTTGTCTTCATATGTTGTCGTTATCTGCCGATCTGATAACACATTCTGTACCTCTGAATTGATTATACATTAAAAAATATAAATACTTTAAACTTTTTTTCCTCGAGATTGAAGAGGATAACTGCATCGCATTGGTACAATGCATGTTCCTCCTTACATTTCGGACAAATGAAAGTAGCCGCAGAGGTGTAAGCGTTCATGTTTTGATCCTTATGGTGCCTATCTGATTTTGTGCGATGAGTTGTTGTATCAGATGACGTTTGTTAACTAACTGCCACATTTTCCAATGCTTGTATTTTGTCTAAAAAACAAATGAATTCTTGCAGCCGAGGAAATTGTGTATCATTTAAATGAAGTTCCCAAGATTTCTTGGTTGCATTCTCTAGTTGAAGTGTTCAATAATGACATTACTTGGCTTAATTGGAATGTTTAGTGCTTCCAAATCGTTCGCATTATTTGACACGCTGTTCACAAACTCAGTGAGGTCTTTGTGCAGATTCCTTTAGTACTGCCTTCAAATCGAAAAGACTTTTAATATGACAAGATGCAATGAGTCTTTTGCTTTCAAATCTTTTTGTTAATATTTCCCATTCTATATGATAATTAGCTGCTGTCACAGGAAGATTACTTATTGTTTGTTCAACGTCTCCCTTTAGGGCTGATTTCAAATAATGAAATTTTTGAATGTCAGACAATTCTTCATTCTCATGTTCTAGGGCGTTATGTGTATCATTAAAACTGATCCATGGATCGTATTTACCTGTGAACTCAGGTAGCTGGATAGCTGGAAGTTTTATATGTATGCCTGCTGATGTATGCAGCGATCCTTGTGATGGTAATGATGTGACTCTTGCTTCATGGTCATCAATGAGCCTTTGCATACTCACATGCACTGCGCAACACCGAGTCTCGAATTCTTCTCTGTCCTTACCATGCGTTTCTGGCTTCTCTTCCAATGTTTCTATTTGCTCTTGAATTGATTCGTATTTTTCCCACAATTCCTGTAGTCTAGGAACTCGTAACTTCACTTTTAAGATGTCTTCGGTATTTTGATATTGTTCTACAAATATCTGTAAATGTGTTAATCCTGCTTTTACGGGAGCGCGGGCATTAACTAGTTGCTCTATTTGTTCGTCCGTCATATTCTTGAATTTCCTTGTGAAATCGCGTGAGAAGAAATACGCGAGCGGCGTAAAGTTTTGCGTAATTAGGGAAAACCAGTTCTAGTTTTTCAGCTACTTTTGATGCATCGCCATTTTGCTATCTTATAACCGAACATAATAATCACAATTTGCCGTTCGTAATCCAGCCGTCTAGGATCATGTTTAGAATTACTGACATTTATGTGGTCTGGTATGGACTGTATCTTTACTATGGTGCTATTATTTAATCTATTTCAATATATTAACCTGGAATAACTGATGAAATAACAACACGCATTTCTTATTGTACATCATCCATCTTTTGATGAACTCCAAGGTTACTGACGTGTACCAACATGAACAAACAACAATTTACTAAATCGCGTACAGTGGCTCTGCTGGTTCTGTATGCTCCTGGTTCTTACAATAGAGCTTGTAGAGGAGCAGCCAGGCCCACTCGCCAATTCAGTACTGTGACTGTTAGGATCTTCAGCACCTGACGAGTTACTGTCATCCAATATGATAACATGTGATTCATCAGTGCTCCACTTCCTCTTTTTGGCTCCATTCTTTGCAGTGCTAGTATCAGGAGCTTCCTTCTCCTGGCTCTCCGAAGTTCGATAAAAATGGTGCTGTTCATACCATTTGGTCCATATAACGTAATGCGTTGCCTGTTTCTGAAGTGTTGCAGTTCGTTCAGTTACTGTAATGATATTTGGACCTGCTGTTGGTGAGTCCATTCTGGATGATGAAGGGTTGATGGCTTCAGAGTTATCTTCACTTGTTGTCTTCCTCTTCTTGTCTGATAACTGAAGTATTCTTTCTTTCTGCCGGGATGCTGCCTCAATCTGTGGACTCACAACTGAGCTTTGTTCAGGCATTAGTTGTTTCTGAAGTGTTCCGCTTCCTTCAGCTGCTGTGATATTTCGATGTGTTGTTGGTGGGGTAATTCTGGATGCCGAAGGTTTGATGGCTTCAGAGTTTCCTTAATTTGCTAATTTCCTCTTCCGATTTGATAACTGAAACATTCTTTCTTTCTGTCTGGGTGCTGCTTCACTCCTTGGATTCCCACTAAACTTTGTTCAGGCACTGTTTGTGTTCAAACTGTTCCACTTCCTTCAGCTGCTGTGATATTTGGATCTGTTGGTGGTGAACTAATTCTGGATGGTGAAAGCTTAACAGCTTCAGAGTTGTTCTCAATTGTTGCCCTTATCTGCTGATCTGATAACTGTAATACTTTTGTCTGCCTGGGTGATGCTTCGCTCCTTGGAGTAGCCACTGAACTACTTTCAGGCACTGCTTGTTTCTGAAGTGCTCCACTGCCTTTGTTTGCTGTGATATTTGGATTCGTTGGTGGTGCACTAATTCTGGATAATGAAGGCATGACAGCTTCAGAGTTGTGTTCATGTGTTGACCTCAGCTGCTGATCTGATAGCTGTAATAGTCGTCTCTGTCTGGGTGCTGCTTCACTCCTTTTACTGCCCGCTGAACATTGTTCAGGCACTGCTTGTTTCTGAAGTGCTCCATTTCCTTTGTTTGCTGTGATATTTGGATCTGTTGGTGGTGGACTAATTCTGGATAATGAAGGCATGACAGCTTCATAGTTGTGTTCATGTGTTGCTCTCATTTGCTGATGTGATAACCGAAATAATACTCTTGTTCTTTGTGTGGGTGCTGCTTCACTCCCTGGACTGGCCATTAGAGTTTGTTCAGGTACTGCTTGTTTCTGAAGTGTTCCACTTCCTTTATTTGCTGTGATATTTGGATCTATTGGAGGTGGACTAATTCTGATGGTTGTTCTGGATGCCAAAGAGCTGACGGATTCAGAGTTGTCTTCATATGTTGTCGTTATCTGCCGATCTGATAACACATTCTGTACCTCTGAATTGATTATACATTAAAAAATATAAATACTTTAAACTTTTTTTCCTCGGGATTGAAGAGGATAACTGCATCGCATTGGTACAATGCATGTTCCTCCTTACATTTCGGACAAATGAAAGTAGCCGCAGAGGTGTAAGCGTTCATGTTTTGATCCTTATGGTGCCTATCTGATTTTGTGCGATGAGTTGTTGTATCAGATGACGTTTGTTTACTAACTGCCACATTTTCCAATGCTTGTATTTTGTCTAAAAAACAAATGAATTCTTGCAGCCGAGGAAATTGTGTATCATTTAAGTGAAGTTCCCAAGATTTCTTGGTTGCATTGTCTAGTTGAAGTGTTCAATAATGACATTACTTAGCTTAATTGGAATGTTTAGTGCTTCCAAATCGTTCGCATTATTTGACACGCTGTTCACAAACTCAGTGAGGTCTTTGTGCAGATTCCTTTAGTACTGCCTTCAAATCGAAAAGACTTTTAATATGACAAGATGCAATGAGTCTTTTGCTTTCAAATCTTTTTGTTAATATTTCCCATTCTATATGATAATTAGCTGCTGTCACAGGAAGATTACTTATTGTTTGTTCAACGTCTCCCTTTAGGGCTGATTTCAAATAATGAAATTTTTGAATGTCAGACAATTCTTCATTCTCATGTTCTAGGGCGTTATGTGTATCATTAAAACTGATCCATGGATCGTATTTACCTGTGAACTCAGGTAGCTGGATAGCTGGAAGTTTTATATGTATGCCTGCTGATGTATGCAGCGATCCTTGTGATGGTAATGATGTGACTCTTGCTTCATGGTCATCAATGAGCCTTTGCATACTCACATGCACTGCGCAACACCGAGTCTCGAATTCTTCTCTGTCCTTACCATGCGTTTCTGGCTTCTCTTCCAATGTTTCTATTTGCTCTTGAATTGATTCGTATTTTTCCCACAATTCCTGTAGTCTAGGAACTCGTAACTTCACTTTTAAGATGTCTTCGGTATTTTGATATTGTTCTACAAATATCTGTAAACGTGTTAATCCTGCTTTTACGGGAGCGCGGGCATTAACTAGTTGCTCTATTTGTTCGTCCGTCATATTCTTGAATTTCCTTGTGAAATCGCGTGAGAAGAAATACGCGAGCGGCGTAAAGTTTTGCGTAATTAGGGAAAACCAGTTCTAGTTTTTCAGCTACTTTTGATGCATCGCCATTTTGCTATCTTATAACCGAACATAATAATCACAATTTGCCGTTCGTAATCCAGCCGTCTAGGATCATGTTTAGAATTACTGACATTTATGTGGTCTGGTATGGACTGTATCTTTACTATGGTGCTATTATTTAATCTATTTCAATATATTAACCTGGAATAACTGATGAAATAACAACACGCATTTCTTATTGTACATCAACCATCTTTTGATGAACTCCAAGGTTACTGACGTGTACCAACATGAACAAACAACAATTTACTAAATCGCGTACAGTGGCTCTGCTGGTTCTGTATGCTCCTGGTTCTTACAATAGAGCTTGTAGAGGAGCAGCCAGGCCCACTCGCCAATTCAGTACTGTGACTGTTAGGATCTTCAGCACCTGACGGGTTACTGTCATCCAATATGATAACATGTGATTCATCAGTGCTCCACTTCCTCTTTTTGGCTCCATTCTTTGCAGTGCTAGTATCAGGAGCTTCCTTCTCCTGGCTCTCCGAAGTTCGATAAAAATGGTGCTGTTCATACCATTTGGTCCATATAACGTAATGCGTTGCCTGTTTCTGAAGTGTTGCAGTTCGTTCAGTTACTGTAATGATATTTGGACCTGCTGTTGGTGAGTCCATTCTGGATGATGAAGGGTTGATGGCTTCAGAGTTATCTTCACTTGTTGTCTTCCTCTTCTTGTCTGATAACTGAAGTATTCTTTCTTTCTGCCGGGATGCTGCCTCAATCTGTGGACTCACAACTGAGCTTTGTTCAGGCATTAGTTGTTTCTGAAGTGTTCCGCTTCCTTCAGCTGCTGTGATATTTCGATGTGTTGTTGGTGGGGTAATTCTGGATGCCGAAGGTTTGATGGCTTCAGAGTTTCCTTAATTTGCTAATTTCCTCTTCCGATTTGATAACTGAAACATTCTTTCTTTCTGTCTGGGTGCTGCTTCACTCCTTGGATTCCCACTAAACTTTGTTCAGGCACTGTTTGTGTTCAAACTGTTCCACTTCCTTCAGCTGCTGTGATATTTGGATCTGTTGGTGGTGAACTAATTCTGGATGGTGAAAGCTTAACAGCTTCAGAGTTGTTCTCAATTGTTGCCCTTATCTGCTGATCTGATAACTGTAATACTTTTGTCTGCCTGGGTGATGCTTCGCTCCTTGGAGTAGCCACTGAACTACTTTCAGGCACTGCTTGTTTCTGAAGTGCTCCACTGCCTTTGTTTGCTGTGATATTTGGATTCGTTGGTGGTGCACTAATTCTGGATAATGAAGGCATGACAGCTTCAGAGTTGTGTTCATGTGTTGACCTCAGCTGCTGATCTGATAGCTGTAATAGTCGTCTCTGTCTGGGTGCTGCTTCACTCCTTTTACTGCCCGCTGAACATTGTTCAGGCACTGCTTGTTTCTGAAGTGCTCCATTTCCTTTGTTTGCTGTGATATTTGGATCTGTTGGTGGTGGACTAATTCTGGATAATGAAGGCATGACAGCTTCATAGTTGTGTTCATGTGTTGCTCTCATTTGCTGATGTGATAACCGAAATAATACTCTTGTTCTTTGTGTGGGTGCTGCTTCACTCCCTGGACTGGCCATTAGAGTTTGTTCAGGTACTGCTTGTTTCTGAAGTGTTCCACTTCCTTTATTTGCTGTGATATTTGGATCTATTGGAGGTGGACTAATTCTGATGGTTGTTCTGGATGCCAAAGAGCTGACGGATTCAGAGTTGTCTTCATATGTTGTCGTTATCTGCCGATCTGATAACACATTCTGTACCTCTGAATTGATTATACATTAAAAAATATAAATACTTTAAACTTTTTTTCCTCGGGATTGAAGAGGATAACTGCATCGCATTGGTACAATGCATGTTCCTCCTTACATTTCGGACAAATGAAAGTAGCCGCAGAGGTGTAAGCGTTCATGTTTTGATCCTTATGGTGCCTATCTGATTTTGTGCGATGAGTTGTTGTATCAGATGACGTTTGTTAACTAACTGCCACATTTTCCAATGCTTGTATTTTGTCTAAAAAACAAATGAATTCTTGCAGCCGAGGAAATTGTGTATCATTTAAGTGAAGTTCCCAAGATTTCTTGGTTGCATTGTCTAGTTGAAGTGTTCAATAATGACATTACTTAGCTTAATTGGAATGTTTAGTGCTTCCAAATCGTTCGCATTATTTGACACGCTGTTCACAAACTCAGTGAGGTCTTTGTGCAGATTCCTTTAGTACTGCCTTCAAATCGAAAAGACTTTTAATATGACAAGATGCAATGAGTCTTTTGCTTTCAAATCTTTTTGTTAATATTTCCCATTCTATATGATAATTAGCTGCTGTCACAGGAAGATTACTTATTGTTTGTTCAACGTCTCCCTTTAGGGCTGATTTCAAATAATGAAATTTTTGAATGTCAGACAATTCTTCATTCTCATGTTCTAGGGCGTTATGTGTATCATTAAAACTGATCCATGGATCGTATTTACCTGTGAACTCAGGTAGCTGGATAGCTGGAAGTTTTATATGTATGCCTGCTGATGTATGCAGCGATCCTTGTGATGGTAATGATGTGACTCTTGCTTCATGGTCATCAATGAGCCTTTGCATACTCACATGCACTGCGCAACACCGAGTCTCGAATTCTTCTCTGTCCTTACCATGCGTTTCTGGCTTCTCTTCCAATGTTTCTATTTGCTCTTGAATTGATTCGTATTTTTCCCACAATTCCTGTAGTCTAGGAACTCGTAACTTCACTTTTAAGATGTCTTCGGTATTTTGATATTGTTCTACAAATATCTGTAAACGTGTTAATCCTGCTTTTACGGGAGCGCGGGCATTAACTAGTTGCTCTATTTGTTCGTCCGTCATATTCTTGAATTTCCTTGTGAAATCGCGTGAGAAGAAATACGCGAGCGGCGTAAAGTTTTGCGTAATTAGGGAAAACCAGTTCTAGTTTTTCAGCTACTTTTGATGCATCGCCATTTTGCTATCTTATAACCGAACATAATAATCACAATTTGCCGTTCGTAATCCAGCCGTCTAGGATCATGTTTAGAATTACTGACATTTATGTGGTCTGGTATGGACTGTATCTTTACTATGGTGCTATTATTTAATCTATTTCAATATATTAACCTGGAATAACTGATGAAATAACAACACGCATTTCTTATTGTACATCAACCATCTTTTGATGAACTCCAAGGTTACTGACGTGTACCAACATGAACAAACAACAATTTACTAAATCGCGTACAGTGGCTCTGCTGGTTCTGTATGCTCCTGGTTCTTACAATAGAGCTTGTAGAGGAGCAGCCAGGCCCACTCGCCAATTCAGTACTGTGACTGTTAGGATCTTCAGCACCTGACGAGTTACTGTCATCCAATATGATAACATGTGATTCATCAGTGCTCCACTTCCTCTTTTTGGCTCCATTCTTTGCAGTGCTAGTATCAGGAGCTTCCTTCTCCTGGCTCTCCGAAGTTCGATAAAAATGGTGCTGTTCATACCATTTGGTCCATATAACGTAATGCGTTGCCTGTTTCTGAAGTGTTGCAGTTCGTTCAGTTACTGTAATGATATTTGGACCTGCTGTTGGTGAGTCCATTCTGGATGATGAAGGGTTGATGGCTTCAGAGTTATCTTCACTTGTTGTCTTCCTCTTCTTGTCTGATAACTGAAGTATTCTTTCTTTCTGCCGGGATGCTGCCTCAATCTGTGGACTCACAACTGAGCTTTGTTCAGGCATTAGTTGTTTCTGAAGTGTTCCGCTTCCTTCAGCTGCTGTGATATTTCGATGTGTTGTTGGTGGGGTAATTCTGGATGCCGAAGGTTTGATGGCTTCAGAGTTTCCTTAATTTGCTAATTTCCTCTTCCGATTTGATAACTGAAACATTCTTTCTTTCTGTCTGGGTGCTGCTTCACTCCTTGGATTCCCACTAAACTTTGTTCAGGCACTGTTTGTGTTCAAACTGTTCCACTTCCTTCAGCTGCTGTGATATTTGGATCTGTTGGTGGTGAACTAATTCTGGATGGTGAAAGCTTAACAGCTTCAGAGTTGTTCTCAATTGTTGCCCTTATCTGCTGATCTGATAACTGTAATACTTTTGTCTGCCTGGGTGATGCTTCGCTCCTTGGAGTAGCCACTGAACTACTTTCAGGCACTGCTTGTTTCTGAAGTGCTCCACTGCCTTTGTTTGCTGTGATATTTGGATTCGTTGGTGGTGCACTAATTCTGGATAATGAAGGCATGACAGCTTCAGAGTTGTGTTCATGTGTTGACCTCAGCTGCTGATCTGATAGCTGTAATAGTCGTCTCTGTCTGGGTGCTGCTTCACTCCTTTTACTGCCCGCTGAACATTGTTCAGGCACTGCTTGTTTCTGAAGTGCTCCATTTCCTTTGTTTGCTGTGATATTTGGATCTGTTGGTGGTGGACTAATTCTGGATAATGAAGGCATGACAGCTTCATAGTTGTGTTCATGTGTTGCTCTCATTTGCTGATGTGATAACCGAAATAATACTCTTGTTCTTTGTGTGGGTGCTGCTTCACTCCCTGGACTGGCCATTAGAGTTTGTTCAGGTACTGCTTGTTTCTGAAGTGTTCCACTTCCTTTATTTGCTGTGATATTTGGATCTATTGGAGGTGGACTAATTCTGATGGTTGTTCTGGATGCCAAAGAGCTGACGGATTCAGAGATGTCTTCATATGTTGTCGTTATCTGCCGATCTGATAACACATTCTGTACCTCTGAATTGATTATACATTAAAAAATATAAATACTTTAAACTTTTTTTCCTCGGGATTGAAGAGGATAACTGCATCGCATTGGTACAATGCATGTTCCTCCTTACATTTCGGACAAATGAAAGTAGCCGCAGAGGTGTAAGCGTTCATGTTTTGATCCTTATGGTGCCTATCTGATTTTGTGCGATGAGTTGTTGTATCAGATGACGTTTGTTAACTAACTGCCACATTTTCCAATGCTTGTATTTTGTCTAAAAAACAAATGAATTCTTGCAGCCGAGGAAATTGTGTATCATTTAAGTGAAGTTCCCAAGATTTCTTGGTTGCATTGTCTAGTTGAAGTGTTCAATAATGACATTACTTAGCTTAATTGGAATGTTTAGTGCTTCCAAATCGTTCGCATTATTTGACACGCTGTTCACAAACTCAGTGAGGTCTTTGTGCAGATTCCTTTAGTACTGCCTTCAAATCGAAAAGACTTTTAATATGACAAGATGCAATGAGTCTTTTGCTTTCAAATCTTTTTGTTAATATTTCCCATTCTATATGATAATTAGCTGCTGTCACAGGAAGATTACTTATTGTTTGTTCAACGTCTCCCTTTAGGGCTGATTTCAAATAATGAAATTTTTGAATGTCAGACAATTCTTCATTCTCATGTTCTAGGGCGTTATGTGTATCATTAAAACTGATCCATGGATCGTATTTACCTGTGAACTCAGGTAGCTGGATAGCTGGAAGTTTTATATGTATGCCTGCTGATGTATGCAGCGATCCTTGTGATGGTAATGATGTGACTCTTGCTTCATGGTCATCAATGAGCCTTTGCATACTCACATGCACTGCGCAACACCGAGTCTCGAATTCTTCTCTGTCCTTACCATGCGTTTCTGGCTTCTCTTCCAATGTTTCTATTTGCTCTTGAATTGATTCGTATTTTTCCCACAATTCCTGTAGTCTAGGAACTCGTAACTTCACTTTTAAGATGTCTTCGGTATTTTGATATTGTTCTACAAATATCTGTAAACGTGTTAATCCTGCTTTTACGGGAGCGCGGGCATTAACTAGTTGCTCTATTTGTTCGTCCGTCATATTCTTGAATTTCCTTGTGAAATCGCGTGAGAAGAAATACGCGAGCGGCGTAAAGTTTTGCGTAATTAGGGAAAACCAGTTCTAGTTTTTCAGCTACTTTTGATGCATCGCCATTTTGCTATCTTATAACCGAACATAATAATCACAATTTGCCGTTCGTAATCCAGCCGTCTAGGATCATGTTTAGAATTACTGACATTTATGTGGTCTGGTATGGACTGTATCTTTACTATGGTGCTATTATTTAATCTATTTCAATATATTAACCTGGAATAACTGATGAAATAACAACACGCATTTCTTATTGTACATCAACCATCTTTTGATGAACTCCAAGGTTACTGACGTGTACCAACATGAACAAACAACAATTTACTAAATCGCGTACAGTGGCTCTGCTGGTTCTGTATGCTCCTGGTTCTTACAATAGAGCTTGTAGAGGAGCAGCCAGGCCCACTCGCCAATTCAGTACTGTGACTGTTAGGATCTTCAGCACCTGACGAGTTACTGTCATCCAATATGATAACATGTGATTCATCAGTGCTCCACTTCCTCTTTTTGGCTCCATTCTTTGCAGTGCTAGTATCAGGAGCTTCCTTCTCCTGGCTCTCCGAAGTTCGATAAAAATGGTGCTGTTCATACCATTTGGTCCATATAACGTAATGCGTTGCCTGTTTCTGAAGTGTTGCAGTTCGTTCAGTTACTGTAATGATATTTGGACCTGCTGTTGGTGAGTCCATTCTGGATGATGAAGGGTTGATGGCTTCAGAGTTATCTTCACTTGTTGTCTTCCTCTTCTTGTCTGATAACTGAAGTATTCTTTCTTTCTGCCGGGATGCTGCCTCAATCTGTGGACTCACAACTGAGCTTTGTTCAGGCATTAGTTGTTTCTGAAGTGTTCCGCTTCCTTCAGCTGCTGTGATATTTCGATGTGTTGTTGGTGGGGTAATTCTGGATGCCGAAGGTTTGATGGCTTCAGAGTTTCCTTAATTTGCTAATTTCCTCTTCCGATTTGATAACTGAAACATTCTTTCTTTCTATCTGGGTGCTGCTTCACTCCTTGGATTCCCACTAAACTTTGTTCAGGCACTGTTTGTGTTCAAACTGTTCCACTTCCTTTAGCTGCTGTGATATTTGGATCTGTTGGTGGTGGACTAATTCTGGATGGTGAAAGCTTAACAGCTTCAGAGTTGTTCTCAATTGTTGCCCTTATCTGCTGATCTGATAACTGTAATACTTTTGTCTGCCTGGGTGATGCTTCGCTCCTTGGAGTAGCCACTGAACTACTTTCAGGCACTGCTTGTTTCTGAAGTGCTCCACTGCCTTTGTTTGCTGTGATATTTGAATTCGTTGGTGGTGCACTAATTCTGGATAATGAAGGCATGACAGCTTCAGAGTTGTGTTCATGTGTTGACCTCAGCTGCTGATCTGATAGCTGTAATAGTCGTCTCTGTCTGGGTGCTGCTTCACTCCTTTTACTGCCCGCTGAACTTTGTTCAGGCACTGCTTGTTTCCGAAGTGCTCCATTTCCTTTGTTTGCTGTGATATTTGGATCTGTTGGTGGTGGACTAATTCTGGATAATGAAGGCATGACAGCTTCATAGTTGTGTTCATGTGTTGCTCTCATTTGCTGATGTGATAACCGAAATAATACTCTTGTTCTTTGTGTGGGTGCTGCTTCACTCCCTGGACTGGCCATTAGAGTTTGTTCAGGTACTGCTTGTTTCTGAAGTGTTCCACTTCCTTTATTTGCTGTGATATTTGGATCTATTGGAGGTGGACTAATTCTGATGGTTGTTCTGGATGCCAAAGAGCTGACAGCTTCAGAGTTGTCTTCATATGTTGTCGTTATCTGCCGATCTGATAACACATTCTGTACCTCTGAATTGATTATACATTAAAAAATACAAATATTTTAAACTTTTTTTTCCTCGGGATTGAAGAAAATAACTGCATCGCATTGGTACAATGCATGTTCCTCCTTAAATTTCGGACAAATGAAAGTAGCCGCAGAGGTGTAAGTGTTCATGTTTTGACCCTTATGGTGCCTATCTGATTTTGTGCGATCAGTTGTTGTATCAGCTGACGTTGTTTGTTTACTAACCGCCACATTTTCCAATGCTTGTATTTTGTCTAAGAGACAAATGAATTCTTGATTCCGAGGAAATTGTGTATCATTTAAATGAAGTGAAAATAACTGTAATACTTTTGTCTGCCTGGGTGATGCTTCGCTCCTTGTAGTAGTACTTTCAGGCACTGCTTGTTTCTGAAGTGCTCCACTGCCTTTGTTTGCTGTGATATTTGGATGCGTTGGTGGTGCACTAATTCTGGCTAATGAAGGCATGACAGCTTCAGAGTTGTGTTCATGTGTTGCCCTCAGCTGCTGATCTGATAGCTGTAATAGTCGTCTCTGTCTGGGTGCTGCTTCACTCCTTTTACTGCCCACTGAACTTTGTTCAGGCACTGCTTGTTTCTGAAGTGCTCCATTTCCTTTTTTTGCTGTGATATTTGGATCTGTTGATGGTGGACTAATTCTGGTTAATGAAGGCATGGCAGCTTCATAGTGGTGTTGATGTGTTGCTCTCTTTTGCTGATGTGATAACCGAAATAATACTCTTGTTCTTTGTGTGGGTGCTGCTTCACTCCCTGGACTGCTCATTAGAGTTTGTTCAGGTACTGCTTGTGGCATCTCTGTGGCCGTACTGGCCGCAGCGACGGTGTCGGCCGTTCCATTGGGAGCTACTGTGCTCCATTGTTTTACTGTTTTTCAACAGTATAACATCTGTTAATCACGATACAATATTTTTTTTGGATTCAGTTTCTTTTGTTCCGCACATTTCTTAAATGCTTGAAATAATTCAGTCCCTGTTGTATGTTCCGTAAGTGGAATGACTTCAAGCATGTATTCTTGTATCGAGAGGTTGTTAGTAACTCCACGAGTGAAAATTACCAATTGTGCTGTGTCAGCGTTGTCAGTGCTTTCACCAACGCGAGCGAAACGGCTATAAATGCATGGACCTCAGTTTGTAGTCTTTTTTCGATTATTTCTGCTATTTTATATATCCTTCTCTGTATGGTTCGTGGTCATAATGCAATATTACTAAAAATATATTGTTCAGGGAAAATTATGTTAGCAACTTTGCTCTCACATTTTTTATGAAATCTCCATCACTAAAACACCTCAGTGAGTGAGCAATCTCCAAAGTAATAGCATAGCTGGCGTGGAGTTGTCTATCATTTATAATATTTGAATTAATATTAGGTGTATTATCTGAATATTGCTCTTTGAGCTGTCAACTGTTTGCCTCCACTGCTTAAACAAATAGATTTGCCCTCATACACTGGATAAATAGTGTCTATCCTTTCAAGCTTGAGAAGAGGAACTGCATTGGCCAAAGATGACCATATTTCCAATATACCTGGCTTCTCGCTGGGCTCTTTGGACATTTTGATGCTTGATAGTGTTACTTGTAGCACAAATCAAGCCATTTACTTTGTGACGGCGTTGGGCGCCACTTTTGTAACGGGTACAGCTGGTCGACCAGTTTGGCAACAACTCACGGTTCGACGCCTCGGTAGCTCTTCTGGTACAGTAGCTGCCTCTGCGCTGTACGTCGCTACGTTGATTTTGTATGGAATTAAGTACCGGGATTTAGGTAGGATGAATAGGATATTTCTCAGGCGCGAGGTTAGATGCCAAAGTACAGCACACACGTTTTCTGATTTATTCTCCATCACATCGCAGAAGTATAAATATTCATGCTTTGACCCTTATGGTGCCTATCTGATTTTGTGCGATGAGTTGTATCAGATGACATTGTTTGCTAACTAACTGCTACATTTTCCAATGCTTGTATTTTGTCTAAAAAAGAAATGAATTCTTGCAACCGAGGAAATAGTGTATCATTTAAATGAAGTTCCCAAGATTTCTTGGTTGCATTGTCTAGTTTTTGTGTTATCAAGTGTTCAATAATGACATCACTTAGCTTCATTGGAATGTTTAGTGCTTCCAAATCGTTTACATTATTTGACACTCTGTTCACTAACTTAGTGAGCTCTTGTGCAGATTCCTTTTGTAATTCCTTCAACTCGAAAAGACTTTTAATATGACAAGACGCAATGAGTCTTTTGTTTTCAAATCTCTTTGTTAATATTTCCCAGGCTATGTGATAATTAGCTGCTGTCACAGGAATATTACTTATTGTTTGTTCAACGTCTCCCTTTAGGGCTGATTTCAAATGATGAAATTTTTGAATGTCAGACAATTCTTCATTCTCATGTTCTAGGGCGTTATGTGTATCATTAAAACTGACCCATGGATCGTTGTTTCTGCATCAGTTCGAATTCTTGAAGAGCTTTTCTATCAGATGTCTCCTCCCCTCAGAATTTCATATGCAGTTTCGAAGCAGGTTGCGCCGAGCCTTTGATGTCACGTGAAGTGCTGTTGACAGGCCGGCTTGGCTTTGCCGTCCGCTGTAGTAACACTGTTGGTGCAAACACTCATCATCTATGTGGCCGTACTGGCCGAAGCGGCGGTGTCGGCAGTTCCATTGGTAGCTAGTGTGCTCCATTGAGTTCAGCCGGCCGAAGAGGGTGATACCCATAATTAGTGCGGCTGTGTAGGTCGTCTTGTGTCATTGTTAGTCGCATTAGTGTTTCGGGCCCTAAAGGTTCCCTATTCTGTTCCAATATCTAACTTATGTACACGTTGTTTCTGCTTCATTTCGAGTTCGTGTTCAGCTTTTCCCTCAGATATCTCCTCCCCTCAGAGTTTCATTTGCAGTTTCAAAGCAGGTTGCGCCGAGCCTTTGACGTCACGTGAAGTGCTGGTGACAGGCCGGCTTGGCTTTGCCGTCCGCTGTAGTAGCACTGTTGGTGCAAACATTCATCATCTCTGTGGCCGTACTGGCCGCAGCGGCGGTGTCGGCCGTTCCATTGGTAGCTACTGTGCTCCGTTGAGTTCAGCCGGCCGAAGAGCGTGTTACCCATAATTAGTGCGGCTGTGTAAGTCGTCTTGTGTCATTATTAGTCGCATTAGTGTTTCGGGCCCTAACAGGTCCGTATTCTGTTCCAATATCTAATTATGTATACGTTGTTTCTACATCATTTCGAGTTCTTGGAGAGCTTTTCCATCAGATGTCTCCTCCCCTCATAGTTTCATATGCAGTTCCAAAGCAGCTTGCGCTGAGCCTTTGACGTCACGTGAAGTTGTGCTGGTGACAGGCCGGCTTGGCTTTGCATTCCGGTGTAGTGACACTGTTGGTGCAAACACTCGTCATCTCTGTGGCCGTACTGGCCGCAGCGGCGGTGTCGGCCGTTCCATTGGTAGCTAGTGTGCTCCATTGAGTTCCGCCGGCCGAAGAGGGTGATACCCATAATTAGTGCGGCTGTGTAGGTCGTCTTGTGTCATTGTTAGTCGCATTAGTGTTTCGGGTCCTAAAGGGTCCGTATTCTGTTCCAATATCTAATTATGTATACGTCGTTTCTGCATCAGTTCGAGTTCTTGGAGAGCTTTTCCATCAGATGTCTCCTCCCCTCATAGTTTCATATGCAGTTTCAAAGGAGCTTGCGCTGGGCCTTTGACGTCGCGTGAAGTTGTACAGGTGACAGGCCGGCTTGGCTTTGCCGTCCGGTGTGGTGGCACTTTGATGGTGCCAACACTCGTTATCTCTGTGGCCGTACTGGCCGCAGCGGCGGTGTCGGCCGTTCCATTGGTAGCTAATGTGCTCCATTGAGTTCAGCCGGCCGAAGAGGGTGATGCCCATAATTAGTGCGGCTGTGTAGGTCGTCTTGTGTCAAATTTAGTCGCATTAGTGTTTCGGGCCCTAAAGGGTCCGTATTCTGTACCAATATCTAATTATGTATACGCCGTTTCTGCATGAGTTCGAGTTCTTGGAGAGCTTTTCCATCAGATGTCTCCTCCCCTCATAGTTTCATATGCAGTTTCAAAGGAGCTTGCGCTGGGCCTTTGACGTCGCGTGAAGTTGTACAGGTGACAGGCCGGCTTGGCTTTGCCGTCCGGTGTAGTGGCACTTTGATGGTGCCAACACTCGTCATCCCTGTGGCCGTACTGGCCGCAGCGACGGTGTCGGCCGTTCCATTGGGAGCTACTGTGCTCCATTGTTTTACTGTTTTTCAACAGTATAACATCTGTTAATCGCGATACAATATTTTTTTTGGATTCAGTTTCTTTTGTTCCACACATTTCTTAAATGCTTGAAATAATTCAGTCCCTGTTGTATGTTCCGTAAGTGGAATGACTTCAAGCATGTATTCTTGTATCGAGACGTTGTTAGTAACTCCACGAGTGAAAATTACCAATTGTGCTGTGTCAGCGTTGTCAGTGCTTTCATCCAACGCGAGCGAAACGGCTATAAATGCATGGACCTCAGTTTGTAGTCTTTTTTCGATTATTTCTGCTATTTTATATATCCTTCTCTGTATGGTTCGTGGTCATAATGCAATATTACTAAAAATATATTGTTCAGGGAAAATTATGTTAGCAACTTTGCTCTCACATTTTTTATGAAATCTCCATCACTAAAACACCTCAGTGAGTGAGCAATCTCCAAAGTAATAGCATAGCTGGCGTGGAGTTGTCTATCATTTATAATATTTGAATTAATATTAGGTGTATTATCTGAATATTGCTCTTTGAGCTGTCAACTGTTTGCCTCCACTGCTTAAACAAATAGATTTGCCCTCATACACTGGATAAATAGTGTCTATCCTTTCAAGCTTGAGAAGAGGAACTGCATTGGCCAAAGATGACAATATTTCCAATATACCTGGCTTCTCGCTAGGCTCTTTGGACATTTTGATGCTTGATAGTGTTACTTGTAGCACAAATCAAGCCATTTACTTTGTGACGGCGTTGGGCGCCACTTTTGTAACGGGTACAGCTGGTCGACCAGTTTGGCAACAACTCACGGTTCGACGCCTCGGTAGCTCTTCTGGTACAGTAGCTGCCTCTGCGCTGTACGTCGCTACGTTGATTTTGTATGGAATTAAGTACCGGGATTTAGGTAGGATGAATAGGATATTTCTCAGGCGCGAGGTTAGATGCCAAAGTACAGCACACACGTTTTCTGATTTATTCTCCATCACATCGCAGAAGTATAAATATTCATGCTTTGACCCTTATGGTGCCTATCTGATTTTGTGCGATGAGTTGTATCAGATGACATTGTTTGCTAACTAACTGCTACATTTTCCAATGCTTGTATTTTGTCTAAAAAAGAAATGAATTCTTGCAACCGAGGAAATAGTGTATCATTTAAATGAAGTTCCCAAGATTTCTTGGTTGCATTGTCTAGTTTTTGTGTTATCAAGTGTTCAATAATGACATCACTTAGCTTCATTGGAATGTTTAGTGCTTCCAAATCGTTTACATTATTTGACACTCTGTTCACTAACTTAGTGAGCTCTTGTGCAGATTCCTTTTGTAATTCCTTCAACTCGAAAAGACTTTTAATATGACAAGACGCAATGAGTCTTTTGTTTTCAAATCTCTTTGTTAATATTTCCCAGGCTATGTGATAATTAGCTGCTGTCACAGGAATATTACTTATTGTTTGTTCAACGTCTCCCTTTAGGGCTGATTTCAAATGATGAAATTTTTGAATGTCAGACAATTCTTCATTCTCATGTTCTAGGGCGTTATGTGTATCATTAAAACTGACCCATGGATCGTTGTTTCCGCATCAGTTCGAATTCTTGAAGAGCTTTTCTATCAGATGTCTCCTCCCCTCAGAATTTCATATGCAGTTTCGAAGCAGGTTGCGCCGAGCCTTTGATGTCACGTGAAGTGCTGTTGACAGGCCGGCTTGGCTTTGCCGTCCGCTGTAGTAACACTGTTGGTGCAAACACTCATCATCTATGTGGCCGTACTGGCCGAAGCGGCGGTGTCGGCAGTTCCATTGGTAGCTAGTGTGCTCCATTGAGTTCAGCCGGCCGAAGAGGGTGATACCCATAATTAGTGCGGCTGTGTAGGTCGTCTTGTGTCATTGTTAGTCGCATTAGTGTTTCGGGCCCTAAAGGTTCCCTATTCTGTTCCAATATCTAACTTATGTACACGTTGTTTCTGCTTCATTTCGAGTTCGTGTTCAGCTTTTCCCTCAGATATCTCCTCCCCTCAGAGTTTCATTTGCAGTTTCAAAGCAGGTTGCGCCGAGCCTTTGACGTCACGTGAAGTGCTGGTGACAGGCCGGCTTGGCTTTGCCGTCCGCTGTAGTAGCACTGTTGGTGCAAACATTCATCATCTCTGTGGCCGTACTGGCCGCAGCGGCGGTGTCGGCCGTTCCATTGGTAGCTACTGTGCTCCGTTGAGTTCAGCCGGCCGAAGAGCGTGTTACCCATAATTAGTGCGGCTGTGTAAGTCGTCTTGTGTCATTATTAGTCGCATTAGTGTTTCGGGCCCTAACAGGTCCGTATTCTGTTCCAATATCTAATTATGTATACGTTGTTTCTACATCATTTCGAGTTCTTGGAGAGCTTTTCCATCAGATGTCTCCTCCCCTCATAGTTTCATATGCAGTTCCAAAGCAGCTTGCGCTGAGCCTTTGACGTCACGTGAAGTTGTGCTGGTGACAGGCCGGCTTGGCTTTGCATTCCGGTGTAGTGGCACTTTGATGGTGCCAACACTCGTCATCTCTGTGGCCGTACTGGCCGCAGCGGCGGTTTCGGCCGTTCCATTGGGAGCTACTGTGCTCCATTGAGATCAGGCGGCCGAATAGGGCGATACCCATAATTAGTGTGGCTGTGTAACTCGACTTGTGTCATTATTAGTCGCATTAGTGTTTCGAGCCCTAAAGGGTCCCTATTCTGTTCCAATATCTAATATATGTATACGTTGTTTCCGCATCAGTTCGAATTCTTGAAGAATGTTTCCATCAGATGTCTCCTCCCCTCAGAGTTTCATATGCAGTTTCGAAGCAGGTTGCGCCGAGCCTTTGATGTCACGTGAAGTTGTGCTGGTGACAGGCCGGCATGGCTTTGCCGTCCGCTGTAGTGACACTGTTGGTGCAAACACTCGTCATCTCTGTGGCCGTACTGGCCGCAGCGGCGGTGTCGGCCGTTCCATTGGTAGCTAGTGTGCTCCATTGAGTTCCGGCGGCCGAAGAGGGTGATACCCATAATTAGTGCGGCTGTGTAGGTCGTCTTGTGTCATTGTTAGTCGCATTAGTGTTTCGGGTCCTAAAGGGTCCGTATTCTGTTCCAATATCTAATTATGTATACGTCGTTTCTGCATCAGTTCGAGTTCTTGGAGAGCTTTTCCATCAGATGTCTCCTCCCCTCATAGTTTCATATGCAGTTTCAAAGGAGCTTGCGCTGGGCCTTTGACGTCGCGTGAAGTTGTACAGGTGACAGGCCGGCTTGGCTTTGCCGTCCGGTGTGGTGGCACTTTGATGGTGCCAACACTCGTTATCTCTGTGGCCGTACTGGCCGCAGCGGCGGTGTCGGCCGTTCCATTGGTAGCTAATGTGCTCCATTGAGTTCAGCCGGCCGAAGAGGGTGATGCCCATAATTAGTGCGGCTGTGTAGGTCGTCTTGTGTCAAATTTAGTCGCATTAGTGTTTCGGGCCCTAAAGGGTCCGTATTCTGTACCAATATCTAATTATGTATACGTCGTTTCTGCATGAGTTCGAGTTCTTGGAGAGCTTTTCCATCAGATGTCTCCTCCCCTCATAGTTTCATATGCAGTTTCAAAGGAGCTTGCGCTGGGCCTTTGACGTCGCGTGAAGTTGTACAGGTGACAGGCCGGCTTGGCTTTGCCGTCCGGTGTAGTGGCACTTTGATGGTGCCAACACTCGTCATCCCTGTGGCCGTACTGGCCGCAGCGACGGTGTCGGCCGTTCCATTGGGAGCTACTGTGCTCCATTGTTTTACTGTTTTTCAACAGTATAACGTCTGTTAATCGCGATACAATATTTTTTTTGGATTCAGTTTCTTTTGTTCCACACATTTCTTAAATGCTTGAAATAATTCAGTCCCTGTTGTATGTTCCGTAAGTGGAATGACTTCAAGCATGTATTCTTGTATCGAGACGTTGTTAGTAACTCCACGAGTGAAAATTACCAATTGTGCTGTGTCAGCGTTGTCAGTGCTTTCATCCAACGCGAGCGAAACGGCTATAAATGCATGGACCTCAGTTTGTAGTCTTTTTTCGATTATTTCTGCTATTTTATATATCCTTCTCTGTATGGTTCGTGGTCATAATGCAATATTACTAAAAATATATTGTTCAGGGAAAATTATGTTAGCAACTTTGCTCTCACATTTTTTATGAAATCTCCATCACTAAAACACCTCAGTGAGTGAGCAATCTCCAAAGTAATAGCATAGCTGGCGTGGAGTTGTCTATCATTTATAATATTTGAATTAATATTAGGTGTATTATCTGAATATTGCTCTTTGAGCTGTCAACTGTTTGCCTCCACTGCTTAAACAAATAGATTTGCCCTCATACACTGGATAAATAGTGTCTATCCTTTCAAGCTTGAGAAGAGGAACTGCATTGGCCAAAGATGACAATATTTCCAATATACCTGGCTTCTCGCTAGGCTCTTTGGACATTTTGATGCTTGATAGTGTTACTTGTAGCACAAATCAAGCCATTTACTTTGTGACGGCGTTGGGCGCCACTTTTGTAACGGGTACAGCTGGTCGACCAGTTTGGCAACAACTCACGGTTCGACGCCTCGGTAGCTCTTCTGGTACAGTAGCTGCCTCTGCGCTGTACGTCGCTACGTTGATTTTGTATGGAATTAAGTACCGGGATTTAGGTAGGATGAATAGGATATTTCTCAGGCGCGAGGTTAGATGCCAAAGTACAGCACACACGTTTTCTGATTTATTCTCCATCACATCGCAGAAGTATAAATATTCATGCTTTGACCCTTATGGTGCCTATCTGATTTTGTGCGATGAGTTGTATCAGATGACATTGTTTGCTAACTAACTGCTACATTTTCCAATGCTTGTATTTTGTCTAAAAAAGAAATGAATTCTTGCAACCGAGGAAATAGTGTATCATTTAAATGAAGTTCCCAAGATTTCTTGGTTGCATTGTCTAGTTTTTGTGTTATCAAGTGTTCAATAATGACATCACTTAGCTTCATTGGAATGTTTAGTGCTTCCAAATCGTTTACATTATTTGACACTCTGTTCACTAACTTAGTGAGCTCTTGTGCAGATTCCTTTTGTAATTCCTTCAACTCGAAAAGACTTTTAATATGACAAGACGCAATGAGTCTTTTGTTTTCAAATCTCTTTGTTAATATTTCCCAGGCTATGTGATAATTAGCTGCTGTCACAGGAATATTACTTATTGTTTGTTCAACGTCTCCCTTTAGGGCTGATTTCAAATGATGAAATTTTTGAATGTCAGACAATTCTTCATTCTCATGTTCTAGGGCGTTATGTGTATCATTAAAACTGACCCATGGATCGTTGTTTCCGCATCAGTTCGAATTCTTGAAGAGCTTTTCTATCAGATGTCTCCTCCCCTCAGAATTTCATATGCAGTTTCGAAGCAGGTTGCGCCGAGCCTTTGATGTCACGTGAAGTGCTGTTGACAGGCCGGCTTGGCTTTGCCGTCCGCTGTAGTAACACTGTTGGTGCAAACACTCATCATCTATGTGGCCGTACTGGCCGAAGCGGCGGTGTCGGCAGTTCCATTGGTAGCTAGTGTGCTCCATTGAGTTCAGCCGGCCGAAGAGGGTGATACCCATAATTAGTGCGGCTGTGTAGGTCGTCTTGTGTCATTGTTAGTCGCATTAGTGTTTCGGGCCCTAAAGGTTCCCTATTCTGTTCCAATATCTAACTTATGTACACGTTGTTTCTGCTTCATTTCGAGTTCGTGTTCAGCTTTTCCCTCAGATATCTCCTCCCCTCAGAGTTTCATTTGCAGTTTCAAAGCAGGTTGCGCCGAGCCTTTGACGTCACGTGAAGTGCTGGTGACAGGCCGGCTTGGCTTTGCCGTGCGCTGTAGTAGCACTGTTGGTGCAAACATTCATCATCTCTGTGGCCGTACTGGCCGCAGCGGCGGTGTCGGCCGTTCCATTGGTAGCTACTGTGCTCCGTTGAGTTCAGCCGGCCGAAGAGCGTGTTACCCATAATTAGTGCGGCTGTGTAAGTCGTCTTGTGTCATTATTAGTCGCATTAGTGTTTCGGGCCCTAACAGGTCCGTATTCTGTTCCAATATCTAATTATGTATACGTTGTTTCTACATCATTTCGAGTTCTTGGAGAGCTTTTCCATCAGATGTCTCCTCCCCTCATAGTTTCATATGCAGTTCCAAAGCAGCTTGCGCTGAGCCTTTGACGTCACGTGAAGTTGTGCTGGTGACAGGCCGGCTTGGCTTTGCATTCCGGTGTAGTGGCACTTTGATGGTGCCAACACTCGTCATCTCTGTGGCCGTACTGGCCGCAGCGGCGGTTTCGGCCGTTCCATTGGGAGCTACTGTGCTCCATTGAGATCAGGCGGCCGAATAGGGCGATACCCATAATTAGTGTGGCTGTGTAACTCGACTTGTGTCATTGTTAGTCGCATTAGTGTTTCGAGCCCTAAAGGGTCCCTATTCTGTTCCAATATCTAATATATGTATACGTTGTTTCCGCATCAGTTCGAATTCTTGAAGAATGTTTCCATCAGATGTCTCCTCCCCTCAGAGTTTCATATGCAGTTTCGAAGCAGGTTGCGCCGAGCCTTTGATGTCACGTGAAGTTGTGCTGGTGACAGGCCGGCATGGCTTTGCCGTCCGCTGTAGTGACACTGTTGGTGCAAACACTCGTCATCTCTGTGGCCGTACTGGCCGCAGCGGCGGTGTCGGCCGTTCCATTGGTAGCTAGTGTGCTCCATTGAGTTCCGCCGGCCGAAGAGGGTGATACTCATAATTAGTGCGGCTGTGTAGGTCGTCTTGTGTCATTGTTAGTCGCATTAGTGTTTCGGGTCCTAAAGGGTCCGTATTCTGTTCCAATATCTAATTATGTATACGTCGTTTCTGCATCAGTTCGAGTTCTTGGAGAGCTTTTCCATCAGATGTCTCCTCCCCTCATAGTTTCATATGCAGTTTCAAAGGAGCTTGCGCTGGGCCTTTGACGTCGCGTGAAGTTGTACAGGTGACAGGCCGGCTTGGCTTTGCCGTCCGGTGTGGTGGCACTTTGATGGTGCCAACACTCGTTATCTCTGTGGCCGTACTGGCCGCAGCGGCGGTGTCGGCCGTTCCATTGGTAGCTAATGTGCTCCATTGAGTTCAGCCGGCCGAAGAGGGTGATGCCCATAATTAGTGCGGCTGTGTAGGTCGTCTTGTGTCAAATTTAGTCGCATTAGTGTTTCGGGCCCTAAAGGGTCCGTATTCTGTACCAATATCTAATTATGTATACGTCGTTTCTGCATGAGTTCGAGTTCTTGGAGAGCTTTTCCATCAGATGTCTCCTCCCCTCATAGTTTCATATGCAGTTTCAAAGGAGCTTGCGCTGGGCCTTTGACGTCGCGTGAAGTTGTACAGGTGACAGGCCGGCTTGGCTTTGCCGTCCGGTGTAGTGGCACTTTGATGGTGCCAACACTCGTCATCCCTGTGGCCGTACTGGCCGCAGCGACGGTGTCGGCCGTTCCATTGGGAGCTACTGTGCTCCATTGTTTTACTGTTTTTCAACAGTATAACATCTGTTAATCGCGATACAATATTTTTTTTGGATTCAGTTTCTTTTGTTCCACACATTTCTTAAATGCTTGAAATAATTCAGTCCCTGTTGTATGTTCCGTAAGTGGAATGACTTCAAGCATGTATTCTTGTATCGAGACGTTGTTAGTAACTCCACGAGTGAAAATTACCAATTGTGCTGTGTCAGCGTTGTCAGTGCTTTCATCCAACGCGAGCGAAACGGCTATAAATGCATGGACCTCAGTTTGTAGTCTTTTTTCGATTATTTCTGCTATTTTATATATCCTTCTCTGTATGGTTCGTGGTCATAATGCAATATTACTAAAAATATATTGTTCAGGGAAAATTATGTTAGCAACTTTGCTCTCACATTTTTTATGAAATCTCCATCACTAAAACACCTCAGTGAGTGAGCAATCTCCAAAGTAATAGCATAGCTGGCGTGGAGTTGTCTATCATTTATAATATTTGAATTAATATTAGGTGTATTATCTGAATATTGCTCTTTGAGCTGTCAACTGTTTGCCTCCACTGCTTAAACAAATAGATTTGCCCTCATACACTGGATAAATAGTGTCTATCCTTTCAAGCTTGAGAAGAGGAACTGCATTGGCCAAAGATGACAATATTTCCAATATACCTGGCTTCTCGCTAGGCTCTTTGGACATTTTGATGCTTGATAGTGTTACTTGTAGCACAAATCAAGCCATTTACTTTGTGACGGCGTTGGGCGCCACTTTTGTAACGGGTACAGCTGGTCGACCAGTTTGGCAACAACTCACGGTTCGACGCCTCGGTAGCTCTTCTGGTACAGTAGCTGCCTCTGCGCTGTACGTCGCTACGTTGATTTTGTATGGAATTAAGTACCGGGATTTAGGTAGGATGAATAGGATATTTCTCAGGCGCGAGGTTAGATGCCAAAGTACAGCACACACGTTTTCTGATTTATTCTCCATCACATCGCAGAAGTATAAATATTCATGCTTTGACCCTTATGGTGCCTATCTGATTTTGTGCGATGAGTTGTATCAGATGACATTGTTTGCTAACTAACTGCTACATTTTCCAATGCTTGTATTTTGTCTAAAAAAGAAATGAATTCTTGCAACCGAGGAAATAGTGTATCATTTAAATGAAGTTCCCAAGATTTCTTGGTTGCATTGTCTAGTTTTTGTGTTATCAAGTGTTCAATAATGACATCACTTAGCTTCATTGGAATGTTTAGTGCTTCCAAATCGTTTACATTATTTGACACTCTGTTCACTAACTTAGTGAGCTCTTGTGCAGATTCCTTTTGTAATTCCTTCAACTCGAAAAGACTTTTAATATGACAAGACGCAATGAGTCTTTTGTTTTCAAATCTCTTTGTTAATATTTCCCAGGCTATGTGATAATTAGCTGCTGTCACAGGAATATTACTTATTGTTTGTTCAACGTCTCCCTTTAGGGCTGATTTCAAATGATGAAATTTTTGAATGTCAGACAATTCTTCATTCTCATGTTCTAGGGCGTTATGTGTATCATTAAAACTGACCCATGGATCGTTGTTTCCGCATCAGTTCGAATTCTTGAAGAGCTTTTCTATCAGATGTCTCCTCCCCTCAGAATTTCATATGCAGTTTCGAAGCAGGTTGCGCCGAGCCTTTGATGTCACGTGAAGTGCTGTTGACAGGCCGGCTTGGCTTTGCCGTCCGCTGTAGTAACACTGTTGGTGCAAACACTCATCATCTATGTGGCCGTACTGGCCGAAGCGGCGGTGTCGGCAGTTCCATTGGTAGCTAGTGTGCTCCATTGAGTTCAGCCGGCCGAAGAGGGTGATACCCATAATTAGTGCGGCTGTGTAGGTCGTCTTGTGTCATTGTTAGTCGCATTAGTGTTTCGGGCCCTAAAGGTTCCCTATTCTGTTCCAATATCTAACTTATGTACACGTTGTTTCTGCTTCATTTCGAGTTCGTGTTCAGCTTTTCCCTCAGATATCTCCTCCCCTCAGAGTTTCATTTGCAGTTTCAAAGCAGGTTGCGCCGAGCCTTTGACGTCACGTGAAGTGCTGGTGACAGGCCGGCTTGGCTTTGCCGTCCGCTGTAGTAGCACTGTTGGTGCAAACATTCATCATCTCTGTGGCCGTACTGGCCGCAGCGGCGGTGTCGGCCGTTCCATTGGTAGCTACTGTGCTCCGTTGAGTTCAGCCGGCCGAAGAGCGTGTTACCCATAATTAGTGCGGCTGTGTAAGTCGTCTTGTGTCATTATTAGTCGCATTAGTGTTTCGGGCCCTAACAGGTCCGTATTCTGTTCCAATATCTAATTATGTATACGTTGTTTCTACATCATTTCGAGTTCTTGGAGAGCTTTTCCATCAGATGTCTCCTCCCCTCATAGTTTCATATGCAGTTCCAAAGCAGCTTGCGCTGAGCCTTTGACGTCACGTGAAGTTGTGCTGGTGACAGGCCGGCTTGGCTTTGCATTCCGGTGTAGTGGCACTTTGATGGTGCCAACACTCGTCATCTCTGTGGCCGTACTGGCCGCAGCGGCGGTTTCGGCCGTTCCATTGGGAGCTACTGTGCTCCATTGAGATCAGGCGGCCGAATAGGGCGATACCCATAATTAGTGTGGCTGTGTAACTCGACTTGTGTCATTATTAGTCACATTAGTGTTTCGAGCCCTAAAGGGTCCCTATTCTGTTCCAATATCTAATATATGTATACGTTGTTTCCGCATCAGTTCGAATTCTTGAAGAATGTTTCCATCAGATGTCTCCTCCCCTCAGAGTTTCATATGCAGTTTCGAAGCAGGTTGCGCCGAGCCTTTGATGTCACGTGAAGTTGTGCTGGTGACAGGCCGGCATGGCTTTGCCGTCCGCTGTAGTGACACTGTTGGTGCAAACACTCGTCATCTCTGTGGCCGTACTGGCCGCAGCGGTGGTGTCGGCCGTTCCATTGGTAGCTAGTGTGCTCCATTGAGTTCCGCCGGCCGAAGAGGGTGATACCCATAATTAGTGCGGCTGTGTAGGTCGTCTTGTGTCATTGTTAGTCGCATTAGTGTTTCGGGTCCTAAAGGGTCCGTATTCTGTTCCAATATCTAATTATGTATACGTCGTTTCTGCATCAGTTCGAGTTCTTGGAGAGCTTTTCCATCAGATGTCTCCTCCCCTCATAGTTTCATATGCAGTTTCAAAGGAGCTTGCGCTGGGCCTTTGACGTCGCGTGAAGTTGTACAGGTGACAGGCCGGCTTGGCTTTGCCGTCCGGTGTGGTGGCACTTTGATGGTGCCAACACTCGTTATCTCTGTGGCCGTACTGGCCGCAGCGGCGGTGTCGGCCGTTCCATTGGTAGCTAGTGTGCTCCATTGAGTTCAGCCGGCCGAAGAGGGTGATGCCCATAATTAGTGCGGCTGTGTAGGTCGTCTTGTGTCAAACTTAGTCGCATTAGTGTTTTGGGCCCTAAAGGGTCCGTATTCTGTACCAATATCTAATTATGTATACGTCGTTTCTGCATGAGTTCGAGTTCTTGGAGAGCTTTTCCATCAGATGTCTCCTCCCCTCATAGTTTCATATGCAGTTTCAAAGGAGCTTGCGCTGGGCCTTTGACGTCGCGTGAAGTTGTACAGGTGACAGGCCGGCTTGGCTTTGCCGTCCGGTGTAGTGGCACTTTGATGGTGCCAACACTCGTCATCCCTGTGGCCGTACTGGCCGCAGCGACGGTGTCGGCCGTTCCATTGGGAGCTACTGTGCTCCATTGTTTTACTGTTTTTCAACAGTATAACATCTGTTAATCGCGATACAATATTTTTTTTTTTGGATTCAGTTTCTTTTGTTCCACACATTTCTTAAATGCTTGAAATAATTCAGTCCCTGTTGTATGTTCCGTAAGTGGAATGACTTCAAGCATGTATTCTTGTATCGAGAGGTTGTTAGTAACTCCACGAGTGAAAATTACCAATTGTGCTGTGTCAGCGTTGTCAGTGCTTTCATCCAACGCGAGCGAAACGGCTATAAATGCATGGACCTCAGTTTGTAGTCTTTTTTCGATTATTTCTGCTATTTTATATATCCTTCTCTGTATGGTTCGTGGTCATAATGCAATATTACTAAAAATATATTGTTCAGGGAAAATTATGTTAGCAACTTTGCTCTCACATTTTTTATGAAATCTCCATCACTAAAACACCTCAGTGAGTGAGCAATCTCCAAAGTAATAGCATAGCTGGCGTGGAGTTGTCTATCATTTATAATATTTGAATTAATATTAGGTGTATTATCTGAATATTGCTCTTTGAGCTGTCAACTGTTTGCCTCCACTGCTTAAACAAATAGATTTGCCCTCATACACTGGATAAATAGTGTCTATCCTTTCAAGCTTGAGAAGAGGAACTGCATTGGCCAAAGATGACAATATTTCCAATATACCTGGCTTCTCGCTAGGCTCTTTGGACATTTTGATGCTTGATAGTGTTACTTGTAGCACAAATCAAGCCATTTACTTTGTGACGGCGTTGGGCGCCACTTTTGTAACGGGTACAGCTGGTCGACCAGTTTGGCAACAACTCACGGTTCGACGCCTCGGTAGCTCTTCTGGTTCAGTAGCTGCCTCTGCGCTGTACGTCGCTACGTTGATTTTGTATGGAATTAAGTACCGGGATTTAGGTAGGATGAATAGGATATTTCTCAGGCGCGAGGTTAGATGCCAAAGTACAGCACACACGTTTTCTGATTTATTCTCCATCACATCGCAGAAGTATAAATATTCATGCTTTGACCCTTATGGTGCCTATCTGATTTTGTGCGATGAGTTGTATCAGATGACATTGTTTGCTAACTAACTGCTACATTTTCCAATGCTTGTATTTTGTCTAAAAAAGAAATGAATTCTTGCAACCGAGGAAATAGTGTATCATTTAAATGAAGTTCCCAAGATTTCTTGGTTGCATTGTCTAGTTTTTGTGTTATCAAGTGTTCAATAATGACATCACTTAGCTTCATTGGAATGTTTAGTGCTTCCAAATCGTTTACATTATTTGACACTCTGTTCACTAACTTAGTGAGCTCTTGTGCAGATTCCTTTTGTAATTCCTTCAACTCGAAAAGACTTTTAATATGACAAGACGCAATGAGTCTTTTGTTTTCAAATCTCTTTGTTAATATTTCCCAGGCTATGTGATAATTAGCTGCTGTCACAGGAATATTACTTATTGTTTGTTCAACGTCTCCCTTTAGGGCTGATTTCAAATAATGAAATTTTTGAATGTCAGACAATTCTTCATTCTCATGTTCTAGGGCGTTATCTGTATCATTAAAACTGATCCATGGATCGTTGTTTCCGCATCAGTTCGAATTCTTGAAGAGCTTTTCTATCAGATGTCTCCTCCCCTCAGAATTTCATATGCAGTTTCGAAGCAGGTTGCGCCGAGCCTTTGATGTCACGTGAAGTGCTGTTGACAGGCCGGCTTGGCTTTGCCGTCCGCTGTAGTAACACTGTTGGTGCAAACACTCATCATCTATGTGGCCGTACTGGCCGAAGCGGCGGTGTCGGCCGTTCCATTGGTAGCTAGTGTGCTCCATTGAGTTCAGCCGGCCGAAGAGGGTGATACCCATAATTAGTGCGGCTGTGTAGGTCGTCTTGTGTCATTGTTAGTCGCATTAGTGTTTCGGGCCCTAAAGGTTCCCTATTCTGTTCCAATATCTAACTTATGTACACGTTCTTTCTGCTTCATTTCGAGTTCGTGTCACGTGAAGTTGTGCTGGTGACAGGCCGGCATGGCTTTGCCGTCCGCTGTAGTGACACTGTTGGTGCCAACGCTCGTCATCTCTGTGGCCGTACTGGCAGCAGTGGCGGTGTCGGCCGTTCCATTGGGAGCTACCGTGCTCCATTGAGGTCAGCGGGGCGAAGAGGGTGATACTCATAATTATTGCGGCTGTGTAAGTCTTCTTGTGTCATTATAGTCTCATAAGTGTTTCGGGCCCTAAAGGATCCCTATTCTGTTCCAATATCTAATTGTGTATAATGGGCGCCACTGTGCTCCATTGAGATCAGCCGGCCGAATAGGGCGATACCCATAATTTGTGCGGCTGTGTAAGTCGTCTTGTGTCATTATTAGTCGCTTTAGTGTTTCGGGTCCTAAAGGGTCCGTATTCTGTTCCAATATCTAATTATGTATACCTTGTTTCGGCATCAGTTCGAATTCTTGGAGAGCTTTTTCATCAGATGTCTCCTCCCCTCATAGTTTCATATGCAGTTTCAAAGCAGCTTGCGCTGAGCCTTTAACGTCACGTGAAGTTGTGCTGGTGGAAGGCCGGCTTGGCTTTGCCCTCCGCTGTAGTTTCACTTTGTTGGTGCCAACACTCGTCATCTCTGTGGCCGTACTGGCCGCAGCGACGGTGTCGGCCGTTCCATTGGGAGCTACTAAGCTCCATTGAAATCAGCCGGCCGAATCGGGCGAAACCCATAATTAGTGTGGCTGTGTAACTCGGCTTGTGTCATTAGTCACATTAGTGTTTCGGGCCCTAAAGCGTCCCTATTGGGTTCCAATATCTAATTTATCTATACGTTGTTTCCGCATGAGTTCGAATTCTTGAAGAGCTTTTCCATCAGATGTCTCCTCCCCTCAGAGTTTCACATGCAGTTTCGAAGCAGGTTGCGCCGAGCCTTTGATGTCACGTGAAGTTGTGCTGGTGACAGGCCGGCATGGCTTTGCCGTCTGCTGTAGTAACACTGTTGGTGCAAACACTCATCATCTCTGTGGCCGTACTGCCCGCAGCGGCGGTGTCGGCTGTTCCATTGGTAGCTACTGTTCTCCGTTGAGTTCAGCCGGCCGAAGAGGGTAATACCCATAATTAGTGCGGCTGTGTAGGTCGTCTTGTGTCATTGTTAGTCGCATTAGTGTTTCAGGCCCTAAAGGGTCCGTATTCTGTTCCAATATCTAATTATGTATACGTCGTTTCTGCATCAGTTGGAGTTCTTGGAGAGCTTTTCCATCAGATGTCTCCACCCCTCATAGTTTCATATGCAGTTTCAAAGCAGCTTGCGCTGAGCCTTTGACATCACGTGAAGTTGTACTGTTGATAGGCCGGCTTGGCTTTGCCGTCCGGTGTAGTGGCAGTTTGATGGTGCAAACACTCATCTCTGTGGCCGTACTGGCCGCAGCGGCGGTGTCGGCCGTTCCATTGGGAGCTACTGTGCTCCATTGAGGTCAGCGGGGCGAAGAGGGTGATACCCATAATTAGTGCGGCTGTGTAAGTCTTCTTGTGTCATTATAGTCTCAGTAGTGTTTCGGGCCCTAAAGGGTCCCTATTCTGTTCCAATATCTAATTATGTATAATGGGCGCCACTGTGCTCCATTGAGATCAGGCGGCCGAAGATGGCGATACCCATAATTAGTGTGGCTGTGTAAGTCGTCTTGTGTCATTATTAGTCGCTTTAGTGTTTCGGGCCCTAAAGGGTCCGTATTCTGTTTCAATATCTAATTATGTATACCTTGTTTCGGCGTCAGTTCGAATTCTTGGAGAGCTTTTTCATCAGATGTCTCCTCCCCTCATAGTTTCATATGCAGTTTCAAAGCAGCTTGCGCTGAGCCTTTAACGTCACGTGAAGTTGTGCTGGGGAAAGGCCGGCTTGGCTTTGCCGTCCGGTGTAGTTTCACTTTGTTGGTGCCAACACTCGTCATCTCTGTGGTCGTAATGGCCGCAGCGGCGGGGTCGGCCGTTCCATTGGGAGCTACAGTTAGTGTGGCTGTGCAAGTCGTATTGTGTCATTATTAGTTGCATTAGTGTTTCGGGCCCTAAAGGCATCCCTATTCTGTTCCAATATCTCACTTATGTATACGTTGTTTCTGCATCATTTCGAGTTCTTGGACAGCTTTTCCATCAGATCTCTCCTCCCCTCAGAGTTTCATATGCAGTTTCAAAGCAGCTTGCGCTGAGCCTTTGACACCACGTAAAGTTGTGCTGATGACAGGTCTACGTGTGTTTGGGCGTTCCGCTGTAGTGGCACTTCGCTGGTGCATATAACCGTCATCTCTGTGGACCCACTGGCCGTCGCGACGGTGTCGGCCGTTCCATTGGGAGCTACTGTGCTCGTTTGAGATCAGCCGGCCGAATAGGGCGATACCCATAATTAGTGTGGCTGTGTAAGTCGTCTTGTGTCATTATTAGTCGCTTTAGTGTTTCGGGCCCTAAAGGGTCCCTATGCTGTTCGAATATGTAATTCATGTATACGTTGTTTCTGCTTCATTTCGAGTTCTTGGACAGCCTTTCCATCACATCTCTCCTCCCATCATAGTTTCATATGCAGTTTCAAAGCAACTTGCGCTGAGCCTTTGACGTCACGTGAAGTGCTGGTGACAGGCCGGCTTGGCATTGCCGTCCGCTGTAGTGACATTGTTGGTGCAAACACTCATCATCTCTGTGGCCGTACTCGCCGCAGCGGCGGTGTCGGCCGTTCCATTGCTAGCTACTGTGCTCCATTGAGGTCAGCCGGCCGAAGAGGGTGATACCCATGACTAGTGCGGCTGTGTTAGTCGTCTTGTGTGATTATTAGTCGCATTAGTGTTTCGGGCCCTAAAGGGTCCCTATTCTGTGCCAATATCTAATTTATGTATAATGGGCGACACTGTGCTCCATTGAGTTCTGTCGGCCGAAGGTGGTGATACCCAGTACTAGTGCGGCTGTGTAAGTCGTCTTGTTTCATTATTAGTCGCATGAGTGTTTTGGGCCCTAAAGGGTCCCTATTCTGTTCCAATATTTGATTTATGTATGCGTTATTTCTGCTTCATTTCCAGTGCATGTACACCTTTTCCCTCATCGCGCCTCCGCTCAGAGTTCCATATGAAGTTTAAAAGCAGGTTGCGCCGAGCCTTTGACGCAACGTAAAGTTGTGCTGGTGACAGGTCTGCGTGTCTTTGCGCGTTCCGCTGTAGTAGCACTTCGTTGGTGCACATAACCGTCATCTCTGTGGACCCACTGGCCGCAGCGGCGGTGTCGGCCGTTCCATTGGGAGCTACTGTGCTCCATTGAGGTCAGCCGGCCGAATAGCGTGATACCCATAATTAGTGCGGCTGTGTAAGTCGTCTCTTGTGATTATTAGTCGCATTAGTGTTTGGGGCCCTAAGGGGTTCCTATTCTGTTCCAATATCTAATTTATGTATAATGGGCGACACTGTGCTCCATTGAGTTCAGTCGGCCGAAGATGGTGATACCCATTATTAGTGCGGCTGTGTAAGTCTTCTTGTGTAATTATTAGTCGCATTAGTGCTTCGGGCCCTAAAGGTTCCCTATTCTGTCCCAATATCTAATTTATGTATGCGTTGTTTCTGCTTCATTTCCAGTGCATGTACAGCTTTTCCCTCAGATCTTTCCTCCCCTCAGAGTTTCATATGAAGTTTAAAAGCAGGTTGCGCCGAGCCTTCGACGCCACGTAAAGCTGTGCTGGTGACAGGCCGGCATGGCTTTGCCGTCCGCTGTAGTGACAGTTGGTGCAAATACTCGTCATCTCTGTGGCCGTACTGGCCGCAGCGGCGGTGTCGGCCGTTCCATTGGGAGGTACTCTGCTCCATTGAGATCAGCCGGCCGAAGATGGCGATAGCCATAATTAGTGTGGCTGTGTAAGTCGTCTTGTGTCATTATTAGTCGCATTAGTGTTTCGGGCTCTAAAGGGTCCCTATTCTCTTCCAATATCTTACTTATGTATACGTTGTTTCTGCTTAATCTCGAGTTCGTGTACAGCTTTTCCCTCAGATATCTCCTCCCCTCAGAGTTTCATATGCAGTTTCAAAGCAGGTTGCTGCCGAGCCTTTGTATCGTTATTGTAATATATTTAATTATTAATTTAATTACATGATTATATATAATATTATATTATATACATTAGTATATGTATACTAATTTATGTATGCGTTTTTTCTGCTTGATTTCCAGTGCATGTACAGCTTTTCCCTCATATCTCTCCTCCCCTCAGAGTTTCATATCAAGTATAAAAGCAGGTTGCGCCGGGCCTTTGACGTCACTTGAAATGCTGGTGACAGGCCGGCTTGGCTTTGTCGTCCGCTGTAGTGACACTGTTGGTGCAAACACTCATCATCTCTGTGGCGGTACTGGCCGCAGCGGCGGTGTCGGCCGTTCCATTGGTAGCTACTGTGCTCTATTGAGGTCAGCCGGCCGAAGAGGGTGATACCCATAATTAGTACGGCTGTGTAAGTCGTCTTGTGTCATTATTGGTCGCATTAGTGCTTCGGGCCCTAAAGGGTCCCTATTCTGTTCCAATATCTAATTATGTATAATTGGCGCCACTGTGCTCCATTGAGATCAGGCGGCCGAAGATGGTGATACCCATTATTAGTGCGGCTGTGTAAGACATCTTGTGTAATTATTAGTCGCATTAGTGTTTCGGGCCCTAAAGGGTCCCTATTCAGTTCCAATATCTAATTTATGTATGCGTTGTTTCTGCTTCAATTCCAGTGCATGTACAGCTTTTCCCTCATATCTCTCCTCCCTTCAGAGTTTCATATGAAGTTTCAAAGCAGGTTGTGCCGCGCCTTTGACGCCACGTAAAGTTGTGCTGGTGACAGGTCCCCGAAGGCTCGTTGAGCGTGAGCGGGACTTCTTTGAGGAGGAACGGCTACTCGCCCGGTGTTTATGGCGCGAACGATTGACAGGGACCGGCAAGGTAATGTGGCCACTGCTTGAGGATGGTTGGTGAGTTTGTGTCTGCTTGGCGGAAGATGTAGTTGCCGGTGCTGGAGCGTCACGGGACGATGGAGAGATGCTCGTTGGTAAATCCGTTTTTGTGGCAGCATCAGCGACCGGTACATGTTGCACGGCCACAGTGTGGGCAGGAATGCGGCGAACTGCTGAAGTGAAACCTAGGGTAGTCGTAGGTTTCAGCTGTTCGAAGCGGCGACGCGCTTCCAAAAATGTGAGCCGCTCTTTCACACGCAACTCCTGTGTTGCCTTCTTGTCCATAAACGTGGAACACTAGCGCGAGCTAAATGGATGGCTTTGGCCACAGTTCACATACACAGGATTCCTTGTACATGCCGTGTCCTCGTGGTTGGGTAAATCACAGCGCTCACAAATGGCGGGATTATTGCTGGACGTCTTAGTTTGGCCGAATCGCTGGCATCTAAAACAGCGCATGGATTTGGCACATACTGGCGTACGGCGGTAGGTTCATAGCCACAGAAGATAAACTCAGGTAATTGAGTGCCTTTGAATGTCAGAAACACCGTACGCAGAGCTTGCTCCTTGCCATCCTGCTTGCGAGTAAGACGGTAGGCTTGACAGACACGCTGGTCAGAGAGGCAGCTGACGATCTCCTCGTTCGTCAGATTGTCCAAACTGGAGGTGGTTACCACTCCCCTACAGGTGTTAAGCGTCTTGTGGGGGCTACCCGAATTGGGTAGGACCCCAACAAAGCCGCTTTCAAATGTTTCTGGGACTGATCTGCCGTGTTGGTCTCAATTAACAGCGTACCGTCTCGTACTCTCGTCGCGTTTGTCACCGGGTTACATATCCTGTCTACTTCACGTTTTATGTAGAATGGACTGATATCTTTAATCGTCTTCCCTTCACAGGCCAATGTCAGAACTAAAAATGAGTCAAACAAAGGGGTTCTGCGCGGATGCATTATGAATTGGGCCCCCATCCGGAACCGTCGGCGTCAGCCTGCCATCCGGGGGTCAAAGGATAAAATACACCAAAATCTCCACGGTCTGTGCCGCCATGGAGACCGTCTGTGCCGCCTCAACGGAGTCAGCGTGGATTCAGGGGACTTCGGGTTGATTACACCGGGGCTCCGTCAGCGGTAACACTTCGGCCGGTGATACTAACCCGACGGCACACGGCCGTCGGGAAATTAACACCGGCCGTGCACTCCGCTATGTGGGTGTACATGACGTGTGGACGGGCTCCGCACCTAAGGCTACACATGGGAGTAGTGTGAAGGGTCCGCACAATCTTCGCACCTGAGGCCTCCGAAGAGCACACAAGTCGGGGGCCGCGCCAAAAACCGTGGGACAGGACCACGGAGATAGGAAAGATCCCCGCTGGTGAGACAGGAGTTATAAATCTAGGAACTTACAAACTAATAATCAGAATAAACCTAGAAGAGGAAGAGGCTGATGATAAGAAGCAACATAAGCTTCTGTACGTGGCTACAGTTGATGAACTTGGAGGGGGTGAAATGATGGTGAGTGGCTTGGGGCCCCGGGTGCGCCAAACCCAGATCTACCATAGTAGGGGCCCCTGGGGGAGTAGGAATTTCAGTAATAATGCATCAAGGTTACCTGCAGTTCTCCTTATTGATACTTTATATTTGTTGCTTTGCTGAAGCACCTTACTTTAATTCCAAGAAGAGTATCATTAAACCCTTTGTTGGGAGTTATGCAAGTAAATGAGAAGTTATTGTTATTATGTAAACTTATGAATAGTTTCGGATAGCTGATGTCTTTTATGGCTACATTTTTATTGAAGAATACAAGGAATAAGTAAATCATTATTGCAATGTCTATGATGTAAACTTATGTATAATTTCCATTTAGCAGATTTCTTTTATAGCGAGAGGACTTAAAACTATTATGACAAGTATGCAAACACTAAAGAAATCTGCCATTACTATAATGTAAGCTTTTGAATAGCTTCTCGTAGCTCATGTCTTTTCTAGTGACAGTAGTTAAAACCTCTGTTGTGAATTATGCAAGTAAAAAATAAATTATTGCTATAATGTATGGGTAGCGGGTAAGGACTCTCTTTTGAGATGGGCTTGCTCAGGGAGTATTGTCCCTGCCCACGTGAGCTCCAGGGCCTTCTGACCCAGAAGGTAGTACTTGGTAAGGGTCTAACCCACAGGGTAATGTGGGGGATAGACTGATAGGCTTTCTATGCCACGGTGAAGGCAATCTGTCTATGAGAAGATGACTCCAAAATCAGAATACTGGTCCTCCAAGTTAGAGGTTATGCAGTAGACTGGTGCCGTACTCAAGTAAAAACATAATTACTCTTAAATTCCAAATTAAAGAATGCCGGATGGCTCTAATTAATAGAACATCTTTAGTTTGGATTTGGAACAGATCACTCATGTTCTAAACCTTGTTTGTATGATGGTGATGATTGCTGTAATGTAAACTTATGAAAAGCTTCTCATAGCTGATGTCCTTCACAGTGACAATACTTGAAACTTTTAATGTGAAGAATACAAGTAATAAGGAGATTCATTATTGTAATTTCCATGATGGAAACTTATGTATAGTTTGATACAGCTGACTCCGTTTGTAGCGAGCATACTTAAGACTTCTTCTGACAAGTACGCAAAGAAAAAATAAATCTGCTATTACTATAATGCAAACTTAAGAATAGTTTCTCATAGTTGGTGTCTTCTGTGAGGGTCCTTCAATAAATAACCAAACTAATTTAACTGTATTTAAATAAACCGCCCTGGAGCGCCATGGCTGCTAGTGGTGGAAAGGTGAATCCTTCCTCTAGCAGTGCTGTGAGTGCCAGTCATGCAGAGTGAATCACTTGGGAGTGTTTACTGCACCCACCATGGAACTGAAATTGCAGCAACACGCATCAATAAAGTTTTTTGTTCTGTTAGACAAAACTCCTACAGAAGCCTTTGAAATGGTGCAGCAAGTATACAAGGACCAAGCTTTAGGCAAAACACAAGTCTTTGAGTGGTATAAACGTTTCAAAGAGGGTCATGAAGACCTTCAAGATTCTCCGCTCCCTGGAAGACCGGCAACAGCAAAAACGGAAGTCAACATTGTCACATTTGACGTAATTGTGCGAGAAGATGGTCGCATAACAATTTTGAAAATTGTACACATAATGCATTTATCTGTTGGAACTATAGACAAGATAATTTGCAATGATCTTGGCTATCGAAAAGTTGCAGCAAAATGGGTACCGCACGTGCTGAAGGACGAACAGAAGGTTCATCATGTCATGATGTGTCAACAATGGCTTGGAAGGTTACGATGGGAGCCAGACTTTCTGAATAGGGTCATCACTTGTGACGAGAGTTGGTTCCACCGTTACGACCTGTTAACAAAACAGAGTTCGCAGAGGAAACATTCATCGAGCCCTTGGCCTAAGAAAGCAAAAGTTCAGAAAAGGTCATGTATCTCGTATTCTTTGACAAACAGGGCATTCTGTATGATCATGTTGTAACTAATCAATGCACAGTAACTGCTGCTTACTATTGTGATGTACTGAAGGGGCCACTGAAGAAAAAAAATTGCCGAAAAGCGACCAGATCTCGCAAGGAGAGGATGGATCTTGCATCAGGATAATGCCCCTGCTCATCGAGCTCGTGCAACTCAAGATGTCATCGCAGAAATGGGCATTGAGATCATGCCTCATTCATCTTATTTTCTGGATCTCACACCATGCGATTTTCACCTCTTCCCTAAAGTGAAATAGGAACTTCATGGTCACCACTTTCAAAGTGATAAGGAGTTGAACAATGTTGTCAGGGGTATCCTGAACAGACTGTCCAAAATGGGTTCAATGTGTGTTTCGAGCAATGGGTAAATCGTTGGAATAATTGTATTTCATCAGACGGAGGTAAATGTTAGTGAAATAAAGCCATTATGTGTTAATTAAAAAATTTGTTTGGTTATTTATTGAAGGACCTTTGTATAGCAGGAATACTTGAAACTTCTGTTGTAAACAATATAAGTAGAAAAGAAATTATTCTTACAATGTAAACTTATGAATAGTTTCTCATAGTTGATGTCTTTTATTGACTACACTTATTCAATTATTTACTGTCAAGAAGCAATCTGTGTTTTTGTATTTGGGACAGATGTTTAAGACTCTTCCTAGAAATGTCAGATTTGTAGGAATTTCTGTAATCATGCATCAAGATTACTTGTAGTTCTTGTTGATATCTTATGTTTGTTGCTTTGCTGAAGCACCTTACTTTAATTTCCAATGGGAAGAGTATACTTAAATGCTTTGTTGTGAGTTATTCAGGTAAAAGAGAAATTATTACTAGATACAATGTGACCAGGGCTTGTGGGCCGTGGTCTACTTGGCTCATTCTTCTTCCCAGACAGTTTGTCTGTGAGCTAAGCCATCTACAAGCAATCTCTCTTTTCAAGAACCAAAAGCTCTCGAAAAACTGAACACGAACAAGGAGATTATAGTACTGGCAGCAGACAAAGGATGCACCACTGTAGGGATGAACAGGTGTGACTATGAATACAAGGTGACTGAGTTCCTGGATCCCGGTCACCTACAGAAAGCTTTCCAGGCACCAAACGGCATGGATTCTTTGAAAAACCAACCAACTGATGAAGTCGCCTTGCATACCACCCAGTGACCAATTTAAACTGGAAAGGAGTCTGCCTTCTAGACTTTATGGACTCCCGAAGATTCACAAACCTGGCATACCCCTAAGGCCGATTTTAAGCATTATTGACTCACAATGCACACTGTTGTGAAATACCTTGCAAATATACTACAAGCTCACATCGGCAACACTGGCACATACTTCAAAGACTCTGCCCACTTCATTCAAAAACTCAAGACAGCAAGACTACAACCCAAGAGATATTTCCAGGGGACATTATGGCGCTCTTCCACCATGTTCTCACCACTATGTACTTCCATTGGAACCATGAATTTTAGGAACACACAGACAGTGTTGCAATGGGAAGTCCTCTCAGCCCAGTTATTGCAAATTTCTACATGGAATTGTTCAAAGCTACCAGCTTGGATTCAGCACCACTTAAACCTTCATGCTGGTGGCGCTATGTGGACGACATGTTTGTTATCTGGGAGTCATGGTGAATCTGCCTTGACAGAATTCCTGAATCACCTCAACAGCATCAATCATCAATTACGGTTCACCATGGAAAAAGAACGGGTTTGAAAATTGCCTTTCTTGGATGTCATAGTAAACGGAAGCAGGGTGGCACACTAGACAACAAAGTGTACCCAAAACTGACCCATACCTACACAAGAACTCTAATCACCATCCAAAACAAAAGCACATCATGATCAAAACTCTGGCAGATCAAGCTACACGCATTTGTGAACCAAAATATCTATATCAAGAACTTCAACACTGAGACAAAGCACTTCAATGAAATGGCTACACAAAACGTGAGATCACCAGAGCATTACACCCTAAGAGAAGTTCCACTAATACACAAATAGCTACAAACAATAGGAAGGGCAAGGCTTTTCTACTGTACAGACCACATTGGTAAGCTAATCAAACACCAGAACATTGATACTATCTTCAAACCCACAAAACAGATCTGCAATATACTCCAATCATCCAAAGACCCCAGGGATCCTCTATCCACTGTGGAAGTATACAGAATACCATGTTCATGTGGCAAAGTGGAACCACATAACGAATTATAAAAACTTGCATTGATGAACACAGAAGGAATTGTTGTATGGGTCAGACAGAAAAATCAGCAATGCAAAACATGTCATACTCCAAGAAGGGAACACATCCAGTATGAACACATAGACATTCTGGTATCTGGCATACATCCCATTATTATTCTGCTTATTCCGTGAAGCCATTGAAATATGCAAACAGAAAAACATTAATCGCACAGAGGAAAGCCTTAAACTAAACAGAATATGGCAACTAGCACTCACAGAAGTCAAAACCAGGAACTCCACCCAAGCCAATCAGTTTCCAGTAGAAAGCAGCAGACCACCAACACAAGCCCAACCCACTTCCCACCCGAACCAACCATGACACACTTTCCCCCCAACCACTGATATAAGTACTGCAGCCTATGGAGCAACAGCACAGTTGCTGTTGAAATCTTCACCAGGATACTTTGACCTCACCACCACTGAAGATGGCTGCCACAGTCACAGACAAAATGTCTGGGAAGAAGCAGCCCAGTAGACAACAGTCCACAACCCGGATCACACTGTGTCTAGCACTGACATCAGCCATGAAAGCCCAAGAACATTGAAGAGAATTCATGTAAACTTATGAAAAGTTTCTCATAGCTGATATCTTTTATGGATACAATTATCCAAACTATTGATGTGAAGAATACAAACCATAAGTAAACTGATTATGGCAATTTCTAAGATGTAAAACTATGTATAGTTTAATATAGCAGATTTCTTTTACAGCGTGAAAACTTAAGACTAGTTATGACAAGTATGCAAGCAATAAAGAAATCTGCAATTACTATAATGTAAAGTTATGAATAGCTTCTCATAGTGATGTCTTTTAAAGTGAGAAAACTTAAACCCTTGTTGTGAATCATGTAAGTAAGAAAGAAGTTATTGCTATAATCTAAACTTCTGAGAAGTTTCTCATAGCTGATGTCCTTCACGTCTTTTGTTGCAACAGTAATTAAAACCTCTGTTGTGAATTATGCAAGTTAAACAGAAAAATTGCTATGATATACGGGTAGCAGGTAAGGACTCTCTTTTGTGACAGCCTTACTCAGGGAGTAGCGCCCCTGCCCACGTGAGCTCCAGGGCCTTCTGACCCGGAAGGTAGTACCTGGTAAGGGTCCCACCCACAGGGAAATGTGGGGGATAGGTTGTGTTCCTATGCCATGGTGAAGGCAATCAGTCTAGGAGAAGATGACTCCAAAATCAAACTGCTGGTCCTCCAGGTTGAGGGTTGTGCAATAGGCTGGTACCCTACTCACATAAAAACATAGTTACTCTTAAACTCCAAATTAAAGAATGCCGGATGGATCTATCTAATAGAACAACTTTAGTTTGGAGTTGCAACAAGGCACTCATGGTCTAAACCTTCTTTATGCTATAATGATTGCTATTATGTAAACTTTTGAAAAGTTTCTCTTAGCTGATGTCCTTCACAGCAACAATACTTGAAACTTTTCATGTGGTGGATCCTAGTAATATGGAAATTCATTATTGTGATTTCTATGATGTAAACCTATGTATATTTAATACAGCTGATTTCCTTTTGTAGCGAACATACTTAAGTCACAAGTATGCAAACAATAACTAAATCTGCTATTGCTATAATGTAAACTTAAGTATAGTTTCTCATAGCTAATATCTTCTATAGTGCAGATACCTTAAACTTCTGTTGTCAACAATGCAAGTAAAAATAAAATTAGTTATGTAATGTAAACTTATGAAGAGTTTCTCATAGTTGATGTCTTTTGTAGCCCACACTTCTTCATTTGTTTACTGTCAAGAAGCAATCTGTGTCTTTCTCACCAAAGCTGCCTGAGTTTGATCGCAGGCAACCGCATGTGGGATTTGTGGTGGACGAAGCAGCGTTGGGGCAGATTTCCCCAAGTCTCTCCGGTTTTGCCTGCCATCTCATTCCACCAGTGCTCCATCTTCATTCTATGCTATTCACTGTGAAGCAATACAATCCACGAACATCACAATAATGTAGACATTACAGCTTCACCTATGTGACAATACATATGAGGAGTTATAAACTCATATATTTTTGTTACACAGATTGCAGTTCATCAGCCCCTAAGGCCTCCAAGATTTCCAGTTTTTTAAGATAGGTATACCTACTCAGAAATCAATCCAGAATGTCTGATAGTCGAAACTACCCTAGCTGTATTGCATGGAAATTCTGATGTGGAGAGAGGGTTTTCAACTTCAGTGAGGACATTAACAGATGATAGAGCTTCATTGTCTGAATGTACATTGAATACAGTGTTGACTGTGAAATAAGCCCTGAAGATGTACAGCGGTAAGCCACAGTTAGTACCTATAACAAAGGAGCTTGTAACCTTTGCAAGGTGTACATATCAAAAATACAGTGCCTATTTAGAAGAGGAAAAAAGATAGGCAGATTTGGATGTATCCAGATTAAAAGAGAAGGAGGAAAGGAAGGCTGCAGAGAAAGAATGTACTGCTATGTTAGAAAAGAGAAGGAAGTCCATACTGCAACTGAAATATCTGAGGCAAGAGGAAGGGGATAAAAGGAAGACTGCCAAGAAGTAAGCAATACTTTTTATTTTGTTTTGTTTTCTTGTAGTATTTGTTTTCATTATTACTCTCCATTACTAATACTGTTATTTTAATTTTAGGTTGTTCACAGAGGCTAATAAAAGACTTAAAGTGGCACTTCAGAAAACTGATCTGTCATGTTTAAAGGAAGAGGCAAGCTTAGCACAAGCAATGACTGAAGGGGTGTTGAAAGTGCAGAAACAGCTGTCTTACCAGAAAAAAGAAGAAAAAAAAAAGCAAGCATTTGTGTACAGAACGAATCAGACCAGAAAAAACCAAGCTTTTAATGACAGACTTTTTTCAAAAGAGGAATTGAGCTTGTAGTGGAATCTGAGATTGCAAAGCATAAAGTTGCTTTTAATCTAAATTATAATTACCTTATGTTTATTCTAATGTAACACCTTTTGTATCTTTTGTATCCTTAAGGCAAGGCTGCACTGAAAATTTGGTGAAAATATTGGCATTGTGGAATTTTCTTTTTTTTGTCATTTAAGGTTGTGCAGTAATAGAAGATATTAAGATATGAAAAAATTACTATTTTCACAATTTTTTTACGGTAACACGAAGAAGATATTTTAGAATAAATGTTAAGGGACATTCCAAAAAATAAGAATGTGGGTCCTTTGATGCTTTGTACTAGTCAGAAACAAAAATTCAATTTAAAGGCTCAAAACTTTTGACACATGGAGCGTTTTATCTTTTGTAGGTATTTTCACACAAAATAATTAATAACTAATGCAGAATTTGTAGTAGCAACATGAGAATTTTCATGCAAGTTTATAATGATGTTCTAATTATGTGGTTAAATGTTTAAAGTGATAGGTTGGTTATTGAAGAAGTTGGAAATTTCAGTGTAGCCTTGCCTTAATAGTAATGATATCTGTTGAAATATTATATTATAGACTAATTAAATGATGAAAAAACACTAAAATTAAATGGTGGAAAGGGGAATAGTATGAGCAAAAATATAACTATACTGCAGCGTTACCACATATTTTTTAATATCAGTAGTTTTCCAGCTTAATTTTTATGTCAACAAGTAAAAATGATTACCTAAGTAAAGGGCAAAGAAAGGAAATGGAGAAATATGCCGCACAACCTATACTGTGTAATTGGTGTACAGTATGTAGTTTAATTTCTCTAAAGGAATGTGCTTCATAATTATATTTATGCTCATTGGGGAGAAGGGTGACTATTCCTAAACATATTTTTTTTGTCTTGATACAAATCATAGTAGTGAAATATGCTAATTGTACTAACACATACTTTTATGTAGTACGTGAAATCATAAGAAACAGTGTAAGTCAACCCCCCAAAATAAATAAATAAAGAAGTGTTTCTATTTAATTTTAATAGTTGCTATGTATTAATATTCTGTTCCCTAAAAAGTCCCTACCATATATTTTGGAAGCCCTGTTTGCTGGCAGCCCTGTTATTGCTGTAATATAAACTTATGTGTTTTATATTATAACTCGTGTTTTGTAGCGACAATGCTTAAAACATTTGAATTGTAGTGTACAAGCAATAGGGGAATCTGCTATTACAATTGCTATAATGTAAACTTATGTGTTGTTTATTGTAGCTGGCATCTTTTATAGCAACAATACTTGAAACTTTTGAACTGAAGTGTACAAGCAATGAAGTAATTTGCTATTTCCATTGTAATAATGTGAAATTATGTGTTTTTTATTTCAGCCAATGTCTTTTATAACCACAGTACTTAAAACTTTTGTTGTCAAGTATACAAGCAATAAAGAGATTGACTGTTATTGCTATCGCTATTGGTATTGATATGACAAAGTTGCTATGGGAGAATTAGTAGATCATGTAGTAGTTTGAGGAAAATGCTTTATTAAATGACAATTTTGCACACAATATGTTTCATCTCATTGCCACTGATGCTTTTATTTCCTAATATAATGCTTCTGGAATTGCTGCTCCTAATAAGGAAGAAAGAAGCAACATAATCTTCTTTATTTACTTATTTATTCATATTTGCTTTCTTCCTGAATGCTCAAAATTATGGGTGCAGTACATGCACAAAAATTGCATGTAAAATAAATAGAAATTCTGTTTTATAATATGCCTTGAAGTTGTGGCAGTACTGGTTCTTTCTGTGGCACATACTGAAATTCTTCCTGGTACCACAGTAAATACATGTTAAAGCAAAGAACACCACTTCCTAAGCTATACCTAGATTTATAGTTCATATTTTGCATTTCGGGACACGAACTTTAAACAAAGTGAGAATCATAGCCCACAGCCATGTAACATGAACGAGAGAAAGAATTTATGTGAGGGAATTGACTTTACGGTCCACATCATCCATTTTTTAATTTTCATGTCCATTTATGAAAATCTGTAAAACGTGCAATCTACCCAGAAGGATGCAAAATAAATAAATAAGCACCTGGCTTGCCATGAAAGCAATAAAATGACATCTGCTCTCATGTATTTTACAGGCAAGCTATACAAGTTGGCAAGTATATTTATTTACTCACTTGAACTTCCTTCTCCTTCATTAAAATATTCATACGAGTTTATTGAATCTTCTGAACAACCTACACAAGACAATTCTGTAGATAAGAACTACCTACTTGATGAACTTGGGTACCAGAAGCTGTTTGTTCTATAGCAGGAGTCAGCAAACTGGTCCTCACAATTGCAGGAAGGGTGACGTTGCAGAATGCAACCCAGCTTGCACATGTGTGTATGTAGTGTTTAACGCCCGCTTTTACTACTACGGCACCACAGGCGGTGACACTGATGATACATGGAATGAAGATGGAGCACCGGTGGAATGAGATGGCGGGGGAAACCGGAGAACCCGGAGAAAACCCGCCCAGACGCCCCTTCGTCCACCACGAATACCACATGCGGGTCCCTGGGATCGAACCCGGGCCGCCTAGGTGGTAGGCGAGCGCGCTAACCGCTCGGCCACGGCGCCGCCTTGCACATGTGTAATGCACTGTTTCAACAAGGGGATTTCGGAAGCCATAGTGGCAGAGTAAGAACTTTTTCTAATGCACATGTGCTTTTATATCATATGTTTAATACATATATGCAAACTGAGAGGGCTATAACATTAATTTTTCATCTTATTCTTCCCTTTATCTAGAGCTTTACTGTTTTGGATATATGTAACATTAACTCACAAGTAGATACTTGTGTCAACAGAGCATGTAGGATTTTATCTGTAAATCAGAAAAAAATTGCTCGTACACATTTATGTGTCGCTAAATATAGCATTAATATATGCAGCAAACGAATGGAGAGATGCAATTATGGTCACATCTGGCTCTCAAACTAAATTTAAAGCAATCTTATTCTGTAATTGTGATTTCAAAATTGGGTTTTTAAATTCACAATATGAATTCATAATTGTGATTTTACTGTATCAATGTCCATGTGAAGGCACTTATGACAAATTTGAAATCATGGTTCATAACTTTGATGTTATGGAACATTTTGTCTTTGAAATCTTTTTTCAATTTTCCTAACACACCTATATAAATAAATGTTGCTTAACATTTTTGTGGTTTCAAAACAGCCATAAACAGTCACAACAGTCATAACAGTCAAAACAGTCATATCGATGCAGTTTGCATTTGAACGCGTGATGTTTGAAGGAGTGAGGGTTGAAACCCTGACTGTGGTATTATGTCATACCATTTGTTGGTGGAGATTTGCCAACCCTTGTTCTATAGGATGTCATGAATCTGAGCTTGTTTTATCAGTTGGGTCTGATCAGGTATGATTCTGTTTGCTTCTGAATGAATAGAGCAGATAATGCATTATTGTTGATTAGGATTGCAGTTTCTTATCTGACTTAGCAAACATTTGGATTTTCAATGGTCGTGAATGACTGGTAGTACTGAGACTACATTCTGAATTTAAAGAAAACAAAACACTGTAGTAGGAGTTAACATACCCAAGAACAGTTTATGGCTTCCAAGAAACTTTTAAGATGTGGTTTTATTCATTAGCTGACAAAAACAAACCCATTGTTCCAGTATTCATGGAAACAACATTCATAACAGCAAGAGTGAAATACCTATGTTGTAAATTTATGTTTTAAAATTGTAATACAGTAGAACCCAGATAACTTGAATCTTCTTCTTCTTTGTAGTGTCAGAGAACCTGGAGGAAACCAACCCCAGCGCTGCTTCGTCCACCATAAATCCCACATGCAGTTGCCTGGGATTGAACCCGGGACACTTTGGTGAGGCTTGAATCTTGGTAACTCAACATTCCATATAACTCGGAAGACTTTTTTAATTTTAATTTTTTTCATTTTTTATTGTTAAATTTTACAGTAATGTCTATAATCCATTATGTGGTATAAACAGTAGAGGTAAATTTTAATTAGTGTATGCATACAACCTACCTTATTTTCCTTCATAGTACTGGCCTTCGATATCTAGTCAGAACATAAGCAGCAGACAGACCATGGCTATGAAATCAAAAGCTTGCCACTAATAATGTGGATACGTAGCACAAACACTTGTTTGGAAGATTTGAAGGTTTATTGCTTTACCAAGCATGTATGTGGTAAGTTAAACTTGCAGTTTCATATTTCTGGTTACAGTACCATTACTCAAATTTCAGGCTTATTAAGTGTAGTGTTGAGTTGTGTTTGTGCCAGTGAAAATGTGGAAATGAAAAGAAAAGACAAGTTAACATGACAATAGAAATTAAATTGAATGTGTTAAAAAGATTGGACAGTATTAATATGTAACTTTGGGATATATTGTACTTTTGTGTTTCCTACATTGTGCCAGAACATGCTTTTATGTAATTTGCAGGATTATGCTATGAGTTGCAAATATCAGACCACTTATCGTGTAAAACCAGATATTTTGATAACCCAACACACTCTCAGTCTACATTAGGTCGAGTTATCAGGATTCTACTGTAGTGGTTGTGGTGGTGGCAGTAGCAGCAAGAGCAACAGCTATTAAGTTATAGTAAAACATTGATTATCCATCACTTGATTAATCAGTCAACTCGTGTTTTCTTTCTTTTGTTTAATATTTGGGAATGAAAATTTCCCATATGGTAAAAATTAACTTGTTTTGGAAATGAATGTATCCTATCAACACTTTCACTGTTTGATTCACGTGATTTAAAGCAGATAAATATCCACTAAATATCTACGGAACAAAATGCATGCCATACGCAACAAACAGTCCGTGACATATCAGATGTATGGAAGGTGCTCCGCTTTCCATATATATACTATTGTTAGGTGGGAGGGGATTGCACTGCCTTGGCCAATGAGAGGGTGACGTTTTGTGATCGGGTCTAGTGTTTTTTATTTTTTAACCATGGAGGGGAAAAACCTGTTACAGGCTAAGGCCCACATCCTGTGGCCAACAGTGTGGGGGTCCCTACACCCTGATGGGGTACGGTTACTCACTAAAAAACCCCTCTACATGTTAGTTTCGTGTAATGCTAATTTCTCGTGCATTTGTCGGGTCCCGCATAGCACCCCGGTTTGGAACTGAATGCTGTTAAGCTGGCATGCTGTCCATGCGAGCACGTCAGAAATTATTTTTTAGTAATGCCCATGAAACCTGGACAGGACCAAGCAAATTACATGCGTTTGATGTGTAGGTTTGGTACAGGTATTGACTAGCCAATCATTAGCTAGATTTTTAGCTTAATCTTAGGTTAATGTATCATATTTGTGCTATCATATGTTTAGTGTTGCACGGGTATAAACCTGCTATTGTCTTATTTCTAGTGTTGCACAGGTATACACCTGCTACTGTGCTTTTCAAATGGGTAAGAGTTTGTCCTTGAGTGTCTCCAGGCTGGTAACCAATCAGAGTCCTGCTGTGTTGTCATTTTGCTTTCCCCTTAAGTGGGGCTTGACACGTGCCAAGAAATATGAAGAGTAGGGGTAATGAGCTTGCAACGCTGTGCACGTATCTTATTGGCTGCAGATCAGAACCCTTCCCATTTGAATAGCACTATAGTCGGTAGCTACATTGTTAGCGTAATGTAAGTTAATGCGTAGTTTGTGCAATCTTATGTCTAATGTTGCACAGGTATAGATCTGCTACTCATTATGTTATATGCTAGTATTTAATGATGAGCATGTTTGTATTAGCAAACAATAATGTGTCATTCGTGCAATCTTTATGCTTCTATCTAGTGCTGCACAGGTATAGATCTACAAGTTGTTAGCTTCTGGCTAGTGTTTAGTGATTATGTTATTGCTTAACATTAAGTGTTTGCACTAGAATTCTAGCTTTGTCAGCCTATTGCTATTGGAAATGTCCTGTTACGACAACCGGTTGATGCTGGCAGGTCTTGGTGTTTCCTCCTTGAACCTTGAAGATCGCTCAGTTGTCGGAGTGTCCTGCTCCATCATACAGTGACCCGCTTTCACTGCGCACGTAGGACACTGGTGGGAGGCCCTTATTCTCCCAGTCCACCTTGGCAATCGCCGAGGGCTTAAAGGGCTCTGTGGCAGGCTGCGGTCTGAAGCAAGGAAAAAGGAAGGTTTAGTAGTGTGAAAGATGAGGGAACAGTTCTGTGTCAAAGTCTGAGTCAGTCGTTTAGTAGATTGTTCAAGAATTCCTGTACTTCTGTGTTGTTTGGTGTTAGGTTTCTGACGAAAAGCACTAGTGGTCTACCATGTTTGTATATTTTTATTGTGCACTTACCTAGGTTCATTACCAATGGGTTGTGGTTGTTGTGTAAGTGTTTATATGTGTCGTATGTGTCGTGTGAGAGCTTTTTAATTTTTAATTCATCGTGTAGTATGTTCGCTGGAGTTGTGTAAGACACTTGCTATCAGTCGCAGTATTTTGTTTGGCAGTCTTTGTAGGTGCATGTGTGTTTTGGCGACATAACACCAGACCGGAGCAACGTATGTGAGTATTGGGAAAATTAGCGTCTTGTATAGTATTAGTCCCATTTTGAGGTTTAGCTGTGAGTTCATGTTTATGAGGGGATAGCATTTGCTTTTCCGCTTATTTGGAATATATGCTGCTTCCATGTGAGTCCCTGGTCCATTTGAAGCCCAAACCATGTGACTGTGCTTTACCACTCAATATTTTCTCCGAATATAGTGAGTGGTGGAAGCTGGTGTTTCCCTAGTCTATGATAGAGTCTTTTGGTGAATATGATAGCCTGTGTTTTCTTGGCATTCGCCTTAATTTGCCATTTGGTGAACCAGTCCTGAAGCTCGTTGAGGGCGTTTTGTAATCTCCTATAAGTGAACTGTGTTTTTCCCGATTGCGCTACAATTGCTGTATCGTCTGCATAGATGAATAAGTTCGTGTTGTGTGTTTTCGGGATGTCGTTCATTGTTATGTTAAAACTATTAGGCCCCAGTATACCTCCTTGTGGGACTCCTGCTTTTATGGAGCTGGGGGAGAAGAGGTCGTTGTTTACTCTAGACTGAAATGTACAATTGTGAAGGTAGTTGGCGATTAATTTTGTTAGCGAATCGTGTATGTGAAGTGTTTTCAGTTTCTTGAGTAGTCCCGTGTGCCATACTCTGTTGAAAGCGCGATCTACATCAAGTAGAAGTGCGCCTGTCGATTTTCTGAAGTTAAACCCGTGCGTAATGTGTTTTGTGGCTCTCAGAAGTTGCAGGGTTGTGGAGTGGAGTGCGCGGAATCCGAACTGTTTGGGTATGGTTACATTATATTTTATTAGTTGTGCGTTTAGGCGTTTTAGGATTACTTTCTCAAGTAGTTTTCCCAAAACGCATAGTAGACTAATTGGTCTGTAGTTCTGTGGATTCCAGAGAACCTTGCCCTTCTTGGGAAAGCGTACCACAACTGCCGACTTCCACCTTTCTGGGTGGTACCCACTTTCCAGCATGTAGTTGAAAATTTTTGATAGTAGTTTGATAGCATATTCGAGTAGGTTAGTTAAGACTACCGTCGGAATGCTGTCTGGCCCAGAGGCCTTTCACTTAGGTAGAGGTTTAATGAGCAATTTAATTTCGTTGGGACATGTTTTTCTGATTTTATTGTGCGTTATTTGGTCTTTGTATTCTCGCGTTTCTTCTTCAGCTTCGCCGTGAATTGTGGGCAAGGAGTAATGTTCGGTGTTAGTGTTTCTTGCAGCGTATTCGCTTTTTCTTGGTCAGTGGTGGCTATTGACTGATTATTATGGAGAGGAGGGATTTGCGTTATCATCGCGTGTTAGGCAGCGAGCTACGGTACCCTCCACACGGAGTCTCGTTCATAATCGAGATTCTCCAGCGTGTTCTGCCATTGTCTCGAGACGTGGTTAGAGATCCTCTCGCTTACTAAGTTATTTTAGGGGAGATAGGTGACTGAAGTCTCAAAAAATACTTTTTTTTTATTATTTCTTTTTTTTTTATTTTTGAAAAAAAAAAGTACAATTCCTCCTGAACAGAATGACATATGGGTTTATATGGTTGCGATGTTATTTACGTCCTTAAATGGTTATTTAGAAGGATGCCGTACACTTTAAATGTCTGCCACGCCTCCTAAACTTTTCGCTGCTATGCTCATTTTCGTTTTGCCGTCATAACTTTCTTACGAGATAAGTTTGCAGCCTTCGGAAACTTGCATTCATCGCAGAAAGCTATGATTCAGATGTTGGCTGCACTGTCATCACTGCTTTCGATATATGTCGAATGCAAGTTTATGCTAAAGCTTGTTTGTTTTTTATGTGAGCACGTGTTGAAAGTTGTTGAAATTTAACACTGTTTTGCAGCTGCAAGTGATAATTGTGTCTCAAACTTGTATTTCAAAATGCCTCGTTCCAAAAAAGTGTATAAGAAGAGACATTTCAAGAGAAATAGGTATACACGGGCGAAACATGTGCTAGAGGTTGTTGTTGTTGTTGTAGTTGTAGTGTTTAACGCCCGCTTTTACTACTACGGCACCGCAGGCGGTGACACTGATGATACATGAAGATGGAGCACCGGTGGAATGAGATGGCGGGGGAAACCGGAGCACCCGGAGAAAACCCGCCCTGACGCTGTGTGTGCTAGAGGATTATAACCTTACTTCGCCCAGTGCTTCTACAAAGAAACTTAGCTGAGTGACATAGATCAGGCTATACATCAAGTGCATAATGTAGGTTTGGACACCAGTTGTCACAATAACGTTATTTTAAACATAAGTATTGTTTCAGACTTAATGAAAAACAACGTAAGGTGTAAATATTGCAATTCAGAAGATTCAGTTTATATATGTGAGGATACTGAAAACAGACGCGGTCTTGCTTGTGAAATAATTATAAAATGCAGTGAGTGTGAAAAAAGTGAATCAAAAAGATCTTCTAGGTTTAACAGACATAAATTTTATGACAAATGTTAAGTTGGTGTATGGCATGAGGTGCATAGGGAAGAGTGCGGAAGCAGCTAAAACACTTTTTGGTATCTTGGATCTTCCACCACCATCAGACTCATTTCAGAATTACAATGTTTTACTGCATAATGCAGTCAAAGAGGTGAGTGAAGCATCAATGATGAATGCTGCAAGAGAAGCAGTGGAAATAAATAACTCTACAGACATTGCTGTAGCTGTAGATGGCTCATGGCATAAAAGAGGCCATACTTCTATTAATAGGGTTGTTACAGCTACTTCAGTAGCAACTGGAAAAGTTCTGGACTTAGAGTGTCTATCTAAGTATTGCATTGGGTGTAAACTAAGAAAACCTAAACATAGGTGCTCCAAAAGTTAGACTCATAACTTATGAGAGTACAAGTGGAGGAATGGAGGTAGCTGGTGCTGTTAAAATCTTTCAGAGATCAGAGCACTCACGTAACGCACGATATGTGCAGTACCTTGGTGATGGTGATTCAAGGGCTCATCGGGCTGTAAATGCAGCTAAGCCTTATGGGAATATTGAAATAGAAAAGGCAGAATGCATAGGGCATGTGCAGAAAAGGATGGGCGCTCGTCTTAGGAAACTGAGGAAAGAATGGCGAAAGAAATCACAATCAGATGGAAAAAGTTTGGGTGGTAAAGGCAGATTGACAGATGCAGAAATTGATAATATTCAATTTTATTATGGCCAAAAAATAAGAAATCATTGCAGTAATCTTTCTGCAATGAAAAGAGCCATATGGTCAATTTATTTTCACAAACTTTCTACCACAACATGGCCTGTGTCCAGAAGGAGAGAATTCCTGGTGTGGCTACCGAAGGGCTCAGGAAGCTGGCACAGCATATAAGCACACACATTCATTGCCTCTATCTGTTATGGATATAATCAAACCAGTGTTTTAGAGACCTAACTCAAGATGATCTTCTGAAAAAATGTCTGCATGGACAAACACAGAATGCAAATGAGAGTTTTAATAACTTAATTTGGAGCAGGGTGCCAAAAACAGTATTTGTTGGATCAGCTGTGTTAAAAATTGGAGCCAGGGATGCTGTAGTGTCATTTAATGATGGAGTAATTGGCAGAGTGAATATTCTCCAAAATATGAATGTTGGTTGTGGTAGCAATATGAGAGCAGCTCTCGTTAAAGTGGACAAGAAAAGGGTGGAGAAAGCAGAAGTCTCATTTCTAGAGGCAACAAAGGAGGCCAGAACAGTAAAAAGGAATAAAAAGAGGAAACTGGATGAGAGGGAAGCAGAGAATGAGGATGACTACAGTTCTGGACAATTTTGAGGTAAACAGGAGTATGTTAAAAGTGACTTTTATTGCAATCTAAACTTTAAGTTGGTTTTCCTCAAAACTACATTTTCTTTGCTTTATGTTCCTTTTTCTCTGAAAGCAGTGGGCCAATTGTAGTGAAACTTTGCAGGAATATGTAAATGGAATGTATGCTTAATGTGACCATTAATTATTAATGCATCTTGAATAATATGGACATTAGTGAATATTATTAATAAAAAAAATATGCATTTTTCCTTCGAGCATATTTTTTTCATGAATTATATTTTTTTTGAAAGCTGTAATTAAGATATTGGATTCATTATACGGCACATTAAAGAACTTATTACTAAGAGTGTCTGTGGTAAATTTCAAAGCTTAATATATAACCTCAGGATAAAAGCAGCTGATTTATGAAATCTACTTAACATATTCACACCAAATTTATATTATGTATGTAGCAGACAGTTATGTATATGTAAATAAAATTTGGTTGGTTTATCTGCAATATTTAAGAGAAATTAAGTATTTAGTAAAAGGATACACTTTAGCATATTTCAGTCACCTATCTCCCCTTAAGTATCTTAAGTGCTCGAGGTCTGTTCTATGCCGCGATTTTTGCCATTTGCGCCTGGCTCTGTGTCTTTCTGATGTTAAAGAGGTTATGTCTTGTAGCAGTTTAGTTTGATGATGCCTAGGCTGGCTCATTGGCACCAAAGCTGCCATTGCTATTTTTATAGCCTTTTCCAACTGGATGACAGCTTCGTTGGTGCTTTTGTTTGTGTTTCATGGGGCAGTAGGCAGGTTTTTGCTAACCGTATCCGCGAATTTGACCCAGTTTGCTCTGTTATAGTTTGGACGTTTAATTGGTGGGACTAGAACCGCATTGCTTTCGAGGGTAATTATGAGGGACAAATAGTCAGATGACAGCTCATTATGACCTTAAGATGCATTCTGCGAATCAAGTTTCTGGACAGGGCCAGATCTAGTACGTCGGACCTGTGTGTCCTGCAATACGGGTCATGTGTTTCTCAGGAGTGTGGATTGTGAACTCAGTGTTGTTTTCGAGGTGTAATAATGCTCTTCCCTCTTTGTTTGTTTCGTTGCATCCCCAAATTTGGTGTTTAGCATTGAGATCCCCTGCGATTAATGCCCTTTTGTGCTGCTGCATTAAGTCCGTTATTCGGGTGTGATTAAAGTACTGGGAGGGGCATAGGCCGCCGCTATGAAAACTTTATGCCGATCTCTGTTTGCTCGTTGAGTCGTGTATCCCGAATATAAAGTCTATGATTGTCTTTAAGTAGTGTCTCTGTGACTAGGGCAATATCTATGTTGTTAGAGGTAAGGAATTCCTTGAACCCTGTCTTTTTATGTCTGAGTCCTCTCGCGTTCCATGCAATGATGTTTATGTATTGTGTGTTGTTCATCTTGTAGCTTAGAGGAAACCGGGAGTCACCAGCAGCTGGAAGAAGTCCCTGTAGGCTGCCCGTATGGAGCGGACCTCCGATAATTCCGCCTCCATCAGCAACCCGAGGATGTGTCTTGCCACCTCTCTCAGGTCGCTGGTCTCCATTCCAGTGTTAGCCAAACGCCGGTACATCTGCCGCTGATGCTGAAGTCTAGGGTCACTGGGTTGTCGGAGGTCTGGCCAGTCCTTCCGCGCTGTGCGAGGCACACCGCAAGGCTGGCGGGGCATCCGCGGTCCAGACCGTTCTTCCGCGCCTGGAGCCTGTGCCGTTGCCCCGGCCACACTAAGAGGAGGTGAGGCCCGAACAGGTGCAACTCCTTGCCCCCGCAGCCATGCCTCCACCGGACCCCTGGAGGCACGTGCCACTGCCACATGCCCTGGTACTACAAGCCCGATACGTAGACCCGTGCGAGAGTCATGGTCTCCGGTATGTTGGTCACCGGCCTCAGTGTTCTCTCGAGGGGCCCCACTTTGTCCGAAATCACTGTAGTTGTCCGAAATCACTGTAGTTGCTGTTGTGGATGTGTTTGATGGCTATTGTCCAAGCAGGACTTTGTTCAAATCCGCGGCCCCAATTGTAGTTGTTTGGATGTAGTTTGATTTGGATGGCTTCCTTAATGACCCTGTTCCAGTATTTATCAATATGATCCAGAACTTTGATGTCTTCGAAGCTTATTTAATGGACACACTCTATACAGTGCTCGGCCTCTGCTGACTTATCTGGTTGTAGGAGCCTGATGTGACAGTGTTCTTGACATCTTTCTTCTATCGTGCGTCCTGTTTGGCCTACATACACCTTTCCACGATCGCAAGGAATCTTGTACACTCCTGGGACCTTGAGCTGAAGTGGTTCTTTTACCAGCTTAAGATATTCTTGAATCTTCTTTGGAGGCGTGAAGAAGGTCTTGATGTTATACCTTGTGAGTATACAGATCTTGATGAAACAGAACCGTAGAAAGGTATGTAGGCTTTATTTGACCAGTTATCCATCCTTTGAGTGAGGCGTGGGGGTTTGTTACGGTTGTGTTCAACCTTCTTGCATGATTTCTTCATGTCATGATTGCTGTATCCATTTTGTAGCAAGGTGTCTCGCAGGTATTGAAGTTCCTGCTCAATGTGATCTTCGTCTGCAATATCAAATGCCCGGTGAAACAAAAGTGGAGATGACTGTCTTCTTTTGAGTGGGATGGTGGTGACTGGAGGCATCCAAGTAGCGACTGGTGTGGGTGTGGGTTTCCTGTATACTTTGTGACCTAGGCTGCTGTCTGGCTTCTTGTAGACAAGAATATCTAGGAAGGGAAGCGAGCCATCATTCTCAACTTCCATGGTAAACTTGATGTTCGCATGTAGGTTGTTAAGGTGGTCTAAGAAGGCAAAAATGCTTAAGTGTAAAAAAAGGGTTGTTTGGAAATGGAAATCTTTCCCGCTGGACCTGCATTGTCATACTTGAAAATATCGTGATCCAGTGGTTATGTCACGAACTTTGAGAGGTTGGCGCTGGCCAATTGCAGAGATAAATAGTGTTCTCTCCCAACGTTCTGACAAGATCAGTGCTCTGATCAAGATTTTTAAGGAACAAAAATGTTACTGAGATTCTTTCTTTATTTTAATTGACAGTGACTTTGTTTTTTGTTCTTGTTTCAGCTGCTCTGCTTTGAGCTTAATATTCAATTTATGTGCAGTTAGTTTCTGCTTCATTTCCAGTTCATGGACAGCTCTTCCCTCAGATCTCTCCTCCTCTTCAAGTATCATCTGCAGTTTTACAGCTACTATTTTCTGCTCATGCAGCTTCTTTAAAGCAGAGTTTTCGAGAGTAGTTTTTTGGTGGTTTGCCCAGCCGTTTCCCTGAACAATACTGTGTACATTGGCAATAACTGGCTTTGTTTCTTTTGCTGGAGGTATTGGTGTCTGTATCATCTTTGGTGTATATAGGGGACAATCATTAGCTACATTCTACACATTAGAAATGCTTGGCACCAGGTCCTCTAACTTATGTCTCAAGTGGTGTGTTGCATTTACTGTCAATTTTAAAATTATTCTGCTTCTCCTCAGGGGCACTGCTGAACACATCATCAACTTTCACAGGTTGACAGCTGATTTACTTTGTAGCGAGCATACTTTAGACTTGTTATGTCAAGTGTGCAAACAAAAAATAAATCTGCTATTGCTCTAATGTAAAATTACGGATACTTTTTCACAGCTGATGTCTTCTATAGCAAGAATACCTGAAACTTCTGTTGCGAACAATGCAAGTAAAAAAGAAATTATTCATATAATTTAAACTTAGGAATGGTTTCTCATAGTTGATATGTTGTATAGGCCACACTTATTCACTTGTTTACTGTCAAGAAGCAATCTGTGTTTTTGTGTTCGGGATAAATGTTTAAGATTCATCCTAGAAATGTCAGATTCTTAAGAATTTCTGTAATCATACATCAAGATTACTTGCAGTTCTCATTGTTGATATCTTATATTTGTTACTTTGCTGAAGCACCTTGCTTTAATTCCAAGAGAAAGAGTTCCTAAATCCTTTGTTGCGAGTTAAGCAAGTAAATGAAAAATTAGTATTTAAATTTATGAATGGTTTCTGATAGTTGATGTCTTTTATGGATACATTACTTGTAATTTTTGATTGAATAATACAAGGAATAAGTAAAGTGATTATTGCAATGTCTATGAGGTAAATTAAATTATTTTGCTGTTTAATGACGCTGTGAAATGCTAGGGTCACATCAGCGTTGCTGGTGTGCCGGAATTTTGTCCAGCAGGAGTTCTTTTACATACCAGTAAATCTACTGACATGGAGCTGTAGTTTTTAAGCATACTTAAAAACCATCAGTCTGGCCAGATTTGAACCCACAACCTTGGGATCAGTAGGCTAGCGTCTAACAGACTGAGTCACTCAGACAGACTCTATGAGGTAAACTTATGTATAGTTTGCTATAGCAGATTTCTTTTATTGTGAGAAGACTTGAAACCTATTATGACAAGTATGCAAACACTAAAGAAATCTGCCATTACTATCATATAAACTTATGATTGGCTTCTCATAGCTCATGTCTTTAACAGTAACAGTAGTTAAAACCTCTGTTGTGAATTATGCAAGTAAAAATAAATTATTGCTATAATGGACGGGTAGCGGATAAGGACTCCATTTTGAGACAGCCTTGCTCAGGGAGTAGCACCCCTGACCACGTGAGCTTCAGGACCTTCTGACCCGGAAGGTAGTACCTGGTAAGGGAACCACCCATTGGGATACGTGGGGGATAGACTGTGTTACTATGCCACACGTAAAAACATAATTACTCTTAAACTAAAGAATGCCAGGCGGATCTAACTCAAAGAACAACTTTAGTTTGGAGCTGGAACAGATCACTCATTGTCTAAACCCTGTTTGTAAGATGAAGATTGCTATAATGTAAACTAATTATAAGCTTCTCACAGCTGATGTGCTTCATAGTGACAATACTTGAAAGTTTTCATGATTAGAATACAAGTAATAAGGAAATTCATTATTGTAATTTCTATGATGTATTGTATTGTATCGTTAATTGATCCTTTGCATCTTGTACAAGATAATGTACGCGTCAATCGCAATATTTCCAGAATAACATTGACTTAGTAGTATATAAAAAATGTACAAAACATAGTAATTGCAGAAAAGAAAATATACATAAGAGAGTAGAATGTATAGACTATGGTAATATTGAAATGGTAATAAAACTAACTAGAGAATATATTCAAGATGCTCTCGGGCTTCGAGCCAGGTGTAGTGATGAAAAGACATCGACGTTTCGGGAGTGTACATCTCTCCCATCTTCAGGATGAATGACTAGCAAGAGTGAAGGGACCAGTACTGTCAGCCAGTACGTACCGAGTAGAAAACACCCAGTCTAGTGTGGAGGTGGTTCACCGCTCCGTTGGAATCTGTGTTTTCTGAGTCGGTCGATTTCCAATTTTGAGGCTGGTTTCCAAGATGGACTAAACTGCAATCCAGCGCCCCGGTTCAGTGTACTCTTCTCGGAGGACATGGCCAGAGCCTCCTTAACCCTCCGTTCCCATAAACCGCTACATTTTGCCACAATGGTCGTTTCTTTGAAGTTAGCTCTGTGGTCTTTTTCAAAGCAGTGCTCCGCCAGCCCTGACTTTTCAGGCTGCATTAATCGTATGGACCGTTCGTGCTCCTTGACTCTGGTGGAAATGGTCCTGCCGGTTTGCCCTATGTACGGCGTCCCACATTCACAGGGGATACGGTATACCCCTGGTACATTAAGGAGCAGTTTGTCCTTAACCGGCCTCACTAGGTGTTGGATCTTCAAAGGCGAGCCTGAAAAGTCAGGGCTGGCGGAGCACTGTTACTGCCACTGGCAGGCAGCTTCCATCTCTCACCACAGAATGCGCAGGTGCTTTATGCGGTACTGCAGCATAGAGGCCTTGACCTCAAGACTTCCGGTGGGGTTTTTTAGTGAGTAGGCTGCCCGGGTTCGAAGCCAGGGTAGGAGTCTTACACTCGCATGCATGCATGCGGTTAGGGCGTAAGTAGCCTTTTTCCCCACCACAAAAAAAAAAAAAAAAAAAAAAAAATGCTAGTCATTCATCCTGAAGATGGGAGAGATGTACACTCCCGAGACGTCGATGTCTTTTCATCACTACACCTGGCTCGAAGCCCGAGAGCATCTTGAATATGTTCGTCGCCAGGAAAGCTTCAAATCATATTTTAAATAGAGAATCTTGTACAGAATAAAAACGTTTTCCATTAAGTTTTTCTGTGATTTAGAGTTAAAGGACAGTATTTTTTCTACCTGTTTTATGTGAAGCAGTAACTTGTTATACAGTTTTATACCATTATAGGTGAAGGAATGTTTGTACAAAGTGGTATTATGACTAATTATTGAGAGATTTCAGCTTCCTCTTCTGCCATGTTTACATGTCTTTTGGTACGTTTGGAGGTTATTTATACTTCCTTTAACATGGAAAGATTATTACATACACACCTACATACATGGAAGCGTCATAATTCTGAGTTCTTTAAACTATGCTCTACAGTTCACGTAAGTGGGTTGGTTAACGATTGTTCATAAAGCTGTCTTTTGCATCTTGAAAATGCTTTCTGACATCTTTTATTTTCCGCAGAAGATGATGCTGTAATTTAAGAGGGTATGAAGCTATGAAAAATACACTATTGATGTCATTTTTAATGTTGTTATGGCATATGAGGCGGGTCCTGGTTTTCCTACCTCGTTGAGGGAGGTAGACCTTCTACTCCTCGTTTCCTATGGGCTTGATATCCATCCTTGGCTAGCCTCACCATCTCATGTTGATGGAGCACGGACCCTGGCCTTTGATAAAGGGCCCAACGATCTCAGGTGATGGGATTGTGGCAAATAAAAATGCAGTTTGTGGAGTTTCGAGGAGTAGCACACCAAAATTTATTTAGCTAATTCCCTTTACATTTATCCTCGGTCATGTGTTTTTGTTCTAGTTACAACACTGTTCTTATTTCCTTTAAGCCCAGACTAGTGCGACCGTGAAGAACTATACCTCCGCGCACTTACAACAGTTACGAGAGAACATTTTGTTGTCTTTTAAAGCCCGCGCGTCTGTCAGTTCACTTCATTGGAATACCATAGAATAAGTAAATAATAATAATAATAATAATAATAATAATAATAAGCTGTTTATTAAACATAATAAAGATACATCGCGCAAATCGTGCACAACGTTAACAAGCTTGAGTACAAAAGTTCATGATGGACAATCTCCGGTTTTGACATGTGATTCCATGGTATCGATTGCATTGTTCACTACACAGCTTACACACACAAGATGCGTCTGGGTCATGGAAGTATTCAGTCTTGCACAGTTTGTGGTGATACCCATGTACCGCCATTGAGTTGACAAAGTGCCGCACGTCTTGGTTAGTCTCTGTCCATGTCCTATTCATCATGGCCTCCGTTGAGTAGAACTGGAGACAAATTGGCTCCCTCTTGTTCACTCTGTCTTGTATTAGTTTCTTGCAAGCGTCTGTGGATGGTAGCCCTCGCTTCATTTGGAGGTCCCCAATGAAGAAGGTCTCCTTTGCAGGTTCATACGCTTGTCTAGATTTTGTGTATTTTTATATTCTTAGGATAGCTTTCAGGAAGCGGGACTTGATTGCTTCTAGCATCCTCAAGCCAGCCAGGAACAGTTTTTCCCATATGATGTGTTGTCCGTATGTGGTAATGGGTGCAATTTTAGCATCAAATAAGTCTCATCACGGTTTCTAGTGAGAACTTTGTAATTGTTTTAATGTCATATATGGCTTTGGTGGCCATTGTTGCTCTAGACCTAATGTGAATTCTTTAGCTTTTTGCTGTTGTTTGCATGGTGAATCGTAGATAGTTGAATGTATTTACGTCTCTAGGGTTATCGATCCCAGATGTATCCTGTCTCTTGCAGCCTCTCGGCCACCTTTTTGAAATGTCATTTTCACTGTTTTCCCTTTGTTGATTTTCATCTTGCTATCCTTTGCCCATCTGTCTAGATTATCTGTGGCTTTTTGTACTGTATGCAGGGAACTTGATCCAATGACAATTTCATCAGCGTGTAAGCATATCTTCAAATCCTCTGTTCCTTGCTTAATTGCCTTTACCAAATCATACATAGCAATAACTAAGCAGTAAAAAACAGGAAAAAAAACTTTATTATATATTTTAACATCCTTACATTAAAAGGAGTAGGATCAACAACTTGAAAAGCTATTTTCAAAAACTTCAAGACATAGATCATATTGTTTATGTCGCTATTATAAATATATAAAACTGTAGTTAAAATCGGACCTCCTCCATAGCGCAATTGGCAGGGCACTTACCTCTGGCGCAGAGGACATAGATTAAATCCTCGGTACCAGCATGAGGATGTTGTCCCCTATGGGAGGTCTGGCCCGGGTTGCACTCAGCCTCATTATGTCCCGGGCGGACCAATTGAGGAGGAGCTACTTGATAGAAAAGTAGCAGCCTCAGGTCGTGAAGACTGCATAACTGGCTGGGAGGAATCGGGACGCTGACCACATACCACCCTCCAATACTGCACCCTACTAATGACACCTGTAGTGGGCTGTGGTGGGGGATGCAGCGACTGGGTGGTAAGGCTTGGCTCTTCATGGGCTATAGTGCCGAGGCATTGTAAAAATCAATGGACAGATTTTTGGGAAAATAAAAAGTAATGAAAATGCTTTTTTGTATAAAACGGTTGTTTGACAACGGAAATCTTTTCCACTGAACTTGCATTGTCATACTTGATATTGTGATCCAGTGGTTATGTCACAACCTTTGAGAGGTTGTTGCTGGTCAATGATATATGAAACTCTCTTTTGCAATTTGAAAACGTTTTGTGTTATGTTTTATTTTCCCCAGAAGATGATGCTGTAATTTAAGAGAGTATGAAGCTATGAAAAATATGCTATTCTTACTGTATCCGTGTCTGATATCATGTTTAATGTTGTTATGGCATATGAGGCGGGTGGGTACCTGGTTTTCCTACCTCCTTGAGGGTGGTAGACCTTCTACTCCCTGTTTCAGTCCTGGGCTTGATGTCCGTCCTCGGCTAGCCTCACCATTTCTCGTTGATGGAGAACGGACCCTGGCCTTTGATAAAGGGCCCTACGATTTCAGGTGATGGGATTGTGGCAAATAAAAACCCAGTTTGTGGAGTTTCCAAGAGTAGTATTCCGAAATTTATTTAGTCAATTCCCTTTACATTTATCTTGGGTTGTGTGTTTTTGTTCTAGTTACAACACTGCTCTTATTTCCTTTAAGCCCGGACCAGTGCGACCATGAAGAACTATACCTCCGTGCACTTACAACAGTTACGAAAGACCATTTTGTTGTCTTTTAAAGACCGCACGTCTGTCAATTGACTTCATTGGAATGCCATGGAATGAGTAAGCAATAATAATAATAAACCGTTTATTAAACATAATAAAGATACATCACACAAATTGTGCACGACGTTAACAAGCTTGAGTAGAAAAGTTCATGATGGACGATCTGTGGTTTTGACATGTGATTATCACTACACAGCTTGCACACACAAGTTTCGTCTAGGCCACGGAAGTATTCAGTGTTGCACAGTTTGTGGTGATACCCATGTACCGCCATTGAGTTGCAAAGTATTGCAGGTCTTGGTTAGTGCCTGTCCATGTCCAATTCATGATGGCCACTTTTGAGTAGAACTGGAGACAAATTGGTTCCCTCTTGTTCACTCTGTCCTGTATTAGTTTTTTGTAAGCGTTTGTGGATGGTAGTCCTCACTTCATTTGGAGGTCCTCAATGAAGGTCTCCTTTGCAGGTTCATACGCTTGTCTAGATTTTGTGTACTTTGATATTCTTAGGATAGCTTTCAGGAAGTGGGACTTGATTGCTTCTAGCATCCTCAAGCCAGCCAGGAACAGTTTTTTCCATATGATGTGTGGTCCGTATGTGGCAAAGGGTGCAGTTTTAGCATCAAATAGTCTCATCATGGTTTCTAGTGAGAACTTGGTAATTGTTTTAATGTCATATATGGCTTTGGTGGCCGCTGTTGCTCTAGACCTAATGTGAATTCTTTAGCTTTTTGCTGTTGTTTGCAACAGCACAGAAGTATGGAGAAGAATGTATTTACGTCTCTAGGGTTGTCGATCCTAGATGTATCCTGTCTCTTGCAGCCTCTCGACCACCTTTTTGAAATGTCATTTTCACTATTTTCTCTTTGTTGATTTTCATCTTGCTATCCTTTGCCCATCTGTCTAGATTATCTGTGGCTTTTTGTACTGTATGCAGGGAACTTGATCCAATGACAATTTCATCAGCATGTAAGTATATCTTAAATCCTCTGTTCCTTGCTTAGTTGCCTTTACCAAATCATACGTAGCAATAACTAAGCAGTAAAAAACAGAAAAAAGAACTTTATTATATATTTTAACATCCTTACATTAAAAGGAGTAGGATCAACAACTTGAAAAGCTATTTTCAAAAACTTCAAGACATAGATCATTTTGTTTATGTCGCTATTATAAATATATAAAACTGTAGTTAAAATCAGTCCTCCGCCATAGCGTAGTTGGCAGCATGCTTACCTCTGGCACAGAGGACCCAGGTTAAATCCTCGGTAACAGCATGAGAATTTTGTCCCCTCCGGGAGGTCTGGCACAGGGTGAATTCAGCCTCCTTAGGTCCTGGGTGGACCAATTGAGGAGGAGCTACTTGATAGAAAAGTAGCGGCCTCAGGTCGTGAAGACCGCATAACTGGCTGGGAGGAATCGGGGCGCTGACCACATACCGCCCTCCAATACTGCACCCCACTAATGATGCCTGTAGTGGGCTGTGGTGGTAAGGCTTGGCTCTTCATGGACTATAGTGCTGGGGCATTGTAAAAATCAATGGACAAATTTTTGGGAAAACAGAAAGTAATGAAAATGTTTTTGTGCAAAAAAATGGTTGTTTGACAATGGAAATCGTTCCCACCGGACTAGCATTATCATACTTGAAAATATTGTGATCCAGTGGTTATGTCACAACCTTTGAGAGTTTGGCACTGATCAGTTGCAGAGGTAATTAGTGTTCTGATCAAGATTAATGTTACTGAGGTTCTTTCTTTATTTTAATTGACAGTAACTTTGTTTTTAGTTCATCTAGTTTCAGCTGTTGTGCTTTGAGCTTCATATGCAATTGCTGTGCAGCTAGTTTCTGCTTCATTTCCAGTTCTTGGACAGCTCTTCCCTCAGCTCTCTCCTCCTCTTCAAGTTTCATCTGCAGCTTTATAGCTGCTATTTTGTGCTCATGCAGCTTTTCTAAAGCAGAGTTTTCCAGAATAGTTTTTTGGTGGTTTGCCCAGCCATTTCCCTCACCAATACTGTACACGTCTGCAATAACCAGCTTTGTTTCTTTTGCTGGAGGTATTGGTATCTGTAGCATCTTTGGTGTATATATGGGGCAATCATCAGCTGCATCTCAGGTCCTCTAACTTACATGGCTCAAGTGGCGTGTTGCTTTCACTGTAAATTTTAAAATTATTCTGCATCTCCTCAGGAGCACTGCTGAACAGATCATCAAGTCTAGGAGGTTGACTTATATGTAAACTAATGTGTAGTTTAATACAGCTGATTTACTTTGTGGCAAGCATACATTAGACTTTTTATGACAAGTATGCAAACAAAACATAAATCTGCTATTGCTATAATATAAACTTACGGATAATTTTTCACAGCTGATGTCTTCTACTTGAAACTTCTGTTGTGAACAATGCAAGTAAAAAAGAAATTATTCATAGAATGTAAACTTAGGAATAGTTTCTCATAGTTGATGTGTTGTATAGGCCACACTTATTCACTTGTTTACTGTCAAGAAGCAATCTGTGTTTTTCTATTTGGGATGAATGTTTAAGATTCATCCTAGAAATGTCAGATTCTTAAGAATTTCTGTAATCATACATCAAGATTACTTGCAGTGCTCATTGTTGATATCTTATACTTGTTGCTTAGCTGACGCACCTTAGTTTAATTCCAAAAAGAAGAGTATACTTAAAACCTTTGTTGTGGAGTTATCAAGTAAAAGAGAAATTATAGTTATCATGTAAACTTATGAATTGTTTCTCGTTGCTAATGTCCTTTATAGAGACGGTACTTGATACTTTTAATGTGAGGAACACAAGTAATGAGTAAATTGATTATTGCAATTTGTGTCATGAAAACATATATATAGTACAATGCTCAGTACACAACTGCTCTATGTTCATAAACAAATCAACTGATGTCTGCATAATTAGTACATGTCTATCCCCTTCTATGCTACATCAAGAGCTTACCAACAGTTCATCAGCATCTAAATCTTCAAGATTTCATATTGGTTAACTTAGGTTGCTACTCAGCAATCAATCCAGATTGTCTGATTGCTAGGAACACAACTGCTATATGTTGATTAGGCAATCAGCTGACATCTGCATAATTACTACATATGTAGTATACACATGTGAAGCTATTCAATGTGAAGCAATACAATACACGAACATCACAATAATGTAGACACTACAGCTCCACTTATGTGACAATACCTACTCAGAAATCAATCCAGAATGTCTGTCATCATTTTCTATTCTCGCACAGGAGTTGTGGGCCTAACGCCCACATGCAATACACCTTATCCAACCTTTTTGGGAGAAATTGTAACAATATAAACATTGCTCATCCTCTTTGCTACCACTCAAACTAATATTATGGTCTTTAGAGCATGAAGGATGGTTTAAGACATCAGTAGAGCATTTTAATTTTTCCTTTGCAGTAAGGTGCTTCTTTTGTTTCTTTGTCTGATTAGTACCCTTTGTGAATAATTTTCGTTTTGGTACAGATGTTTTGGGTGATTCTTTTCTTTTAATTTCTTCAAACAATTAATTTTTATAAGGAGTTTTGGTTAAAACAGCTGGTTTTCCACGCCTTCTGGAGGGTTCCCTTTTGTGTTGTTCATCTAATTTAGGAATAGGCAAAATTATTTCAGGACTAGCAACTTCAAAGTTAGAAGAAGCACCCACTTGTTCTTCAGCTGGTGACTTACTAGGTGTTTTATAGTTTATAACAGTTGCTTTACTCTCAAGGTATGGTTCTACTGAAGCCTTTATCTTTTTATCTTTTGGCATCTGTTCTTCAGTTGGCTCATCTTCTGCTATGGGAGCTTACTGAATATCTGTAGTTGAAGATGGGAGGAAATTGCTTTCTTCAAAGATGTTTTTGTTTACAGGCCAAATTCCTGTTTTTCTAAATCCACTCACCGCACTACTCATGGTGGCTGAATGGATAAATACATTTCCAAACAAATTTGAGATCTGATGCAACATAACAAATTTTCCAGGATTGGTTTGAAGCCATTTTCTTACCTTGTCTTCATAAAACTTTCTCAGCGGCTTCATAAATGCCACGTCCAAAGTTTGAAGGCAGTGTGAGCAGTGTGGCAGCAAACAAAGCAAAACAACCCCTTTATCACATGCCAAATCGATCAATTCCCAGTTCTTAGTGTTCGTTTTGTAGCCATCAAATATAAGAAGTATTCATCTTTCCTTTGAAGCACCAGTAAATTGAATGAACCTTTTGAAGCAAATCAAAAGGAGCTCTTTTGTCATCCAATTAGTTTCTTGAACTTCTGCTCAGGCACCAGGAGGAAGTGCAGTCTGAAACTCTTTTGTGCATTCTTTTTTTGAGGATAGATCAACATCGGTGGGACATAGCACCCGCATTCACTGCCTGGCCTTTTTCTACTGAGGTAACTGTTCCTACTTGCTGGTGCCCTTTCAAAGCAACAATGGTTGTATGTCCTTTGGGATTGACGGTTAAACCAGTCTCATCACAATTGAAGATTCTATCCCCAGTGAACTTAAATTTGTCTAACCAACTTTCCAATAGATCAAACAATTTGCCTACAGCAACTCGATTAAAACCCATGGCACGTGCTACTAGACTAGACTACCAGATGGCAGGCTGAGAACAGCCCGAGGTGTGTCATTCGTGTACCTGCCCTTTTAGGGCTTAACCACTGTATGACGGGATTAGGATGTAGGATGGCTGGTGAAGAATGGGGATTGTGGGTTGCTAGGAGGTAGCATAGGTTTATGCTCCTCATCGGGTGATATTTTCAGCGTGCAACTACCGTTGGGCACTGCTGATGAGTGGTCCAAATATGCATATTTGGCGAAAATTTTGACTTCCAAACTTCTCTTGGAAGGACTGTAAGGAGCTCAGCTTGCGCTGTTGATGGGGACTTGCTACTGATGTGGCCTCTAGTTTTCTTATTGCTAAGGTAGGATTTCGACAAGAAAGTCTTTCATCCAGTCTCTTCCAGCTGAATTTGCTGCAGCATTAAATGGATGTTTGAAGTTCCTTTCAGCAAGTTGATAAGCAATTTCTCAAAATTCTTTAACAGTTGAGCCAAAAAACTGTCCGTTCTTCCAGATGTTTTAGATAGTCTCGAAGTTCTCCCTCTTGTTCCGTAGTAAACACACAGGTGACTGGTCCTAATTGTTTCCCAACAGCATAGCTAGGATTAGCACGTTTCTTGGTCACATGTCATTCAATTGTAGTTTTCGACATGTTGAATTGTCGAGCAGCCTTCAAAGAACCCATCTGGCATTCTAAAACAGCATTTACAGCTCTTTCCCTGGACTGCAATGACCATTCTTTCCTCATAGTTTTCCATTGATACTTGCAAACCATCTGAAGCACAACATGCATTCTAGTATGTATGCACATAACACCTAATAATTTATATTATAGGATATACATAACATATATGTTTAATAAGCAGTTATTAGAGATTGTTGGGATTGGTATACTAATATAGGAAATGTTACTTTCGTAGTTACCATACCAACATATAACAAAGGCTGGAAAGTTCCAACTAATGTATTTATACTTGAAATAGGATGTGACATGCAGTTAATAAAGACCAGAGTACTGTAAACATCAATGAAATAAGTGTGCAGTGAACTGCACACTTTTTGGCTACATTAGGCCTAGATGAAAACTGTTCAGTGAAAATCAAACTTATACCCATCCATTTGTTGCTAATAAGATGTACTATTTAGCAGTATACGTAATATTTCAACACTTGTAAATGTACACCACATATTAGCACCTTACATGTATCAAAATATTGCAACTCAGTGTAAAAATTTCATATATCTTAGAGATGTCACAGGATCGAACACGGAAGTGATGTCACATGATCTTGAAACAAACACTTCTTTCTACTGATGAAGTTGGCGTAGTTTTCCGAGGATGTCAGCACTCATAGCCCTTCCCCATTTTTCCGCACCCTCCCGCCTCACACCTGCTTTCCCTATAGTTTTATATAGCAGATTTCTTTTATAGCGACACAACTTAAAACTTATTGACAAGTACACAAACACTAAAGAAATCTGTCTTTGCTATAATGTAAACTTATGAATAGCTTCTCATAGCACATGTCTTTCATAACAACAGTGGTTAAAACCTCTGTTGTGAATTATGCAAGTAAAAACAAAATTATTGCTATAGTGTACAGGTAGCGGGTAAGGACTCTCTTTTGAGATAGCCTTACTCGGAGTAGCGCCCCTGCCCACGTGAGCTCCAGGGCCTTCTGACCCGGAAGGTAGTACCTGTTAAGGGTCCCGTCCACAGGGAAACGTGGGGGATAGACTTGTGTTTCTATGCCACGGTGAAGGCAATTTCTCTAGGAGAAGACTCCAAAATCAAACTGCTGGTCCTCCAGGTTGGGGTTGTGCAGTAGGCTGGTACCCTACTCATGTAAAAAGATAATAACAATTAAACTCCAAATTAAAGAATGCCAGATGGATCTAGCTAATAGAACAACTTTAGTTTGGAGTTGGAACAGACCACTCATGGTCTAAACCTTGTTTGCATGATGATGATTGCTATACTGTAAACTTACGAAAAGTTTCTCATAGCTAATGTCCTTCACAGCGACAAAACGTGAAACTTCTCCTGTGAAGAATACAAGTAACCTGGAAATTCATTATTGTGATTCCTATTATGTAAACTTATGTGTAGTTTAATACAGCTGATTCATTTCCAGTGCATGGACAGGTTTTCCCTCAGATCTCTCCCCTTAAAGGTTGATCTGCAGTTGTCAAGCAGGTTGCGCAGAGCCCCCGACGGCACGCAAAGTTGTGCTGGTGACAAGTCGATATGGCTTTGGGCGTTGCGCTTTAGAGGCACTTTGTTGGTGCATGCAACAGTCATCTCTGTGTACGTACTGGCCGCAGCGGTGGTGTCGGCCGTTCCATTGGGAGCTACTGTGCTCCATTGAGGTCAGCCCGCCGAAGAGGGTGATACCCATAATTAGTGCGGCTGTGAAAGTCGTCTTGTGTCATTATTAGTCGAATTAGTGTTTCGGGCCCTAAAGGGTCCCTATTCTGTTCCAATATCTAATTTATGTATGCGTTGTTTCTGCTTGATTTCCAGTGCATGTACAGCTTTTCCCTCATATCTCTCCTCCCCTCAGAGTTTCAAATGAAGTTTAAAAGCAGGTTGCGCCGAGCCTTTGACGCACGTGAAGTTGTGCTGGTGACAGATCTACGTGTCTTTGGGCGTTCCGCTGTAGTGGCACTTCGTTGGTGAACATAACCGTCATCTCTGTGGACCCACTAGCCGCAGCTCCGGTGTCGGCCGTTCCATTGGGCGCTACTGTGCTCCATTGAGATCAGCCGGCCGAATAGGGCGATACCCATAATTAGTGTGGCTGTGTTAGTCGTCTTGTGTCATTATTAGTCGCATTAGTGTTTCGGGCCATATGAGCACTTCAATGATTCTAACTCCAAATGTTTCAACTTGATCTTTGCAAGGTGTTGCTGAAGCAAATGATGATGATGATGATGATGATGATGAGGATGATCATTATGATGATGGTTGGGCTCAGGGGGAAATTGAACCAGACTTTTCTGACTCAGACGATGAAGAAGAGATGTACACACATGTTGATGATGACGATGACTCCTAATTGGTACTCCTACTAACCTGTTTTTGTTATATATCAAACTTGAGAGCATTCATTTATTCTTTTCTTTTCGAAACATACAATGTTTTTTAGATGAATATATTAAAAGTATTTTTAAGAAGTTTGTTTTCCTTTTCTTTGTAGAGCAATCAAAGTAAGGTTTAAAAATGTTTTTGTGTGATACTAGAATTACATCTATGAGTCATTCCTCGTCAAATCGAACAAAATATGGCAAAAAATGACCTTGATCTCTGAGATTTTTTTAAAATTTTTTTTGGTGTTTTGGAACAAAATATATTTGACCCATGTTTCTTCGTTTTGTATAAAAAAATTTATTTTGGCAGATATTAATTTTTGAAATGTCCCAAAAATCGCATGCTCCTCACTCTTCCATCAATCATACCTCCGATTGTAATGAAAGAAATTTCTTGATCTTTGGCTCAAATTAAAGAAAAATCGCAGTATTTTGTGAGGTATTTATTACAAAATTTTAGTAATTATTATTAATATTGTATTTTATACAATTAAAGTTTTAAAGTTACATAATAACATAAAGCCAGCTATTTGAAAATCTGAAGAAAAAAAAAACAACTAAAAATACAGTGAAGTTTATTCAATATTCTCAGGAAAAATCAGAATGGAGTCTCTATTAGTTCAGTTGCAATTAAGTTTGCAAATCAGTGTAGCAAATTCGTGTGGCAGCGGTGGCGGCTACAGTAACCTCACACAATTGCCACCTTCCATTGCGGCAACTATTCATTGCTTGAGGTTCCATGAACGTTTATTTATTTATTTATTTATTTCAACCATAAAACATATACATGTTGTGGTTGTGTCACTAAAAAAACTACTTACAAAATATAGTACTTAGATACATAATATTCACAGGCACAATCTATCTTCAAACCCTCATCTAAAACTCACGCTTACATCCTTAGATCTGCATTTACCTCAACAATGCAAAAACTCATCAGTTGAATAATAACACTTTTCCATCAAAAATTGCTTGAGATGTTTTTTGAAACGGTGAATGGAATTTATATTTTTTACTTCAATGGGTAATTTGTTGTAATATTTAATGCCTCTGTAGTAAAAACTATTTTCAAACAATTTTTTGTTATGTGGGGTTAGATGTAATTTAGTTTTTTCTCTTGTGTCATGACAGTGAATTTCAGAATTGGTGGTAAAATCTTTGATGTGTGTTTGCACTAGTACAATTGTTTCATATAAGTATATACAGGGCAATGGCAAAATGTTTAGTTCTTTAAAGAATGGTTTGCAGCTGACAATGAAAGGTAAACTGAGAATAATTCTAATGACCCTTTTTTGTAATTTGAATATTTTAATAGCTTCGCTACTATTTCCCCACAAGGATATTCCGTATGAAATTAAGGAGTGAAATTTGGAGAAATACATGACCCTAAGTGTATTTTTGCTCACTGAGTGTTTCAAAATGTTAATTTGGAAGCAGATTTGACCTAGTTTTTTAATTAATTCATTAATATGAGGTTTCCAACTGAGATTTTCATCAATATATAATCCTAAAAATTTTGACTTCTTTGAATATTTTATATTTGTTCCTTCTAGCTGTATGGTAGGAAAGTTTAATGATTTGTTGTTTATGTGATGAAATCCTACAGCTAAACACTTCTCCTTATTTAGACATAGACTATTTTCATTAAACCAAGAAGCTGTGTGTAATGTGACTGCGTTAATATTTATTTTTAAAGTGTCATCATTTTTTCCTGATGTTAGTATACTGGTATCATCTGCAAATATTAAGTATTTTATACTGTTATTTTGATTGTTATCAACAAGATCATTTATATATAAAAGAAACAATAATGGGCCTAAGACTGAACCTTGCGGAACTCCGCAATCAATTGTGCGTTCCTCTGATAAAACAGATTTCAGCTCCTTTGTGCAATCATTAAAATAATCTATTTCCACTACATGTTTCCTGTTTGTTAGGTATGAATTGAACCAGTTATGAGCTACACCTCTTATTCCATAGTCGTTTAGTTTCCGAAGTAGAATTTTGTGATTGACGAGGTCGAATGCTTTTGATAGATCAAGGAAAATTCCTACACAATGTTCTGAATCATCTAATCTTTTGTAGATAGCATCACAAAATTGAATCAATGCTGTAGTGGTGGATTTGCCCTTTTGAAAACCGTGTTGACATAAAGAAAGAATATTTGATTTTGAGATGAAGTTTAATATTCTGTTGTATATAATTTTTTCTAGTACTTTAGAGAAAGGGGATAAGAGAGAAATCGGCCTATAGTTTTTTGTTTCGGTTTTTAGTCCCTTTTTAAATAATGGTTTTACTTTTGCAACCTTAAGACACTCTGGAAAACACCCTTCCCTTATAGATAGATTTATTACATAACAGAGTGGCTTTAGTAAGTGATTTGCACATGCTTTTATCATGAAGTTGGAGCAGCCATCTAACCCATAGGATTTTTTATTTTTCATGTTTTTTATTATAGATATTAATTCATCTTCTGTTACAGGCACTAAGAAAATAGTAGGATAAGAATTTCTTCCATTTAATATATGTTTATGAGTTTGTACTGAAGATTGATTTAATAAACTTTTTGATACTTGTACAAAATAATTATTAAACATTTTGGCTATTTCTGTAGGGTCTGATATTGTTTGATTCTCATCTTTAAGGTTATAATCTGGATACTTATTTGTTTGCATTTGTATTTCTTGATTGATAATATTCCAGGCAGTTTTTGATTTGTTTGTTGAGTTTGCTATTAGTTTGTCATTATATAGTCGTTTTGCGTTTCTAATAACCTTTTTATATATTCGTTTATATTCTAGAAAGTATTGTCTAAATGATTCTGTTGTGTCTGTTTCTTTTATGAGTTTGCTTAAGAAATGTAGTCTTTCGTTAGATGTACGTATACCTTTTGTCATCCACTGGGCACTATGTTTTTTGTTCAAATTAACCTTTTTAAGTGGCAAAGCAATGTTTACATAATGATTAAATGTATTAATAAGGGAAACAAAAGCTGCATTTACTTCTTTTAAAGAAAAAACATTATCCCAATCTTCTTTGCTAAGTAGGTAGTTAAGATAATGTACATTTTCATCACTCATACATCTTTTATACTGATAAATATTTTGATTCTTTTTGGCATTTTCTTTGGTAAACTTACGTATTGTGAGCTTTTGGCCATTATGATCAGATAATACGCTATCAATAATTTCCAACTTATATTTAAAAATATTTGAGCTTAAAATGATTTGGTCAATTGCAGTATGACTAGCAGTGGAAACCCGAGTAGCAGTATCTACCACTGCTTTCATGGCATAGGAATCAAGTAACTCTATTAAGTCTTTTTTGTTTGAATTCTCTGTTAAAAAATTTACATTTAAATCCCCCATTATTAATATATTTTTAGATTTTTTTTGAAAGATATCAATTACTATTTCTAACTTACTAATTAGCTGATTAATTGTACTACTAGGATTTCTATATATACATATAACTGTTACTTTGTGTTCTATTAATTCAATCATGCACATTTCAAAATGCTCATCACAAACTAGTTCCTCAAAAATATCAATTTTTTTAAAAGTTATATTTTCCCTAACAAATATACAGGAACCCCCACCTAATTTTTGTTTCCTACAGTAATGGCTGCCTATTGAGAAACCTGGTAATCTATAAAATTCAATTTCATCTTCCTTTAGCCAATGCTCTGTTAAACCTATAATATCTACATCTCTTAATTTACTATTAATAAATACCTCTAAATTCAGTTTCTTATTTCTAGCACTTCTAATGTTTTGCAGAGTGTTGGCAATGGTGCACTGAAGACGTGTAGTGAGGAGCTCTTGGATATCCATCAATTACTTCTATCACGTATGTACTAATGACTTAAGTAACAATACTCTAAGGCAGGAACGTATCTATGAACACTCTAATATAATAATTATCAAGCAGCAGCAAAAAGTGTGATAGAAATTCGCATTAATAATCAGACCCTGCTTACCCACCGAGTAACAAAACACCATCGACATATTTCAAAACTGCCAACCCAACAAAATCATAGTACTGCACTGTAACCTTGAACAAGACATCCTCAACTCCGCATAATCAGCTGTTCTACGAGCGCAATATTCAATCACCAGCTTTTAATAATGGACTCTTGTTACGTGTGTAATATAAAATTCTCTGGAAGAGGTGAGAAGACAGACAAACTACAATGTGTCGAATGTGGCCGAACAGCCCATTTAAAGTGTTTGAGTATTCGAAAAGAAGATTTAGATTTTCTCAAGCAAGGTTCCGCATCAATGAAGTGTGCAAACTGTACTAGAAGGAAAGGTGATGCAGCGCCGTTGGCTTCCCCGATAGTTACAGAAGAATCAAGTTCAGGGATTATGGAAATACTACAACAGATCAAAAATGACATAACTACAATAAAAACGTCTCAAAGAACACTAGAAGTTGATCTGGGAAAATCAATTGATTGCTGCCATGAAAAACTTGATACTAGTTTAAAAAATCAAGAAATATACTCCAAAAAGCTAGAAGAAACACTAAAAATCTTGGAAGAGGTCAGAAATGAAAATTTAGCATTGCATAAGGAAAACAAGGAATTAAAGGAACGTCTGGAAGACCTTGAGCAGTACTCAAGAATTAATATGCTGGAAATTCACGGCGTGCCTTCTCAACCCCTGGAGAACACCACTGAAGTGATTAAAACCATTTGCAAAACTCTTGATGTAAAAATAGAAGATCATGATATTGATGTTTGTCATCGCTTAAACTTAAATCCTTTGTCTCAGCTACCTAGTCCAATCGTCGTTAAGTTCTGTAGAAGATCAACCAAAGAAGAAATACTAGGAAGACGACGTGTCAAAAGGAATCTGTCCACTTTGGACTTAGGGTTTACGTTCAGCAATCCTGTCTACATCAACGAGAGTCTCTGCCCAACTCGAAGACGTTTGTTTGCTAAATGCAGGCAAATCCGGAGATCTGCCAACATAAAGTATCTGTGGACGAGAAATGGAAAAATATTTATGAGGAAAGAAGACTCTTCGCCAGTTGTTAACGTAACTACGGAAGAAGACATCAAGAAATGTAGTGAACCTAATTAGATTGTGACTTTTACGCTTCGTAATAAGTAAAACAAAGTTCTTAGATATTTACTATCAAAATGTCAGAGGACTGAGAACAAAAACTGTTGAATTTTACACTAGTATAATTTCTTCAAATTATGATGTGATTAGCATAACTGAGTCTTGGTTGTTAGATGGTATTCATAACTCTGAACTATTCGATAACAGATATACTGTATTTCGGAAAGACAGAAATTCACAAAACCCTGGTGGCGGAGTGTTAATAGCAATTAAATCAGCATTTAATCCTGAAAAAATCTCTTTTCTTGATACTAACAATGAATCAATCTGGATAAAATTTTATTACTATGGTACTAAATTTATTGTAAATACAGTTTATTTTCCTCCAAATACTAATATAAATTCATTTAAAGAATATTTTGATCAGATAGAACAAAATCTTCATAAATTTAGCTCACATATAATTATTATAGGTGACTTTAATATATCTGAAATAATTGATTCCACTTACGATCTAAGTAAAGGTAGTAATAAAGCAAAATTGCTTAACAATGCGTTATCTTTTACTAATATGCAGTCCGTGAACAACGTAAAAAATGTAAGTGGTAAAACGCTAGACTTAGTTTTAACTAACATAACACTTAATATAAAAGAAGATGATAATTCTTTGGTACCTATAGACTTGTACCATCCTCCACTAAATTTAACGGCTAAAATTGAGAATACTGTAAAAAATAATAATATGGCGACAACATGTACCTATAATTTTTGCAAAGCCAATTTTAACAAGATGTACGAGCTTATAAGAGACTGTAAATGGGATCATATATCAATAGATCAGGATGTTAATTATTCAGTGGCTATTTTCTACGACAAAATATACTCAATACTTGATAAATGCGTGCCAAAAAGAAAACAATATAAACACAAATATCCTGTTTGGTTCACTAAAGAAATTATAAAAAACATACAATTAAAAGAAAAGTACCGTAAAAATAAAAATGTATCGGAATATTATTTGTGGTGCTATAAAAATACTCGTAAATTGTTAAAAAGTCAAATTAAGATAGCCTTTAGAAATTATGTTAAGCTTGTTGAAGTTAAAATGATACATAATACCAACGATTTTTGGCAATTCATTAAAAATAAACGGAAACAATATCAGACACACGCTGAGATGGAATATAATGGTAGAGTATTAAAAACTCCTACTGAAATTGCCAATGGATATGCCGATTACTTTAAATCAGTTTACTCAAGTAGTACTTCAAAATACACTTATAAAGCTGATAACAGTGTCAACATTTTAGACTCTCTTAATATAAGCGCAATAAGTGAAAATGAAGTCAAAATTGCAATAAAACAACTTAAGAGTAAAAGATCTGCAGGGCCTGATGGAATACCAACTTATGTATTTAAAGGCTGTGGAGAATTGTTATTATACCCTCTAACATCAATTTATAACCAAATCCTACAAGGAATTTTTCCCAATGTATGGAAACTAACTAAAGTAATTCCGATTCCTAAATCTGGAAATTCTAAGCTGATAAGCAACTATAGGCCTATTGCTGTTTTGTCTACACCAGCAAAAATTATAGAAAGCATTATTTATACACATATATTTAACCATATAAAGTTAGTAATTTCACCGCTACAACATGGTTTCATGCCAAAAAGATCAATTGTTACAAATCTTTTTAACTTCACTGAATATGTATCATTAGAACTAGACCATTTCAAACAAGTAGATGTAGTATATACTGATTTTCAAAAGGCTTTTGATAAAGTTGATCATGACTGTTTACTTGCTAAGTTAGCTAAATTAAGTTTTGCTTTTCCATTAATGAAAATATTTCAGTCATATTTAAAAGATAGATCGCAGGTAGTCTATTATAAGCATTGCATGTCATACCAATTTAATGTTAATTCAGGGATTCCTCAAGGTTCTAATTTAGGACCTCTGTTATTTTTATGTTATATAAATGATTTACCTAGCGTTGTAAAACATTCAAAAATGCTAATGTTTGCTGATGATGTTAAACTATATAAAAGTATCAATAATGTTAAAGACTGTATGGAACTTCAACAGGACCTTGATTCTTTATATGCATGGAGCGAAACAAACAAACTCCCATTTAATATTAGTAAATGTGTAAAAATGTCCTTCAATAGAAACAAAAACCCATATAAATATGTTTATAATATCAATATGACACCACTCGTTGAAGTGATTGAAAAAAAGGATCTAGGGGTACATTTTACAATAGATCTTAGATTCAATAGACACATTGACTTAATTGTATCCAAATCGCTAAAATGCCTTGGCTTTATTATTCGAAATTCCTATTCATTTAAAGAAAAAACTTTAATTCAACTTTATAATTCATTTGTGAGACAAAAACTCGAATATGCATCTATTATTTGGAATCCTAAGATGATAATGCATGTCACCGCAATAGAAAAAGTACAATCAAAATTTCTAAAATACATACTATTTCAAAGATCTGGATATTATCCTACTTACACAAACTATGAAACCCTTTTGGAAATATTTAAACTTAAAACTTTGAAATTTAGAAGAGACATTGCAGGGTTAATATTTCTGTATAAGGTATTGCATTCGATTATTGATGATATTAATATTACAACAAATGTATCATTTTATGTACCCAATAAAATAAGCAGATTCAGGAGGCTTTTCTTCACCTCCAGAGTAAATACAGAAATCCATAAAAATTCACCATTACACAGAATTATGTATTTATATAACAAGCTTCATCATTTCGATGTAGATATTTTCAACATGTCTGAAACTCAATTTAAAAATGCTACAACTAAATTGGTAATAGTAGTATCGTTGCTGTAATTAGGAATAGTAAAAAAAATTACTTACCATACCACCTTCACTTTTTTTTTTTCTTTCTTTCTTCTTCTTTTTTTATAATTGTTTCTATTCCTTATATTAGTTTATGTTCATTTATGTTTTTCTTGTATTTTATTTGAGTGTGTATATTATTATATGTAAACATCTATGTATGATGAACATTGTAATTGGGCTTCCAAGCCTGTTATGTTCATAAGAATAAATAAATAAATAAAATAAATAAATTTCTTCTGCGAGCACTCCATGGTTTATATCGTTTGTACCTGCGTGTATCACTACCACGTCAGGCTTTAACTCGTGCATTTTTAAATTCTCCACTTGATGCTTTAGTTCATTTAACTTTATCCCCGGGAAACAATGAACGTCATAACCTCTCTGTTTGCAAGCTTCTCCTGAGAACTTGAGCAAGGAATCTCCTAACACCATAACTTTTTTCAATTTTTTTTTAATGTGCACTTCCAACGTTTCAACAGTACATAAAGGAGAACACTGCTAGCTGACACTATTACATGTACACTATTAGCATCTTCAAAATGTTTTTAAAATATGCATTTTAAAGTGTTACCATACAACACACAGCTTTACCTCCTTCTTCGAAAGAAAATTGATTCACTAAAGCTTCAGTTTTTGACAAAGGAATGAAGGAGTGTAAATATATAGGACAGCTGGACCCATCGTTCTTGGCCCCTGACCTTGACTGGAAGTCCTGTTGGCGAATCCATAGCTTTTGCCTCTTTCATCAGCTCATATTGTGTAATTCTGCAAATGAAACCATGCACATGGGGACGGAGGGGGAAGGTAATGGGGTTTGCACGATGTGAGACAGTCATTGCCAATTCACAGGTAGTTTTTAGTGCAGCATGCAATAAAGAGTGAATATAGTGAATTTGTAAGACATTGATCATAGCGTAAATCAATTATGCCACCTGTACGTTCTAAATTGGGGACCAAAACATTACACAGTCAGAGTAGAGAAATTATTTCAAATGTATGGATGTACATGAAGGAAGAAGCTAAAAGCAAAGAACTGCTTACATCAGAAGATTTTTTCAAAAAAATTCAAACGTTCAAAAGTACGTATCAGATGCCACAGGAGTATCAGGAAGAAGGTACATCGTGGAGACATTTTTCTGCATGGACTGTACTGCCTTAGTAAGAAGAAGTTATGTTAGTAGGATAGCTGAGGCGGCAATTCGCAGGCTGTCTGCAGTCACCTGGCTTGTTAATCATCCGTGTGCGCTTGCAGGCCTGCAGAAAAAAAAATTGTAGTAAATGCACTAATGGAAGCTCCATAGTTTTCAACATCGTATTTTATAGATAAAATGTCAGGGAATACGTGTGTATTTTTTTTAGCTTTTTAACACATCGATTTAAATTCTATTTTTGGGTTTACAAAATATACCATAAAAAAACAGTCCAAAATGTATGTGTAATAATGATTGATCGAAAGTTGTTAAAAGTGTTATATTTAACCTTTCCAGTGCGCCAAACCCCAACTCTCAACTCTATATGAATTTAGAGTAACAAGTGATTTTATATTACGGTGCCCGCAGAAATTGCTTAGTTTCTAATAGCCATAACTAAGCAAGTAATTTAAAAATACGGAAATAAAGAAATACGGGTCTCCTTATTTGATGCCTATTATTCATAAAAAAATTTTCAACCTCCTACGAAGAAGTCGTGTTTTACGGGTGTTTGATTTGAAGTGGATTGACCCATATGTATCTGTTGTATCAGAAGTCCCTGAATGTTTTGGTATGAAGTCTACCAATTGAAGTTTGTGCATTTGTACAACTGTTAAATATTATTATTGGTGAGAAGTTAGCTTGTGATTGACATTCGTGCTGTCACGAAGCCAATTCAGCACATTGTTGTCATGTTTACTTGCTGTCTGTCTGCAGGCAAATATCTCCAACATATAAATGACAGTAAGGTTCTAAATATAATATAACACCTTGAATAATTAAATCTTACAGAATTACTTTTTATAACACTACTAAACACTTCACTAAATGAAATGCTTGCAAAAAAATAGGTCAATACAGCATGTGAAAACCTGTGTAAATTTCCTCTGAATCTGCAACTGTTGTTATGCCAATGAAATTGCGTGAGTGATAGTAATGCATTGTTAGTACCTGGCTGGCTAGTGAATTTGGCAAGCCCCTGTCAGCTGATAACATACCACACATGTCAATCACATTATTCTCACTGACCATAAAAACTGCCCAGTAAAATGGTGCCAAAGCTCCCATAGAAATTAGTATGTTAAAATTTTGTGTTTTAAATTATTTTATTTTTATTTTATTTTATTAATCTGTAAATTTTATGAAGTGTATATTTCTTTTATATTTGTAATAAAATAATAAAGATCTGAATATTGATCTTAAATTCTTTGCGTTCCTTTTTTAAAGAAATAACAAAAAGGAACGCAAAGAATTTAAGAAAGATTTGAAACAAGAAAGAGAATGTGATCCTAACACTCAATGCAATATCTTTTTTCAAAATTTTAATATGCAAGAACTGAACATTGCAATAAATAATCTAAAAAACAAAAAGTCTCCTGGACCAGATCACATACATCCAGAGCTCATAAAAAACCTTGGAAAAACAGCAAAACAACAACTACTAAAACTCTACAATCTATCCTGGAAAACCACTGTACCTGCTGAATGGCGAAAGGCAATAATTGTCCCACTCTTGAAGAAAGACAAAACAGCATCAGAAATAAAAAAATTATAGACCAATAGCTCTTACTAGCATAATAGCAAAAGTGATGGAAAGAATGGTGTCAAACAGGTTAAATTGGTTTCTAGAATCAAAAAATTTAATTTCCCCATGTCAAGCTGGATTCAGAGAGTTCCACTCTACAAATGAACAAGTCGTACTTCTCAGTCAAGAAATCAAAGACTCCTTCAATAGAAAAGAAGATAATTTATCAGTTTTTATTGATTTCCGAAGTGCATATGATTCTATATGCAGAACAAAACTACTAAAGAAAGTAAAAAAAATAGGGATACAAGGTCCAATGTTTTCATGGCTATGCCATTTCCTAACACAACGCTTTATTGCAACCAGATATGGAAGAAACATATCTAAATACAAACAAGTACACCGTGGCTTACCACAAGGCGCAGTGTTGTTGTTGTAGTGTTTAACGCCCGCTTTTACTACTACGGCACCGCAGGCGGTGACACTGATGATACATGAAGATGGAGCACCGGTGGAATGAAATGGCGGGGGAAACCGGAGTACCCGGAGAAAACCCGCCCTGACGCCGCTTCGTCCACCACGAATACCACATGCGGGTCCCTGGGATTGAACCCGGGCTGCCTAGGTGGTAGGCGAGCGCGCTAACCGCTCGGCCACGGTGCCGCCAAGGCGCAGTGCTAAGCACAACACTCTTTAATATATTTATTAACGATCTGCCACAACAAATTCAAGAATCAGGTGTGAAGTGTGCACTATTTGCTGATGACTTAGTAATGTGGACTTCAAAACCAAAAAGCAAAAGTACAGAACTAGAAAAAACCATGCAACAATCCTTAACCAAATTACAAAGGTGGACCAAAGAAAATTTAATGACTGTTAATACAACAAAATCAAACTATCAAATCTTTTCACTAAGAAAAAAACCACTAAAAATAAAACTAAATTTTGAGGGTCAACAGTTACCAGAAACAAAGGAAGCAAAGTATTTAGGAGTTACATTTGATACCAAACTTACATGGACCAAACAAATAGAAAATGTAATACAAAGAGCAGAGAGGCGCCTTTCACTGTTACAACGTCTAACAGGAATGAAGTGGGGATGTTCCAGAGCAACTCTTAACACAACATATAATGTATATATAAAGCCATTATTTACTTACTGCAGCGAAGTTCTTGTAACAGCAAACACAAAAAAGATTCAAATCTTTCAAAACCAAAGTCTGAGATTAATTACAGGTGCTATCAAAACCACACCAATAGCAGCTATGGAAATTCTAACCAACCAATGCCCCATTGAATATGAAATAGAAAAAGCGGCTCTTATTCAACACGAAAAGTTGATCAGACTCCCATTCAATACATGGCACAAGAGAAATTTTACACATACACTAAAGACTCAGGCGAGCTTTCTTTCCAAAATTCAAGACATCAAGAAGAATGTAGACCTTCCTAATTCAAAGGAAAACTTCATATCTAAAGTCAATCCGACACAAACATTAGATATCACATATTATTTACACCTGACAGAAGAAGTTAAGAAAAGTGATACTCCAACTAGTGTTCTAAAATTATTGGCATTAGAGACAATCCATACTAGATTTCCAGAACACGAATGGCTCCATATTTATACTGATGGATCACTAATATCAAACCAAGATGGAGCAGGTGCTGGAGTCACATGTCACCTCTTTTCCTATTACAAATCTTTAAGTTATGGAACTACAAATTTTGATGGAGAAATTGAAGCAATTCGAATGGCCCTACAAAATCTTTTGTACAGAATTTCACATTTTCAGCAAGCAGTTATTCTCTCAGATTCCAGGGCAGCAATTATAGCAATTACTTCCAAGTTGTCACCAAAAAACCAAACAATTATGTTGTTAGCTAATGCTGGATTTCTGACAATGAAGTCATTAATTCTCTTGCTCTCCTATTTGAAGAGAGCAATAGCAGTAACAGTAACCATTTTTTTTAGAGAGCACCATATGTTTAGGCTTTGGCGGTCACATTGCTCTCTCACAACCCCCAGAATGTCTGGAGGACCACACCTGTCGTTGGTTTACGGGTCTCACCGACCTGACCAGGAGAATTATCAAAATAAATTCACCGACCATATCCTCTGATTACCAATCAGAGGACGTATACATGCCATGACAGGTCAGCATGTTAGGGGTTAAGAGTTTAGAGAGAAATTAGAGAAATGGAGAGGTTGGAAAAATAAAGACTCCCTAGCCCTCAGGAACTCTAATAGCATCGGGATCAGAAGAGAACAAGAGATGACCAAGGTAAGGTCAGATAGAAAAGCTACAGTGAGGAGCAAAACACCAGTAAGTGGAAGTAATGTTCTGCTCAGCTTGGGTACCTTGTGGTCGCCATTCACATATCCCCTAGACGGAGACCCCTGAGAAAACTCCTTACAATATAGAAACCAGTAATCTGAGCCCCTGTTCTCATTCCCCATGTAACAATTCAGTAAAAGCTAGTTTACAAGAATGGACATCAGAACAAAACCAACAAATGTATTGTGATGGCAGCTGCACATCAAAGGAGGCTCAAGGTCAACTACCTCACACTACTGAGTTGCTATGCAACAGGTGACAATAGCAGTTAAGAACAAACACTGTTTCCAGAAAGTTCCAGAACCTTTGCGGAACGTCAATTACCAAAGAAAATCACCTGTACCTGACTCCTACATAAGTGAGCTGGTACAAGCAGTTTGGGTCAGTTTTTAGAGTTGAGTTAGTCAATTTAGTTACGATAGAACAGAACAGCTGTGAATTGCAAGGTAATGAGTTCTGAATTGTGATTCAGTTTTAGAAGAAATAAAGTGACATTATGAAGTATCTGGAATTGCCATTTATTACCGAATTATATGTGAGCATTCACAATAAACTAAAATATTTCCCATGTTCCACGAATGGGAAACAAGATATAGACAAGTATACAGAACTAATCAAGGTAAACACCAGAATTAAAATAAATTTACAAAAAAAAGGCCCAAAAGATATGAAAACTAAGCCTTTATAATTTTAAGTTTTAAGTTTATCATTGACTAACATTTTCAAACCCTTTCAACTGCTTAATCATTGTCTACCAGAATCTCTTCCAGACTGACTGGCAGTTGCAGAGACCAGAAGGTGATCCAGGGAAATACACTCTAGCAACACATGATGGACTGACAAAAATTTGCCGCACAGCAGACAAAGGGAATAGGGTCTCCCTTAAAAAGGTAACTGAGCATAAAATTGCAGTGGCCAATAGGCAACTGAGCCAAGATCACCTCCTAGTGATGAGATACTAAGAGGAGGTCACCCAGTTTGTTGGAATTTCTTTCACTACTCTAAGCTTATTTCTGCAGAGTGCTGACCACTCTTTGTTGTGCCAGCATAACAGCATTGCTGTCCACACTTCAAGCCTAAAGTCTACCAAAGCAACACAGGTTGCCACTGTTGCTGCCAAATCTGCCATTTCATTTCTTGGCAAACCAATATAACCAGAAATCCACAAATGTACATCATGTTCACACCATCTGCTACCACCCATTCTGGGTGCCACGTCCACCCTCAGGAGTGCTACAGGCCCCAGGCACCTCTCTCCCAAAAGGAGTGATGTGATACTCCAACCACCACACAGTTGACAACATAAACATTCTCTGTGTATCTTCATTAGCCACATAAACCCTCTTTTGTATTGCTTCATCTTATAACTTCTCTCTGTTACCTTAATAGCTTGATCATTTTTCAATTCATCATTTTCTCTGGAATAAAATAAATATACAACCAGAAAATATGTTTATATTATGTGGGTATAAATATTAGAACCTATGAGCAGCCCACAGTAATAAATGATTCACTCCTACAGTTACAAACTTTATATTTTGTTTCTGAGCTATGTTCCTCTCCCTCTTTCTCACCCTTACCCTCTATCTGTACATCTCTCTGAAATATCTCTTTCCAAAACTGATTTGTTGAATGTGTATTATGGTAACTTTTGTGCGAAATGCATATTTCTTTTAATTTAAGTTGAACATAAAGAAAGCAGGATAAGAATTGAATTGGAAGAGGAAACTGGATAAGGGTTTCAGGCAAATAAAATGCAATTTGATTTCAAAATATTTTAATTCTTTCATAAGCGCTTTATAACGAGTTATCGTAAAATCAGGCACAATAGTGTCAAATATATGTCTAATTTTTTTTTAAAATTAGATTATAGAATGTTGGAAAATCCTTACCCATCTAACAGCACTTCAAAAACACCTAGTCTTCCAATGGATACCAGCTCACTGTGGACTGAGTGGTAATGAGAAAGCTGATTTTCTTGCAAAAAAGGGTACCAGCGGTGTACAAAAATCTATAGTAAATCTACCATTTTATGCAGCTAAAAGATTAGTCAACTCTGAATTCATAAAAATTATTGCAAAATATTACTATGAAAAATCAAAGAATAAAAGATGGGAACTACCAAACTTTCAAACAGTAATTCCTGAGTATCCTCGAAAAACAGCAGTTGCAACCTTCAGGTTAATTACAGGACATGATTGTCTGGCAAAACATTTAAACAGAATTGGGATATATTCTTCACCAGTCTGTCCTCTATGTGATCTGCAAGAGGAAATGGATCGAGACCACCTTCAAATATGCCCAGCCACTTCTAGCGCCCCATCCATCAGTGAAAAATATTGGAGAGCAAGAGGATTAATGACTTCTTTGTCAGAAATCCAGCATTAGCTAACAACATATTGACACCAGTTTAAAAAACTAGGTGCCGGGGTCAAGTATGCCCATTTTTTTTATTTTTATTTCTATTTTCTTTTAATTTTACTTTTTTTTTCCTTTTTATTATTATTATTTTTTTTTTTTTTTTTTTTTTTTTTTTTTTTTTTTTTTTTTTTGGGCAGCAGCACAACTTTACATGGAGTCGAAGGCTCTGAGCAAGCTGCTTTGAAACTGCAGACGAAGATTTAAGAGCAGGAGAGCTCTGAGGGAAGAGCTGTTCATGCTCCGGAAATGAAGCATAAGCTAGCTACATATAAATTACATATGGAGCTCAAAGCAGAGCAGCTGTAAAACTGCAATTGAAACTTGAAGCAAAGAGATCTGCGGGAAGAGTCCATGCACTCGAAAAGATGCAGAAACAAGGTACACATTAATTAGATAAGACCAGAGCAGCTGCAAAACAAAGTTACTGGGAATAAAAAAAAAAAGAATCTCAGCCATGGGGGTGCACTGTCACATGCGACTGTAAATATTACTGCAAGATCGTCAACCCCTCTGGCCAGCCCTGATCTCCAGGACGAGAATAAGAAACCTTCACGGCCCAACACCACTAATGCACCTAATCTTCCAAGACTTAGACAGCAGCACTAACTACAGGTAAATAAACAAAATTTAAACAAAAAAATTCATTCAATTTTGTTTTAAGAGGCTCCGGGTGGTGGTGCCATGGCTGAGTGGTTAGAGCGCTCGCTACCACCTAGGTTGCTCAGGTTTGGTCCCAGGGACCTGCATGTGGTATTCGTGGTGGACAAAACAGTGTCTGGGTGGGTTTTCTCTGGGTTCTCCCGTTTCCCCTGCCACTCATTCCACCAATTGCTCCATTATTGCCTTTCCAATCATCTATTTTGCCAGCATTTCGTATCATCCTGTTCCTCACTATCCTGAGCCTTGGCTGACCACCTGCTTCCAGGCATTCACTCTGTCCGGTCCAAAGGTTCCTGTGCTCCCCGACAGGTGTCTGACCCTAGGCACTGGCTTGTTAGTCCTAGGGGGTGTAAGTCCTACATCAGGGGAGGATAATCAGGAAAAGAAGTAAAGTTCTCAAGGTAAGTTCACCAAATTTAAGTGACTGTGGAAACAATTCTGAGTTGTTTTACAGTGTTTAGTATAATGCCAACGAGAGGACGTGCTGAAATATTACTTTCAATATATGGCATATGTGGCAAACCTATCATTTGACAGCTGCATCTATTACTTTCCATGTAAATAAAAGAATTAAATTCATTTGAATTATTATAAACCATTTTCATTTAATAAACAAACAACACTCAAACCGTACATGATGCGTCTAATATGGTCGATCTCAATGAATTGGAGTTGGAAAATCGATTAGGATTGATAGTTACTTATGAAAAGTTACAATCAAATCAATTTTAGGTGGTACGAAGTTTACAGGTGATTTAGTATTAATATAAAAGCAGCATCAGAAAAAGTTGCTTTTTCAACTTCCATTAATGCACTGCAGAATAGATGCAATTTAGTCAATTTGGGTTTTAAGAATATTTACGTACGAGCTCTCGAATGCAGATAGGTAAATGTATTTCCCTATATCAGGCCAATTATCATTGATTGGCTTGATTTATAGAAACTATTATATAAAAGCCTTAAACCCCAGGTCTTAAGTGCTTATTGTGAGTTCACCATTGTGGTATGTGGTCTCGAATCCAGATTCCCTTACAATCAACCACAAAAACGTGAATCAGTTGGAGAATTTAAGGCGATACTGGCATGTTACCTTGGTATGTCAGTGGTGGAAGATAGGTCAGGGTGGAAGTTCTGTGGCTATGGCATTGACTTTGTCAGTTCTGATTTTACCTTTCAAAGTAAAGCATGCTTCAACTGGCCAATGACACAGTTAGGTTATATTGTTAAATAAACATGGAGTTGAATAAAACACATTAGTGTCGCTTTTATTCAGTACCTATTTTGTGCTTTTGCCAGCATTTTACAGCACTCAGTTCCCTCATGGCTGAACACTTCCCTTTGTGGAAGTTTGAATAATTTTGAATATGAGTTCACTTCTGTGGAAATTTCAAAATTCATCAGCAATCTCAATACTTTTTGTGAAATTCTCTTGCACATTCCCCACTGTTTTTCAAAGTTTAATGTCCCGTGTTTATGAAGTGGTTTGTTTTCAAAAAATGGACTACTGCTGACCTATCCAATTGTTCATATTCAGCATTTCTGAAGTACGCTTTTAATCTTATGCTAAAACTTGTCTTTGTGAATCCTTTTGCAGTCTTTTACTTTCTCTACTATGTATAGTAAGTAGGGGAAGTATTATATTCAACCCAAAATATTGATGTCGAGATTCCACTGGAAGTATACATCTTTAGCTCCCTGAATCAAAAAAATAATTTTTAAAAAAAAAGGGGGGGGGGGTGAAAAGCCAGTTAAAAACTAAAGCTGGTAATTAAGTTTAATATCTTCCAAGAGTGTGACAAAAAGATTTTGTTTTTCTGTGATACTAGAATTGCACATATGTATCTGTTGTATCAGAAGTCCCTGAATGTTTTGGTGTGAAGTCTACCAATTGAAGTTTGTGCATTTGTACAACTGTTAAATATTATTATTGGTGAGAAGTTAGCTTGTGATTGACATTGATGCTGTCACGAAGCCAATTCAGCACATTGTCATGTTTACTTGCTGTCTGTCTGCAGGCAAATATCTCCAACATATAAATGACAGTAAGGTTCTAAATATAATATAACACCTTGAATAATTAAATCTTACAGAATTACTTTTTATAACACTACTAAACACTACACTAAATGAAATGCTTGCAAAAAAATAGGTCAGTACAGCATGTGAAAACCTGTGTAAATTTCCTCTGAATCTGCAGCTGTTGTTATGCCAATGAAATTGCATGTCTGATAGTAATGCATTGTTAGTACCTGGCTGGCTAGTGAATTTGGCAAGCCCCTGTCGGCTGATAACATACCACACATGTCAATCACATTCTCACTGACCATAAAAACTGCCCAGTAAAATGGTGCCAAAGCTCCCATAGAAATTAGTATGTTAAAATTTTGTGTTTTAAATTATTTTATGTTTATTTTATTTTATTAATCTGTAAATTTTATGAAGTGTATATTTGTTTTATATTTGTAATAAAATAATAAAGATCTGAATATTGACCCCAGTTTAAAAAACTAGGTGCCGGGGTCAAGTAGGCAGATTTTTATTTTTATTTTATTTTAATTTTACTTATATTTTTCTTTTATTATTATTATTATTATTATCATTATTATTATTATTCTTATTCTTATTATTGTTATAATTTTTTTTTTTTTTTTGGCAGCAGCACAACTTTACGTGGCGTCGAAGGCTCTGCGCAAGCTGCTTTGAAACTGCAGACGAAGATTTAAGAGCAGGAGAGCTCTGAGGGAAGAGCTGTTCATGCTCCGGAAATGAAGCATAAGCTAGCTACATATAAATTAGATATGGAGCTCAAAGCAGAGCAGCTGTAAAACTGCAATTGAAACTTGAAGCAGAGAGATCTGCGGGAAGAGTCCATGCACTCGAAAAGATGCAGAAACAAGGTACACATTAATTAGATAAGACCAGACCAGCTGCAAAACAAAGTTACTGGGAATAAAAAAAAAAGAATCTCAGCCATGGGGGTGCACTGTCACATACGACTGTAAATATTACTGCAAGATCGTCAACCCCTCTGGCCAGCCCTGATCTCCAGGACGAGAATAAGGAACCTTCACGGCCCAACACCACTAATGCACCTAATCTTCCAAGACTTACACAGCAGCACTAACTACAGGTAAATAAACAAAATTTAAGCAAAAACATTCATTCAATTTTGTTTTAAGAGGCTCCGGGTGGTGGTGCCATGGCTGAGTGGTTAGAGCGCTTGCTACCACCTAGGTTGCTCAGGTTTGGTCCCAGGGACCTGCATGTGGTATTCGTGGTGGACAAAACAGTGTCTGGGTGGGTTTTCTCTGGGTTCTCCCGTTTCCCCTGCCACTCATTCCACCAATTGCTCCATTATTGCCTTTCCTATCATCTATTTTGCCTGCATTTCGTATCATCCTGTTCCTCACTATCCTGAGGCGTGGCTGACCACCTGCTTCCAGGCATTCACTCTGTCCGGTCCAAAGGTTCCTGTGCTCCCCGACAGGTGTCTGACCCTAGGCACTGGCTTGTAAGTCCTAGGGGGTGTAAGTCCTACATCAGGGGAGGATAATCAGGAAAAGAAGTAAAGTTCTCATTGTAAGTTCACCAAATTTAAGTGACTGTGGAAACAATTCTGTGTTGTTTTACAGTGTTTAGTATAATGCCAACGAGAGGACGTGCTGAAATATTACTTTCAATATATGGCATATGTGGCAAACCTATCATTTGACAGCTGCATCTATTACTTTCCATGTAAATAAAAGAATTAAATTCATTTGAATTATTATAAACCATTTTCATTTAATAAACAAACAACACTCAAACCGTACATGATGGGTCTAATATGGTCGATCTCAATGAATTGGAGTTGGAAAATTGATTAGGATTGATAGTTACTTATGAAAAGTTATAATCAAATCAATTTTAGGTGGTACGAAGTTTTCAGGTGATTTAGTATTAATATAAAAGCAGCATCAGAAAAAGTTGCTTTTTCAACTTCTATTAATGCACTGCAGAATAGATGCAATTTAGTCAATTTGGGTTTTAAGAATATTTATGTACGAGCTCTCGAATGCAGATAGGTAAATGTATTTCCCTATATCAGGCCAATTATCATTGATTGGCTTGATTTACAGAAACTATTATATAAAAGCCTTAAACCCCAGGTCTTAAGTACTTATTGTGAGTTCACCATTGGTGTATGTGGTCTCGAATCCAAATTCCCTTACAATCAACCACAAAAACGTGAATCAGTTGGAGAATTTAAGGCTGTACTGGCATGTTACCATGGTAAGTCAGTGGTGGAAGATAGGTCAGGGTGGAAGTTCTGTGGCTATGGCATTGACTTTGTCAGTTCTGATTTTACCTTTCAAAGTAAAGCATGCTTCAACTGGCCAATGACACAGTTAGGTTATATTGTTAAATAAACATGGAGTTGAATAAAACACATTAGTGTCGCTTTTATTCAGTACCTATTTTGTGCTTTTGCCAGCATTTTACAGCACTCAGTTCCCTAATGGCTGAACACTTCCCTTTGTGGAAGTTTGAATAATTTTGAATATGAGTTCACTTCTGTGGAAATTTCAAAATTCATCAGCAATCTCAATACTTTTTGTGAAATTCTCTTGCACATTCCCTACTGTTTTTCAAAGTTTAATGCCCCGTGTTTATGAAGTGGTTTGTTTTCAAAAAATGGACTACTGCTGACCTATCCATTTTTTCATATTCAGCATTTCTGAAGTACGCTTTTAATCTTATACTAAAACTTGTCTTTGTGAATCCTTTTTCAGTCTTTTACTTTCTCTACTATGTATAGTAACTAGGGGAAGTATTATATTCAACCCAAAAATTTGATGTCGAGATTCCACTGGAAATATACATCTTTAACTCCCTGAATCAAAAAAAATAATTTTTTAAAAAAAAGGGAGGGGGTGAAAAGCCAGTTAAAAACTAAAGCTGGTAATTAAGTTAAATATCTTCCAAGAATGTGACAAAAAGATTTTGAAGAAAATTCCTCCACACTGAACTACCTTTATATGGAACATCTTTCAAATATTCCTTAAAAATGGCTCTAACAATTTTGATTAAAATGCGGTATGTTTAAGGTATTTTTATGGCAAATGAAATATATTTTGAATTTTCTGTCTATAGCCCATGTAGTCCTGTTTACTCTAGATGACTTTTGCATAACTGATAAACCGTAAGAGATATGGTTTAACAAATCTTACTATACAAAAAATGTAGATCTTGTTAAAACACACACTTTATGTCCAAATGCATTTTTTGTAGAGTGAACCATTTCAGAGATATTCCTTATTATATGTATGAGTTTTGCAATGGTTAAATTTTCTCAATTAAAGTCCTTCACTTTTTTATCTCTTGGCCGTGCAAAGGGAACAGACTTTCAAAGCCTTCAAATAGCGACCAGCTTTAAAAGATTTGATTATTGCTCAAAGCCTACTGTATTCTCACATTCACCATCCACCTACAAGAAAATTAGCAATAAGACAGTTTCTGCAAACATTTATCTCGATTAACATGAAGAAGATAGAGAAAAAAGTTTGTAACAATGTTTAGTACACAAGTAGAGAAGGTCATGTGAGTGCAACATATCAGATTTTTATTTGCGTATTCAAGGAGTTTGTCCACTTTGATATTAACAAACTTCCTAGAGGAAACTTGATTTGTGAGTTACACTCTATATTTTTCTCTTGAAGGTCTGAAGTTGGTGATCCGTAATGATCTGTTTAGTATTTTTTGTGGCAGTGGTGTAATTTGAAGTTTCTGATTATAATGAACTTTTACAGAAGCTGGATAGCTGCAACAAAATGTTGTGCTGGAAATGCAATACAAGTTTCTGCTGGCTGTGTGAGAAAGCTCTAAATCCTCGCGCTCCATATGAGCACTTCAATGATTCTAACTCCAAATGTTTCAACTTGCTCTTCCAAGGTGTTGCAGAAGCAGATGATGTTGATGATGATGATGATGATGATGATGATGATGATGATGATGATGATGATGGTTGGGCTCAGTGGGAAAATGAACCAGACTTTTCTGACTCAGACGATGAAGAAGAGATGTACTTATATGTTGATGATGACGACGATGACTCATAATTGATACTCTTGCTAACCTGTTTTTGTTATACATATATCAAACTTGAGAGCGTTCATTTATACTTTTCTTTTCGAAACATACAATGTTTTTTAGATGAATATTTTAAAAGTAATTTTAACAAGTTAGTTTTCTTTTTCTTTGTAGAGCAATCAAAGTAAGGTTTAAAAATGTTTTTCTGTGATACTAGAATTACACATATGTATCTGTTGTATCAGAAGTCCCTGAATGTTTTGGTATGAAGTCTACCAATTGAAGTTTGTGCATTTGTACAGCTGTTAAATATTATTATTGGTGAGAAGTTAGCTTGTGATTGACATTCATGCTGTCACGAAGCCAATTCAGCACATTGTTGTCATGTTTACTTGCTGTCTGTCTGCAGGCGAATATCTCCAACATATAAATGACAGTAAAGTTCTAAATATAATATAACACCTTGAATAATTAAATCTTACAGAATTACATTTGATAACACTACCAAACACTTCACTAAATGAACTACTTGCAAAAAAATAGGTCAGTACAGCATGTGAAAACCTGTGTAAATTTCCTCTGAATCTGCAGCTGTTGTTATGCCAATGAAATTGCATGTCTGATAGTAATGCATTGTTAGTACCTGGCTGGCTAGTGAATTTGGCAAGCCCCTGTCAGCTGATAACATACCACACATGTCAATCACATTATTCTCACTGACCATAAAAACTGCCCAGTAAAATGGTGCCAAAGCTCCCATAGAAATTAGTATGTTAAAATTTTGTGTTTTAAATTATTTTATTTAATTTTATTTTATTAATCTGTAAATTTTATGAAGTGTATATTTGTTTTATATTTGTAATAAAATAATAAAGATCTGAATATTGACCCCAGTTTAAAAAACTAGGTGCTGGGGTCAAGTAGGCAGATTTTTATTTTTATTTTATTTTAATTTTACTTATTTTTTTCTTTTATTATTATTGTTATTCTTATTCTTATTATAATTTTTTTTTTTTTTTTTTTTTTTTTTTTTTTTTTTTTTTTTTTTTTTTTTTTTGCCAGCAGCACAACTTTACGTGGCGTCGAAGGCTCTGCGCAAGCTGCTTTGAAACTGCAAACGAAGATTTAAGAGCAGGAGAGCTCTGAGGGAAGAGCTGTTCATGCTCCGGAAATGAAGCCTAAGCTAGCTACATATAAATTACATATGGAGCTCAAAGCAGAGCAGCTGTAAAACTGCAATTGAAACTTGAAGCAGAGAGATCTGCGGGAAGAGTCCATGCACTCGAAAAGATGCAGAAACAAGGTACACATTAATTAGATAAGACCAGACCAGCTGCAAAACAAAGTTACTGGGAATAAAAAAAAAAGAATCTCAGCCATGGGGGTGCACTGTCACATGCAACTGTAAATATTACTGCAAGATCGTCAACCCCTCTGGCCAGTCCTGATCTCCAGGACGAGAATAAGGAACCTTCACGGCCCAACACCACTAATGCACCTAATCTTCCAAGACTTAGACAGCAGCACTAACTACAGGTAAATAAACAAAATTTAAACAAAAAAATTCATTCAATTTTGTTTTAAGAGGCTCCGGGTGGTGGTGCCATGGCTGAGTGGTTAGAGCGCTCGCTACCACCTAGGTTCCTCAGGTTTGATCCCAGGGACCTGCATGTGGTATTCGTGGTGGACAAAACAGTGTCTGGGTGGGTTTTCTCTGGGTTTTCCTGTTTCCCCTGCCCATCATTCCACCAATTACTCCATTATTGCCTTTCCAATCATCTATTTTGCCAGCATTTCGTATCATCCTGTTCCTCACTATCCTGAGGCGTGGCTGACCACCTGCTTCCAGGCATTCACTCTGTCCGGTCCAAAGGTTCCTGTGCTCCCCGACAGGTGTCTGACCCTAGGCACTGGCTTGTAAGTCCTAGGGGGTGTAAGTCCTACATCAGGGGAGGATAATCAGGAAAAGAAGTGAAGTTCTCAAGGTAAGTTCACCAAATTTAAGTGATTGTGGAAACAATTCTGTGTTGTTTTACAGTGTTTAGTATAATGCCAACGAGAGGACGTGCTGAAATATTACTTTCAATATATGGCATATGTGGCAAACCTATCATTTGACAGCTGCATCTATTACTTTCCATGTAAATAAAAGAATTAAATTCATTTGAATTATTATAAACCATTTTCATTTAATAAACAAACAACACTCAAACCGTACATGATGGGTCTAATATGGTCGATCTCAATGAATTGCAGTTGGAAAATTGATTAGGATTGATAGTTACTTATGAAAAGTTACAATCAAATCAATTTTAGGTGGTACGAAGTTTACAGGTGATTTAGTATTAATATAAAAGCAGCATCAGAAAAAGTTGCTTTTTCAACTTCTATTAATGCACTGCAGAATAGATGCAATTTAGTCAATTTGGGTTTTAAGAATATTTACGTACGAGCTCTCGAATGCAGATAGGTAAATGTATTTCCCTATATCAGGCCAATTATCATTGATTGGCTTGATTTTTAGAAACTATTATATAAAAGCCTTAAACCCCAGGTCTTAAGTGCTTATTGTGAGTTCACCATTGTGGTATGTGGTCTCGAATCCAGATTCCCTTACAATCAACCACAAAAACGTGAATCAGTTGGAGAATTTAAGGCGATACTGGCATGTTACCATGGTATGTCAGTGGTGGAAGATAGGTCAGGGTGGAAGTTCTGTGGCTATGGCATTGACTTTGTCAGTTCTGATTTTACCTTTCAAAGTAAAGCATGCTTCAACTGGCCAATGACACAGTTAGGTTATATTGTTAAATAAACATGGAGTTGAATAAAACACATTAGTGTCGCTTTTATTCAGTACCTATTTTGTGCTTTTGCCAGCATTTTACAGCACTCAGTTCCCTCATGGCTGAACACTTCCCTTTGTGGAAGTTTGAATAATTTTGAATATGAGTTCACTTCTGTGGAAATTTCAAAATTCATCAGCAATCTCAATACTTTTTGTGAAATTCTCTTGCACATTCCCCACTGTTTTTCAAAGTTTAATGTCCCGTGTTTATGAAGTGGTTTGTTTTCAAAAAATGGACTACTGCTGACCTATCCAATTGTTCATATTCAGCATTTCTGAAGTACGCTTTTAATCTTATGCTAAAACTTGTCTTTGTGAATCCTTTTGCAGTCTTTTACTTTCTCTACTATGTATAGTAAGTAGGGGAAGTATTATATTCAACCCAAAAATTTGATGTCGAGATTCCACTGGAAATATACATCTTTAGCTCCCTGAATCAAAAAAATAATTTTTTAAAAAAAAGGGGGGGGGGTGAAAAGCCAGTTAAAAACTAAAGCTGGTAATTAAGTTAAATATCATCCAAGAATGTGACAAAAAGATTTTGTTTTTCTGTGATACTAGAATTACACATATGTATCTGTTGTATCAGAAGTCCCTGAATGTTTTGGTGTGAAGTCTACCAATTGAAGTTTGTGCATTTGTACAACTGTTAAATATTATTATTGGTGAGAAGTTAGCTTGTGATTGACATTCATGCTGTCACGAAGCCAATTCAGCACATTGTTGTCATGTTTACTTGCTGTCTGTCTGCAGGCAAATATCTCCAACATATAAATGACAGTAAGGTTCTAAATATAATATAACGCCTTGAATAATTAAATCTTACAGAATTACTTTTTATAGCACTACTAAACACTTCACTAAACGAAATGCTTGCAAAAAAAATAGGTCAGTACAGCATGTGAAAACCTGTGTAAATTTCCTCTGAATCTGCAGCTGTTGTTATGCCAATGAAATTGCGTGTCTGATAGTAATGCATTGTTAGTACCTGGCTGGCTAGTGAATTTGGCAAGCCCCTGTCAGCTGATAACATACCACACATGTCAATCACATTATTCTCACTGACCATAAAAACTGCCCAGTAAAATGGTGCCAAAGCTCCCATAGAAATTAGTATGTTAAAATTTTGTGTTTTAAATTATTTTATTTTTATTTTATTTTATTAATCTGTAAATTTTATGAAGTGTATATTTGTTTTATATTTGTAATAAAATAATAAAGATCTGAATATTGACCCGAGTTTAAAAAACTAGGTGCCGGGGTCAAGTAGGCAGATTTTTATTTTATTTTAATTTTACTTATTTTTTTCTTTTATTATTATTATTGTTTTTTTTTTTTTTTTTGCCAGCAGCACAACTTTACGTGGCGTCGAAGGCTCTGCGCAAGCTGCTTTGAAACTGCAGACGAAGATTTAAGAGCAGGAGAGCTCTGAGGGAAGAGCTGTTCATGCTCCGGAAATGAAGCCTAAGCTAGCTACATATAAATTACATATGGAGCTCAAAGCAGAGCAGCTGTAAAACTGCAATTGAAACTTGAAGCAGAGAGATCTGCGGGAAGAGTCCATGCACTCGAAAAGATGCAGAAACAAGGTACACATTAATTAGATAAGACCAGACCAGCTGCAAAACAAAGTTACTGGAAATAAAAAAAAAAGAATCTCAGCCATGGGGGTGCACTGTCACATGCGACTGTAAATATTACTGCAAGATCGTCAACCCCTCTGGCCAGCCCTGATCTCCAGGACGAGAATAAGGAACCTTCACGGCCCAACACCACTAATGCACCTAATCTTCCAAGACTTACACAGCAGCACTAACTACAGGTAAATAAACAAAATTAAAACAAAAAAATTCATTCAATTTTGTTTTAAGAGGCTCCGGGTGGTATTGCCATGGCTGAGTGGTTAGAGCGCTCGCTACCACCTAGGTTGCTCAGGTTTGGTCCCCGGGACCTGCATGTGGTATTCATGGTGGACAAAACAGTGTCTGGGTGGGTTTTCTCTGGGTTCTCCCGTTTCCCCTGCTACTCATTCCACCAATTGCTCCATTATTGCGTTTCCAATCATCTATTTTGCCAGCATTTCATATCATCCTGTTCCTCACTATCCTGAGGCGTGGCTGACCACCTGCTTCCAGGCATTCACTCTGTCCGGTCCAAAGGTTCCTGTGCTCCCCGACAGGTGTCTGACCCTAGGCACTGGCTTGTAAGTCCTAGGGGGTGTAAGTCCTACATCAGGGGAGGATAATCAGGAAAAGAAGTAAAGTTCTCAAGGTAAGTCCACCAAATTTAAGTGACTGTGGAAACAATTCTGTGTTGTTTTACAGTGTTTAGTATAATGCCAAGGAGAGGACGGGATGAAATATTACTTTCAATATATGGCATATGTGGCAAACCTATCATTCGACAGCTGCATCTATTACTTTCCATGTAAATAAAAGAATTAAATTCATTTGAATTATTATAAACCATTTTCATTTAATAAACAAACAACACTCAAACCGTACATGATGCGTCTAATATGGTCGATCTCAATGAATTGGTGTTGGAAAATCGATTAGGATCGATAGTTACTTATGAAAAGTTACAATCAAATCAATTTTAGGTGGTGCGAAGTTTACAGGTGATTTAGTATTAATATAAAAGCAGCATCAGGAAAAGTTGCTTTTTCAACTTCCATTAATGCACTGCAGAATAGATGCAATTTAGTCAATGTTTGTTAGCTAATGCTGGATTTCTGACAATGAAGTCATTAATCCTCTTGCTCTACAACATTTTTCACTCATAGAGCAATAGCAGAATAGTGACAGTTTTTTAGAGAGCACCATATTTTTATGTTTTGGTGGTCACATCGCTCTCTCACAACCCCCAGAATGTCTGGAGGACCACACCTGTCGCTGGTTTACGGGTCTCACCGACCTGACCGGGAGAATTATCAAAATAAATTCACCGACCATGTCCTCTGATTACCAGTCAGAGTACGTATTACATGCCATGACAGGTCAGCATGTTAGGGGTTAAGATTTTATAGAGAAATGGAGAGATTGGAAAAATAAAGGCTCCCTAGCCCTCGGGAACCCTAATAGCATCGGGGTCGGAAGAGAACAAGAGATGACCAAGGTAAGGTCAGATAGAAAAGCTACAGTGAGGAGCAAAACACCAGTAAGTGGAAGTAATGTTCTGCTCAGCTTGGGTACCTTGTGGTCGCCATTCACATATCCCCTAGACGGAGACCCCTGAGTAAACAAAGTAATTATGATCATAGTTTCAATAAGTAAACCTGTTAAACCTCTGCACATTATACTAATGCATCACACAGAGCAACAATCATCATATTTTCAATAAGTAAATCTGTTAAACCGCTACATATATTAACGCATCAAATAGAGCAATAATGATCACAGTTTCAATAAGCAAACCTGTTAAATCTCTATATATTCTAGTTACATGACATACAACACCCAACACAATAGCATCTAAAGAATGAACAATTCACCGCACTCCACTTTGCACTATTCCATCATATTGCATTAACCTAGCATTTCTTTTTTTCCCTGTTCTGTTTACTTTCTTTTTCGATGGCATTCTTAGAGGTCCTTTCATTAGTTCCTTTTTAGTCCTATACACTACTGTTTCTGAACACCTGATAGCCTTAGCTGTTTCTTTTACTGCCTTACTAACATTATTTTACTTGAAAAATAATCTAACACATTCATAATTATTTGGTGTTCCTTACTTCTTAATTTACCAATATATCGTCTCTTCTTAGCTTCCCCTTCCATAACTACAAGTATTTACGGAAAATGTTAAATAAATAACACTTCACAGGTTGCACACAGTATACACTACATGACATTTAGTCAATTTGGGTTTTAAGAATATTTACGTACGAGCTCTCGAATGCAGATAGGTAAATGTATTTCCCTATATCAGGCCTATTATCATTGATTGGCTTGATTTATAGAAACCATTATATAAAAGCCTTAAACCCCAGGTCTTAAGTGCTTATTGTGAGTTTACCATTGGGGTATGTGGTCTCGAATCCAGATTCCCTTACAATCAACCACAAAAACGTGAATCAGTTGGAGAATTTAAGGCGATACTGGTATGTTACCATGGTAAGTCAGTGGTGGAAGATAGGTCAGGGTGGAAGTTCTGTGGCTATGGCATTGACTTTGTCAGTTCTGATTTTACCTTTCAAAGTAAAGCATGCTTCAACTGGCCAATGACACAGTTAGGTTATATTGTTAAATAAACATGGAGTTGAATAAAACACATTAGTGTCGCTTTTATTCAGTACCTATTTTGTGCTTTTGCCAGCATTTTACAGCACTCAGTTCCCTCATGGCTGAACACTTCCCTTTGTGGAAGTTTGAATAATTTTGAATATGAGTTCACTTCTGTGGAAATTCCGAAATTCGTCAGCAATCTCAATACTTTTTGTGAAATTCTCTTGCACATTCCCCACTGTTTTTCAAAGTTTAATGTCCCGTGTTTATGAAGTGGTTTGTTTTCAAAAAATGGACTACTGCTGACCTATCCAATTGTTCATATTCAGCATTTCTGAAGTACGCTTTTAATCTTATGCTAAAACTTGTCTTTGTGAATCCTTTTGCAGTCTTTTACTTTCTCTACTGTGTATAGTAAGTAGGGGAAGTATTATATTCAACCCAAAAATTTGATGTCGAGATTCCACTGAAAATATACATCTTTAGCTCCCTGAATCAAAAAAATAATTTAAATAAAAAAGGGAGGGTGAAAAGCCAGTTAAAAACTAAAGCTGGTAATTAAGTTAAATATTTTCCAAGAATGTGACAAAAAGATTTTGAAGAAAATTCCTCCACACTGAACTACCTTTATATGGAACATTTTTCAAATATTCCTTAATAATGGCTCTAACAATTTTGACTAAAATGCGGTATGTTTAAGGTATTTTTATGGCAAATGAAATATATTTTGAATTTTCTGTCTATAGCCCATGTAGTCCTGTTTACTCTAGATGACTTTTGCATAACTGATAAACCGTAAGAGATATGGTTTACCAAATCTTACTATACAAAAAATGTAGATCTTGTTAAAACACACAATTTATGTCCAAATGCATTTGTTGTAGCGTGAACCATTTCAGAGATATTCCTTATTATATGTATGAGTTTTGCAATGGTTAAATTTTCTCAAATTAAAGTCCTTCACTTTTTTATCTCTTGGCCATGCAAAGGGAACAGACTTTCAAAGTCTTCAAATAGCGACCAGCTTTAAAAGATTTGATTATTGCTCAAAGCCTACTGTATTCTCACATTCACCATCCACCTACAAGAAAATTAGTAATAAGATAGTTTCTGCAAATGTTTATCTCGATTAACATGAAGAAGATAGAGGAAAAAGTTTGTAAGAATATTTAGTACACAAGTAGAGAAGGTCATGTGAGTGCAACATATTATCAGATTTTTATTTGCATATTCAAGGAGTTTGTCCACTTTGATATTAACAAACTTCCTAGAGGAAACTTGATTTGTGAGTTACACTCTATATTTTTCTCTTGAAGGTCTGAAGTTGGTGATCCATAATGATGTGTCTTGTATTTTTTGTGGCAGTGGTGTAATTTGAAGTTTCTGATTATAATGAACTTTTACAGAAGCTGGATAGCTGCAACAAAATGTTGTGCTGGAAATGCAATACAAGTTTCTGCTGGCTGTGTGAGAAAGCTCTAAATCCTCGCGCTCCATATGAGCACTTCAATGATTCTAACTCCAAATGTTTCAACTTGCTCTTCCAAGGTGTTGCAGAACCAGATGATGATGATGATGGTTGGGATCAGTTGGTAAATGAACCAAAATTTTGTGACTCGGACGATGAAGAAGAGATGTACATATATGTTGATGATGACGAGTACGATGACTCATAATTGATACTCTTGGTAACCTTTTCTTGTTATATATCACACTTGAGAGCATTCATTTATTCTTTTCTTTTCGAAACATACAATGATTTTTAGATGAATATATTGAAAGTATTTTTAAAAAGTTAGTTTTCTTTTTCTTTGTAGAGCAATCAAAGTAAGGTTTAAAAATGTTTTTCTGTGATACTAGAATTACACATATGTATCTGTTGTATCAGAAGTCCCTGAATGTTTTGGTGTGAAGTCTACCAATTTAAGTTTGTGCATTTGTACAACTGTTAAATATTATTATTGGTGAGAAGTTAGCTTGTGATTGACATTCGTGCTGTCACGAAGCCAATTCAGCACATTGTTGTCATGTTTACTTGCTGTCTGTCTGCAGGCAAATATCTCCAACATATAAATGACAGTAAAGTTCTAAATATAATATAACACCTAGAATAATTAAATCTTACAGAATTATATTTTATAACACTACCAAACACTTCACTAAATGAAATGCTTGCAAAAAAATAGGTCAGTATAGCATGTGAAAACCTGTGTAAATTTCCTCTGAATCTGCAGCTGTTGTTATGCCAATGAAATTGCGTGTCTGATAGTAATGCATTGTTAGTACCTGGCTGGCTAGTGAATTTGGCAAGCCCCTGTCGGCTGATAACATACCACACATGTCAATCACATTATTCTCACTGACCATAAAAACTGCCCAGTAAAATGGTGCCAAAGCTCCCATAAAAATTTTCCTGCTGATTTCAGGATGGCTTATCACCTGCAGTGTCCCATTTTACAGTTGCTTCCAACTTCTGACAGCTTGCTAACCATGTGAGTTGCTTTGCTTCATTGCTATTAGTTACCCTCAGAAATATCCAATCATCTTGCACATGGATCAATAATGTCTGCAATTAGAGTTAACCTCAGAAATATCCAGTCATCTTGCACAGGGGTCAATAATACCTACAAGAAGGTTCTATAAAGGCTGTGAAATTATGTAAATTTTTAATGGACTTCAAAAGATGGTGTATGGTACTATGATATCACTCGTGATGCATGTGGCTACTACACTACTTTTGTTTTAGGAAGGCTCATTGTCACACAGGTTCTCTTTGCAATAGTACATTATGTTTACTACAAAACTTAGCTGATAGGTGCACGGCCCATCTCCCGGTCGCACGTGCATGCACATCAAATCTCAAATCACATGAACAATTATCGGAATAAACACAAAACAAGCCTAAACACAGGAGTTGGAGATGCTGTCCATCTGCATCAGTACATCTACAGCATCTTCTGAGGAAATTGCCATTCACACACATTAGTTCAGCTTCCAAATTAGTGTTAATTTCTCTCCTGATATTTTGTTATAATTTTTTCTCGTGCAAGATGCCTAAGAAATTTTCAAGGTGACCGTGCTAACCTTTATCTGATTTCATCTAATTTCTGTTCCGTAAGCTTACTCCATTTTACTTTTCTTTACCTATTACAAATTGAACCTGTCTCCCTGAACTTATTAACAAGTAAATGAATGGTGTTTCTACTTGGAACACGCACCCCAGGAAATTTAGTTTCAAATTGCCTTACAACTTCCCTACAAGATGATGTAAGCACATACATATCATAAAGTACATCTTTGTTGTACTGTATGCTGCAATTCTGTGCAACATTTCTGTTGGTGGTGAGAGGGCCAGTGATGTCATTAGTTAAAAGAGGGTGCCAGATAGAACTCAAAGCTCTTCCATTGTCATAATTCAAATTATTTTTATGTTAAAAAATTTGGTGGGCAGAGTGAAGAAAGTATAAATTAGGAGGCACAGTTGTTTTTCTTTGCACATGGCTCAAGAAGAAGCAGGCCATATGGCCTGCAAAATGTTGGCAGCCAACACCTACATGACGCAGCCTACACAGGAAGAGCTAAGCAGAATAATGGACACTAACTTTGGAAGTCTTCGTAAACATGCATTGCACAATCTTAACTGTATAATGAAATATGATTAGCTGGAAGATTTCTAGTGGGCATTACTGTTGTCACTGCATATTAAAAGCCTTAGCTTTCTATGTGAATGCAGCTTTAGCAACCAGTGAAAAATGATATGTTACTGTAAATCTCTTTCAGTGGTAGAAACTAAAATGTAATGTTTTGTCATAAAAAGTCCTGGAAAGTGAATGATTAAGCATATGTCCATTCTAGCCATGTGCTTTTCTAAATACCTCATATGAGAATGTGCTGGGTAGTATTAACAAATAAAATGTTCCTGCAAAAAGTTAAGTATTTTTGGGAAAAAAGTTTATTAATGCTTTTTTTTTAATACTTCTGTAATCTGTTCAGTTTCTAATAATTGTGTGTTCAACAAATGTGAATAGTAAAAATAATTTATGGCCTTGTTTCTTTATACTGAGGCATAAGATCACTAGCTCATCCAATGAGAAAAAAATGCAAAAACTAGCAGAAATGTCATTTGAAATGTATTGCAGATGACACGTGTTCAAAAGAAGCAGTGTAATTCCATTTGACATGACACCATAGAGATTTGAGATTTGTATATAATATATTAAATTACAAAATATATATCCAATTATAATTGGAAAATTTTTTTTTTTTCCCCTTGAGCAAGGAGGATATAATTTTGGGTGTAGCTAACAATGATGTAAAAGAATTTAAGTTGTGCTATTTATGTACAATTTTTACCATTTCCTAAAGAGAAAAAAAATTCTTTATCTTTAAATTGTGTGTTGATTTAGTTTGCAGAAAACATGCATAATGTGAACCAGTATTAAAACTTCCCTTGCTATTTAAGAGAAGCTTTTAATATTTTTGCTTCATGTAAGTTAATAAATGTTAAACAAGTTGTGTTAGGTATTTTGTTGTGCTTTAGTGAACTGCAATGGTATTCCCGTGATTTACATGAGAAAAAGACTGCCAGATGCCAATGATAAACATTTAAAATTTTTAACAGGATGGAAGAAATAATGAATGGTGATATAGTTGAAATGCATAAATATCCTAATGTATTGCTCCTTAGGTTTTTTAACATGCCGCTCCAAATCTTATGCAATGTAATTAAGTGCCTCAGGAATTTAATCAATAAAAATATATTTAAATGTGTTATTTATCCCAATTTATTGTAGCATAAGCTCCCCTTTAAATATATAATTAGCAGCTAATTTGAACCTGGTGTAGCCTGTCATGTACAGTATGTTTATGACAAACTTGGCCAGCAGGTGCACGGCTGTCTCGTGGACACGTACTGCATAACTTGGCTGGCAGTTACACAGCCCGTCTGCCAGTCACATATGCATGGACGTCAAATTAAATCACATTAACAATTATCAGAATAAACACAAAACATGCCTTATCACAGGAGATGTTGGAAATGCTGTACATTTACCTGCGCACTTTCGAAGTATTCTCCCTCTGATGAAATGCAATTATTCCGATTTACCCATTGTTCGAAACTCTCATTGAACCCATTTTTGGACAGTGTGTTCAGGATACCCATGACAACATTGTTCAACTCCTTATCAATTTGAAAATGGCAACCACGAAGCTCCTGTTTCACTTTAGGGAAGAGGTGAAAATCGCATGGTGCGAGATCCGGAGAACAAGGTGGATGAAGCATGATCTCAATGCCCATTTCTGCGATGACATCTTGAGTTGCACGAGCTCGATGAGCAGGGACATTATCCTGATGCAAGATCCATCCTCTCCTTGCGAGATCTGGTCGCTTTTCGGCAATTTTTTTTCTTCAGTACATCACAATAGTAAGCAGCAGTTACTGTGCATTGATTAGTTACAACATGATCATATAGAATGCCCTGTTTGTCAAAGAATACGAGATGCATGACCTTTTCTGCACTTTTCTGAACTTTCACTTTCTTAGGCCTAGGGCTCGATGAATGTTTCTACTGCGAACTCTCCTGTTTTGTTAACGGGTCGTAATGGTGGAACCAACTCTCATCACAAGTGATGACCCTATTCAGAAAGTCTGGCTCCCGTCGTAACCTTCCGAGCCATTGTTGACACGTCATGACGTGGTGAGCCTTCTGTTTGTCTTTCAGCACGTGCGGTACCCATTTTGCTGCAACTTTTCGATAGTCAAGATCATTGCGAATTATGTCGTCTACAGTTCCAACAGACAAATGTATTATGTCTGCAACTTTCGAAATTGTTATGCGACAATCTTCTTGCACAATTACGTCAATTGTATTAATGTTGACTTCCGTTTTTGCTGCTACGGTTCTTCCATGGCGCAGAGAATCTTGAAGGTCTTCCTGACCCCCTTTGAAACATTTATACCACTCAAAGACTTGTGTTTGGCCTAAAGCTTGGTCATTGTATGCTTGCTGCACCATTTCAAAGGTTTCTGTAAGAGTTTTGTTAACAGAACATGAAACTTGATTGATGCACATTGCTGCAATTTCAGTTCCAGGGTGGGTACAGTAAACACAACCTCACGTATCAGGCTCTAACTCCCAAGTGATTCACTCTGCATGACTGGCACTCACAGCATTGCTAGAGGAAGGATTCACCTTTCCATTACTAGTAGCCATGGCGCTCCAGGGTGGTTTATTTAAATTAAATTAAATTAGTTCGGTTATTTATTGAAGGACCCTCGTAACATATAGGTTTATGTAAAATTACTCATAGTAAATTAGCTGTCTTTTGTTTGATTTGAACTTCAATGTGAATAAGCTAGATACTCTTCAATAGTATAAAAACTGTGATGAAGCAAGTATTTTTTCATTTCTGATTTGAATACTCTTGGATTTTTTATTGATTTAATACAATTTGGTAATTTATTATAAAGCGCTATACCCATATGAATCATATTTTTTTAAAAGTTGTTGTACTAGATCTAGTTATGTGCAGGTTGGTATGTCACCTTGTATTATAACCAGTATATCTCAGTTGATGAGAGTAAGGTTTCTGGTTTCTGCTTGATTTTGTTTGATAAATATCAGTGATTTGTTTTTATATATATATATATACAACATAATGGAAGAATTTGATACTGTTTGAAAATGGGTTTACAGGAAGATTTTTGTAATAATTCTTAATATTCGTTTTTCCATCACAAATAATTTTTTACAAAGTGGTGAATTTCCCCAAACTAAAATACAGTGATATTTTTTAGAGGTGGCACGTGACCTTGTCACTCGCGCATATCTGAGCATCACGCAAAGTGATGGTGGGGGTAAGTTTCCACCAGCAGCCTGCTGGCTAGTTGGCTAGAAGTCGAAGAGATACTAACCAGACACCCCTTTTATCTTGCAATAGGCAAGTGGACTCGACCATGAACTACTGCGCAACATTACGACACACGCCACCTCTAAAAAATACCTCTGTACCATACCGTATGATTGAATGTACACATGCAAAATATACACTTCTCAGCGTTCATACTGACGCCAATTGTGCTAAGTGCCTAAAATTATAACAAAGGGAGCACAATTTTCCTATTAAAATTTCAACATGCTTATCCCATTTAAGATTATTTTGCACCCAAACACCTAAAAACTTTGTTGCACTTTCATTTAAAAGGGTTTTACCAGAAAGTGTTATGTTGAAATCATGGGTGCTAGATAGTTTTGAAGGGTAAAGATAAAAATGCATTGCTACTGTTTTCTCTGTATTTACTATGAGGTTATTGTTTTCGAACCAGCAGGAAATATGCATTTTTTTTCTTCTGCTAAAGTTTTCAAATTGAGTAAGAGTTTAAGAGGTAGAACTGGAACTTAAAAATTCAATGCCACAACTGGGATTTGAACCACAGACCTTCCGCTTGCCGGGCGGACGCTCTACCACTGAGCTATTGTGACAAACTGCCAGAATGGCATTAAATTCTCAAGTTAGTTCGTATTTTTTCCTGGTAAACCACAAAGGCAGTCTCACATCAAAGACAATTACCCCAATGGTGACTTACTATTGCAAGTACTTTGTATCCCAGGATTAAATAACCTTCACATGGTAATTATTATTTATTTATTTATGCCAACAAACTTACTGTTGGTGTTTTTAAACACACAAGCCGTGTGTGGGCAAAGTTTAAGAGGTTGCCCACACACGGCTTGTGTGTTTAAAAACACCAACAGTAAGTTTGTTGGCATAAATAAATAATAATTACCATGGGTAAGAGTTACTTACTAATAATATATTCATATCATCAGCATACTGAGTAATACTACCTGATGAATCATTTGATTTCAAATCATTCACAAAAAGTAGGAATAAGATACCCCGAGGTACTCCACTCTTTATGATTTACTCATTTGAGTAATGTTGACGTATATAACTTCCATTTTCATTTAAAATTTCTACTAACTGTTTTCTATCCTTGAGATATGATTGAACACATTTAAGTGCATGTCCCCTAATACCCATTCTTTCAAATTTACTAAACGATATGTGGTGACTTAAAACATTGAACGTCTTAGAAAGGTAAAAAATACTCCACATATATATTTTTTCTCATCCAAATTCTTTAATGCATTGTTCACAAAAGTAAAGAGAGCTGTTTCTGTGGACTTATTTTTCCTAAAACCATGTTGTGTGTCAGCTAATATGTAGTTTTGCTCAAGGAAACTAAGCAATCCTCTATAGAATATTTTTTCCAGTACCTTACCAAAGCCAGATAGTAGAGAGATTGGCCTATAATTTTCCAGTTTCCCTTTTTCACCATTTAATATAGAGGTTTTATTCTTGCGGTCTTTAGTGCAGGAGGTAATTCTGCTTGTTCAAAGGAGTGAGTGATTGGGGTTTAAGGGCCCGTCGACAGGTAGGTCATTAGAGCCCTGTTCAAAGGATGTGTTGCATATATCAGCCAGAGGTGAGGCTATATAATAAGCAGATTTTTTATGACAGCATCAGGGTTGTTGTCAGTGCCACAGGAAAACTTTGTTTTAAGCATGTTTATTACTCTAAAAACTTCATTTTGGCATGTAGGTCTCAAATACATGGTCAAAGTAATTAAACATGAATTACTATTACTATAATTGTGACTTGAAAGATGTTGCCTATTTGCTACATTAACAAAATAGTCATTAAAATATCTGCAATAGCTTTGGGGTCTGTTTCCAGACTATTTTTATGTTTCAATGTTATATTATTAGTAGGTATGTCTGTTTTTATATTGGTATTCACTATTTTCCAGATAGCTTTCGTTTTGTTAACTGAAGACTGTATACGCCTATCATATACCATACGTTTGGATTTTATAATTACTTTACGTAATATATCCTTGTATATTTTAAAATAAGTCATAAATTCTGTCAAGACCATATGAGTTTGTTGTATTTTATACTTAAAACCTTAGTTGTGAGTTATGCAAGTAAAACAGAAATTATTGTTAATGTAGAAACTGATTATCAGGGCTTGTGGGCCGTCTTCTAGTCAGGAAACTCCTTCCAGACGTTTCGTCCGAAGCTGCATCGAACATCCTCAGTGGCGTTGCCTTAACACTCTCTTGGTCTCGGCGATGACTGACACGGAGCCTTTTGGCTTCACATTCTTTATACGTTTGGCGCGGGTGGGCGGAGCAAGTTCTTGGTTGCTCCGGTCTCGGCTTATTGGTACGGTTGCTGCGGGGGCAGGGTTGCTGCTTCTATAGTCTATGCTTGATGTTGAGGCTGTTGGTGGCGTAAGGTCCTGGATTTGTTGATGGTCAGGTTTCCTGCATGCTTTTTGTAATGCTGGATGCCAGGCTTTATTTAGGCATTTGGTTTCTTCCTTTCTATTGAAGTTGTTATGTTTGTGGATCTCTATAGCTTCTCGACTTAAACGGGTGTAATAATGTACTGTGGAAGATAGGACCGCTGTGTCTGAATACTGTATAATGTGTTCCCCTGGCGCTAGTAATACGTCGCAGAACACAGTGGACTGCAGTATTGTCTCGTCTCTTGCGGTTTGTTTTCGTAAACATCCCAACTTGCAATATTTATAAGGAGTGTAGATTCAGAGCTTCAGATTAAACAAGAACTGTTAGATGTTGTTGCATTGAAGGATACTCAACAGTTCAGCAGTTTGTTCAGGTCATAGACTTGCAAGAATATGTTCAAATATTAACAGATTTGAACCAAGAATTTCAGAAAAAGTAACGTGGTGCAATTGGAGCAAATTTTCCAAATATTTGCTGAGCTTTACTCTACAGTTGATAACGTTCCATCTGAATTGCAACTTGAACTTATCGATTTGCAATGCAATCGTCAACTGAAAAATAAATCCCAAAATAGAATTAGTTTGAGTGATTTCTATTCACATTTTCCAAGAAATACATTTCCTCTTTCTACTAGAAATGCCGCTTGTTTTCTATGCATGTTCGATTCACATATATATATATATATATATATATACGAACAATTTTTTTCGCTAATGACATTAAACAAAAACCGCTGCAGAAATCAACTGTCGGATCAGAACTTAAAATGTCAACTTAGACTAGCTGCTGTACAAACCTTGATACCTAATTTTGAAAAACTAGTGTGTCAAAAGAGACAACAAAAGTCTAGAAAACTAGGTTCCACTTCCGAGTAATATGTTGTGTTTATTGCTTTTCTTCGTACTATTATTTAATACCGCTGTGTTGTAAGTAGATTGTAGATTATTTTCATTTTGTTTAAACTATCAGCTAATTGTTCATTTGTTTTTTTCATTAAAAGAAAAGTTGAATGATAGTGAATTATATTAAAACAATTTATATAACAATTATATCCTTCATATTACAATTCGATTATTTTTGTAACACAGTCAATTGTGCATTTAAATTGCAAGATCGGCATTCCGCCACTGCTCTGAAGGCTACGGAGTGCACGGTAGACTATTCCGGCGTGCAACGGGTAAACTTGCATGACCTGCTGTGCACACTGTGCATTGAGATGGTGGCCACTGGTCTAAACCTTCTTTGTGCTATAATGATTGCTATAATGTAAACTTTTGAAAAGTTTCTCTTAGCCGATGTCCCTCACAGCGACAATACTTGAAACTTTTCATGTGGTGGATCCAAGTAATATGGAAATTCATTATTGTGATTTCTATGATGTAAACCTATGTATAGTTAATACAGCTGATTTTCTTTTGTAGCGAGCATACTTAAGACTTGTTATCACAAGTATGCAAACAATAACTAAATCTGCTATTGCTATAATGTAAACTTAAGTATAGTTTCTCATAGCTGATGTCTTCTATAGTGCAGATACCTTAAATCTCTGTTGTCAACAATGCATGTAAAAATCAAATTAGTTATATAATGTAAACTCATGAATAGTTTCTCATAGTTGATGTCTTTTGTAGCCCACACTTCTTCACTTGTTTACTATCAAGAAGCAATCTGCGTCTTTCTCACCAAAGCTGCCAGAGTTTGATTGCAGGCAACCACATGTGGGATTTGTGGTGGACGAAGTAGCGCTGGGACAGATTTCCTCTAGGTTCTCCGGTTTTGCCTGCCATCTCATTCCACCGGTGCTCCACCTTCATTCTATGCTATTCACTGTGAAGCAATACAATCCACGAACATCACAATAATGTAGACATTACAGCTTCACCTATGTGACAATACATATGAAGAGTTATAAACTCATATTTTTATGTATTTAGGCTTTCACGGCTGGTGTCTTGATTATTCCAAATGCTTAGTTCTTCCGGGCTTGTATGCCTTCTAGACCACGGCCTACAAGCCCGGAAGAACTAAACATTTGGAATAATCATATATTTTTGTTACACAGATTGCAGTTCATCAGCCCCTAAGGCCTCCAAGATTTCCAATTTTTTAAGATAGGTATACCTACTCAGAAATCAATCCAGAATGTCTGATAGTTGAAGCTGCCCTAGCTGTATTGCATGGAAATTCTGACGTGGAGAGAGGGTTTTCAACTTCAGTGAGGACATTAACAGATGATAGAGCTTCATTGTCTAAATGTACATTGAATGCAGTGTTGACTGTGAAATAAGCCCTGAAGATGTACAGCCACAGTTAGTACCTATAACAAAGGAGCTTGTAATCTTTGCAAGGTGTACATATCAAAAAATACAGAGCCTATTTAGAAGAGGAAATAAGATAGGCAGATTTGGATGTATCCAGATTAAAAGAGGAGGAAAGGAAGGCTGCAGAGAAAGAACATATTGTTATGTTAGAGTGGAGTGGAATGTGAGGTTTAAGGGCCCGTCGACAACTGGGTCATTTGGACCCCAAGTCAAATTTTAAAGTCCAAAACAAACTAATGGGTTAAAGACGAAAACTAAAAAGGCAGTAAACCGGTAAAACGTTAAAAGGTAAAAGTCTAAATCCGTTAAAACGTTAAAAACCTAAAAGGCTAATATTAAAATAAAACAGTTAAAACGTAAAAACAAGCGGTACAACAATAGGACTCATTGTCTAAAACCATAAAATAAAACATTAAAAATAAAACACAAGTTAAACTTGTTTCACAAACCCAATTTGGGTGACGAACCGCAGCACCTTATCTACGGATACCGGGTCGTCGCCCAGAATTGACCGCATACTAAAACCCAGGCCAAGGGATTGGCGCTCTCATACATCGTGGACAATCAATCAAAACGTGTGAGACGGACAGTTGTACGTCGCACGTCTGACACACAGGGGCCGGGTCGCCGCGCAGATGACCGTGTGTGGCGCGGGTGTGACCGATTCTCAATCGGGTGAGAATGACCTCCGACAGCCGCGAATCCCTGACGGATGTCACCCAGTTGATTGTCCGTAATTGAGTGCCAGATATCTCTTCCCACGACTTCTGCCAGAACAAAAAAATATGGCGCCGGAAATATCGTTGCGCATCACTAAAAGACAGTGTGTATGGATAACCCCGCAGACGGCCTGTAGACTTTGTAGCCGCTTCCTCGTTACCAGGAATACCCACATGGCCTGGAGTCCATATAAAAATAAACTGGTATCCGTGAGTCAGTAACTCAGATGAGTGTATTGTAACTATGAGTGTTGAAGTGCCAAGAAATTGCTGTAAGGCCTGGAGAGCGCTCAGAGAGTCGCAGCAAATCAAAATTTCCAGGACCTGAGCTGGAGATAGAGAGTAAAAAGTAAAATATGGCGAAACACAACTGGCGTCCAGAAGGCGGTACCTGTGAGCCTCATCGTATGTACAAAACTACACCCTGTAGCACCACCCACCTGGGAACCGTCTGTGAAAACCGGAAAGTAAGTCCGGTTACGTCCCAGGACCTCGGTGAAGAGTTGACGAAACACCGAGTGAGAGGTGGGCTGTAAGCTCGAGGTCGAATTGGGCACGGTGGAGTTGCTAAGGAGAAAAAGCGACCATGGCAATACCACTCTACAGCAGGCATTTGCAGAGAATATGTGGCGAGCAGTTCGCGAAACCGAATACCGCTGGGGCGGGATATTGAGCTATTTCGCATATAACGGTGGGCTAAGTCTGGACGCAATACAGATTGAAATGATGGGTGACCAGGGTGAGCTGCCAACCGTGTCACGTACGAAGAAAGCAATACCGAGCGTCGGACAGACAGTGGAGGTTCGCCAGATTCAGCATAGACACGCGATTCGACTTGTGCGGAAAGCTCCAGTAGCAACACGGATACCAGTATGATGAATCGTGTCTAAAAGGCGGAGTTTAAAGGCAGATGCCGCGCCATAGATAAAACAGCCGTAGTCTAATTTGGACCGGACCAGTGAGCCATACAATCTCAAATGACAGTTCGATCGCCGCCCCAAGATGTCCCAGATAAAACCCTTAGCATCCGAAGCGAACGATCACAGGAAGCACGAAGATGGCGAACATGGTGCACCCATGTGAGTTTGCTGTCGAGGTGTAGGCCCAAGAACTCAGGTGCGGAACAAAAGGAATACGTGTGTCACGCAAATAAAGGTCAGGAGGAGGATGGACACGACGAAGTCGATGAAAGTGTAGACACTGTGTTTTCGTAGGGGAGAACTGAAAACCGGTGCGAAGAGCCCACGGCGATGGAGTATATGGTCAGCTGCAGTTGTCGTTCGATGTGTTCAAGATTAAAATAGCGGTAGTAGATAGCAAAGTCGTCAACATACAGCGACATCGGGATTCCCCTACGAACAACACTGGCGATGTCGTCACTCGCCACGGTGTAAAGTGTTACACTGAGAATCGACCCCTGGTGTACACCATTCTGGATCCTGTCGTGGGATAGTGTATTCCCAATGCGGGCACGAAATCGGCGTAGTTTTAAAAAATTTAAAAGGAGGATGATTAAATGACCGCGTAAAACGTAACCGTGTAGAGTATGTAGGATACCATAGCGCCAGGTGGTAGCATAGGCCTTCTGCAGATCGAAGACGCCCACGACATGCTGCTTCAAGAGAAAGGCATTTTGTATATATGCTTCCATGCGTGCCAAATTGTTGACACCTAACCATACGTTCGAAGGTCTTACAAACGACACTCGTCAGGCAAATAGGGTGGTAGCTAGAGGGAAGTGTCCGGTCCTTTCCGGGCCGAGGGATGGGGATGACAATACCCTCGCGCCAGGAAGACGGGAAAACCTGCTCAAGCCAGATACGGCTGTAAATACTCAGCAGGAAGGAGAGAGCCGCAGGTGGAGGTGAAGCAGCATTTGTCGGTGGATGTCGTCAGGGCCAGGAGAGGAGTCCTTTGCGAGAGACAAAGCACGTGCAAGCTCCGCTTCGGTGAAAGGTACGTTGTACGGTTCACTGCAGCCACTGTTAAAATTGAGGATTATCCGCTCCGCAGATTCCTTGATTGGTAGAAAGGCGTTATTGTAACTTCGGGTTTGGCTGTCAGCAGCGAAAGAATCGGCAAGGGCGTCGGCGATGTCCTGCTCGGAGGTATAGGTAAGACCGTACGGTAAGTACGGTAAGACCGGGAATAATGGTCCGGCGACACTTGCCGTACATACGCCGGACAGCAGTTCACACCCTTTGTGCCGAAGTGCGACGTGAAAGAGGAGAGACGTAGGTTTCCCAGGATCTCCGCTTTGCACTCCGAAGAACAAAACGTGCTCTGGCACTAGAACGTTTAAAAGCTATAAAGTTGTCTTCGGTAGGATGTCAACTAAAAAGACGCAGAGCACGTTTACACGCTTTGATAACCAAACGGCATTCCTCAGACCACCAAGGAACAGGAGCGTGTCTTAGTGTAGATGATCCACGAGGAATGCTGGAATCCGCTGCGAGCAAGACAGAACATGTAAAATATTCCATGTCGTCAATGGTGGTAAAACCATAGTTGGTAAGATGAATGAGGGAGCGAAATTTCCCCCAATCAGCTCAGGAAATAATCCAGTGAGGATGCCGTGTTGGCACAGTGTGGGTATGTACAGGTGAATATCAATGGGGTAATGATCGCTGCCAAATACGTCGGAAAGCACCCAATCAAGCAACGGAACTAATGCCGGGCTACAAAAGGCAACGTCTAGGGCCGAATGTGTGCCGTAAGTGGAGGATAAGAATGTGGGGACACCAGTGTTCAGCAAAAGAAAGCCGGATATATCACAAACGTCTGCTATAAGGCAACGTTGGAGCTCCATAAAGTGTTTTTGGCATTCAGATCGCCGAGAAACAGGAGCGGTGGCGGAATCTCAGCCAGAAGAGCCCGAAGGTCGTGTTCTTGTACAACATTGACCGGTGGCAGATAGACATTGCAAATAGAGAAGCACAGGCCCTGCAACTGTACACGTACCGCTACAGCCTATAACGGCGTGTTGAGCGGTATGCCGGCGGCAGAGATGATATGTGCCACCAGCGTAGCCACACCACCGCTTGCTCGCCGACCAACTGCAGAGTCATGTCTAAATCGAAAAAAATCACGTAGATGTAAACCATGATTAGGCTGCAAATGGGTTTCTTGTAGGCAAACGATGGAAGGCGATCTCTGAGAAACTAAATGTATGTCTGGAGCCCTGGCCCGGAACCCATTAATATTCCACTAGCCTATTTCCATGCTAAAAACGAATTAGTGGTTGAACCGATAATGCAAGGTCCACCGTCCTCTGGCGACTCCTCCGATGTGTGGGAGCGGCAGCGGGACTTCACAGAGGACGCGCAACTACTGGTCCGATGTTTATGCCTGGAACGATGGCGTTCAACAGGCAATGAAGCAGTCTCAGAGCTAGTCGACTGCTGCGGAGCTGGCGTCTGGACGGCAGAAGAGGTAGTCTGTGGTCGAACTGTAGGTGGAGTAGAACTATGCTCGTCAGGTCAGCCAGTTTGAACTCCCACGGAAACCCGAGAGAGTGAACTTGGGCACCTCTGTACGACGGCGTCCTGTTTCGAACAGCCTGGCGGACAGCTGCAGAAAACTTCAGGGTGGCAGCGAAAACAACGCAAGGGTTTCGGGACATACGGTCGTACGGTTGCACGTTCATACCCGCAGAAGATGAATTGCGGCAGAGCTGTAATTTCAAATGTAAGGAAAACCGTACGTAAGGCGGACGGCTGGTTGTCCTTACCAAGTAAACGGTACGCAGCAATAACACCTTGGTCTGAAAGGCAGTTAACTATGTCCTCGTTAGAGAGGTTGTCCAGACTTGATGTTGAAACTACACCGCGACAACTATTCAAGGTCTTATGCTTCTCCACCTTTACGGGATAAGAACCTAGGAGAGTGGCTTTCAGTAGTTTTGCGGTTTGGGAGTCTTGAGCCACCTCTATTAGCAAGTTGCCGTCCCTATATCGTGTGGCATTTTTTACAGGGCCACAAATGCGATCTACCTCCTTTTTAATATAAAACGAACTCAGAGTAGCCAGGGTCTTCATCTCACCATACTCATTACTAGAAATCGTGGAATTGATAGGGTTGAGCGCAGAGGAGACATGATTATGAGATCCCCCTTCCGGACCGTTGGCGCCAGCCTGCCATCCGGGGGATAAAAGAAAAAGACACCTAATTCTTCCAGTCTGTGCCGGCCTGAAGCACCCGCTCAAGGAGTACTTCAGAAAAAGTTACCCTCCGCCTGTCACTACTTGCTGATATGCAACATTTCAACCAAAGGCAGGCCCGACTTTATGCCCCTACCACAAGAATAACCGCCTGTGGCTACCCACTTTAGGCCACACTGCCTTAATGGAGTCAGCGTGGATTCAGGGGACTTGTGATTGATTTCATCGGGCCCCAGACAGTGGTAACACGTCAGGTCCCCCTGTACACCCCACAGCTGGCGAGATACCCATGGGAAACCGGCCCCTTAGGACCTACGTGGATGTACATGACAATGGAATGGCTCTGCACCTAGTGTCACACAAAAGGGGTAGTCAGGAGCATCCACTCAACCTTCATGCCTGAGCCTCCGAAGAGCACACTTGTTGGAAGCTGTGCCAAAACCATGGGACAGGAACCACGGAGATAGGATAGATCCCTGTTGGTGAGACAGGAGTTATCACTCTAAAACTTAACCTACGTAAAACCATAAGACCTAGAAGAGGAAGACACTACATCTAAGTGGATGAAAAAAACGTGGCTAGACCCGATGGAGGTGAGGGGATGAGGATGGTGATGAGCGGCTAGGGGCACCGGGTGTGCCAAACCCGGACCTACCATAGTAGGACCCCCTGAGGGGTGTGTTAGAAAAGAGAAGGAAGTCCATACTGCAACTGAAATATCTGAGACAAGAGGAAGAGGGTAAAAGGAAGACTGCCAAGAAGTAAGCAGTCCCTTTTATTTTGTTTTGTTTTCTTGTAGTATTTGTTTTCATTATTACTCTCCATTACTAATACGTTGTTTTAATTTTAGGTTGTTCACAGAGGCTAATAAAAGACTTAAAGTGGCACTTCAGAAAACTGATCTGTCATGTTTAAAGGAAGACGCAAGCTTAGCACAAGCAATAATTGAAGGGGTGTTGAATGTGCAGAAACAGCTGTCTTTAAACCCCCCCCCCCCAAAAAAAAAAAAAAAAAAAGCAATAGCAAGCATTCGTGTACAGAATGAATTAGACCAGAAATAACCAAGTTTTTAATGACAGACTTTTTTGAAAAGTACGGTTCAAAAGTATTGGAAACCACGAATGCTAATGGCTTCATTGCCAGATGCAAGGCACTAGAAAACAACAACTTTTTTGAAAAGAGGAATTGAGCTTGTAGTGCAATCTGAGATTGTAAAGCATAAAATTGCTTTTAATCTAAATTATAATTACCTTGTATTTATTCTAATGTAACACCTTTTGTATCTTTCATATCCTTAAGGCAAGGCTGCACTGAAAATTTGGTGAAAATAATGGCATTGTGGAATTTTCTTTTTTGCCATTTTTTAGTCATTTATGGTTGTGCAGTAGTAGAAGATATTAAGATATGAAAAAATTACTATTTTCACAATTTTTTTATGGTAACACAAAGAAAATATTTTAGAACAAATGTTATAAGGATATTCCAAAAAATAAGAATGTGGGTCCTTTGATGCTTTGTACTAGTCAGAAACAAAAATTCATTTAAAGGCTCAAAACTTTTGACACAAGGAGTGCTTTATATTTTGTCAGTATTTTCGCACAAAATAATTAATAATTAATGCAGAATTTGTAGTAGCAACATGAGAATTTGCATGCAAGTTTATAATGATGTTCTAATTTTGTGGTTAAATGTTCAAAGTAATAGGTTGGTTATTGAAGAAGTTGGAAATTTCAGTGTAGCCTTGCCTTAATAGTAATGATACCTGTTGAAATATTATATTATAGACTAATTAAATGATGAAAAAACACTAAAATTAAATGGTGGAAAGGGGAATAGTATGAGCAAAAATATACCTATACTGCAGCATTACCACATATTTTTTAATATCAGTAGTTTTCCAACTTAATTTTTACGTCAACAAGTAAAAATGATTGCCTAAGTAAAGGGCAAAGAAAGGAAATGGAGAAATATGCCGCACAACCTATACTGTGTAATTGGTGTACAGTATGTAGTTTAATTCCTCTAAAGGTATGTGTTTCATAATTATTATATTTATGCTCATTGGGGAGAAGGGTGACTATTCCTAAACACATTTCATTGTCTTGATACACATCATAGTAGTGAAATATGCTAATAATACTAACGCATACTATTATATCGTAAGAGAAATAAGAAACAATGTAAGTCAATCCTACAAAATAAAGAAGTGTCTATTTAATTTTAATAGTTTCTATGTATTAATATTCTATTCCCTATAAAGTCCTATCCTATTTTTTGGAAGCCCTGTTATTGCTATAATATAAACTTCTGTGTTGTATATTATAACTCACATCTTTTGTAGCGACAATACTTAAAGTGTTTGAATTGAAGTGTCAAAGCAATGAAGAAATTTGCTATTTCCATTGCAATAATGTGAACTTATGGGTTGTTTATTTCAGCCAATGTCTTTCATAGCCACAGTACTTAAAACTTGTGTTGTCTGAATTGAAGTGTACAAGCAATGAAGAAATTTGCTATTTCCATTGCAATAATGTGAACTTATGGGTTGTTTATTTCAGCCAATGTCTTTCATAGCCACAGTACTTAAAACTTGTGTTGTCAAGTATACAAGCAATAAAGAGATTGATTGCTATTGCTATCACTATTGGTATTGCTATGACAAAGTTGCTATGGCAGAGTTAGCAGATCATGTAGTAGTTTGAGGAAAATGCTTTATTAAATGACATTTTTTGCACACAGTATGTTTCATCTCATTGCCACTGATGCCTTTATTTCCTAATATAATGCTTCTGGAATTGCTGCTCATAATAAGGAAGAAAGAAGCAACATAATCTTCTTTATTCTTTCATATTTGCTTACTTCCTGAAATTTAAACTTATAAAACTTTCCCTCATCCAGAAAAGTGCAATAATTTTCCAATGACTCGACATTTAGAATGTCTCAGTACATGCACAAAAATTGCATGTAAAATAAATAGGAATTCTGTTTTATAATATGCCTTGAAGTTGTGGCAGTACTGGTTCTTTCTGTTGCACATACTGAAATTCTTCCTGGTACCACAGTAAATACATGTTAAAGCAAAGAATACCACTTCCTAAGCTATACCTAGATTTATAGTTCATATTTTGCATTTCGGGACATGAACTTTAAACAAAAACTCACAAAAATGAGAATCATATCACACAGCCATGTAACATGAACGAGAGACAGAATTTATGTGAGGGAGTTGACTTCACAGTTCACATCATCCATTGTTGAATTTTCATGTCAATTTATGGAAATCTGTAAAACATTCAATCTACCCAGAAGGATGCAAAATAAAAAAAATAAATTAATGAAAAAAAAAAAAAAAACACCTGGTTTGCCATTAAAGTAATAAAATGACACTTGCTCTCATGTATTTTACAGGCAAGTTATACAAGTTGGCAAGTATATTTATTTACTCACTTGAACTTTCTTTTCCTTCAGTAAAATATTCATATGATTATATTGAATCTTCTGAATAACCTACACAAGACAATTCTGTAGATAAGAACTACCTACTTGATGAACTTGGGTACCAGAAGCTGTTTGTTCTATAGCAGGAGTCAGCACACTGGTCCTCACAATTGCAGGAAGAGTGACGTTGCAGAATGCAACCCAGCATGCACATATGTTTAATACATATATACAGACTGAGAAGGCTATAATATTAATTTTTCATCTTATTCTTCCCTCTATCTTGAGCTTTACAGTTTTGGATATATCTAACATTAACTCACAAATAGATACTGGTGTCAACAGAGCATGTAGGATTTTATCTGTCAATCACTATATGCTTTTAGGTTTTATAATCATTAGTTCAGAAAAAATTGCTTGTACACATTTATGTTGCACTAATATATACAGTAAACGAACAGATAGATGCAAATATTGTCATATCTTTGAGGTTCTGGAAACTTTTGTCTTTGAAATCTTTTTTTAATTTTCCTAACATAAATATTATATATATGCATTTTCGTGGTTTCAAAACAGCCATGTAATATTGACGTGGTTTACATTTGAACGCATGTTGTTTGAAGAAGAGAGGATTGAGATAATGCATTATTGTTGATTAGGATTGCAGTTTCTTATCTGGCTTAGCAAACAATGGTAGTGAATGACTGGTAGTACTGGAACTACATTCTGAATTTAAAGAAAACAAAACAGTGTGATACGAGTTAACATACCCAAGTCCAGTTCATGGTTTCCAAGAAACTTTTAAGATGTGATTTTATTCATTAGCTGACAAAAACAAAACCTTGTTCCACTATTCATGGAAACAACATTCATAACAGCAAGAGTGAAATACATATGTTGTAAATTTATGTTTTACAATCATAATACAGTGGAATCCAGATAACTTGAATCTTCTTCTTTGTAGTGTTTAACACCAGCTTTTACTACTACGGTACCACAGGCGGTGACACTGGTAATACATGGAATGAAGATTATTATTTATTATTTTGTTGTTTAACGACGCTGTCAATTGCCAGGATCACATCAGCGTCGCCGGTGTGCCGAAATTTCGTCCCGCAGGAGTTCTTTTACATGCCAGTAAATCTACTGACATGGAGCTGTCATTTTTAAGCACACCTAAACACCATCGGCCTGGGCCGGGTTTAAACCTGCCACCTCTAACCAACTGAACCACCCAGACCAACTTGGAATGAAGATGGAGCACTGGTGAACAAAATGGCAGGGGAAACCAACCCCAGCGCTACTTTGTCCACCATAAATCCCATATCCAGTTGCCTGGGATTGAACCCAGGACACTTTGGTGAGGCTTGAATCTTGGTAACTCAACATTCCATATAACTCAAAAGACTTTTTTAATTTTAATTTTTTTCATTTTTTATTGTTAAATTTTACAGTAATGTCTATAATCCATTATGTGGTATAAACAGTAGAGATACATTTTAATTAGTGTATGCATACAACCTACCTTATTTTCCTTCATAGTACGGGCCTTCGATATCTAGTCAGAACATAAGCAGCAGACAGACCATGGCTATGAAATCAAAAGCTTGCCACTAATAATGTGGATACGTAGCACAAACACTTGTTTGGAAGATTTGAAGGTTTATTGCTTTACCAAGCATGTATGTGGTAAGCTAAACTTGCAGTTTCATATTTCTGGTTACAGTACCATTACTCAAATTTCAGGCTTATTGTTAAGTGTAGTGTTGAGTTGTGTTTGTGCCAGTGAAAACGTGGAAATGAAAAGAAAAGACAAGTTAACATGACAATAGAAATGGAAATTAAATTGGATGTGTTAAAGAGATTGGACAATATTAATACGTAACTTTGGGATATATTGTACTTTTCTGTTTCCTACATAGTGCCAGAACATGCTTTTATGTAATTTGCAGCATTATGCTATGAGTTGCAAATATCAGACCACTTATCCTGTAAAACTAGATATTTTGATAACCCAACACACTCTCAGTGCACATTAGGTCGAGTTATCAGGATTCTACTGTAGTGGTAGTGGCAGAAGCAGCAACAGCAATGGCTATTAAGTTATAGTAAAACATTGATTATCCATCACTTGATTTAATCAGTCAACTCATTAACTAATATTGTCATGTTTTTTTCTGTCTTTTGTTTAGTATTCTGGAATGAAAATTTCCCATACAGCAAAAATTAACTTGTTTTGGAAATGAATGTATCCTATCAACAATTGGGAGCAGTATTTGGAACTTCTCAAGAGAAAAGTACTTTAAAAATACTGGAACAAAGGTTTATAAGTATGGTAAATCACTTCCTGGCTGCTGGTTAATACGAGCGCCTGTTGTTCAACAAGGTAGACTGACTGCATAGTAAGTTCAAATGCACTTCAAAAATCATGTACTCACCCATGTCGTTAAAGCAGGTGCTGGAACTACTGCATCTTCTCATGAAACTATCCATTACTTCTCTCAATTCTCAATGAGAAATTGAATTGATCTCTTGGTAAATGTTCATTTAAGTTTGTCTAAAGTGTTATAAGTTATACACTGTATGTTTTAATGATCCCTAGAGATAAGAGTCACAGGCCTCAAATTATCTTTAAATAATCTTGTGACAGCACAAGCGATGAGTTACAAATTCTATGTGGAGTATAATAATGAGGCACATTGTTTGCCATTACACTCACTTTCAGCTAAACTTGAAAAAAACTGTTATGTGAGACCTTGAATAAACCAGTTATTGCTACAGAGTGCTCCCCTTCCCCTGTACAAATGCTATTCCTGTTGCTGACCAGAACCAGATGAACCAGTATTTATGGGGAAACTTAAAAATATATGTACAGGTCAAACCCCCAAAATTTTGAATAACTGCAAGACATTATCAGTAAAGAAACCAGCTGCATTTTGGAACCTAAAAATAAGATGCATGAAAGAAATTTTCCTTGAAAAATTGCCAGTTCACAATAACTGAAACACATGTATAATAACATGAGCTTTCAGAGTCATGTTTCTGGTTATTTTTTCTGGAAATGGCAGATTAGATCTATATTGTGCATATTAGGTTCACTGTAGAAATTACTAAAGGTAGCCAAGACCTAAAACGGATACTAGAGCTCTACTGATAAGGCAAGATAAGCTCATTATAGCATGGACTTCTGAGAGGGAAGTTCAAGCCAGGGTAATTCTCCAGACTGAGGTATTTTCCTGGTTTTCCTCAGCCATCCTGACAAATTGCTGGGAGGCACCTTAAACTTCGACCTGGAACGTGTCCATCTTCCCAAGATTCCTTTTCTAATTATTTTATTTCATGTACCATCAGTATCTACTGCTTGTGATCACATATGCAGTAAGAATGGGTATTAAACATTACCCCCAAAGAAAGTATAACTAACTCTTTCTAGTCACAAGCTGCATAATTTAAACTGGAACAAATTCCAACAAAATTGCATCCTTGACATCCTTCAGTTGAGCATTGGTTCTTCTAGCTAAAGTTTCATTTGTAGTTTCTTTACATACAGCTCAAAACTGGCTATTGCACCAAAAAAAGGGGCCAGAAACCACAACAAAGGGCAACAGCTAATAGAAATTAACAAATAACTCAAAAGGAATTGGAAATAGTAATGGATGTGCAATTAGAAAAAGTTTACTCTAATTCTGATGTTGGCTAACCTGCATTATGTTGGATGATGTGATGAGTTGGAGATAAAGAAAAGCTTCTTTATTTTAACACAAAAGAAATATTTATTCTAACCGTGCTTCACTTGTTTTTTCAATGAAAACTTGAATACAAGGAAAGGAAGTATCAACTCAGGAAACAAAAGCAGCTAAACCCTAGAAAAACCTGCCTATTTTGCACACTTGCGTTAGAAGTGGGTGAAAAAATATCATTGGTCAGTTACAAACAAGTGGCGTCCCAATATGCAAAATCCATTTTCCAATTTGCTGTTGATATGCATTCCCACTCTTGTCCCTGGAGTATTGTCAACCAAATGTTGTATGCTGTTTTGCTTCCCAAGCCCTAATGACCTAGTTGTCGATGGGCCCTTAAACAAAACTTACTCACTCACTGTTTTGCTTCTCATTCTCAGGTTATTTTGAACCAGCCTTAATTGTGAAAACCAGAATCATTACTAATTTAGTGGCTTTAGTTGTGGAGACATGCCACATCTCATATGTGAAAAGTACTTCGTTTTCTTTTAAGATATTATTTCTAATGGCAATAATTATATGTTATTCAGGAACGTTATTTGATTCTGCATTTTATGCAATTTAAAGTGGCTTCTAACATGATTATTAGTTCTGATAATAAGAATATATGGCTTGAAATATTACCTTCAATAGTATTGTACATTAAAGTACTTGTTTTGCCTGAGTGGTCTTTGAATTCAAGAATAGTTACACATAGACATTCATCAAGCACACCGGAGAGTTAAGAATAACAGAAACCGCTCCAGGGACAGTCAGATCACAGAGGAAGATGGAAAATCTAAAGGAAAGGCATTTATCCCCTTCTACAGTACAGTCTTGAATAAAATTGCATGGATACTCAAAAACATAACATTAAAACGATATTCCTGCCACCAAAAAAGCTGAGACAGTATATGACAGTATACCGGTTAAGGACAATCTTTTGTTTTTACATAATTCCTTGCCAATGTGGAAAGACATATATAGGACAGACAGGTTGTGCAATTGAAAAGAGATGTGAGGAACACAAACGTAATCTGCAGCTATTACTACCAAAATCAGCAATAGCACAGTGCTAATTTTATTAGAAGTCATGACAAGTCACATCTACAGAATTTTATTTGATGACATCAAGGTTTTACACAGCAGTAACCGACATTACAACAGACTTGTAAAGAGGTAATTAAAATTAAATTAGAACCAGATAAGAGGTGGAACTGGAACTTAAAAATTCAACGCCAGTTGTGGCGTTGAATTTTTAAGTTCCAGTTCCACCTCTTAAACTTTGCCCACACACGGCTTGTGTGTTTAAAAACACCAACAGTAAGTTTGTTGGCATAAATAAATAATAATTACCATGTGAAGGTTATTTAATCCTGGGATATAAAGTACTTACAATAGTAAGTCACCATTGGGGTAATTGTTTCTGATGTGAGACTGCCTTTGTGGTTTACCAGGAGAAATACGAACTGGCTTGAGAATTTAATGCCATTCTGGCAGTTTGTCACAATAGCTCAGTGGTTAGAGCGTCCGCCCGGCAAGTGGAAGGTCTGTGGTTCATATCCCAGTTGTGGCGTTGAATTTTTAAGTTCCAGTTCCACCTCTTAAACTTTGCCCACACACGGCTTGTGTGTTTAAAAACACCAACAGTAAGTTTGTTGGCATAAATAAATAATAGAACCAGATAATTTTAATAGGGACAACGGCCTACGACTGAGCACAGCTTGGACAGGAATACTTAAAAGAAGGCCATGATTTTGACATGCCCATTTATTTATTAATTATTCATTTCCTGATGATGGCCATGGGGTTTAGTATGGCTGAAAGCTCAAGCAATTTTATCAATACTACACGACTGGTAACCCAAGAAGCACTAATTAATAATCATTGTTGTGAAAACTTCAAATCTTATAAAGTTGGGTAGAATTTGGGCACACCTGATTGCGTACAAACTCACTTTAGTAGGGTACTTATCTAATTGACACAGACCTTGGACTGTAGGGATAGCAGTAACACTGTACCAGAGAGCTTCAACAACATTCTCGGTGTTAATGATGGATAATGAATTGACGTCAAACACTCATATTGCCCCACTTACCAAATTATTGGCACCACACATTTTGAGGACCTACTGTACCCATTTTTAGCTGCCTGTTGACCAATGGTGATCCCCTGATCATCTTCCCAGACTAACTGTAGCATCAATTGGTGTGGAGTTGGTGAACTTAGTGATTAAACTGTCATCTGCCAGTTGACCAGCAGCAGAAAATAGGGCCAACAGGTACTTGAAATATATCTTGTCAATAGTTTGGTAAGTAGAGAGCTATGTTTAACATTGATTCATTTTCCATCACTAATTATTATTTTCTCCTCTGTGTGAAAGTTCCGATGGTTTTAAATTTTAATCTTCAGTGTTCTCCTTTCATCTGTAGTGATACAGCAACATAACTTACCATATTATTATCGGCGCCAAACAAGAAAGGCATTGACAGTTCTCAGTGAAAGAGAGGCAACGTTGCCGCTTCTCAACCATGTGGAGAGCATGTGAACATTATGCATAAGAAGATGGTTGGATTGCGTTTGGAATGTAGAGCAGGTATAATTTATATTCGTATTTGAAGAGAATAGTAAAATAGTGAATCTACACGTAAAGGATAGAACATGCAAATAGATATAAAGAAACATACCTGTGGAATATTGTAATGGGAAAATGCCACTGATATCTGAATCGCTTGTTGCTTGAATTACCCGTGAAAATGACACTGCTCTATCCTCTCTTCTAAAACTCATTTTCCTATGTTGCACTTATTACGCCTTTTGTATCAGTAACCACTTGTTCACAGTCTTTTGCTTTTTATTGATATGGCTTTATTACAGATGACACAGTGAAATCTTTGTTGTTTTCGCCCAACGTAACCATTTACTTAGGCCCAAATTAATTAAATCGGATTACACTAGGAAAGGGAGAAACCAAACAATTTGTCAGTCTGAGTGGCTCAGTTGGTTAGATGCTGGCCTACTGATCCCAAGGTTGCAGGTTCAAATCCGGCCCATATCGATGATTTTTAAGTGTGCTTTAAAACGACAGCTCCATGTCAGTAGATTTACTGGCATGTAAAAGAACTCCTGCCGGACAAAATTCTGGCACACCTGCGGTGCTGATGTGATCCTGGAAATTGACAGCGTCGTTAAACAACAAAATAAAAAAAAAAAAAAAAACAATTTTGTGACCGTGTTCTTCAGCAATACCATCGACTGCATAATCCTTTAATTGGAATATGTACCAAACACAATTTTATTCGCTTCTCAAGTATATAAAGTTTTTCGTTTGGCTACGCTGTCTTTGTTAATGTTTTTGGACATAACTAAGTATTCCTTAAAAGAGACAATTGTAAATGCTCACAACATATGCACAGATACACAGATTCAAACACACGTAAATACAAGGCAAATAACCACATAAACAGAATGATGCAAACGAACTTGTGAGCACCCCGGCAATATGTAACCAATGCAAGCTGCAGCTGGAGGGAGGCACTGTATATATTGCAGGGAAAACAGAAGATAAGATGCACAGTTTAGGTTACTGCTGGATTGCAGGTCAGGCACATGCTAATCACGTGTTAAATATCATAAACTGCCGACAACACTGGTTTAGCGTTTAGTGTTGCTATGGAAACGTCTTAGCTCTAATTGGTTGTTCTTTCCATTGCTATGATGATCGTCATGACACATCCATCCCCTCCTGTTCATTTTGACCTTTCCATCATGTGGTGAGCAACTGTCAATCCCCTTCTTGTTTGGCGCTGAGTTTAAGAGAAGTTCTTTCTGCTGCATAATGCTGGTGTAATTCTACAAATTTGGTGCTGGTTGGTATATAGGAATTTATGAACAGAATAGGAAGGCAAAACTGATAAAGTGATGTTTTTCTTCAAATAAAAGTCTTATTTAACACTCAGGATTAATGACAATTCCCACTAATTTTATTAAAAGTCATGACAAGCCGCATTTAATCCTAGGGTTTGCACAGTTTTTAAATAACCTTACTCATCATTACTACAAATCACAGACAAGAATATGAACTTTCTTTCAAAAAGTCACAATTTTATGCAACAACTCTACTACTGTATTTGCTTCTGTGCATTAGAAAACAAAAATACTGAAAACTTTAATTTAACCATGGGGTAACAATCGTGAACAAAAATACTTTAAATAATATTGTAGAGTTTTTAAAGCAACATGATATTTTAACTTGAAAATATTTTAAAAAACCAATTCAGAATTTTATCCTTATAGTTATCATGATCATTATTATTATTATTATTAGACTGGTAACTAATTGAGTAGAGCATGACACCATCTTTATCTTATCACTGGTAATATTTTAACAGCTACATGACTCTGGACAGGTGATAAGACCAAATGATGTAGACTGAAGCCCTATTTCTAACATGAGGCACATTTTATTATATCCCAGAGCAGATAACAGGAGTAGCCTCTACTCCAAGTATCTTTGTAACTTTGTTGGGATTGGGAATTACTTTTGACGCATATATATTTAAATTATTCATGCAAATTAATCCTAATGTCTTCATCTATCTGGCACAATATGTACATGACTTAATGCTCTGAAAACATGTTCATTTTTGGTCTTAAAGAATTGTACCACTTGGTTAGGAATAGTGCCAAAAATCAACACAGTAATCACATAAATGCATTAGGGAATGCATTCCCTCTCTTTTCAGTGAGAAGGTTAATCAATATACATACTTTGAGTTTGGTTCTGGTAACCAGAACTTTATGACTGTGGAATTTTACAATATGTTCACCTAAATATGTAACTATTTAATTACACAATGCTTAAAACTTGTTTTAGCAAGCAAATATTTTTGGTTAATTACATTAAACACTAAAATTAGTTTATACACAGTCTCATACATTCTTCATGTGTAATAAATAACAGATAAGATGAAATGTCAAACACTCCTGGTATTAACATCTTGGAAGTTGAACTAGTTTGTGGTTTTTATCACTGTTACATTTATGTAATATTGATATACAAAGGACAAAGCCCTTAATTTATACAATTAGATATAATATTCTGAATAGCTCAGATTTAAGACATCAGGAGCAATCTTTAATTTACAAAAATTTGCTTCAGTTGTAAACTTACTAATAACAATATCTTGGATGCCCTCTCATTTTAAAAAATAAATTAACACAACACCCTATTTTCATCATGACATATGTCATGAATAGGCAACAGAGGAGCAAAAGTGTGTTTTCGAAGAGTTAAGATGTTAATGCACAGTTATTAGACATTTGATTAATAAATGGTATAATTCTAATTCAAATTACGTTTATAATCATACATTTTTGTCGCAATTAACAAACACATTAAACATCTGTACTACGACTTAGTAGGTTGGATTCTTCAGCACGAGAGGCTTTGCGTTCTCTCTTGGCAAACAGGCCTCCAAGGAAGGATTGCTGATGGACCACTTGCTTGCTTCCTTTAGCATTTGTATGCATTTGCACATTCTGAGGCGAAGATTCGTGACTAACAGTGCTTGTAGAAATGGACTGGAATGAAATGGACATTCCGCTGTCCAGAGATCCCATACTTCCTCTCCGCTGGGGTTTATCACCTGGAAATACATACCCAAATTCTTTCTCGAATTCCTAACAAAGCTGCACTGGGCTTGTGGTGCTCAGGAGCACATGGGATGGGACTAGAAAGAGGATGCTAAGGGTCAGGAAAATTAATTTTAAGGCACGTCAAGTGTTTGGACCCTCTTATGTTAAAGGACAGTTATTTTCGTATTACTTACACTGCTCATGAATATCTAGTAGAGAGTTGCTGAGAGCAGATCTCTTGAGCATTGAGTCAGGTACGTGGCGCTCTCTGTCGCTCTCTGGATACCCAAGTTCTGTGTCACAGCCCCCCAGCCCCGATTGCACACATGGACACACCTCCACATCTGCAACTCCACTGTCTCTGTTTTCTGCACTTCCACGACCCCCTCGTCCACTTTTCTGCCGTTCCAATTCAGCATCAATTCGCAGGTTTTCCATTTCGTCCATCTCACTGATTGACTCTCGTAGGTCTTCTGCAAACTTACATCGATCATGCTCATTTCGAGCATTAAATGTTATCAACACCTTTCCATCAACTCTCTGGGATAAGCGAATTCCATACTGATAATCTGAAAATTAAATAAAATAATTATGTAGTAGAAGGAGATTTGTGCTTGTTTCTGTTGGGACCCCAGACAAAAATTTGAGGTCAGTTACATTAAAGTATTGCATTTGATATCGTGAAGTAGCTGAAAAATACATTGTTACATAAACTTGTGGGTAATTCTCAAACAGTAGTATTTCAAGATGAAGTTAAATAATTCAAATAATAATGAATTAAATTATTCAGATAAAATCCTATAATGCTGCTTTACTTTAATTTTATACCACAGCCCAGGATTGGTCTTCTCATTAGAAAGGAGAGGACGAGCTACAAGGTGTTTGGATGAAATGATGAGTTTTGTATCTCAGGTTGTGGTGTTCTCATGTTTGATAAAGATGCTGTTTACGGCTAAACAACTTATTCACATGTACATTAGGTATTCTCATTAGTTCCACTACTGTAGTTTGATTCTGAGCCCATAAAACATTTATAACATTGCTCCAGCACCTATCTTATGAGCTTTCTGTGGTAAACTTCCTTTGTCACTTACACTGGCACTACATATTATCATGCTTACATGTTTACATCAGTTTGTGAGAGATCTAACTGGTATATACAAGATATTGCCATATAGTTTTGCATTTCTCTACCAAGTCGCATAACATATTTCTTTAATGCTATTTGTTGATGGAATTTCCTTATAATAAATGTAATTTTCCTATTGGTGGAGCAATATCATATAAACTCCTCCACTTAGCTCTCTTATATGAGTGAAGTACAAACATTAAAGAGAAGCCATGCAGTCATAAATTAAGTCACGTATTCCTAAAACCTTAACTTTCTATGCATAACCCCGGGTCCTATTGACATGATCAGGTCTGTTTTGTTTACAAAGGATTACGATGCCTTAGAGAAAGCTTCCCTACTGTATTGCTAACAGATCCATTTTCAGTCTGAACCTATACTTATATCTGTGTTCTATACTACACTCGCTTCTGAAAATAATATTAACTCAATATAACAATACATGCTATTATTCATTAGTAATGTACAGATTCAACTGCAGGCTTACTGCTCTGTCTCTATGGAACAAACACATTTTTATTGTTTAGATAGAGAAATAAGATTATTTGAATATTACTGTCACCAAAGAACAGACCTGAGCATCTACTGACAAGAAGTTGTCATTTTTTAGCACACTTAAAAACCATAAGCCAGATTTGAACCCATGACCTTGGAATCAGTAGGCCAGTATCTAACCAACTGAGCCACCCAGACTGACTTATAACTGCAGGGAAGATTTGACTGCGTTTCTCAATTATCTCTGCTTTGTTTTTTGTGCCTGTATATAATGCGTTTTGTATGCTATTCTGTACATTTATATTGACATAGCCTCTATGGCTACTTGTGAACCCACTGAATGCAATCCAATTCAATCTAACCTAATCTACAGAGTATGTAAAGGAAAATGCGTATTTCAGTGATTGGGGGTGAATTGGTTCTCAATTGAAGCTTCAAGATTCACTACTTTGGAAGTTACTGATAGTAACCAATCACAGAGTAGTAGGTCATTCTTGCCTAATGTTCTGGCACCTTCCTGAGGCCTACATTTCTAAAAACAGGGAAAAACTACCACTTTATGATTGAGAACTAGCCAGTTTTATTGCTCAGGGACAGTATGTCTCATAGATTGGAGCAAATCTGTTCATTTGTTCCTTGTTCATCACTTCTCATTCCTATTTGCTCACTCTTAGAGCTGAACTAGTGAGGTTACTTGGATCACGGTTGCAATTCTTTATTAGTTTCCAAAGCAGTACATCACATGCTTACAAATGCTTCACATAAATTGGAAAAAAGTTGATCTAGTTTGTTCTCTAAACATTCCCCCAATTGCTGTTGCTTAGCCTCATTTTTCTCATATTTTTTACTCTTTTTTTCCAGTAATTGCTTATGTTTTACTGACTTTATGTGTTGGGTAACTTGAGAACATTTTCCACTTTCCACAGTTTTCTGTTTATTTTATTTATTTATTTATTTATTTTTTTTTTCCATATGCTCTACAAGACAATACTGTGCCATTTGCACAAATCAAGTGACTTTCCCGACGTGTTTACAAGCGTCAGTTTGGAGGTTGCAACATTTCTAATCGTGTACGGAGAGAAGGCGGTTTTATGCCATAAAAACTCTAAAATGACAGAAATATGTTTCTATCAGAAAAGCCAAAATATGCATTTATATGCAACATCAAATTGGGTTTAATAATGAATATTACAAATAGAAGCACTATTAACAGTGAAATATTCTTCATGTTTGAGGTCGTTTTGAGTTACTTTTTTTACACTCACCTTCACTTAAATTGTTTTAAAAACAGGAAATGTTTTCAAGAACAAGGGGAACAAGAAGATAGCGTCAGTCACCCAACGGCTGATAATGGGATAGAACGGTCTTAAAAACGTTTCCTGTTTTTAAAACAGTTTAAGTGAAGGTGAGTATAAAAAGGTGACTCAAAATGACCTCAAACCTGGGTTTAATAAGCTTATAAACTGCTGATTTATACACATAATTTGTAATTATAACAAAGGAAAAAATTATGCAAATGCATGAACTTCTGGGGCCTACTAATAAAACTATAAAGACTGAAACAAGCACCTCACTCTTCAAAATATAAGGAAAATGACATTGTTAAAACATGTTCGTTTTAGTTAGAAAATATAAGAAACATACTCCAGTTTAGTTACATTGGCTATAAACTTAGATTACTCAAATGAAATCAACACTTTTGATTTTTAGTCACGAGTTACATCACTCACAAAACATATGTTTCTTAATATATTTTTTGAAATAACTTATCAGTATAATTACATGAATGGGTTGCACTTCTCCAGTGCAACTGGAAAAAGAAGCTTTTATAATAACACTTGACTAGCAGTTGTTTCCAATGCTCCCCAACTGGTCTACTATGACCTTTGAGGCAACCTCATCCACCAAGTGATGACTGGGCCCTAAAATCATCACCCCCTAGCTGGATGTTGGGCTATGGACCATCAATACATTAGCTAGTCATGAAACCACAAACTACCCTGGCACCCCTGCATTTGACTACATGAATCCTTAGATACCACATGTAGAGGAATTTATGTGCTGAAAATATTGCAGGTGTATTTTCTAGATTTTCAAAGATAGCTCAGTACAGCATGCTTTCCTGATTCATAAGCATTTGCAAACAGCTATGACTTAACTCCCAAGGGAGTTCCATAATATAGAAGTAAAATAGCTCTTTCTTAGCTGCGAAAAGGAAAGGAATTTTACAAATGTTTAAGGGGAGATAGGGTGAAAATGCCAAAATTGTGTAAAAAAATGAACTTCTTTGTTTGTTTGCCAAAAACAACCGTATTAATCTATTTTATCTATTCTTGGAATTTTAAGACCCTAAGATACAGTAGAATCCTGATCACTCGACCTAATGTGGTCTGAAAGGGTGTCGAGATGCCAAAATGTTGAGTTTCACGGAATAAGGGGTCTGTTATTCACAACTCATAACATAATACTGCAAATTACATAAATGCATGTTCTAGCACAATCAAGAAAAGTTTGCTTGACATTTTCACTGGCACAAACACAACTCAACACAACACTAACAGTAAGCCTGAAATCTGAGAAACTGTACTGTAACCAGAAATATGTAAGTTTAGTTTACCACATATGTGCTGTGTAAAGCAATAAAGCTTCAAACCTTGCAAACAAGTGTTTGTGCTATGTATCCACATTACTAGTGGCAAGCTTTCGATTTTGTGACAATGGTCTGCTTATGTTCCAACTATATATTACCAGTCAGCCCTTTCGTTACTGTGAGGGAGAATGCAATAGATTGTATACTCTACACTAATTAAAATTTACCTATACTGTTTATATCGCATAGTGGATTATAGAAATTATTATAGTCAAGTTTAATAGAAAATAAAAAAATTAAAATAAAAAAGTTGTTGAGTTATATTGAATGTGGAGTTAACAAGAATCAAGTTATTGGGGTTCTACTGTACTTGGAATCTTGAGAAACAATGTAATTTTAAAATGATGTCCTATTTTAATCAACTGCAATGCAGACTTCAAATTGTTTTCCACAATTCCATTTTTGAATGCATTTGCTGCATTCAAAGTCATTTCTACTACAAATTGTATTTAATGAACTTTTAATTTTTACTGAATTTTTTTTACAAATGTGGTTAATTAAAAAATATATTGGATTTTTTATATTTTATGTAAAATAAAAAATAAAATTTGCAATACAGTTCTCAAAGGTTCCAATTTTAAAGTGTAGTACTATCATTATTCTTTTATTTCTCTCAAGAGCCAAACATTAACAATCTGAACATTGCAATTCTACACCCAAGTGAATGGTACTGCATGAATGTTTAAAAATATTCAGTCCAAAATTTACTAGGAGGAGATACCTTTTGTGAAAGCATACGTTTTTACCACAAAAAAACTTAAAAGCCATTAATTTCCGTAAAATGACATTTTAACCATTTTATTAGCATGCTATATAAAATTTGTGTTCCAAAAGTGCCTATAGAAAATAGAGATTTCATCTCTTTCCCCCCTTAATGACATTCATCGCACACTCCATAAAATGTGCGATTTTCTCATAAACACATGAATAAATTGTGAAAGGAACATAAGGATCACTAATATGAGCAGGTATTATTATTTAATAACTTACGTGGAACCTCAAACAGAGTAACCACCATTCCACATAAGGGAAAGCTCTGGCGAAATGTGTATGTAACAGAACTCTTCTTTTTGCTTAGTATCTTTGTGATTACAAGCAGATCGTTAAAGAGAAACACTTCTCTTTGATGAACTCCAGGGCGCTCTTTCTTATAAATATCAGGAATTTCATACAATCGGCAGTAACACACTAATCGCCGATGTGGAAGTGCCATGTTCTGAAAATCAAGCATTTACTCATGTTTAGCATTTTTAGGTTGTTCTTTCCTTTAAGTATAGTTTAACTCTTTACTTCACAAATTTGTGTTTTTACCATTCAGTTTTCGACAGTCTGTATCTTTGAAATTATTTAATTAGGAACAATTACCACAGGTTCACTAAAAACTATTACATGAAAATCAGCATCAGTAAAATTTTAACAGTTAAAACCAAAATGAATAATGGTGCTCCAAAGACTAGAGCTCATGAAAGAAAATAGCTTGTTTATAATTATTTCTTTGATAGTTGAATTTATACTCACTGGCTTTTTCCCAACTATTGTAGACTGAACTTTCATAACCTGAGTAACATGGTCAGAACCAGGTTTGAACTCATTACTTTTAACTCTCTCATAGATTCCCACAAGCATGTCGCGGTCTATATCTGCTCCATCATCTATACCTACAAAGAAGCAGTATGTATTACAACAGATACCAGTTCAAAGCGTACAAGGCAGTATATATGTAGTAACTAATCAGGAATATGATACAAGACCGTCACAGATATACAGCAGGGCAACCAATCATGTGTGCAAATTTCACCTCTTGCATATTAAAATAACATAGTATTGTTTGTCATTTGCAAAACACGTCATTTGTAAAGTGATGCTAATGTTATTTAAAGATACAATATGAAGACACATGCAGACAGTATTTGGAAATAAATTGATTACAACAGCTAAGATTTCTAAAATATGTTCTTTAATTACTTGACCTAAGTATTTTTACGAGAATGCTGTTTTAATCATTATTGCAATTTTTTAAAGAACTCATGAGAAAAGTAACAGACTGATAAATCAATAATGGCAAAGCATTTTTCACAGATCAGCTGAAATAAAAAAAAAAAAAAACAGGTTTATAAAAGCCCTCTGAAAACTGGTTGAATTCTCTATTCATGGAAAACTACTTTAAATTTTGATGTTTCCTATGAAAACAATTTCAGCACACAATACGTCCAGCCAAAACACGTCATTTACAAGCCAGCATTGGCAGTGACTCTAGGCTGATAATAGAGATAAACAGTCTCTGAAACATGTTCCAGTAAGGTTTGGTATAGAAAGTGACTAATAAAAATTAATTTTGACTATGTAATATATTATTTTTATTTCCTTAATCAACTCAATGGTTTTAAGCATCCATAACTCTCCTCACTTTGAGCTAACCAATTACTTTCTCTGCCATGACACAATAGAAGTGAAACTTTTGTATTACAGGGAAGCATTTTAATTATTCATCAATCACTTTTGAATAGCATAGTTTGTGTTTATCATTAATTTATTTACATAAAATTATATATACATGTGTCACTGTGTATCATCTTCTACATGCCAGGACATTACAGTTTTTGAATTCTGGAAATTTCTGTTGTACGAGTTCTTCTTCTTCAATGAATAAAGGCTTCAAATCATTTGTTTTAAACCACAATCGGTCACACACACAACACTTCAAACTGAATGGATAATTTGCGAAATCTCAAGCAAAAATATGTGCATTTTTGAATTTGTTAAAATCAGAATGCTGTAAATTATCACTGATGGGCGCAAGAGGTGGCTGAGCCAAGGTGCTAGTTGCTGGTTCATTGTCTTCATTATTTACACCGTCCAAACTAGCACATATTCTACTCCTTTCTCTACTATCTCCTTCAATTTCAGATCTACTTTTTCTTTTTTTCACATTCCGAACTGTCACTTCACCCACATGTTTTCTCTCATGGCACGCTCTTGTTTTTTTCTGCACCTGACTTACGCATATTTACAACAAAATTGCATTAGAGTCAGCAGTTGAGTCGGTCTGGATGGCTCAGTTGGTTAGACGCTGGCTTACTGATCCCAAGGTCACGGGTTCAAACCCGGCCTAGGCCGATGGTTTTTAAGTGTGCTTAAAAACGACAGCTCCATGTCAGTAGATTTACTGGTATGTAAAAGAACTCCTGCGGGACAAAATTCCGGCACACCGGCGACGCTGATGTGATCCTGGCAATTGACAGCGTCGTTAAACAACAAAATAATTTAATTTTAATTTCAGCAGTTGATTACATGGAAAATCTTGTGAAGCATCTTCTTGATGCGCATAAGATGGTCCATTAGCACATCCAGCTACCAGATGAAGGCCTAGAATGACTGGCAAGCTAACAGTCTAGGGTTCCGCAGGGTGAATTGGTGTGGCTGTATCACCCTATCCGGACCTAAGGGTGCTGCTTCAAGCTGCAACAACCATGGCAAGGACCATACCGTCTGGTGAAGAGGATTAACGATGTAGTCTACTACATCCAGAGGCTGCCCCAAGGGAAGATGCTGGTGGTACACTTGCATCACCTAGCCCACTACGACAGTGCTGGTCAGAACAGCCAGCGCTGAGGAGGGTGCAATGTCGCAGCAGCCAAGCTTGCTACAGAAGAATTAAGTGTTAGTTGCCTGACACCACTGGCTTTGTAAATCACCGACCAAGACAAATTGGTTCAAGGACAAACACACCTGCATGCATTTCTGAAGCTTTCCATCAGCAAGAACAACAAACTTCGGCTTTTAGAAACTTCTGCCATGATTCAGGAGCTATGAAAGTGAGCTAAAATTAATTAGGTTAGTTGTGAGACAGTTCACTTTATGTCCAAAATTATTTCAACGTCACATATCCAAATAATGGATTGGTAGAGGTGGACCACTTCCATGGCCAGTATTGTCACCAGATCTGACACCTCTCAACTATTTTATGTGGAGTTGTATGCAGAGTATGGTATATGACACTCCAGTAATGTCTGCAGAGGACCTTATGGCTTGAGTCCACAGAGCAATTGAAAATCTTCAAAGACAACCACACATATTGGGTCATGTGCACAAGACTCACCATTGCCGATATAGGTTCTGCATTAACGTAGGAGCTACACAGTTGGAAGCCCATTTGTAATGTAGACAGCTTGATGTTAGGTTTATTGACAAAATGTGAATGGACACCCATCTCGCACTTCAATGTGCTACAGCATCCAAACAGTGCATTTCCAGGCAGGGGTTCCTGTGTGAAAATTTATCAGTTTGCTGTTCCAGACAACATACTACGCATTGTTGATGGTTTTTTGGGACACTCTGTATATTTAATGCATCTGATTTTTACGTCCATTGTCCTGGAAGAGACGCTACAGTTATCTACGAGTTATATTATCCAAAGCATTGTCGTCTTCATCCACATGTTTTCAAATAACCACAGAGGTATTTTTTAGAGGTGGCGTGTGTCGTAATGTTGCGCAGTAGTTCATGGTCGAGTCCACTTGTCTATTGCAAGATAAAAGGGGTGTCTGGTTAGTACCTCTTCGACTTCCAGCTCACTAGCCAGCAGGCTGCTGGTGGAAACTTACCCCCACCATCGCTTTGCGTGATGCTCGAATATGCGCGAGTGACAAGGTCACGCGCCACCTCTAAAAAATACCTCTGTACACAGGGAATTCCAAACTCTTCAGGAACATTTTAATTACAATTACTTTCTATATGGAGTAATTGTCATTACCATTACCTGGTTTGACAAATGACTATACCTATGAAGGCAAATGACAGTTGTCTATCTCCATAATTGGGCCCAAATGACCTAGCTGTCGACAGGCCTTTAAACCCCACCCACCCACTCACTCACTCACTATAACCAATCACAATACCACAACAATTCCTGTATTGAATTTTATCAATATTAAAGCTTCTATCATGTTGTGGTGTTTGAAGATAGCATTTAGTACATACCCTTTATTACTCTGATGCATATAAAATCAACAGAATAATGATTAGATGGAAAGTTAATTAGCAAATTTTGTAAAACACACAGGTTATAAAAAATAAAATGTAACAGAAAAAATAAGTTTCTTTTAAACTGCCCATAGCCTTAAAGTATGTTTGGATACTTAAGCCTGCACAACCTGAGATAGTAAAATTCTGATGTAAATTAATTTTTACATCAAATCTAGAGCTCAGAGAGAAAATGTTAAGATTACTTAATTTGGTACACTATTTAGAATTGCAGCTTAAACTACTGACATCTACATTCCTTCCAGTCTGTCCATTATTATTTGATGTTTATGTTCAAAACTGCATGCAAGTAATACATTTTTCATTAAAGTATTGCACTTGTAAATTGTCAGCATGTTTTTTTCTGCCTCTGCATTTAACTAACCTCGTAAGTTTCTAATGAAATCTTCAAGCTTCATACGCCTTTCTGGTTTTAAGTTTGGAGTATGAAGATCAGTATTAAGCATGATGATAGCAAATGCTAACACAAATACTGTATCTGGACTACGGAATGAAGCAACGACATCTCGTTCACACTGACAGTACCGTTGACCAAATACTTCCATTAGTCGCTCAATTTTCTGGGCTTCTCCAGGCATTCTGAAGTATGTCTGGAACTTGCGAAGTGCCACATCTACTTGCATCCCTGACAGATCAAGTTCTTGTGAAAAGCATCTGTAAACAAGGCACATTTTAAAAATCTAATCACTACTGTGAACAGATTGATATCAGAAACATTTACACATCCAATATTCGTTCTTAAAGTAAAACATATAATTTAATCAGCTAAAAAACCTAGAAATTTTATCTACATATGTAGGTATGCTTTGATAATTGTGCTGTTACACTTGCCAGATATAGCAGCTAAATTGGAAAATTGAATCAGACTTAAAAATGGATCCTAAAGCCAGGACTCAAGCCACAGATCTTTAGCTCTACTTCACAATGTTCTACCATTGAACTATAATGCTTTTTACTTGTAGTATTTAATGCCTTCTTACTGCATATGGCACCACAGGTGACAGACACTGATGATATATGCAATGCAACAATAATTGGGAAAAGAAATATGGTAGGAAATATTCCAAGTCTATGAGAGAACGTAGGCTTTCACGGCTGGAGTCAACATAATCAGAACTTATTTCCAAGCTGTTATGCTATGGTCTGCTGGAGTTAAGAGTTTCCAGACGTTTTGTCCACAACTGTGGCGGATATCTTCAGCAGCATAGTTGTAGTCTCCTTGGAGAAGTTTGCGTAGCGTCTGAGGTGTCGACTGTCCAAGCTGCTATATTTATACCTCGAGAGGCCTCCACAGATTGGTCCAGATGGCAGAGGGGGCAGGCTTCATCTAAGGTGTTCCTCCCTCCTGATTGGTTCACTTCGATTTGTCATGTTATGGGTCATTTCTTGTTGTAAATGACAGGATACCAGTTGCTGTTGAGTTTTAATGCTTCTTCTTTCTTATTGAAATTGTGGGGATGTTTATAAATTTCAATAGCTTCACATTGTAGCCAGACATGGGAGTGTGTTATGGATGACAGAATGCTCATGTCCTGGAACTTAATTATGTGTTTGCCCTTCGCTTCAATGGTGTGTTGGGCAACTGTGAGCTTATCTGTTTGGGCCAGGCAGCAGCCTCTCCTGTGCTCGGTGAGTCTGTTGTTGATGCTGTGCTGTGTAGTTCCAAAGTAAACCGAACCACAGAAACAGGGAATACGGTATACACTGGCTGATGACAAGGGCTCCTGAGGGTCTTTAGCTGAGCATAGTAGATTGTTGAGTTGTTATGTTGCAAGTCTAAATTTAGATCACGAGGACTCACGAAAACCTGGAAAAAAACTTTAGTCATGAGGGAGGACGGTCCAGAAGATGCCTAAAATGAAAAGATGTCTATACTTATTAGGCTTTCTCATCCAATTCCAACAGTAAAAAATTTAACTCCACACTGAAAGGCCTGGCCAACCAGAGAAATATGCAGTTGCTCAACTTGCATTGGAAACTGTAGGAGAACATATCCATTACAAAGAAACAGACATCCTTGCCGCACCTATTATACACAACTGCACCAAGAAGCTATCAAGGTATATAAGCATCAAGATAATTTCAACAAGAAAGAAGAAACAGTCAAACTCCACAAAACATGGTGTCCTGTCTTAAAAACAAGTTTTATAGCCAAACCATGTGGACCAATCAGAGAGAAGTACACTCTCATGCCAAATGTTGCAAACCTCCACAAGGACCAATTAGACCATGAGAGAGTGGGGCCTACCAGCTTATAAGCCAGCTCCTGCTGTTGGTGCTACGGTAGCTACGGAAATACCATGAAGAGTTACTTGTCATCACCACTGATGATGCTTGCCACAGCTTCAAGTGAAACATCTGGGAATGAAGAGAAGAAGCCCAGTGAACTATTCAGCTCGGAATTACATTCTTATACTTCTCCAACTGTTTTCTGCTTACATACTTGAATTCTAAATAATTTAAAACTATTGTATATAACATTATTTTAAACATTATTTACATGGTTTGGGATGGCAGACTCTTGTACATAATGTAGCCAAGAAAATAAGTAAAGGAATTTTTATATTACGAATACTCAAAGACAAGATATCAGTGGATTCATTGCTCACAGTATTTCATAGTTATATTCACAGCCATTTAAGTTATGGTGTTATTCTTTGGGGTTCTCATACTTCAGCTCATAAATTATTACTTTTACAGAAGAGAGCTATTAGGCTTATTTATGGTGTGTCGTCCAGAGCTCATTGTAAACCACTCTTTGTCAGATCCAAAGAGTTGACTTTACCATCAATGTTTGTTTTTGCCTGTCTCCTTTATGTTAGGGGTAACCTACACAATTTGATTATGTGCACATCCGTTCACAGTTATAGAACTAGAAACAACTAATGTATATATAAATGCATGTAAATACAGCATAACACAAAATAATTTTCATTATCTAGGCTTAAATTTATTTAATAGTTTACCCGTTGATATAAGAAAGCTCTCACTCCAAAAGTTCAGGAGACGGATCAGAGCAGCATTGATTATTAATCCCCTGTATAGTGTTAAGGAGTTTTATGATATTGATGTACTTTAATTGTGTATTCTTTTTAGTGACGATGCTATACATTCTTGTACATGTTCAATGCTAATAAAATATCAATTCTATCTATATTAAAATTTATTATAAATTAAGGTAATGGAAGACAGACGTATAAATGAAAAACCATTTTAAAATCACAATAAGAGACGTGGAAAAACCGAGCTCACATTGCTGTTTTTACACTATAAATAAGTTTCTCAGACCATTGTCTTTTCCAAAAATAATTGTTTTTGTATTTTTATTTTAAAACAAAAATTGTGCAGAAAGTGAGTTAGTGCCTTGGGAACCTACTTAACCTCTTCGCATGCTGTTACACTGCTGACTAGTGTGATTGGCATGACCAGTTTCCTGCATGTTATACAGTGGAATCCTGATAACTCCACGAGTTTTACGGAATAAGGGGTCTATTATTCACAATTCCTAACATAATACTGCAAATTATATTAATACTTATTCTAGCATAATATGGGAAACAAAGTATAACATGTTCTAAAATTTATTACACATTAATATGTTCCTCTTTGTCAGATCTCTTTAAACGTATAATTTCTATTGTCATGTTAACTTGGCTTTTCTTCTCGTTCAACATTTTCACTGACACAAACACCACACAATCTAACAGTAAGCCTGAAATCTTGGAAGTTGCACTGTAACCAGAAATATGCAACTGAATGTTTAGCTTATCACATACACGGGTATTTTTAAATGAGGTGAATGACCTTGATAGGATCTGCGTAAGTGACATGCAAACTGATGGTGGAGATAATGTCTCTGTTTCCTTCCTTGAAATAAACAAGACACAGCTGATAATGGAAGATGGTACTGAACTTAATCATGCATGGTCAGTGATATTTATGTGCTGCACAAAAGTCAGAAAGATAACCAATAAATACAAAAGTGAACTAATCATAAATCACTGCGCTATTTGTCACGTCTAAAAGTACCTTTATAGTAGGTAAAGAAATAAGCCTTCAAACTTTTCTAACAAGTGTTTGTGCTATGTATCCAATTATAAGCGGCAAGCTTTTGTGACAATGGTCTGCCGGTTGCTTATGTTCTGACTGATATCAAAGGTCAATACTGTGAACGAGAATGCTGTAGATTGTATACATATACCTACTAATTAAAATTTACTTGTATGTAGTATTCATACTGTATAGTAGATAATATAAATTACTACAGTCAAGTTTAACAATAAAAAATATGTTGTTGTTGTTAGCTAATGCTGGATTTCTGACAATGAAGTCATTAATCCTCTTGCTCTCCAGTATTTTTCAACACAAATACTGAAGAGACTTAGCAGTAATAGTAACCGCTTTTTAGAGAGCACCATATTTTTATGTTTTGGCGGTCACATCGCTCTCTCACAACCCCCAGAATGTCTGGAGGACCACACCTGTCGTTGGTTTACAGGTCTCACCGACCTGACCGGGAGAATTATCAAAGTAAATTCACCGACCATATCCTCTGATTACCAATCAGAGGATGTATTACATGCCATGACAGGTCAGCATGTTAGGGTTAATATTATTATATTTATATAATATATATTATTTATATGTATTTAATATTATATTTTTATTATTTATCATTCTTTTTTTATTTATTTATTTTATATTATTATATTATTTTATTACATTATTATTTAATGTTATTATATTTATATTATTATTTAATGTTATTATATTTATATTATATGGCCCTCGTAAAGAAATTGCATGCATTCCTCATAAAAAATATAAAAAGGTTTAAATAAGTAGTTATCGAGGATTGAGTTACCGGGATTCTACTGTATTCTCAAGTTGTATTGCATTAATAGAAATATAGTTTCATAAGAAAGACCATTTCTTGCTTTCACAGCAAACATATGAGCATTTAGAAAAAGATATATAAAAGCTTTGTTGGAAGGGTTATGATATGATATATTTTGGAATATTTGAGTTTACCTTAAAGATGTCTAGGTTATAAGAATTGGATGACCAGCAGAATACATCAAGTGCAGTTGTAGAGGATTGACATGGAGAGCTGAAGACCCATGGTTTGAGTCCTAACTATGGTATTAAGTTTTTCGAGTCTGGTTCCATCCTCCAAAATATCCATGCTTTATGCACTATTTTCCACTCATTTTCACTATCAAAGTATACCATGTAAAGCTTATCTGAGTAGATTTTTGTCACACAATTTCACTTACACTTTAAAACATGGACTTGTTCAGCTGAAGGTTGAATGGTGTTGACAGCACCAGTAGGGTTGGATGCAGTGATAGACAGCTACAACCCTAAACCTCATCAGCATGAAATTTTCAATGGTTTGGTCCGTCGCCTGATCAACATACCAATGGACAAAGAAGAATACAATAAAGATACCATTCATATTATCAACACTGCTTTATCAATGGATTCAGTCCACTGTTAATCAACGTATAAGTATAAAAAGCAAAATGAAATAACCCCATCACCATTGAAACACTGAGAGAAAGCAAGAAATTCAGACAAATTCACCTACCATCCATGGCTACATAGCAGCCTTCAAAGACTTTTTCAAAACATATCATTCTAGCCCCTCTGAACAAACATAACCTACGGAACTTACTAAAAGTGCCACCAAGAGAATAGATACCACAAACTTGCAAATCCACAATCTACCAAATCAACTGCAAAGATTGCAATAAAGCATATATACAAAAATAAAAATAAATCTCCAAATCTCACTAATGAACATTTTCACCATATAAAATACAAACAAGTAGATAAATTTAATTTAAAAGGTGAGTTAATTAATAACACTGAACAACACTTACAACATAAATAATGAAAAATATGTTGTAAGTGTTGTTCAGTGTTATTAATTAACTCACCTTTTAAATTAAATTAATTACAACAACACTGTTTTCAAACTTCTATGAAAGAAAGATAAGTAGATAAATCTCCAATTGCCACACATTTCTGGGACTTCAATCGTGAAATAGATGCAAATACAATCATAGTAAAACATGCCAGCCGTCCATTAGAACTAACTGCTTGGGAGAAAATCTACATCACCAAATACACACACTAAATTATGAAATCTTTCTTTGGGGAAAACACAAGTTATTTTTCACATAAAACAAATTACAAATTTTGAAATCCTGCCAATGGATACATTCAGCAAATTCATCATGCTTACTTATGGCTCCAGCCTTACAGATGCCATCATCTTCACATGTATCTCTGACGCTACTAACATCAGTTGTTTTTCATCTGAAGGTGACAGCAATAGCTCTTGAAAGTATCCGAGTTTTAAAATACAAGTGAAGTTATGTGACAAAAATTTACCCAATTTCTAAATCACTGGTACTAACTTCTTTCAAGTTGTTCAGTGTTATTAATTAACTCACCTTTTAAATTAAAATATCCTGCTTACTTATATGATTGAGTAACTGCTGTAATGTAATGTCTTTAATGCATGCTCTGAGATTAAGAACACAAGTTGCCTAGTTAAGGTTTTTTTTATAGAATATCTTTTATTTTGATTTGATTTGTATAAACATGGAAGTGGGATGAATCTTTCCTTAGCATTGAAACCTTTCAGGTTTATTGTATTATTCTCTTATCTTTATAGTTTTAGTTAAATAGAACTGTTGCTTTAATAAGAAGTGGTAGATTTCAACTTAATTCTTTGAAGGCATATATTCCTATGGGTTTACAATAGTGGATCGGGAAAAGTTGCCTAAAGTTTTGTAGTTCCGTTGTGTAGTAACAGATCATGACACCAACCTATACTGTCCATGCAGACAGATGTGAGCAGTATAAATGCAGTGACATGAACTGACTGGTGCAGTTGGTTGACAGGTAACTGGCAACAGTTTGTCCAGTACCATGCAAACGCGAGCATCCCTCTGGGTGACTGATACCACAGATAAAAATAGAGCAAACAATGCCACCAGTTCACAGCAGGGAAAATTCTTGCACAGCCAGATCTCGGTTCTCATGCAATTTTGTGCATTTAGGTACCGCTTCGCTTTTGTTTTAAGGCTCTGTCCTCTCTCACCCCATTCCTTGTACTATGCATTTGAGTGCTCTCGTCTATCTGAATCGACAGTACTGTATTTGCTGGCTGTAGCGTGAAGTACAGGCAAATGCTTATGTCTGTGTTAACTGTTTCTGTGCTTTGAAATCAACAAACACAAAGTAACAAGACTGGCACTGGGTAATAGCACACAGTTATTTTTAAGTGCACATGTGCTTATAACAGAAGAGAAATATTATATGTGTTGAGTGTAGCGCACACTTTGTAGTGTAGTTTGCCATCTGCAGTGGCCATATTGTGCCAGTCACGTTAAGTGAATATGTTCAAAAACAGTGTAAAAGAACTGACTTTATGTAGAAGCAAATATTCAGTTTGTTAATTTTTACATACATTAATATGCTTATTTTAGGTTTTATCCTTTACAACCAAATTAAAAGTGCTTATTAAATGATATATTTTGCTAAAGTGTACCATAAATGCATAAAACTAGTACTTGAATCTCCTTCCAATATAATTGCCATCTCACCCTGAAGCTCGGGTTGAGATGCCTAAACTACTCTGTTCGTAACATTTAAAATACATATCATTATTAAGGGTAAGGTAATGAAAATTAGCCCTTATATAGAAGAGGTTTGTCAGTAAACACTAGTTTAATGCCAAAGCTAAGCTCTAAAGTTTAACCTACCCTTTGATTCTCCAAACCTGAAGTCCAGTAGGTTGATGTTTTACTGCTTAAGGCTTTACATTTAAAGATTATAAATACGTACTCATGAATTATTCACAGATATTCCTTACACAGGCATTGTCTTCTTAGAAATTGAATTATGGAAACCTAAATAATTCTGCATGTATAAGAGAAGTGAAATATTTGTTTATCATGGTTATAATCAAGGTTCTTTTAAGTGAGAAGCAATTTAAATGAGTGTCTGAAAACATCTCATTTATGTCCACAATTTTAAAGGCAAGATAAAACTTAACGTGCACAAAATGTGTTATAGGTGATGTTTAACATTTATTGAAATTATTAGACATCTTTACAGAAATTAAAAATGCAAGTGACATTTGAGTCTTAGGAAGAAAAAGGCATACTGAAAATAAAAAGCAGAAAGACTACCGCCATGATTGAATGTTCAGTGTTCTGGCTTCTTAAACAAGAGGTTTGATGTTCTATTCCCAGCTGGGAATATCATCATCTAATTTTATATTTATTATCAGAATTAGTCTCTATCCTAGAGAGAAGCAGAGGAGAGGAAGACAGATACCTTTCTAACCTTAGTCTAGACATGGTGTGTGCATGGAAGAACAAGTAATATCACTGATGGGCCTAATAGTGTTTTATTACGAAGCCTAAGAATCAAAGTACTTACAGGATTGTAGGTCACCACTGGGCTGTTATCTTCAAAATGAATTCGAGACCCCTTGTGGTTTCCGGAAAGAATTTAAGTTGGAAAATTTAAAATTGCATTTCCACTTTAGTTCCACTGATTAGAGTGGTGGCATACCAAGCAAGATGGCTCTGCAGTAACATATAAGGCTCGTATCTGATAACTGTACATAGTGCAGTACAAGCAATTCCTAAGTCTGAAGCAATTTCAGTTTTGTGTGGATTAACTTCCACCTCTCCTACAAATTTTACTTTCTGATCTAGTGTATAACATTTCCTTTTTCTCTTCTCCATGGCTGATTAAGTGGGATTGAGAACTGAAAGACAAAACTGCTGTTAATCAGTACACATCAAATGCAGAAAATTTTTATCTTTACTTCTTGTTTGTTGATACAACATTGTTGTGCCGAAAGCTAGTGACTCTACCAGCAAATGCCTGTTTCTATGGTCAAAAGCCGTCCACTCAGCTTGCGTCTTTGTCAGAGATAAGCAAAATATGCCTCAGAGTTTTCTTTAAGACAGCATATGCCATATGCTCATCATAATTACGTAAAACTCAGTTGATTTTCACTGAAGTTTAATATGTGTAACAATAAATTACGTATAAATGCATTACTTATAAATAGATTCTATTAACCTGTTCCTAAATTACATCTTGCTAGGACATACAAAAATTTATAGATTAATACAGATTACTTAGAACTAGGTATACCTACTCTACTACACAGCACTGTACTGTGTAGCATAGTAAAATTTTGTCATAAATTATTTGTAATTTTGAATAACAGATAAATAAGATTAAACAACCAATTCTTACTGTTTAGTGTGCCATATATCTGCCACTGTTATAGAGTATCAAAAATAACATATTTGGACCGGTTTGTTCCATGACCTTAAAACTTTTTTTTCTTCTTCCCTATTTTAAGTTCCATTATATACATAAAATCCATAAACATTAGCAGTAGTTATACTATATTTTCTAAAGTTGCAACTCTGAATATTTGGCATGTCATTTCCAGTCAAACCTAAATGACTGCAAACCCATGACGAGCTTTCTTTGAAAACCTCTGAATTAATTTAAAATCACTACAGTTAAAGCAACGCTTCAGTGAGAATCCAAAACTCCAGTTTTCTTCCGACTGCTTTGAATTTTCAGCACATACTCAGAACAAAGTATATAGTGCATACAAAATTTCAATGAGCTATGTTAAACCATTCTTAAGGCTTTCATTTTTGTTTCATAATTAATCCTGTTTTAATATGGTATTATGAAAAGCTGCTGGACCCTATGGTTTATTGTATGCCTTCCAAATTTTTAATTTGAGCTCAGTATACAAATATAAAGATATTATATGTGCAGGCATTTCTTAATGTTAATAGTTTAAGAAAAAATATATTTGTTCAAATGTTATTGCATTTTTGAACTTTTTCAATTTGAGCTATGGAAAATAATAATTTAATTGAAATTATTTCATACTTTTTAATTGGTGCAATTTTTAAATCAATAATTACTGAAGCTTTCCTGAAAATTTCAGCTAATAAGTTATGAAGCGTGCTCCAGGAAACATTTTGGAAAGTGAAAAGTGCTAAAGAAAAAAAGTAATAGAGAAAAATGGAGTTTAATGATCAATGTGGTGCTCTACCTAAATGGTACAGGATCAATTTAATAGATATTTGTGGCTTAAAAACTTTTGATATCAAAAAGCCAATTGTGCACAATTTATAACTATTTTTAATAAAAATGCAGAACAAAGAATGAAAAATGTTCATATTTTGTACCAAATATCACTGAAACTTTCGCTTAACTTTCCATGAATGTTTATTTCAGGAGTCACAAAGTATAGTAGTAATATTTGGATATTTTTAAGCTCACCCACAATACCAACATTTTAAAAACATTCCTTCTTCTTTAAATGAAGGTGTAAATATAATTGTACAATAATCATTGGTGTTGCTAAGTAAGGGCCATTTTTTTTTTTTTGGGGGGGGGGGGGGGGTATTAACATCCTCCAACGTAATATCATATCGGAGATGAATGAATGAAATTAGTGAAATGATGCTCAAATGAGTCCGAGGTCCATAGAGCTAAAAGTTACCTGACATTCATCTAAGAGACAGTAGTGCTGAATTTATTCTTATAAATGCATTACTCACTCAAGCACAGCCATGTTGAAAGGATTCTGCAAATTTCCCAGGTATTCTCCAATCATTTGTTTGCTAAGTCCTTTTCGAGAAATAAGGAACCTCGCCACACCCTGGGGTGAATTCTCAAGGAAACCTCGGCGTATAAGGTATGCTATACCTCGTTCTGGTTTCTTGTTAAATAAATTAAGGCCCACTCGATACTGACGTTTTCTTACAGTCTCTGAAACCTAAATCACATAACAAACCATTTATTATAAGTATTAAAAATAGAAGCACTACTAACAGTGAAGTGTTCATGTTTTGAGTTCGATTTTTTGAGTCACTTGAGCCACTTTTCTACACTAAGCTTCACTTTAAAATGATAAAAACATTTAAGATTTTTCAACATTTTAAAGTGAAGGCAAGTGTAAAAAAGTGACTCAACTGACAAAAAATTGAACTCAAGCCATTTATTAATAATAATATTCAACAAATACCTTAAAGTTACATCACAACAAAGGATTTCTCTTTTGAGTGTTACATTACGAAGAGGAACTGTGGGAATGTCTGACAATGTTTTGCAATGAAATTTCCTGGTGCTCCCATTCTAAATAGGATCACTATATTAAACTTTGTAAAAAGTTTAGAAAAATGGTGTCAGTTGAGAATAAATGTGCAAAGTGAAATCCAAGAATATTTGCTGATGAAAAACTCAATGAGATAGGACAAAGGTTAAAACATTCTCCTCAAAAGTCTCTCCACCACTTATCACAAGGAAGGGGCATTTCAAAAATGACAGCATTTGAAGCTATTAAAATTATTAAATTTGAGAATTACTTAGACATAAATTCCAATTTCCTTCAGATATGTCAAGAAATTGTTACAGTAGATGGACATAATTTTCAACATCTTCTGTAATCAAGGTTAGTAAACAATATGAAAACTGTATTTTTAATAGCTGACAGTAGACCTGATTCACTGGCAAATGAGAGCACTGACTATGGACCTCATGCCGCATAGAATCACAAGGAATGCTCTGTATACGTTTCCACTAACAATAAGCTGAAAAACTGGCGTAAGTGCAACTAAATACATTTGGAATATTGTGATGGCAACACAGTAATCCAGATTCCAACTTGAAAGACGATCTAAAGCAGTTGGGCTATAGGAGATAAGTACATTTAAGTGGTTGAGCTGAAAGAAAAGGATTTGCTTTGTTATCAATGTGGGCTAAGAGGAAATTTAGATATGAAAGTCTCCCTTAACAATGCACTGTGTCCAAAACCAAGCTTCATACTTGCCAACTTCCTGGAACTGAAATAAATAAAACTTTTCCTCATCTTAAAGTGTAATAATTTTGCCAGGACATGAAACATAGAATGCCTAAAATGATCAGTGCAGTAACTATACAAACATTTAATGCAATATAAGCTGTAACACTGAAATAAAAATAAAACACATTCACTAACCTTTTTTCAAGCAGAACTATGGTTCAGATTGTAGAGATCAAGTTCATTAAGATAGCACTATTAATAAACTAACTAAACTATTAAGTTGAGGTGTTGTTTGCAGATATCCTCCTACATCATGACACAGAGTTGTTTCCTGCTATGGCAGTAGAAGCACAACCTTTTAACTTTATGCTGTAGCTCTGTTAGCTCTTGTCAGATAGTGTTTACTGAAACTGTTCATAGCATATAATAGTGCTGCTGCAATTCAACAACTCTGTCGGTCTGGGTGGCTCAGTTGGTTAGACGCTGGCCTACAGATCCCAAGGTCGCGGGTTCAAACCCGGCCCAGACCGATGGTTTTTAAGTGTGCTTAAAAACGACAGCTCCATGTCAGTAGGGCGCTGATGACCTTGAAGTTGAGCGCCCTTAAACCAAATCCAAATCCAAATCCATGTCAGTAGACTTACTGGCATGTAAAAGAACTCCTGCGGGACAAAATTCCGGCACACCGGCGACGCTGATGTGATCCTGGCAATTGACAGCGTCGTTAAACAAGAAAATAATTTTTTTTTTTTTTTTTTTTTTTTTTTTTTTGCAATTCAACACCCATTCAGGATTACTTATAATCTTCGCAAAAGTTAAAGCATATGGAGGCGGGCCATACTGCAGACTTGAGCGAATCCTAAGCTTGCCCCTCCTACCAGCGCTGCCAAATGTGGTACACACATCTCAAACGCCAGAACTGAGAACATTATCTTCAAATAAATATTTGAAAATGACAGATGCCAATCTTATAATAAGAAAGAATTTTATTTTCTGATCATGACCATACAAAAATACTCTCTCTACGATACTTAGAACATGAGTGATGCATATTTATCTTCACATGGTTATGATTACCCAACATCCATTCAACACAGATAAGCCTGAAAAACAACACCATTCCTTCCTCACAACACTTATCTCAAGCATAAATAAACAATGCACCTACTATGAAAATAGAAGTCACACAGTTTGAAACAGACTGAGTTAATGTTAAGTTCGTTTTCAGAGTAGTGGTGTGTTATTTTGTTAAAGTGAATGCATTGTGTGTGTCAAACTCGAGCTGATAAATTGTTAATGTTACATTAAATTATTATTATACACATCTTTTCTCCAGTGTTTGTGTTTATCTTGTTCTTTAACGACGCTGTCAATTGCCAGGATCACATCAGCATCGCCAGTGTGCCGGAATTTTATCCCGCAGGAGTTCTTTAACATGCCAGTAAATCTACTGACATGGAGCTGTCGTTTTTAAGCACACTTAAAAACCATCAGCCTGGGCCGGATTTGAACCCACGACCTTGGGATCAGTAGGTCAGCGTCTAACCAACTGAGCCACCCAGACTGACCCAATGTTTGTGATCCGAGTGCGTGAACATGTCCCTCAACGCTGGGACAAGTGATTTTTCGATCAACAAACATGAAGGATTCATTCTCAGGGCAGAAAAATTATATTTAATGTGAACAAGCTTGCTGTTCCACTGCTGTGACGTATGTCAAGGTAAGATTTTAATATTTTAGGAATATTTAGTGTGTTGTTTAATAATGGGAAAAATAGGCAGAACCTTTGCTGGCATGTAAAACATGCTCTTATGTACAGAACCTCTGCCGGTACATGTACTATGCTTGGCAACAGCGCACCGCTTGAGCACTGGCCAGCGTTCAAATGCCTTTAACTTTTGCGAGCAGTATAGAATAATAGTAACCTGCATAACATTACCTGCATAACTGTCACTATTTTATCACATTTTAACTTTCTACCTGACCTACAAATACTGCCCATGTATCAGCTTCAGGGTCAGATGGTAGTATTTGAGGCTTGCATTAAGGAGGTGCTGGGTTCAATTCCCATTGGACCAGCCATTCTTACTTGGGACATTTTCAAGCCTTTCATGGGTTGGTAGGCAAAAGCCAGGATAGATTTTACACTACCACATATTTCCCTGTCCTTATTTCCTTTTTCATTTCTTTCAGGAGTTGCAAGGCCTGGCACAATGGTTGGTGGTATATAGGGCTCATGTGGTGGATGTGGTTTAAAGAGAGAACTTTCTTCCCTGACACAGAATCTTCTGCCCAAATCTATCCATTCATCCTCCCAGGTAGGGTAAGGGGGCATTGAAAGGGGCAACCATGGATCTAAAAATGGTACAGACTCCTCTGTGCTGTTCTTCATGCTCTCTTGCCTCACCCTAACATTAGAATGAAAATTTTTACCTTTACCCTTATCTGACTTTAAAATAACAAGGAATTTGGTAGTACTGCTTTTTTCTGTCACACACACTGAAATTCTTCCTAGCACCATAATTAACATGTATTAAAGCCAAAGAACACCACTTCCTAGGCTATACACAGATTTCTAGTTCCTATTTTACACTTCATAACAGGAACTATAAACAAAAACCATCACAAAAAGTAGGAAGCTTATATCCTACAGCCAAAGAATGTAAATAAGACAAGCAATTTACTGTCTGTTGACCAGCTCATGGTCTTAGGGTACTGAAGGGGAGAGGAGTGACATTCCACGATAGTGTAAGCCGAGGTTTGTAAACTTTGTAGATAACATTGTAGCTGGTTAGGTTGCCAATTTACCTCCAATGTTATTCCTTCTATGTTTGCTCGCTAGTATGCTAATATCTTTTAATTTCAGTTAAAATTTGGATGAGTCACTATCGTTATTTTGGAAATAAAGAATAAAGGAGAGCAGAAGTAGATAAAACCCCCCTAGGAGTGATGTGAAATCTGCTATGATATTGTGGTTGCAGAGCAGAGGGTTTCAGAGTGACAGTTCCACGTGTAAAACAAGATCATTGAAACAAACAAACCTAAAGAGGTTTCTAAAGTGAACGCATTTTGAGTTTCATTGGGCCACACTGTCATTTGTTTGCCCCCATACATGTGTGAACTCAATCTCATAGAACTAGCTTGGGCCAAGGTAAAATGAATAGTTAGAGAAATGTAACAGGTTACTTATCCTTACAGTAATTGCACAATATAACGCTCGAAGGTATATCACTTCTTCTTTCCCTGATTACCTTCCCCCTTTTTTATTTTTATTTTTTTTAAATTAACGTCCTCTAACATTGTGTCATATCAGACGAATGAGTGAAATGAAATGGGTGAAATGATGCCCAAATGAGCCCGAGGTCCATGGAGGTTTAAGTTACCCGACATTCGTCTTCTCAGGGTAGGGAAAACCTTGGAAAAAAACCTTACCCGGATAACTTACCCTAAGCGAGATTCGAACTCGCGACCTCTTGAACGTGAGGCAGACGTGCCAACCATCACGCTACCGAGGCGGGCACAGCAGGCAGGTGCTCTACCAACTGTGCTATGGGGCCAGCCGAAGGTATATCACTTCTTCTTTCCCTGATTACTTTCCCCTTATGTAGGACTTACACCCCCTAGGACTTACAAGCCAGCCTAGGGTCAGACGCCTGTATTGGAGCAGAGGAACCTCTGGACCAGACAGAGTGAAGACCTGGAAGCAGGTGGCCAGCTAAGCACCAGGTATGATAGTGAGGAAGAGGATGATATGAAATGCAGGCGAAATGGATGATTGGAAAGGTGGTAATGGAGCAATTGGTGGAATGAATGGCGGGGGAAACTGGAGAACCCGGAGAAAACCCGCCCAGATGCTGCTTCGTCCACCACGAATACCACATGCGGATCTCTGGGATCGCCTAGGCAATTGGTCTAACCACTCAGCCATGGCACTGCCATTATACTTCCAGACTCAGGGAAGGATGAGGAATAATCTTGACTGGAGAAAAATTCCTACTCCCCTGCCGGAAATCGAACCCAGGAACCCTTGCACAGCAGGCAGGTGCTCTACTAACTGCGCTATGGGGCCAGCCGAAGGTATATCACTTGAGACCAAAACAGGCTGGCAGGATTTTTGAAAATATGTAGAAAAGGTAAAAAATGACCGATGGGAGAAGCATGGAACAGCGTTCACGTTTTAAAAGATAAATATAATGCATGAACTAAAAATAATGTTCAAGTTCCACTATTTTGAGTGACTTCTTTGCTTTGATCTAGCGTGAATACACATTTCAAGGTTAGAACTACTCTTGTTACCACGACCAGAAGCATGAGATATCACTGTTTATCTGGAATTGTTTACTGACGTACTCACTTGCTGCATTTCTCCCAGAGACCAAGAGCTGGTGAACAAATTGTATGTGTGGGAGTTGACTCTTCAGTCCAGTAAAGGGGGACCTGATGATGATGGAAGGTGCATGCCCTGATGGGATATGGTCTATCATAGCACTGCATACCAATTAACACAGTATATTTGGCCTGTGATTTTAAGTTAATGAGAAGTCTTTGTTATAACCATTAAGGAAATTGTAATGTAATACAATAGCATTTAATACTTTGTTATCTCCATGGGGAAAATCTGAAACTATGCTGATGATTTCTTCCACAGAACAGAAATATAGCTTTTTTCCCAAGAGTACATTTGGCATTTTCTGAATCAAACGTTGTACCGAAGCCACTTTAAAAATATGAAGCACTATTTGAAACAATCTGACTATGCATGTTGATTGAGTTGTATTTTAAAATAGGCAAATATGTTAAAAAAAAGAACTTGGCCTGTGTACAGAAGACGTTCATTTTGCTTTAATGCTCATCTTATAATCTACTAGCCAGCTGTGATATGAGTGTGTTTGTTTTGTTGACAGTGCACAATGCTGTCATGGCTTGCAATCTTAGGGATAAGGCAATACAATGAAAACAACGCTACTATATATGCATGCTTCAGCCTCACTGGAAAATGCCTAGGAACTGCAGATGTTTTATTTTTCTGACTGCACTTCCAATGCCCCACACACTTGTTCCACAACTATATCTCCTCTTCCCGGTGAACACTCATATCATGGCCGACTCATATACATTGATAACTTGCTGTACTGTAGCAGAACATTTACCTTGAACATAGTGTGCTGTGACTGTGCTTCAACATGGTCTTGTAAAGGTAGCTGATAAGCTGCACTGGTATGAGAACGGCTCAGTTCTTTTCCTGACTGCTCTGCAGACACTTCCTGGTGATCAGGAGAACTTGACTACAGACAAACAATTCATTTTATAACACTGCCAATACCAAGCATACTAAAAAGATTTTATAACTACAGTTGAACCTGATTTATGCATATATCAAGGGGAAGAGGGAAGATTACTTGTAACTCAGAATTACTTAGTGAGATTCTGACAATGCATCATTGTTTTTAAAAAGCGAAAGTGTGCCAAATGTGTAAAATTTTTCAAACAACAAAGATACAGCAAGAAAACATTATTTTGAACTTGGTCCACCTTTAAAGAAACCAGTTAATTTGACTTGTTTCACTTTTCTTGTATTAAGCGCATATGCCTCATATATATGTTATATCTATATATATCATATATTACTGGTGATTGTAATAGCGTGGTATAAGCAATTCCTAAGTCTGAAGCAATTTCGGTTTTGGTTTTGTTTAGATCAAGTTCCACCTCTCGATTGAATTTTACTTTCTGATCTAGTGTATAACACTTCCTTTTTCTGTTCTCCATGGCCGATTAAAAGCAATTGAGAACTGAAAGGTAAAACCACTGTTCAACAGTAAACGGAGGCACTGAAAATTTTTATATTTACTTCCTGTTTGTTGCTACAACATTGTTGTGCCAAAAGCTACCAGCTCGGCTTGCATCTTTGTCAACAGAGATAAGGAAAATACTCCTTGAGTTTCTTTTAAGACGCATATGGCATATGCTCATTATAATTATGTAAAACTCAGTTGTATTTCACTGAAATTAATATGTATAACTGCAAATTACATATAAATAAGGTTTTATTAACATGTTTCTAAATTACATTTTGCCAGGACCTACATAAGATAGAAAGCTAAAATATTGCATACATGTATTATACATAATTATGGATCTTTGCCGCCATTTTTATTGAGATATTATGAAAATTGAAGATTTTAGAGGCACAAAAGTGTGAAAAAACCCCTAACATGCTGACCTGTCATGGCATGTAATACGTCCTCTGATTGGTAATCAGAGGATATGGTCGGTGAATTTATTTTGATAACTCTCCCAGTCAGGTCAGCGAGACCCATAAACCAATGACAGGTGTGGTCCTCCAGACATTCTGGGGGTTGTGAGAGAGCAATGTGACTGCTAAAACGTAAAAATATGGTGCTCTCTAAAAAGCTGTTACATTTACTGCTAATATCTTATTAAGTTCAAGCTAAAAATGTCTTTTAATTAATAAGACACAAAACCTTTTTGCTTCCTCTTAGTAATGTTTAGTGCTCGTTCCTACTGCATATGGCACCACAGGTGGTGGACACTGATGATGTATGAAATGACAACTGGGAAAGGCAATTTGGAAGGAAACATTCTAGGCTAAATTTTAAGATACCTACCTGGCATTTTCCAGGTATGAGGATTGAGGGAAACCTTTAGTCAGGGAATGACCATACCCATGGGATTTGAAATACACACTTCCCATTCATGAGTCTGTGACAAGTGGTGTTGGTCGAGTGGAAGGGTGTGTGACACAGGGTGGCATAAATCAACAAAAATTTCTTGTTGTTAGCTAATGCTGGATTTCTGACAATGAAGTCATTAATCCTCTTGCTCTCCAATATTTTTCACTGATGGATGGGGCACTAGAAGTGGCCGGGCATATTTGAAGGTGGTCTCGATCCATTTCCTCTTGCAGATCACATAGAGGACAGAGTGGTGAAGAATATATCCCAATTAAAAAAAAAAATTTCTAAAAATACCAGACTTCAGTCAGATCTGATCCTTTTAATACTCCAGGCAAAGATTATCAAGAAATTCCTCTATTCTCAAGAACTGTCTAATTTTGAATTTTTTTAATAATTCTTAAAAATGGCTGCAAATTATTTTGATTATGTCCTATGTTTGAGACACTGGCATGAAGGATAACATTCTATACTCTGTGGAGATCTCTTTATTTTAAATGAATTTGCTATACCTAATAAATCATACCACTTGCACAAAAACCTACTCTGGGGAAAATGTAGAGCTCCTCAAAACAAACTGTTTATGAGGGATAACTTTATCTAACAATTTTTAACATGTTTGATGTTTTTCATGTGAATTTCATGAGACTTCAGTACACTTTACAATTCTTTTGTTTCTCTCGAGTTCAACACAAGAGCATGTAATATAAGGATAGAATCAATCAACCTCCCTTTTAAACAGCTGACTGTTACATCAGCCTCCCGTATGTCTTGTGTCTCCAAAAGATACTGCATTTCAAAACCATTTATGGCAAATATCTTGATTAACAGGAGGAAGATAGAAATACTTTTTTTTTATGAATGTTTTGTAGAATAGATGTAAAAATATATAATAATAGCTAAGAGAAGTTGTATCATACAATATGTTTACAACAAAACTTGGCCAGCAGGTGCAAAGCCCATCTCCTGGGCACATACTGCACACTTGAGTGGTAGTTATACAGCCCATCTCCCGGTCACACATGCATGCATGTCAAATCAAATCTCAAATCACATTAACAATTACCAGAATAAACACTAAACATGCCTTATCACAGCAGATGGTGGGAATGCCGTCCATCTGCAACAATAGTCATTAAAAGCCAGTGTTAAACGTATTGGTATCAGATGCTGATAAGTCAGTGTTAAACGTATTGGTATCAGATGCTGATAAGTCAGTGTTAAATGTATTGGTATTGGATGCTGATAAGTCAGTGTTAAGCGTATTGGTATCAGATGCTGAGAAGTTGGTGTTAAAACAAGGTCTTTAAAAGTGCTGCCCGAGTGTAGAAATATCAATTTTTGGCAGCTCGTTATCAGCGCTCAAGATTTAATGCCACTAAAATCTCTCAAATGTCGAACTTATCACTTAACAATGCAACATTGAATATTGATTAGCTGCCTTCTTATATTGTACAGCCTGATCTAGAGAGATTTGTTTAACCGCTCTTCTGGCTTAATTGGTAGTGCCAAAAGCTGTTGTCCCAAAGGTCATGGGTTCATTTCCAGTCCTACATTTTCTATTCTGTTTTCCTTTCTCTTTTTATTCCATGTGAAGAAGAGCATTAACACCACTACAATTTCCTCGATTTGGCTCGTACCAGAAATCTTGGATTGAGTGCAACAATCATTCCTTCACTGCTGTAAATTTTGCCATGAAAATTCAGGTCACCATTTTGAGCAGTTCCTATAAAACTAATGTAAACACTTAGATGTTTTATATCTTTATACTTTCTTTCACTCTTTAAATTACTTTCCATTTTGAAGCACCACATATGAATGTATTAAGCGGATTCCAACATTTTGTTAAAAAGAATTGTAATTGATTGTACTGATATGCTGAAATAAAAATGTATAAATTTAAAATCTAGACCAAATTATTGTTTTAATGCTCTACACCGAAGAAAGAAAATGAAAGAAAAATAAAGTAGTGAAAGCAGCTTGAACTCGAAAATGATGATTTTATGCTCAAACGCTAATGTTATAATCATTGCACCAGAGATGTTCACTCTACAATGTTGCTTTGTTTTTGTGCGCTGTACTCTCAAAGGTTGATATTAGCCAATGGCATTCTGGCACTTTAGAAACTTAATAGCCGTAACTTCGAAATTTGAACAAACAGGCCATAAGTCTCAAATTATTTGTTTAAGATGTCACCATATTCTCTGAAATATTTTGGTGTAGTTCATTAACACCCAGGGCATTGCTGTCTAGCTCTCTGATATGCTCAGGCACATTTAACTCATGCCTAAGAAGGCACGGGTGCCATCACAACCGCTGTCAGGGCAAGTATCCTTCTTTTGAGAGGAAAAAGGGAGGGGGGGGGGGTGTTGTAGGTTTAAGGGCGCTCAACTTTGTGGTCATCAGCACCCTTAAAAAACAGTTCATGGCAATAGCCAGGTATAAATATCAATAAAAAAATAAAATAGGAAAAAGGGAAAACACTGGTTAGGGAAGTAATGAATACAGCTTTAGGTACACAAAAACACACCTCGTGGGGGTGCACTAGAAAGGTATTTGGAAAGAAATAGTTTTGTCTTGAAATTTGAGCTACTGGAAATCATCGGAGTAAAAATTTGCTTAAAAAGGGCACCAGAAAAGAACATCATGAGCACCATGGTGCCCGCGGTTGCCGCATTGGGCAGCGTGGTATAGGGTGTACAACAGAGAACACTTTGTGCACTGCAACTTACAGGAGATCTATTGCAGCTACCAGTCCCCAGGAAGAAGGGATGAACTGAACAAACCGTAGAAGGCTACAGACTGCAGACAGGGCAGGGAAGTCCGAGACTGTTAGATTTTGTAAGACTCGTGTCGACAAAAACTGCACGTCTCTCTCCAACAGAACATTACAAAGTTTAACAGTCTCATAATCTCACAAAGGCACAAAAATTAATAACAAATTTAGGAAACAATTTCTAAAATAATTGAGAAAGTCAGTTTCGCAAATGAACAATCTTTGCGAGGGTACATGGTTGCAAGAGAGAAAACTAATCTGTACATTATAACAATATATGTCACATGGAAATAAAAGTTTGCAAGAGAAATTAATTCAGAGTTTATTATTTCACCAATGATCTACAAACCACGAGGTGAGAATCATAGCCGAGGCAGACTTTGCAAACTAACAATTATCCAGCTGCAAGATCCACGAGGGATGTTCTATAAGTTGCCAGCAAAAAATGCATGTAACTGTATGCAATTGCATGTAAGTTTAGGGTTACCAGATGTCCGGAAATTCCCAGATATGCCCTACATTTTAACCATCTGTTTAGAGGGAACTTTTGAAGTGTGTCTAATGTCCTACATTTTCAGAAACAAGCAGTGATCATTGGAAAATGAACTGGAAACTGAGAAAATAAAAATGAATAATTGGTTATTAGGTGCAACTGCAACTCGCTATGGGAACATGGCTACATCGGCTACAGCCAAAGAGCATACTTATGCATTAGTAACACTGAACGAGAAATAGACAATGCAGCATCTGCACTCGAAGGCAAACTGCTGGTGTCATGTAGAGGCAAAGAAATGATTACTCTCACTCTTCCGTTTGCATTTGGGTTTCAAAGAATAAGGAATTGGGAAGCTAACAGCTAATTCACAGTGTTTTTGTTACAAGCCGAAATGCCAGATGCAAATTCAATGATGCATTGTCGTTGAAGTATAAGTAAGGAAGAAGTGAACGCAAAGCACAATGCCTTATTTGCCTTCTAGCAATATAAGTTTCTATTGCACACAAAGGTAAGATTATAAAATAGTTCTGTTTTTATTCCTAATTGCATTGATAACTTTGTTTAGCAGATAAAAGAAATGGTCACTCAAGATATCCCACAAGTCACTCAGACCTGGTGTGTTTTATTGGGACTGACATGCTGCTATGGCGATTATTTAAAGAGCTTTAATTTATAACTGCCAATTATGGTAGTTTTTCATTATTTTAATATAAAAAACTTTGTAACTTTAGATTATTTTTGCACTGACCGACAACGTCCTACATTTTTTACCATTGTGTCCTACATTTCCATAAAAAAATCTGGTAACCCTATATAAGTTGTAACACCATCTCACCTGGCCTTTGCGTTTCCAAACAGGAGAACACCTATGATTATTGTCTTCTATACTTTCACACGTAACCCTATCTGTAGAAAGACTGCTATCACTGCCTGAAGACTGAACGCTTGATAAGCTTCCATTCTCTCTTGTTTTATTTAGTCCATTTGCCCGTAAAGGCCTGCTTTCGGTAGTTCTGGAAGAAATGGACGATGTTCTTTTGGGCACCTCCGGTGGTATCTTTTGACCTTGACACCATGGTCTTTGTATAGGAGTCCCTGTTTTGGGAGTCCAGCTGTCTTGTCTACCCCATGGTGCAGATGTCTGATGTAGAGGTGATGTAGCAATAGTGCGACGCAAAGCTGAGTCTCGATTTAAAGAACTGTCATGCCCAAACTAGAAAGAGATAAAAAAATATAGAAAATAAAGTAAACATCCTTTTATTTTAAACAAAATGAGTGAATGTGGTTACTTCTCTGTTAATTAATCTAAGAACAAATATCTACAAGTATTTAAATCCGACTGCAACATGCATAAATCTATTTTAAATGTCCTTACCATTGAGATATGTCAAGGTTATCTATGAACAGTGTAAGATGTTATTCGTTGTTAACACCATTCTGTTCCAGTTTCCAAGAGGTGCTAGTGATGTGTGATGGTAAGGCTAGGCTAGAGAGGAAAGAGTTCTACAACTGAAATTTAGCCAAAATACTTGCTCAGCAAGTTGAGTTGGAACAGGGCTGCTGCGAGTACTCACAGAATCATACAAAACCAACCACTTAAATTCACATCTGTAAATAATTTTGGCAAGATAAAAGAAAATAAAGAAAAATAATTATACGTATATTATCTGTAAGTACTCGTAAATGTGGGCAATGGGCTAAAAGGAAGAAGAAACTGCCACTATGCACCACAGATGAAGTGAGATTAACGGTGCTAAAAGCAACGTTAATTTTCAAAGAAAAGACCCACAAAACAAGATAAATGTTATTTCTGCAAAGTATGGAAAATGCTAATATGCACAGTGTTATGCAAAGTTATTGGAACATGAATATTAGACTTTTATTGTGCCAAAAGAATTGTAAATTTCCAAAATACCAATTGCTAAAATAGCTTGAACAAATTATGTTCATATTAATTTGTTAACTGCTCATTTAAGGTCACTAGCCTCTAAATTATTAATCATCATAACCTTCTTCAGCTAATATCTCTAAATACCTCACATAGGTTATAATTAATAAGAGACAAAAATGCTCCTGGCCAATGCAGCAAGCAACCTACTTCTTATGAATGATGAGCTTGAGTTATTTAATTACACAAAAAGTAATACAAAAGGGAAAAATGACCTATATTAAAATCTTGTGTAACATCTATACAACTTAAGTTAGAGAAGGTAAACTTTATATACAATCATGGTCACCACTCACCCAACAACTTTAATGTTTTCTGTCCTGCACTTTCTGTTGCAAAGTAGAAGCAAAATTTTCCGAAGTTATTGTTATGACTAGAGCCCAGAAGTTAAGCAACGTGCAGGAATAAATCAAAAGTTACCTAAATATAATTGTGTTTTCAGGTATTTGGAAGTGATTGAACCAGTTTTCTTTTTGCCTATGTTGCCTTTTTTAAATCCAGCTGTCTATTTGAACTCCAAATCCCAATGTTTTACAACTTACTTTCAATATTTCTCTTACATTCAGGGAACTCTAGATGGACACCACTAGGGAATGGAAGCTCCCCCCCACACCTCTCCCAACTCTCCACACTGAGGTGTCTCACAACCCTGTCTAGGCATCACTGCTGCCCAGACGTGCCCATCTCCCATTGCCCCAGAAGTACCACAAGTGCTAGGGTTATACAGCACACAAACTATGGCTGCCAAAGGGGTCAGAACTCCAATCCTAAGGAAGCTATCTCTGTGCACCTTCAAATGCTATATATTGTGGCAGTGGCTGCACACCAAAGGCAGCTCAAGGTCGGCTACCTCACACCACTATGTTGCAAGGCAATATGCAGCAATGGCAGTTAAGAACAAAGGCCATTTCCACACAGTTCTAGAAGCTTTGACTGCAAGGCTTGTTACAAGCAGCTTCACAAAATGTCAATTTCTAGAAAAATAACCAGGACCTAATTCTCAGCTATATAAGTGAGTCAACTTGGGCAGAAGAGTTCATTTAAGTCAGTCAGTTTTAGTGTTAGCTGTGAGAGCAAGCTGTGTACTTGAGCAGTGCTTTGTCAAGGTTATGACAGAACAGAACAGCTGTGAATTGCAAGGTCACGAGCTGTGAATTGTGATTCAGTTTTAGGGAAAATAGCAACTGGACCTGTCATTTGTCACAGTATGTACATGAGCAAAATTAGTGTAATGATTATTTATGAAATATTCACTGCTATGTATGAAAGTTTTGTTGCAATATATTCACAGCTCTTAGTTTTTTATATACCTCATAATCTGTGCTTTTTATAAAGATATCTGTTAACAGTGGTTTAAACCTATTTTAGTTTTTTAATGTTTGATGACTTTCAACTGTATTATCAAACATGTTCATATTTCTGGCTTTCTGACAGCATGCTGATTTGTCACTATTAAATTATGATAAGAGTCAAATGCAAGAATGTTACTCAGGGATTTGTATGTCATTCATTTGAAAACTGTTCTCCTATTCCAAAAAAGGTCCTTTCCAAATCTGCAGTTTTGCAGTTAAAACTGGATATTCATTACCATCATATTAAATATGCATATTTAAGCGCTTGCTTATTAGAGAGGCATGGAAATTATTTCTTAAAGTCATAAGTAATAAAATAATAATTACAAGTTTTCTGTTACATAAATATAGTTTAAATAATATATAACCACATTGTTTTTGACCTGTGAATATAAATATGATTAATAATTTGCAAGCATAGGGATCGTTTTAAATTCTTGTTATAAAATAATGAAATGTTTGTAATGAAAGACTGATTCATCATCCAGGTTATTTAACACTTTTCAACTCTTTGAACATTGCTCGGTATTTACCATGTGTTTAAACTTAGATTAAATTTCCTATTTTTATGAACTTCTAGAGCTATTTTCTATTGTATCTTTATATGCATGTTGTTCACATAATTGTTTGAATACATCAGAAACCACCACCCAAAGTAATACAAAAGTAAGCAAGACTATAGGTGTAAGCTTTCATGGCTGGAAATAACTGAAAATAGTATCAGGCTGGGAAACCTTGGTCTGCAGAATTTTGAAAATTTGTGGCTGAATCCCCACCAACGAAGCTTTAACCACACCTACTACAGTTGTGGATAAGAAAACTCCAAGAGACCACGGTTTCTTTGTCCAAAACAAAATTTCTTTATGAACAAGATCAATTTAAATACATGTTTAGCTTGTGAGAAAATATGAATACTTGGCTACATTATTTCCAAAGGCAATTTTGTTCTCTTAATATTTTGAATTTATACACACTATTTCATAATTTAATTTATACACAGCTGGCCATTAAAACTACAACAATATAAGCAATGAGAGTTATCAAAGCTCCAGGTATCATGTAAAGGTATAATGTTGCTGTTCTGTTTATTATGCATATGATATGAAGCAATATCCCAGTGAGTATGGCATGTCTACTATGTCTATACGCTGTATGTTCTGTAGGTAACTCGGCTCTTAAGTTACGGCAGCCTCCATCACCTCTGCTATTGGAGAAGCACATTTGGACCACATTTGTTTTTTGTTTTATTTACAATTATGAGCAATTGGGATGGGTAGAAAATGTAATGGTTACATTATAACAGTTACTTTAATGTAACAGTCACAGAAGTAATGGAAACAGGGCAACTAGTTACCCATTAACGGCAGGAGTCGGCAAATTGGTCATCACAATTACAGGAACCATGACGTCACTGAACGCAACCTGGCATTTCGGAAGCACTTGCTCTTACTCCATGCATTACATATGTGCATACCAGGTTGCATTCAGTGTCATCATCATTCCTGTAATCATGATGAAAAATTTGCTGTCGTCTGATTAACGGTTATGAAAGTAACAAATACAAATACAAATTAACTGGTTACCGAATAATGATTACCGAGTAACGAAGACAATAACTACTGTCCATTCCAAATCAGAGTTCTCTCTGATGTAAACAAAAGCATGTGCCTCTGCTGGTCACAAACCTATGACATGCTCTTAAGCCAATGTAAATAGTTCTTTAATAAATGTACTGCATCATGAAATTTTGGTGTAGGAAAGGTTTTATTGCAGTTATAAGAACTCATTGCTACAGGTAATGGATATATACTAACTGTTAAGATACTACTAAATATAATCTTGTTAATGCTGTCTGCTATTGCCCTAACGCTGCTTGTGAATTACCAGCTGCAATTCACAGCATTGACTGCCATTGTCTTGCATATATGAGAAATGTAGCAATGAATTCCTGAGGTGTTATCTGAGCACCAAATAAACAATTTACATAATACAGTTAAAATGATAAGCAAATAGTCATTCAGAACACACTAACACATGTATACTAAGCTCAGGTCAAATCTTGTGATTTAGTCAGTTGGTGTTTGAGCTCTAATGGCATAGGAAGGTGTGTGCAGTGAGAATACCAACTGTTTAAACACAAAAGCAGGAAAGCATTAAAAGGTGACAAAAAACAAATACTGTATTTTATCGTGTAATTCCACCCCTTTTTTTCTTTAAAAATTTGCTTGAAAACACTGGGGAGGGAATTATGCGAATGGTGCTTCTAGGAATTCAGAAAGAAGGGAACTATGCAGTATTATGCAAAAGTTATATAGGTATACAGTAATTTGTGAATGAACTGGATACATAACATGGTTTCATTGGGCCTACAATGTATTGTTTCATTGTTTCTTTTCACTGACTATTCTGCGGTCTTACTTTCGTGACTATCATCACTATTTTCATTTATATCTGGCTCAGATAATACATCTTCATGTTCACTATTCCACAACATGTCGTCAGAACCATTAATGGCACAAGGAATACCAGTTTTTTTTAAAACTCTTCTTAACAGTATGACGACTTGTAACAAACTGACTTAGAAACACGTCTGCAACTTCACATTTCAGTTTTACGATACGTTGTGACAATGGCAATACAAGTATTTTTGTGGCAAGCACTGTGTCTGTTGTCCGTGACAGGCACCGCTGCGTCAATTGTTGTCCATTATCAAGTCATTTAAAGGCCACTCCAATAAGAACGAACCAGGAGAGGGAATTATGCGATGTTTAATAGGTAAATAATTTTTAGTGATGAAAAATCATAGGGGAGGAAAATATGCGAGGGGGGGGCCTTATGCGATAAAATACAGTATACTTTATGTGTCCAACTCACAATTAGTAAAATACCCGTAGCTTGCAGTAGTTGTTGTTTTCTAGTGCCTTGCATCTGGCAATGAAGCCATTAGCATTCGTGCTTTCCAATACTTTTGAACTGTAGTTTCTTCTGATCTTAATGCTTCACAGGTCTTCAAGTGGTCTTCGTTCATTTCTGCTGGATCATTACACAGGACACATATTGGTGAGGCTGAGATACCTATTCTGTAGAGATGACTTGCTAAGCAGTCATGATTTGTCAATAGTCGGAAGGCTGCAACCGCTGTTTTCCTTGGTCTCTGGGGGATTATATCTGGGTTGGAAAGTAGTGTAATCCATTTTTTATCTTTGGCAAGCTTGCAGTAGTCCATATTACAAAAATAATATAAGAGTTTACAGGCATTTCAGTGAAAAGTGTAACAAATGCATTCTTATGACATTGATTGTTACTTCAGGCTGCATTTTGAACTATGATTTTGAAATAGTTATATGTATCCCTAGAAATATTTAAATCAAACATTAACTTGACTTTGTTTATTCGGTATTATTCTCTTGTTAATTAGTACATTATCAATTTGTGGATAATGTTAATTATTATCAATTTCAACATTCCAATTGTGTAATTGATGATTGTTTTGTGCTAAAAGCTTTATAATGTGAATCAATGTTAATTTCTTGGCATGTCGGAGATAATTATAAAATTAAATATTATATGTGAAGTATGACATCATGAGGGGGTATTATTGAGCAAGACAATATCCTAATGATATTGTCTCGGTAATGGATGAAATAATTTTATAAACATTCTTGCATCAAAGTATTTCAGTGAGATAGACGTATTTTCTCACCAAGGTCCGAGAAATTGAAAATTATGTAATTTAAACGCTTGAAATGACTTGTTCAATGTAGATAGATGTTGTTTCTCAGTAACGTCCTGAGAGATTATAAAATAAATATCTTCAAACATGCCAGGAATAAGAATTAATAATAAAGCAATGAAATCATGTAATGACTTAGTACTTATGTTACTTATGTAATAACTCATAAAGGTATGAATAAATATTAATAAGCTTACATGGAGTTCAGTGGATTCTTTATTCTGTAACTGAGACACAAGATAGTAAAAGAAGCTTTATTGTTTTACCGACTGATTGCCGAGGCATAGAAAAATATCTTGCAGCAAAATGAGTTAAGACGATGTCAAAATACGTGAATTGTCGTAAAAAAAGTGTACCAATTTTCACACACCGCTTGGACAAAACAATATTCAGCTGTAACTGATATGCAGTAAGCATGTGTGAGAGAAAGAAGCAACTTTTAGGAGTAGGATTGCAAACTACTTTTGTGTACGTAATACATAGAGTTTGTTTACAGTGAGAGGCACTCTGGTTTAGAATGCAAAATAGTTACCCTGTTAATGGTTATTCAAATAACAGAGATGATTACATAGTTTGGGTGACATCATTCATTACATGTGCACTAGTATCGCTTACTGGGAACTAGTTGGCTTGACTCATACAGTATCAATCTCTTTTGCAAAAGATTGTGAATAACATTGTCAATCAATGACAATCTATCTGTTGAGAAAAATGCCAACTAATTATCTACTTTGCTACATATACAGTACGTTTACTACAAAACTTGGCCGATAGGTGCACAGCCCATGTGACCTTCACTACATATCCCTGCATGCACGTGCTAATCATGACACGTACTCCAGTCTTACTTCTTTTAGGTACATGTTCTGTGAAGTTTCAGTCCAGTTCACATGTGAATAACATTAGGAGTATTTAGAAATGTTTAGTTTTGCTTGAAGTATTTTCAAAATGAATTGATTGCAGTATACAGTACAACAAAGAGTAAGAGGTATAATCAGGACTAAAAAATTCAATGCCATAGCCGGGATTTGAACCACAGGTCTTCCACTTATCGAGCAGGTGCTTTAACCACTAAGCTACCATGGCCAACTTGCCAGTACGACATTAAATTCTCCAGCTGATTCATACTTTTCCCAGTTAGACCATAAGGGAATCTCACATCAGAGATAAATACTCCAAGGGCAATTTACAATTGTAAGTACTTTATGTCCTGGGTTTAAGTAACCTTTAGATGGTAATTATTATTTCTTTATGCCAACAAGCTTGCTGCTGGTGTTTTTAAACACACAAGCCATGTGTGGGCAATGTTTAAAAGGTGGAATCAAGACTGAAAAATTTAATGCCATAGCCGAGATTTGAACCAAAATTGTAAGTCACCCTTGGGGTAGTTATCTCTGATGTGAGATTCCCCTGTGGTCTAGCCGGGAAAAGTATGCATCAGCTGGGGAATTTAATGTTGTACTGGCAAGTTGGCCATGGTAGTTTAGTGGTTAAAGCAGCCGCTCGATAAGCGGAAGATCCGTGGTTCAAATCTCGGCTATGGTATTGAATTTTTCAGTCCTGATTCCACCTCTTAAACACTGCTCACACACGGCTTGTGTGTTTAAAAACACCAGCAGTAAGCTTGTTGGCATAAATAAATAATAACAACAAAGAGTGTTTATGTACAATACATATGTGCTTACATCATCTTATAGGAAAGTTATAAGGAAATTTGAAACTAAATTTCCTGGTGTGTGTATTCCGTGTAGTGTGTCCAATCATTTGCTTGTAAATAAATTCAGGAAGATGGGAATAATTCATGATAGGAAAATAAAGATAAAATGGCATGTGCTTACAGAACAGAAATTAAACCAAATCAGAGAAAGGTTAGAACAGTCACCTCGAAAATATCTTAGGTGCCTTGCACAAGAAAAAACTACAACAAAATATCAGGAGAGAAATTAATGCTACTCTGGGAGCTGAATTAATGCATGTGAATGGAAATTTCCTCAGAAGATGCTGTAGACGTATTGATGCAAATGAATGGCATCTCCAACATCTTCTGTGATAAGGCATGTTTTGTGTTTATTCTGACAATTGTTAATGTGATTGGAGATTTGATGTCCATGCATGTGTGACCAGGAGGTGGGCCATGCAATTGTCAGCCAAGTCATGCAGTATGGGTCCGGCAGACAGGCCATGTGCCTGCCAGCCAAGTTTTGTAGTAAATCTACTGTATGTATAAAACCAACTGAATATGTTCTCTCAAGCTTTCATGACCAGTTTTGTAAATATTTTGGCTATCTGGTTTTTGCCGCAGGGCAGAGAATCACCTGGCTAATCACAGCTCACCTCCACCTGCGTGCCTGTATAAAAAGCTGACAAGCTGCCCGAGTTCGATCCCAGGCAACCGCATGTGGGATTCGTGTTGGACGAAGCGGTACTGGGGCGGGTTTTCTCCAGTTCTCCAGTTTCCCCCGCCATCTCATTCCACTGATGCTCCATCTTCATTCCATATATTATCAGTGTCAGCGTCTGCGGTGCTGCAGTAGTAAAAGTGGGCATTAAACACTACAAAAAAAAAACAATGCAGCACAGTGTGCCTTTGAAGACTACCACGACAGGATGATCAAAATGTTGGTTCTATCCAACTTGACACAGCAAAAACTGAATAGCCAAGTTTTTTATAATCAACTGAGATTATCTGCACATTGATAATGTGTGTTTGGATGTTAATGTTTCTCTGCTCTAGCAACATTGTCTTTCAAAATGTCATTACCTTGTTTTATCTAGTGACCTACAAGAATGCTCCAGTTATTATATTCCCAATTTCAGTCATATTGGTATTGGCATTGGTGAATATATTTTCCTTGGCTATACCTCCATCACTTACTATTTCTATTTAGGATCCCTATGCAGGAATATGGAAGCAGGTGCAAATGCATTTTGCAATTATAACCCACAACAGTATGCAAAGTGTTGGCACAGCTAGTGAAAGCTCTTTCTAAATTGTATCAAATAATAAAGCACACCTGTATCGACATCATTCATATTGAAACTCGGTAACAGTTGAGTAACCATTAATGTAACAAATCCAAATGTGATAAAATGAAAACAAATACTTCATCAGTGATAACCATTACATTTAACCATTAATGTACTATAAGTATGACAGTTAAAACCATTACCTAAAAATAAATGTGTCACATCTTTAATGAGCAATACTCAAGTATGTCAAACACAGTGCTGTCACCAATCATACATCATAAGAATAAGAGTTAATTTTGTATTTGCAACTGGTACCATCACTATTTATACACTACATGATGGAGAAACATGCATGCAGTCATTAAGCAATTAAAATACCGCCACCAAATGTACAACTCTCGAATATAATATGAAATAATTTATATACCTCCTACAACCATTACTATTTATACCACTACTTGATTAATGAACTTTTCATGCCACCATACAAACATCACCACCATCACTGTTTGGTTTGGAATATGCCATGCAATTGATGATGGGAAGAAGAAGAAAAAAAAAAAAAAAAAAAAAAAAAAAAAAAAAGGAAGAAAAGAAAATATATAGAGTACAAAAACTTGTATCACTTCATTCCAAAAGACCTTAAAGGATTCCCTCAATCAGCAAAGCATATTAATTTTAAAACGGAAAGAAATTCAGAATATGTAAACTGTGCAGTACAGTAAATGTACAAAAATTACATGTTAAATAAATGGGAATTCTATTTTATAAGAATCCTTGAAGACCAATGGCGCCTGAATCATGAATCCACTAGTAGTGCCAGCATTACTTCCCCCAATTCTTTTTGTTGTTGTTGTTGTTAATGTCATTAAACAAATAACATGGGTGATGCCGTGGCCAAGCGGTTAAACTGTTCGCCTACCACTGGTAGCCCAGTTTCAATCCCAGGGACCCACATGTGGTATTTGTGGTGGATGAAGCGGCATCTGAGCAGGTTTTCTCCAGGTTCTCTGGTTTTCCTCACCACTCATTCCACCAATTGCTCCATCATCACCTTTCACTTCATCAATTTTGCTTCCATTTCATATCCTCTTCCTCACTACCATACCTGGTGCTGGGCTGACCACCTGCTTCAAGATCTTCATCCTGTCTGGTCCATAGGTTCCTCTGCTCCACGACAGGCGTCTGACCATAGGCACTGCCTTGCAAGTCCTCCATAAGGGGAGGGTAATCAGGTAAAGAAGAAGAAGAAGAGAAGATTAAATAACATCCTTTAACAACCAGATATGGGATATCTGATGGTGAATGAAAGAAATAGTTGAAATGACGCTCAGTAATATGATGGAACATGTACAACACTGACACTAGTAGTGACCTTTTCTCACTGCACATCGACTGTCACTAAGCACCACCTACAATGACATTGCAGAACTAATCATGTCCATCAGATCCAGAACTTATATTGGTTCCTGTCTTGTTTATTTGGCTTATTTGGTGGATGTGTTGAATCCTGGTCTTCAAATATGGGATCTAGTATTCATTCTAATACCCATCTGTATAGTAGATTGTCCAAAACAAATATTGTACTCATCCTATGTGGGATTTTATATTTTTATCCAAACTCCGCTTCAACTTTTGTATCCATTTAAGGGCATATTTTATCCAACACTGATAACAATTCCTTGCACTCTTCCTAATGGTTGTACCTGAAATGCTTATTGTTTTTGGAGCAGGCAGCTCAAGTATTAATATTTGCAGTGGGCAATAATGGATGCACTTTTATGCTCTTCCCTCATTGCATACTAAGCTCACACTGTACCCTAATAACAAGAGCCTTCTGAAAATGTAAGGTCACTTTAATATGTTTTCTGAGTGTTGTAATTCTGATGGCCAGCAGTGTACTTATCTATTTAAATTTTCAACTTTCTAAATTCTAATACATGCTCTTTTGCAATTTATTTACCAAAGCATAAAAATTATACCAGAATGGTGCAAGAAATTTTAACAGTCTTTTTTCTGTACGTGAAGCTGGACCTTCAAGGGTTAGCTCTATTATTTATATGTCGCTCCTTGCTTTTTTTAACTTAACATCTATAAATATTTATTTTAACTTTGTCACTTCAAAACCTATTAGGAGTACCAACATTAAAAAGTTTCTTTGCCATATCCACAATATTACCTCATCACCCAAAATGTATTTGTGTTTGTTTTGTCTGACCCTCCATCACAGTGACATATGTACATTAGAGCGGGCCAACATTCTTAGGTTCGGCCTGGCCTCAAAGAAGCCTGAGCTTGGCCCGAACCTGACAAACATTTTTCAAATTAGGCCCGAATCCAGCCTGGGCCCGATTGTGTAATTTTGTTTTAAACAAAATTATTTTTCAGTCTCAATCTGCCCTTTCCAATCCAATTCTACACACAGCTGTTGTGTGGAAGAACATTAATTACAAAATTATTTTGCAGTTATTGACTTATTAGCAGCATTTGAAAAGTGTCAGCAGAATAATCATACAGAATTCTTAGTAAAGAAATACTGCAACAATTGTGTTATTCTCAGCATTTCTACATCAGTGACCAAAAATATGATAAATTATTTTGTACCTTTTAATTTCTAAGCCCGGGCCCAGCTCGAGCCCGACAAGTATTTTTCAAATTAGTCCCAAACCCACACAGACCTCTAATGTACATACACATATTTTTTCAGGGAGTATCCAGTCTGATCTTCTTGATTGGTACTACTGCGAAAGAAGGAGAAACATATGAGTGTGTAAATTATGTGGTAAACAATTATGTTTATCCCCAGTTGTCTTATTACCCATTTGATTCTTTATTTTAAATACTATTCATTAAAATTCATTTATTTTACATATTATTCATTGAAATTATTGGTTGATTAAAGTGCAAGATTCTTGTCAACATGCACACTATAAGCAATTCTGTTTCCCCAGGCTTTCCATTGAGCCATACATCCACACAGAGAACTGTTGGTCATATTGTCTTTAGAAAACAAAGTTACATCAACAGGTTGGCATTAGAGTGTGATCACTAGCCAAAGGAATTCTTAGGCAGTTGGCTTCAAGTTAGTTACACTAAACCATCATCAGTACATTGAATGTACACAACAGCAACCGGGAGTCATTGCTGGCAGGTAAAAGCAGACTCACCATTGGTCTGCATGCATCAACAGTGTAACAGACTTCAGCTGAGAACAATTATGTGTATTATATGATTTGAAGCTTTCCTGGTGACGAACATATTCAAGATGTTCTCGGGCTTCTAGCCAGGTGTAGTGATGCAGAGACATCAACATTTTGGGAGTGTACAGCTCTCCCATCATCAAGATGATGAATGACTAGCAAGAGTGAAGGGACCAGCATATGTACTGTCTGCTAGTACGTACCGAGTAGAAAACACCCAATCTAATGTGGAGGTGGTTCACCGCTCCATTGGAATCTGTGTTTTCTGAGTGGGTCGATTTCCAACTTTAAGGCTGGTTTCCAGGAGGGACTAAACTGCAATCCAGCATCCCGGTTCAGTATGTTCTTCTCTTGGAGGAGACGGACAGAGCCTCCTTAACCCTCCGTTCCCATAAACCACTACATTTTGCCACAATGGTCATTTCTTTGAAGTTAGTTCTGTGGTCTTCTTCAAAACAGTGCTCCGCCAGCCCTGACTTGTCAGGCTGCATTAAGCATATGGACCATTCGTGCTCCTTGACTCTGGTGGAAATGGTCCTGCCGGTTTGCCCTATGTACGGCGCCCCGCATTCACAGGGTATATGGTATACCCCTGGTACATTAAGGCCCAGTTTGTCCTTTACCGGCCTCACTAGGTGTTTAATCTTCAAAGGCGGCTTGTGGATGGTTCTGATGTTGTGTTTTGCCAGAATTCTACTGATTCTGCCGGATAGATTGCCAGTATATGGGATGCAGGCAGTGGCGGTCGGTTTGTCTGGCGTTAGCTGAGATTGTGGTTTTCCTCTCTTGGCCTTGGAGATTGAGATCAATCTCCAATTGATTGAGATCAATCAATGGGAGCGGAGGGTTAAGGAGGCTCTGTCCATCTCCTCCGAAAAGAACACACTGAACCGGGACGCTGGATCGCAGTTTAGTCCCTCCTGGAAACCAGCCTTAAAGTTGGAAATCGACCGACTCAGATAACAAAGATTCCAACGGAGCAGTGAACCACCTCCACATTAGATTGGTTGTTTTCTACTCGGTACGTACTAGCGGACAATATATATACTGGTCCCTTCACTCTTGCTAGTCATTCATCATCCTGATGATGGGAGAGATGTACACTCCTGAAATGTCGATGTCTCTGCACCTGGCTAGAAGCCCGAGAACATCTTGAATAAATTATCTGTATTTGGTATAAGTCATGCTTGCATGAAAGACCAACCTAACATGATGGAAGTGTTTGTGTACTTGGGTCAACACTCAACATTGTTTACTGCGCACATGTAGCATTATATTGCTGAACTCCTTTATTGCTCAAGTTATTTTAATACCTGTCATTGGCAATAATTCAATTCAGGATATGTTAGTTACAGATATATGTGCTTCAATCTTGAAGTCGCTGGATGGTGGGCGACTCCAATGGCTTTAATGAGGCATCATTGTGTTCTTTAACCACTACTTATTAACTCAGGATAATTTTGTACCTACCCAGGATTCACTAACATAAGTATTGTGACATTGGGTCGTTCAACAATATACGGACAAGAGGAGGTTGGGTGACCTTGGATATGGCGAGTGATTGTGCGAGTGCATGACTATAATAATGGCAGCAAAACATAAAGGAGCTCCGAGGCTACAGAGCAACTAGCAACTGTGTGTAAGAGATTGAACAGCATGATAACACTGTAGTGCCCAGAAGCTTGTAGAAACTTCTCTGCTGAGTCATTGCACATGTGCGCATGGAAAGAACTCGAAGGAAGTTACGTCATGCTGGCTCCAGTATACATAGCACAGACAATGAGCGGTTCAATTAGTTTTTAGAGTAGAGTTTTATGAGTGCCAGTAGTTTTAGGTAGTGACAGAGTTGAGTTGTTGTTAAGTCATTGTGTGAAGTTAGTTCTAGCTATGAGAGTGAATTGGCCAGCCTGTCAGTATGTATGTGTTGTTGAGTGATTGTGTCGTAATAGTAAAGATACAGGAGACCGTAAAACAGGAGAAAGACATTGAAAGACTGAATCAATATGATATAAAATACAGCATTTGGGAAGAACGGAGATGAAATAAAAAACATAAGCAACCATTATCTGACAGAAAACATTAATATCTCTAGTGATGTGACACTTCCATTTATTGTTGAGAATTTCATAGTTTGGCGACACATCCAAGTTAGTCTGGAAGTGCCAACAAAACCTTGTAAAGTGGCAAAACATAACAAGGTAACCCTTGGATGGGTGTCATGGCCTACAGGGGTAACAGGTGGTGAAAACGCACACACCCTAGCAAAGGAAGCTTTTGCTCCCAAGTTTATTGACCCTGAGCCAGTATTGGCATTGACTTAACCACTCTAAGGAGAACCATCTTAGAGTAGGTTACAAGAAACTATGTGCAAGTGTAAGGACATAGACACAGTAATAGATTGTTGTTCAGACCAAGTCTATCTCTTACTAAAAATGTCTTAAATCTCAGTAGGACACAAATGAAGCTGATAATAGGCCTCTTTAGAGGTCACTATACACTAAGAACACACCTTTGTACAATGGGTATCTTCAAGGAAAACTCAATTTGCAGGCTATGTGGCAAGGAGGAAACTGTCTTCCATAAATTGACTGCAAGGTGCCAGCCATGTGAAGATATGAACACCTGGGAGTGACTGGCTCAACAGGACATCTTCCACAAAAGAATTTAGTTAATTCTCTATAATCCCTTGTTAAATGTACTGGTCTATTTAACTAGAAACAACAAAGATGGAGAATAATACAACAGACCTCCAGGTTTTAGTGTTAGGGCATATATCCCTACTCAATCTTTAGATTCACCTAATGTAATCTAATTTTGGTGACATTTCTATACAGTAATGTGTTCCACCTGAGCAGCGGTATACTCGCCACCTTGCATGAGTAAGCCTGCAACATGCAGCACAGCTCTGCTCTGGGGTAAGCTGCTGTCACAGCTCCTGGTAAACCACAGTGGGAAAAATGTGAGTCAGTTGGGGACTTTAATAGCTGTGCCAGCCCGTTGCCACAGTAGTGCATTTGTTTAGAGAGACATTACAGAAAGCTGATGATATTGGTTCAAATCCCAGCTATGGCATTGAATTTTTCAGTCTGATTTTACATTTCCAACTTTAGCCTACACACAACATGCACAGAAGAACAATTATAATTTTTCAAACTAAATAATATGCAATATATTTCGATCCCTTTTTTTGTCCCATCAGAATATACCATTGGGGGAAGTAGTTACAATATATACAGTCTATTTTCTATGTGGGATCTAAGATAGGCATGCTATATACCAAGTCTCATCAAACAATGTGACACTTTGCTTCAAGGTAACCATTTATTCTCATTAGCAGTGGCATAGCGTGGTGTATGGACTTGGGTATGCACTTTGAACTCGTGTCAAGTGTATACAGAGATGAAATTTCTAAATTCTACAATTATTAGCGGATTTTATTCAAACTTATATCAGACATAATATATATATAAGGAATAACGTACATTCAAATTTTCATTGTAATATCTTCAACACCTTTAAAGTTATTTTTTCTAGCTATTGTTTTGGCAGCATACCTAAAATGCCCCACACGATGAAGATTTAAAAATTTTGATATTTTTAAATATTATTCTGTTATAGATAAGTGCTCTCAAAAGAAATTTGGGAACAGTAATTTTTTAATGCTTTGGTTTATTACATAAAAATTATTAACTTTGAAAAAATAATTTTCACAATTGTTACAGTTTTTATAGAACTTTATAATTTACCAACAGGTAAATATTAAAGTTACGGAACAATCACTCACACTATTGTTTTCTACATTCTCAGTTTGTTGATCATAAGCACTCGGACTCCATATTCGGAGCAGTAGGTTTCCAGAGAATGCAGTGTTGTCTCTACAATATGTGTTTTCCTTATAGTGAGCCACACGGATGCACATTAGCATTGTGCATACCCTGCCTTCTGTTTCCTGGCGTATCTTTCTCTTACACGTTCACAAACATTACTGTTCAAAATGCTGCTTATTGTACTCTGATATGTATAGCAGAAGTTAAAATTATGAATTTTTTTTTTTTTTTTTGTAGTGTTTAACGCTCACTTTTATTACATATGGCACTGCAGGCAGTAACACTGATAAATGGAATGAAGATGGAGCACCGTGGAATGAGATGGTAGGGGAAACTGGAGAACCTGGAGGAAACCAACCCCAGCACCGCTTTGTCCACCACAAATACCACATGCAGTTGCCTGGGATTGAACCCGGGCTACTTTGGTGTGAAGCAAATATATGAAATTAGCCTTCACTGCCAAACAAAATACTGAAGAACTCGGCTTTAAACCTCATTAACATTAAAAAGCGATATGTATTTTTGTGTGTTACATCTACTGTGTGTACACATCTTTTGACGTGACTGGCATGAGGCAAGCACAATTACCAGCTGCTCTGTTTCACTGCTTAGTGTGAAATGCTAACAAGATTAATTCATAGCAGATTATTGTTCGAACCATACTCCTCAGCAAGCATTACGCCATTTGGATTAATATATAGATAATAGAAAATATTAAATAAAGAAAACTGGCAGGGTATGCAACTCATCAACCACATCCATTGACGCTATGCCCCTGCTCATTAGTATCAATTACTCATTCAAAGAAACATTTATATTTTTATTATATGTATAGATTCAACAAATAAAATGTACTCTGATGCACTTATTTATTTCAGAACAAATTAGCATGATTGATATTTAAGTGTATTTAACTAAAAAGATTAATATTTAATCACCAGCATTTAAAGATAAATCCTGTGGTGCTACCATCTACCCAATATGGGGGATGATGTGGTCAGTATCACACATCCGCCAGCCAGAAAGTTGGCTCACAAGGCCACAACCTCTGCCCCTTACTTTCATCATGATGCTAAGAGAGCATCAGTCCTCCATCAGGGACTTAACCTGAGATTGAACCTGGGCACATTCCATAGTCTGGAACCACAGCCCCATGCTCTAGCCCACAATACCATGGCACAGGACAATTGCCAGGATTTACTATTTCTCATATTCATACCTACTGCACTGCTAATGACATAGCTTCAGAGCTATATTTTTGTAATTTGTAATTTTGTAATTCATTTTATTAATTTTAGTACAGAGTAACAATTGAACCATTATTCCTTTATTTAATTCTTGGATTATCATTTTACTTTGTAATATTAATTGATTCTGTTATGCTGTTTTAGAGATTTCAGTTTTAAATTCAAATGCTACTTCCCAGCCTCTGCCAGGTCAGTAGCATAAACAATAATTCTTTCATCTTTTTTTTTTCCATTACCTGATTACCTTCCCCTTATGTAGGGACTTACAAGCCAGTATGCCTAGGGTCAGACACTTCTCGGGGGGGGGGCACAGGAACCTATGGACTGGACACAGTGAAGACGAAGTGGGTGGTCAGCCAAGCACCAGGTATGAGAGTGAGGAAGAGGATGGTATGAAATGCAGATGAAATCAATTATTGGAAAGGTGACAATGGAGCAATTGGTGGAATGAGTGGCAGGGGAAACTGGAGAACCCAGAGAAAACCTGCCATAATGCCGCTTTGTCCACCACAAATACCATATGCAGGTCCCTGGGATCGAACCCGGGCCACCTACTTGATAGGCAAATGCTCTAACCACTCGGCCATGGTGCCGCCACAACAATAATTCTTGACAGAAGATAATATTAAATCATAATATCTATTACTACACTCTGTGATATCATCATCCAGCTTTGGATAACCAATTTTTTTCCATCTATAATGCACAAGCAATAAAATGGATTACGCAATCATTTTGTAGTTAGCCCTTCACTAATCAGTAATCCAATTGCTGATGGGCTGACCTAAGCCCCACTTTGGGATTATGTTGATACTACTTGGCTAGTTATTAAGTTGTGTTTACATGGTGATTTATTAATGACTTAATTGCTACTAGTAACCACTACATGAAACCATTAAGGTACTTTTTACTCCAACAGTTACACTGTCACAGCTGTTTGTCATATTCCTAATACCTAGCCATACAATATTAGTTTCAGATCATTAAGTGTTAATATTTGGTGAGTCAATTTAGTTTTATTCTTATTACCAATATTTCAGAATGAGATTTTCCTCTGGAAGAGAAATATTTTACATAATTAATTGAAAAGATCAGAAACGAAACTTAACATAACCCATTATGGTTCCAGCTTCACGTTCTGAAATGTGACTGCTTGGCAGTGATCTAAATCCTACCATTCAGCACAGGAAGAGAGAATTGCACAACACTGAAGATGCATATCAGCCTAATTTTGAACAGGAAGCAATTGCATCCCCTACTCACCTCACCACTTTCCGAGAATGCTTCCTGTGGCATATAATAATGTGACGTATCCCAGTAGTGTTTTTGGCCATTATAGGAAGGGCATGGTGCCATCGTTGTAGGGGTGTAGTAGTCCAACTGCACACTCACATGTGCCATGTCACAGCGACTAGACTGACTTCGTGGTAGAGGGATACATTCAACGTTGCGCCGTTCTCTCATAGACATGGAGCGTAGTGGCAGTGGTCGGGTGGAGGCATGAGACTGTGGGGAACAATTCTGTCGTAATTCTTGGTATAACCCTGCAAAATTGTTTCTGATTACATGTTCACTGTCTACATAGCGGTCGCAAACCTCATGTGATGTGTGGAGTCTCCGGCTGAGACGTTTTTCAGCTTTCGCCATAGCAGTAATAGCAGCAAATTTCTTGAGCAAGGTGTAGCGACGAAATGCCCTCTGGATTGTTAGAGCTGCATTGCGAGCCTTCACGCCTCCATATTTTCTCTCTAGCATCTCAATCTGCTTGTCTAACAAGTCTTGAGAGAGCTCATACCTGGCAAACAAATAAAAATTACATTTATTAAAATTTCTCTCTATTCCACATTTAGTGATACACTACAACAGGTCTAAGGAACCATGACTGCGTATTTCATACAACAGCTAAGATAATGGACTCAAGTTTGATTTGTATTGCAAATATACATCACATTTTGATATAAAAATCTTAGAGAGAAAATGCCAACTATTTCTGAAATTAAAATTACTATAATGTGGAATATGTACATGGGACTCATCATTATAACATTAATCCATAAGCTAGAACATGCGATTTTTGTCATACGCTTTGGAGTTTGAATATTTTCAGTGTGAAAACCTAGAGTTACTTTCTAGGTGAAGTGTAACACTGAAAATTTAGCACTGGAAGAACATTTGATGTTACTTCAATTTCGAACCACAAATTATTAATTCCTACTTTGACAAATTAATGAACACTTTTTACCATTTTCATAAAAAAACAACATTGGCAAAAGTGGTAATATGAAAAATATTTCAATCAAGAAAACTTGCTGCAAAAATAGTAATAAGCTCACATTAAAGTAAAACAGCATTGCTACACACAATATGCTGAATAATTAAGACTGATTTAGGCAATCACTGCAAATACGTCAATTTTCTTTATACATAAAATGGGGACATACCAACAATTGTTTTGCTTAATTTTCTAGTTGTGTTCATGGGAATCAAATTTTTTTAACAGCTTTTCCATTTTCTTTTTTTTTTTTTTTTCAACATCTTCACTTATTTTCTGTGTTACTTTCAAAATCAAATACAAATTCTTTATCTATATTACTCTTTTATATCTCTATTGACATTCTGTACTCAATGAGTGAACATTTGATCATCAGCCTCCATGCAGTTCCTTAATGCAGTTTCTACAGCTACTTTATCACATCAAATTAATGAAGTACCTATTTAAATATTAATGCTACCCAGGCAAAACCTCCAACAGAAACAAATAACCAACCAAGAGAAAGGTACGCAGAAGCGTTCCTCTGAAAGGTGACAGAAGAGCAAACAAAGATTGTTGTAGAATCTACCCCACATCCAAGGTAATGGGTTTATATACAGGTGAAGAAGGGGAAATGTCAAAAAATATATATTAATATTCAAAGTTATGTTTAAAATGTTGAGTATTCAACATCTGTAATATGACAGTCACTGTTAGGTTTTCTAAGACATAGAGGCAGTTCAGTAGTTTGACGCTTGGTTCTCAGGCTGAGGTCCATGGCTCGATTCACGGCTCTGGGGTGACAATTTTAAGTCAGCCCTATCCAAGCCTTTACCTCTGACTAGTTCACATGAAATATCCTCAAGGCCATAGAGTCAATGAAAAAGTGTAGGTCCTCTCATTCTACCATTTACCATTATCACCTCCTTATTGGAGATAACAGACTCTGCTCTCTGGGATGCTCCAGTTAATAAATGGCGTCCATACAAGGCTTGGAGGGATGAGTTGGTATGAAAATGATCTTGTAATTAAGAGTATGAACTTAGCTATGACAGAAATATTGCAACACTGAAAGCCTTATAAGAATTTATCAACAACCATTTTTGGGAGCAAGTGGGGGAGGTTACGCTGATTCCCCATCAGCCAGTTAAGATTGGTTCACAACCACCCGGTAATATTATATTACACATTGGGAATTGATTTGTTACTAACTGACCAATTATATTTATTATTTATTTATGCCAACAAACTTACTGTTGGTGTTTTTAAACACACAAGCAGTGTGTGGGCAAAGTTTGAGAGGTAGAACTGGAAGAGCATCCGCCCGGTAAGCGGAAGGTCTGTGATTCAAATCCCAGTTGTGGCATTGAATTTTTAAGTTCCAGTTCTACCTCTCAGACCAATTATATTTTTGCTAGCTTGTGATTAGAGAGAGCTCTAGAGGCCATTTCATGCCCTTCAATAATTTCTGCACCATAAAGCCTAATATGCACAATATAAATCTAACATGCCATACCCGGTAATGAGAACAAGAAAGTTAAACCTATGCTTTTGGCTGAGCAGCACACAAAACATTCAAAGAACAATATCTACATTAGGATAAAATTCTACCCAAGTTTTTCCACCCTAGTCAAGTGTCTGGTTTGTTTGTGTGGAAATCCATTACATGTTGTCAGTAGCACAATTATGTTCGCACGGAAGATATGATGGCGAGACCAGCCGGAAGTCTCATTCGTCCTCACTTATCCAGGTTAAGGAATCTCTACAATTGCTAAAGGTTATACTGACCACCACAACACATTACATTCTTTGGGTTTAACTAAGCTCCACTTAACCCATGCTATTACATATTTTAAAAAAACTCCAATATTCATTCAATTAATTCTCTTTTTAAACCAAGCATACATTTTATGCCTATGTAAAGAAAGCTGCTGATTATTTGCTGCTGAAAAAAGGCAATTAATTTATGCTGGATTTCCAAGACAAATAATTTTTTCCATGGCAGTATACCTATGCATATCTGATGACACTACCCGCCTCTGTAGCATGGTGGTAGCGTGTCTGCCTCACATCCAAGAGGTCGCAAGTTCGGATATCACTTAGGATGAGTTATCCGGATAAGGTTTTTTCCAAGGTTTTCCCTTATCCTGAGAAGATGAATGTCAGGTAACTTAAAAGCTCAATGGACCTTGGGCCCATATGGGCATCATTTCGTTCATTCACTGCCCGATATGATACATTGGAGGACGTTAATTAAAAAAAAAATATCTGATGACACTTTTCTCAATGAACACTATCTTCTTCAGTGCAAGCATTATTAGACAATAAAAACCTAAGGAAGCAAACATTGGAAGTTTTATACAAATCACTACCATTGAAATGAGAAAAAATTAGTCAAATTTTCTCTACCAGGCACATAGTAGTTAGAGATGGTACTCCACACAAAAATTTCATATTGAAATTTCACCAGAAATACATGTTTTGAGGCCCACTGAATCCAAAAAAGCATTCTCTGAAAAATACCTGTTTTGTGTGTGTGTGTGTGTGTGTGTGTGTGTGTGTGTGTGTGTGTGTGTGTGTGTGTGCGCATGCCTATGTCTCACTCTGAACAGTGTAACTGAAAACTGAAGTTGGATAAATACCAAACTTGGTATTTAAGTTCAGATTCTTCCAAAATACAACTAGAAGACTTTCAAGAAAATCCCCCAAACTTAAACTACTATTTATATGGAACATTTTGTTAAATTTATTTTCTCGCAAATGACTTTAGGAAATTTTAATTAAAATATTTGAAGATATTTACATGACAAATAAAATATATATCTTGAATTTTGTGGGAATAGTCTGAATTCCTCTTCATTTGTAAGGATGTTTGTATAATCTTGTATAACCAGTATATGTCAACTCCTTCAAGAATACTCAATGAGGTGAGGTGTTGAAAGTTGTCCTCTTGGAATAGGAATAAAAAATTAAAAATAAACAAAAACTGTTACCTTAAGGCATGAATGTCTGACCATGTCAATGTCTTTTCTTAACCTGCTCGGCCATTTGAACACAATCTGATTGCTGTTATCTGATCTCGTATATTGTGCAATGTTATGAGTGACTTGTGTTGAAAAAGTGCAAAATGCATATATCTACATTCAATCGAAACCCATCAGCATCCAAACATGCCATCTCACCGATTGCTTTAGTGGAGCCCTCCCCATTATTTACCACAGTGGTATAAACATTTTATTGGGACTGGATCCTACAATCATTGGGGTGATAGGTTAGGCATTCCCACTGTGGCTTAGATCACATGGCCATAAATCCCACATTGAACTCTAGAAACTAAGACCATACATCTCTAAGGAAATGCACTGGTGAAATTTGGCCAAAATAGGCAAGATATTCAGTTGGTACCTTATTTTTAAGTCTCAAAAAAGCTTTTAACTTCTGGTTTAATATTCTGTATTGGTTTGCTTCAATCCCACCACTTGACTTCTTAAATAATCCACTCTCACAGGAAAGAATATATAAAAGCTACAGGATATATAACTACACCTTCAAATGTATTTCTTGTATTTAATTTTTTTTTTTTTTTTTTTTTTTTTTTTTTCCATTTTGTTTAAATTTTTAATAGAGTAATACTAGATGAAGAAAATGTCACAAAATATTCTTAATAACCTCATGTCAATATTGAAACAAGCTGATGAATTGTAAAAAAATGAATATTAGAATGTTCAGACTTTTTTATCCTCCCCTGGGGCAACCAAGTCTCAAAAAGTGTGTACTACATATTTATTTCCGAGACTTACATGTGTCACTGGCTTTATTTTATCACAAATTTAATTTACACATGAAATATTTTAATTAATCATTGCAAAACTTATTAACTCAGTTTATCAAATGGTCCAAAAAATGCCAAAACTAAATGTTCATAATTTCTGTTGTGTTGGTAAAGCAGTTTGTATAAAACTTTTAAAATACTTGGTCAAAACTGAATTCTTTAGCAATCTTGCCTATGCAGTCTCATAAGCTATTTGACCATTGTTTGTTATGTGTTGACAGAATTTGTCCCTTTGTTTAGTATATTTCACTTAATTTTGCTACTTCTCTTTTCCATCAAGCACTGTACTTTAATGTTTATAATCTGCACTCAGTAGCAAACTCGCATTTTTAAATCATGAACATTTAAGTGCATGTACTATTTATGCAGAAAAGTGAATAAATTGCCATTGAATACCTAGGCTTTCTGGATGGAGCATATCCTTAGAAAATATTGAATACTCCTAGTTTTGCTGCCTTCTGCGCAAATACACTAAGTAATCCAATCTCCATATTGCATGGCTTGCTATTCTCCACAGTGCACAGTAATGTATCTGTCACAGGCTTTTGTTGAACACATTATTTTGCAGTGACTCTTGGCATATTGTGGTGTTGGCAGGAATATCTATACAACCTAGATGCCGAGTTTCTGTGCAGGAAGTATTTGCAATGTTTTATGTTCAGTGGGCTGATGTCACACAGCTAGGAGGCAGTTAGTTCTAGCCAGTTTTAAATCCTGGTTGTAAAGTTTGTGTGTAAAAGCAATGAAAAAGAAGTTGCTTTCTAATAACTGACAGTTGACAATGAAGTCATTAGTCTTCTTACACTACAATATTTTTCATAATCATTTTGTATATTGAGAATTGATGGACATTCTTGTAGATGATTGTAGTCCATCTATTGATTACCTAACAGTTGCAGCCTTTTGATTGTTAACAGGACATGATAGTATGGCTAAACATTTATAGGTTTCGTGTTGGTTCTTGTCGAATGACCTTCAGTGAAAATCCAGTTAGCTAGCCTACACTTGATAAACAGGTCAGTAAATAGTTTATATTACGTAACAAACAGTTCTGCTTCCCTATGTTATGTTTCCAAGAAAACACAAAGTACAGTTGACTCCAAAGTTTTGTGTAGTACGGGTTCAAGTCAGTGTTTTAACGAGAGGTAATGAAAATGACAATTCAGACGAAGCACATGAGGGGAGAAATGTCGGGAATAGAAGAAATACGAGAAATTAAGTGTAAACAGTCACAGAGATTGATAGAGTAGTACATATGGCTGACATCACTGGAAGTGTTATAATTTGCTTTGTAGTAGCTGTACTTCTCGAGCGCAGAAACATGAGAGCAAGACACAGAGCATCTGGTTGTCGTTTCTGCTTCTGTATGTCAGTATTCCTGTAAAGGTGAGTAAGTAACTCGCATCTAACCTCTCATTTAAAAATTTCAATCGTCAAGAACTAACGTGCGACCTATACATAGAATCAGAATACAGAAGTCCCCACTTTGTCCACTATGCAACCTAAATAAAGAAATGGATGAAAAAGAAGTGTATTTATATGCATTTGTGTGATTGAGAGCATATTTGATGTAATTAGTAGAAATTAATAAAGAATAATTGAAACGATTAATTTTGTCACAATATTATACAGAGTCAACATATGCTAAAAAGCAGTGAAAGTACTCATTTTGCTGTGGTTCTTCATAAATGACACAAATTGTTAGGAATATGATGCAACTAACTCAATCTAATCTAACTGTGGCTATCTGCTGGTTTTTGAAAGTTTCATTAGGTGGTGTAACAAGTTATATGTTGGCTTTACATGATCTGTATAAGATCACAAAATTATATATATTAGCAAACACCTACAACATATTCACTGCACACAGTTGGAAGTTGTTACATTTGTTTCCTTTTACAAGTGTCTAGAAATTAGAGGAACAAAACTCCTAACATCCAGTTTGTTTAACTCTTCATAGTTTAGGAGTAATTAATGAATATTATATATTTAAACGAGCAATTCTTGTATATATGCTTGTATATCTGCACAACTTGGAAATGGCTCTAACAATTTCGATCAAATTTTGTATTCACACAGTGTTTTGCTTATTAAGTTTATCTATGTAGGTGTCATTCCTGAAAAAATGCAATTTTATGCGTAACAGTCACAATTACTCTAAACCTTATTTTGGCCATAATTTCTCTGTTAATGGGCCAATTTCAACACACAAGCCAGGATATTCTTATATATTTAAACGAGCAATTCTTGTATATATATATATATATATTCCGCACAATTTGGAACCGCCTCTAACAATTTCGATCAAATTTTGTATTCAGACAGGGTTTTGCTTATTAAGTTTATCTATATAGGTGTCATTCCTGAAAAAAACGCAATTTTAGGCGTATCAGTTACAATTACTCTAAACCTTCTTTTGGCCATAATTTCTCTGTTAGTGGGCCAATCTCAACAAACTAGCCAGGATATTAAAGATCTCGTCACGAAAAGGGCCACAACAATTACAATAAACATTTATATTTAGTTAACATTTTTATTTTCAAGTTTGTCTAAATAAGTATCTTCTGCCCCCCTCCCCCCCCCCCAAAAAAAAACAGTATTAAAAAAAAAAAGGAAAAGAAAAGCCAAGCAAAGCTCGGTCACCCAGGTACTGTTTATAATACAAGTTTTAACTATACAATTCAAGTTACATGTATATATGCAGCCAGTAGCAGGATTCCACCCTACGACCTGGTGGAGAAATCCAGAGCTAAAGCTAAATTAATATTAATTTGTAAGGAAACATCAAAAGCAGAAGAAAATATTATTGCAATAATTTGTTAAAATCATTCTGAAGTATCAGAATAGTGGTTAGTAATCATTTACTGTTACAATATTAATACAAGAACAAAAATATGTGAAGGACTGAAGCTTAATTTATGGCTACAATGACCTTCGCACATCAAGATAATGTTACTTTACTACAGAGATATAGCCCTTCAAAGGGGCACAGTCTAACCCTTTCCATATAATTTGCCGCTACTACTTTGCCAGAGATAACCTTCCTGTGAGATAACCTGATGAGGAAATATTTCAACCACGAATTGAAAAGGTGTTTAAATGGTAGACAAACATGTAGATCTATTTTTGAACAATTTTGTATTTTTTATATTTTGAAAGAAAAAGAGGAACCCAAGCATGATAATGTACATACGTATGTATAATTTAAGAAGTAACAATGATTACTTTAGAACCATTCTTAGGGATACATTAAAATACATGTGTAAGAAATATGGATAAAAAGCTGTTTAACAAATTGCCTGATATAAAAGGGATAAACAAAACTATAATCTTCGCAAAAGTTAGAGGCATATGGAGGCGGGGCGTACTGCGGACTCCAGCGAATCCTACGCTTGCCCCTCCTACCAGCGCTGCCGAATGTGGTGCACGCATCTCACACAACCTTATGTACAGACCCTCTGTCGGTACACGCACTACGCTTGGCAACAGCGCTCTGCTTGAGCATTGGCCAGCGTTCATATGCCTTTAACTTTTGCGAGCGGTATAAATGCCTCCTAAAAGAATTAAAGAAATACTGCAATGAAAATGCTTTTATAGCACGGAAGAATTTAAATGTAGAAATATGTAATCAATATACAAGCTTATACAGAGTGCTTAAGAAATATCCGATATTGCAATAGGAGTTTGGATTGGTTAAAACTAGAATAAATGTTCCTATAAGCATGTGTTCGGAAACAAATGCTTGTTGAGATATGAGCCATTTTACAAAAATGTGCAATGTATGTGCACATTTTCGATACATTTGGCATACACCAATGTCTTTGTATGTTCCCATAGCCGGCCATGCTACTGGACCTCCTCGACCTATCGCGTACAAATAAACCACGTGCGTCGCCTTTTCACAAGCACAACTCCTCCAAAGTCTGTCGTCCACACATGGGACTAAAGCGATCCTGATACTTAAACCAAACATATATGGTAATGGACGACGGATTGGTCGAGGAGGTCCAGTATCCGCATTCGCCGGACCTCAATCCATTGGATTTCTGGCTATGGGGACATTTCAAAACATTGGTGTATGCCAAACCTATAAAAATGAGGATACGTTGGACATTTTTGTAAAATGGCTCATATCTCAACAAGTATTTGTTTCCGAACATATATTTAAAGGAACATTTATTCTAGTTCTGACCAATCCCAGCTCCTGTTGCAATATCGGATACTTTTTTAAACACGTTATGTTATAACTGTGATGTGTCCTAGTGATCTTTGTATTCAAAAGACATTAAATAACAAATAAATGACTAAATAAAAGTAAGATTTCTGAGAATGAATTTCAGTGGAGAACACTTAGAAGGCCTTCTCTCAGAACGAACTTCCTTTGCTCTTGATAACAGATGCAAACTTTTCCTCAGAATATTAGCGTTTTATATTATTTTCTTCTTCATCATGAATATAAATTAGGGTTCAGATTTTAGCAGATATTACATTAGAGTTTGCTGCAACTTATAGCTAAAATGAAGATGTCTTTCATATCTTAGAATTTCATACAGCAAAAGTAATATTTAAAATATTTTATACTCGCTCAGAAACTTCTGATTTGTATATAGTTGAGCAAAGATCTATACTGTCCATGCAGTTGAGACTTGTGCATGCATTTTGCATATCTAGTTTGTCAACATAAAGTACAAGAAGCATATTTCAGGCAGTTAAATAAATCTTAATACTGATTCTTAAAAATTTAAATCATTAAAAAACAAAGTTATGCAATTCTGTGAGACTCAGTTAATAGCAGACAACTGAGACATCTATTGCAATGCTGGAAGATAAGCTGAAGTATCTTGCTACACACTTCTATGAAGTCTACGTCCACAGTAAAGCACGAAAAACAATTACTTCTCTTTCTTTTAAAGAGAAAATGAGTGCAGTAATGAATTAAATTAAAGCTTGCCTGTGCAGTTTAGTAAACTGTTGATTGTTTTGTATGTGTTCAATAAATCAGTTCCAAACAATACAATATACTAAAGACCAAACTTGTATTTGCGAGTTGCTAATACGTTAATACTGTTAGTACTATAGTACAATGCAGAGTTAAGTACTAGTGCTTTCTAGGCAGCTCATGCATGCAAATATGTAAGAACTGCAATGCTTACGCAGTTTGTACACGAGATCTTTTGAGCACGTCTCCACTTTCCCGAACAGAACCTTTCTTATGGAGGACCTGCCCCCTGTTGCTTAGACTGCAAGGAGGCCTCTCCGAGGATTGATGATAACTGAAAGAATATGTTAGGTTGGTGCATAATTTTCTTCTTCTGTGTTTTAAGGTGAAGCAATTACCTTAATGGTGGTTCACTTCTGCAAATACATTTTCTAGCATTAGCTTCTTTTTAACACTTGTGATGAGAAATATCTCCAATGAAAGGCATATACTTGTACATTTGTGTTCCAAAGATGTAAGCAGTTGAGTAACAGAAGTGAACCACCAGTTAGATGGTCTAAACAGAGGGTCATTAAACCTAAATACAGACCTTAAAACGGTCCTAACACTAACAAGTGAGACCCTTACTACATATGGCAAATTACACTGGTCTACAAAAATTAACTTTTTCTCTTTCACAAGAATTAAAATAATAGATTCTAAAAGTATTTTTCGTGCTGAATTCAAATATAATTACAGTTTGTCCGCATCGGGCAGGAGTTTTGTGTGATATTCATTTGAATTTTTATAATATTCTAAAAAATCCGTAACTAGCTATCTAACTCAAAATTATAACTACTGATTCTGACTTACCTAGAAAGTGGTAGATAGTGATTTTCGGGTATATTTTGCATCTGGAACGTCTCTCATTTTAGTCCAACAGTAGTCAGCCAGCATATTGGAACTCCACTTGCCTTGGTACCTCTTCTCTATCGTAGAAATTTGCTGATGAAAACGCTCACCGTGTTCATCGCTGACAGCTCCAAGGTTTTCGGGGAAGAAGTCCAAGTGAGAGTCAAGAAGTGAATTTTTAAAGACATGTTGCATCCCATAGCTTTATAAGAATGCAGAAGATCAGCCACTATGTCACGATAGTTTTCTGCTTTATGGTTTACAAGAAAATTGCAACATAAACTTTTGAAAGACTGCCAGGCTGCTCTCTCCAGTGGATTTAACAGTCCCTCGAAATGTTCATCAGCCATTAATGATCGGATTTGTGGTCCTATAAAAACTCCTTCTTTCAATTTAGCCTCACTGACTTTGGGGAATTTCGATTTCAAGTACAAGGATCCATCAGAAAGTTTATCCATAGCTTTGACGACATTTTTCATAACTCCTAACTTAATATGCAATGGAGGTAAAAATATTTTTTCAGGATTCACTAAAGGGACACATGCCACATTTTTCTGGCCAGGAAGAAGAGATTCACATTTTGGCCATGACTTTCTAACGTAGTGAGACTTCTTATCTCTGCTTTCCCACTCGCACAAAAAACAGCAAAATTTGGTGAACCCAAGTTGCAAACCAAGCAATAAAGCAATGACCTTTAAATCACCACAGATATTCCATTCATATTTTCCATATTGTATTTTCTCTAAAATTAGTTTCATATTTTGATATGTCTCTTTCATAGCGGCATGCGCTACTGGTATTGGTGGAAGTTCATTGCCAATATGTAGCAGCACAGCCTTCAAACTTACTTTAGAGGAGTCTATGAACAATCGCCACTCATCTGGTCGGTGTTGATGCCCAAGAGTTTCCATAAGTGAACAAATATTATTACAAAACACAACACCATATTCTTCAGAGAAGTATTCTTTGAAAACACTATGGCGGCTACGATAACTACGTATTCTTACATCTTTTTGGAGTAAATTCCACCCTTTGAGTCTGGAAGTTAAAACTTCAGCTTGCAGTTTAGACAGATTTAAATCCCGAATCAGGTAATTAAGGTCTTGCTGATTGGGAAAGTATGGTTCTGATGAACAGCTACTGGCTTCATATGTAAGATCATTTTTATTTTCATCTGAATCATTTTGAGTTTCAGTTAGGTCAGAATCAGAGTTATCACTTAAGGTTGTACCTACATATACTGGTACGGGGAACTCTTCACTGTGTAAGTCAGGTCTCAATGCAGATTGCAAATTCGGATACTTAACTGTATATTTTGTTTTAGATGTGATTCCTTTAATATTTGTCAAACAAAAATAACAGTCAGTTGAATGATCCTTCGGTTCCCTCCAAATCATGGGAATTGCAAATGGCATATGATGTGTACCATTTTTCCACCCAGTCAGCAGTCTAACACACGAAACACAGCATGTATTTGGGGCCCAGCTCTTATCAAAATCACCAACTTGACAGCCAAAGTAAAGATGATAACACTTCTTTACAAGTGGGGTCATATTTCGCCTCTGAGACTTGAAGGTCAGCTCACCACAAATATAGCAGAAATTATCTGCATGATTTACACACTTTCTTGGCATGATGAAAACATTAAGCACTGAAATACAACATGCACAACATACACAATACACTTCTAAACAGAAAGGAAGGCAATATTTCACTAGTGAACAATGTCACAGTCAGCTCAACACCGACACATCACAATGCCAGACAGGTCTGAGCATGTCTAAACATGAATGAACCTGCACAGTCTTGTTTTGTGGTGCTTCAGCGTGATATTACAAATAATTTCAGTAAATACGGCTTGAGTAAAATAGCTACATATGAGGTAGGTAAAGATTCCTATGACAGGTCAAAGAAAATGCTAAAATCATATTTTGAAAAGTTGTTGTTGTTGTTAGCTAATGCTGGATTTCTGACAATGAAGTCATTAATCCTCTTGCTCTCCAATATTTTTCACTGATGGATGGGGCACTAGAAGTGGCCGGGCATATTTGAAGGTGGTCTCGATCCATTTCCTCTTGCAGATCACATAGAGGACAGAGTGGTGAAGAATATATCCCAATTCTGTTTAAATGTTTTGCCAGACAATCATGTCCTGTAATCAACCTGAAGATTGCAACTGCTGTTTTTCGAGGATACTCAGGAATCACTGTTTGAATGTTTGGTAGTTCCCATCTTTTATTCTTTGATTTTTCATAGTAATATTTTGCAATAATTTTTTTGAATTCAGAGTTGACTAATCTTTTAGCTGCATAAAATGGTAAATTAACTATAGATTTTTGTACACCGCTGGTACCCTTTTTTGCAAGAAAATCAGCTTTCTCATTACCACTCAGTCCACAGTGAGCTGGTATCCATTGGAAGACTAGGTGTTTTTGAAGTGCTGTTAGATGGCTAAGCATCTTCCAACATTCTATAATAGTTTGGTTTTTTGGTGACAACTTGGAAGTAATTGCTATAATTGCTGCCCTGGAATCTGAGAGAATAACTGCTTGCTGAAAATGTGAAATTCTGTACAAAAGATTTTGTAGGGCCATTCGAATTGCTTCAATTTCTCCATCAAAGTTAGTAGTTCCATAACTTAAAGATTTGTAATAGGAAAAGAGGTGACATGTGACTCCAGCACCTGCTCCATCTTGGTTTGATATCAATGATCCATCAGTATAAATATGGAGCCACTCATGTTCTGGAAACCTAGTATGGATTGTTTCTAATGCCAATAATTTTAGAACACTAGTTGGAGTATCACTTTTTTTAACTTCTTCTGTCAGGTGTAAATAATATGTGATGTCTAATGTATGTGTTGGATTGACTTTAGATATGAAGTTTTCCTTTGAATTAGGAAGGTGTACATCCTTCTTGATGTGTTGAATTTTGGAAAGAAAGCTCTCCTGAGTCTTTAGTGTATGTGTAAAATTTCTCTTGTGCCATGTATTGAATGGGAGCTTTCACAGAAAAACTATGCCTGATGGGAAAATTCTGACTACATATCTGAATTCAGGATGAAAAAATGCACTAGATTCACTATTCAGATTTCTTGTGAAAAAAATCTTGTCGACCAGTGTTATAATGCATTTTATGTGTTTCTAAACACGAAGAACAAAATTGAAGCTTATTCTCTATGATGACCGAGGAAATACTGCAGTAAAAGATATCTGTACTTCAATCATCATGTTTTCCTAACCTGATTCTTGATATTCTTTTTCATCCGCTGGCTTAATGCAAGGTGGTACACTTTAAAATGTTCATTACAAATATATTTGAAACAAAAATAGAGATTGAAAAACAATCTTGATGGGCATGAATGCAGGGAAGGGGATCATTAAAGAAAATAGTATGGACCATTCAGGAACTTAGAGCAAATATGAATTTCAGAATCGGCATCCTGTATTACTTATGATGCATCATAACATGGAAAATCACATTAGGAATGCATGCAATAGGTCAATTACATCCATAGAAATCTTAACATTAAATTACCACTTAAGATAGGACGAAACGCATCAACAATTGCACAACCTCAGGTTCAAGAGCGAACTTCACGTTGCAGTTAATCGCCATGTGATTGATGTACTACGTGAAACTAAAGCTGTTTGTAATGTTATATTCATTGTCATCAAGTGGGTTGGAAATGAAACGCGGCTTGTATTCATAAAAATGGAAAATAGTTTTTTCCGTTTCGCGTTTTATTTATGTACTAGATCAGGCATGGGGAAGAGGGGTGACACTCCACTTATCCAATTTGAAGGACTGATCGGTTCTCTGAGGTAGACAGACAAAAGCGGGAGACGTGACCAGCTAGCTAATCCTGTGAGGCAGCGGATGGAGTTAACAGTACGATATAGGGGAAGTGGCACATTGAGTCAGTCCTTCCCATCTATGTACTAGAATGTACGTGATACGCACAACAACGCTTCTGCAACGAAATTGAATGTCACCGGTGTGCAAACGTAAGCAATGTCTGTCGCACCCTTCTTTATATCTGGTTCAGAATGTCGACAATACAACTGAAGATTGCTATCCAAAACAGCCCTTTGTCTTCAGTTGTGTACTAGACAACGAAGAGAGAAGACATCGTCGCTCTGTTTAGGAAGGGCTCTGGACGCAGGTTGGTCTGTGTAGAGGTCACTAGTGTGGCAGGTGAGCTAGGTCACGTCTGAAACGTGATATTACCTGCTGAATCTGAAATAATTTTCACAAATGAAGAAATTATTGTCATGTTACTTCTGTATGGAGAATGTGGAGCTCTCCCCATTATTTACCACAGTGGTGTAAACATTTTATTGGGACTGGATCCTACAATCATTGGGGTGATAGATTAGCGGGTCCGAAGCAAGATAGTGACAACAACAGCAACTTCTACTGCTTCTGGCAGCCACTGCAACAAACCCTCATCCCAGTTCTCGCAAAATGGGAAGAGGGATTGGGATCCCTCGAACAAGTGTCTTGCGAATTCTTCAGACATACTTTACATCAATGGGTTTCATGACAATGAATTCCAAGTCTGGTAATGATATTTGTGAAGATAGACCGAACTGGATGATGTCTATCAGGGTAACGTTCGGCACATAGCTGTGCTACTTGTGTGCCATTTTGACATTCTCCATAAGTTTACATTCCCATATGCATTACTGGTCAACGGAAACCCCACATTGGCTGCGCAAGGTAGAATATCTACGAGCATCAACGTATGGTATGGTATTGTGGGACAACATATAATTGGCCCGTGTTTCATTGATGGTAAACTTAACGGACGAAGTACATGAGGCTCTTGTGACGCACCTTATCTGTACTAATGGAAGAACTACGTCAAATAATGTGGTATCAGCATGATGGATGCCCTGCGCATAATGCCATAGTAACAAAAAAAGGCACTAGACCAACAATTCCCAAATCAATATATAGGTCGAGGCAGTCCTGTTCACAGATTCCCAGTGCGATTGTCCGACCTCCCCGTTAGATATTTTCCCTGAGGGCATTTATAAAAGGTGCTGTATCAGCAGATTCCATCAATGGTGGACACCGCTACATATGCGGCAATAACACCAGAAACACTGACAGAAGTGAGTCGATCGGTGATAAGACGTGCACAGAGGTGCTACCATATAAATGGTCGTTTCTTCGAATACGATTTATAAGATCTGTGGGAAATCTGATTGCACATGAGAGATACAGTACATTTCTCTTTGCTTCTAGTTATTGCATACTGTACGTACACATCTTTATGTTATCACTTCACCAAGCGCAACATTTCCATTTTAATGCACTATGTAATTGAAACTGTTCAGAAACATGTACTGTACAACTTTAACCAGTATGTTCCTGTCTCTGTTAGAACCTTGGTCAGGCATTGATTATGTTTACTCCAACCGGTGACATTCAATTTCGTTACAGTGCCTAGTGTGTACTACAGATTCCAGTAGAGTCAAATAAAACACGAAAGAGAAGAGCCTTTATTTTCCCCTTTTTTGTATGTGTGACTGAACTCCGTATTATTTCCAGTGCACTTGATAACACCTCGTAGTAGGTACATCAATCACATCACGATTAACTGCAACGTGAAGTTCACTCTTGAAGCTCAGGATGTGCAACTGTTTGTTGTGCGTTTCGCCGTTTACGAAGCGTCAACATCAAGTTAAAATATCTCGGTTGGTAACTACCTATCGCATGCAACAAACATTCTTAGTGCGATTTTCCACGTTATCAATTGCATCATAAATGATATAAGTGCCCAATTAACAAAAACATAAGTTTATGTTGAAACTCATTTGCTCAAGTTTCTGAATGAACTCATTATTTACTTTAATGAGCCCCTCTCCTGCCTTCATACTCATGAAGGTTATTTTACAATCTATTTTTGTTTCACAGATATCTGCAGTGAAGTGAGCCACATGTATAATGGTAATGTGACTCAATAATTGAGAAAAGTATAAAAACAAGGTAGGTGCGAAGTGCTAACTGATTTCCCAAAAGTGGCATAGCGTGACTATCAGACTCGGTTATGTAACCCAACGAATATTGTAAAATTCGTTAAAATATGACCCAATTTAAACAGAGTTGACCTTCACAGTTTTCATCTACTATCATTTTCTGAAATAAATATTCGATAATACTGAGAACATGATTAAAAAGAGAATCTCTTTTCTGTCAGAATTTATATCTGTAAATGAAATAAATGTCTCTTCAATATTTCCGTCAACATTTAGTAACGAACGATACTCAGTTGTTCTTCACTATTAATATCACTTAGTATCAAAGAAGACAACAGACATTCTATGTATCATGGCGGCACTCAACACTTGAAATTAACTTATTCTGAATATCAGGTGAAGTTGCACGAAAAACAGTCGATTTTTCCAAGTGCTGTTTCAGAGAGATGTCATATATCTCTAATTCATTTAAATGTTCTCTGAATATCTTTCATTCTCACTGCGACCATGAAAAGCAAGTGCCTGTTTTCCTAGAAAACATACAGCCCTTACAGGATGAGAAAGTAAAGCTCTGTTGTTGTTGTAGTGTTTAACGCCCGCTTTTACTACTACGGCACCGCAGGCGGTGACACTGATGATACATGAAGATGGAGCACCGGTGGAATGAGATGGCGGGGGAAACCGGAGTACCCGGAGAAAACCCGCCCTGACGCCGCTTCGTCCACCACGAATACCACATGCGGATCCCTGGGATCGAACCCGGGCCGCCTAGGTGATAGGCGAGCGCGCTAACCGCTCGGCCACGGCGCCGCCGTAAAGCTCTGTTCTTTTCCACTTCATTGTTATGCTGTTCAACTGAGAGCTTATACTAATTATTCAATGAAAATTCTATTCCTGGATTTATCCCTAACATTTCCGGCTGTTTTTCACATATTATATGATCACAACGATAGTTGTTTTATGGTTGCCTTATAAATGCTATTTAATCTTCATAACCGCTAGAATTTTATACGTTTCTTTTGAAACAAAGAGACAAGATTTAAGATATCAAGATATTACGACACAGCCAGGACTCACTTTCATAAACTTCGATGTTGAAAAACCTTATACATATTTTAATGTTCGTTGTAATACTGAGTGTGCGCTTTGGAGGGTCTCCTTTAATTACATATTGCTTTTTAGAGAAAGTTTAATCTTTGGAAGCTTCTTATGTTTAGTTTTTTTTTTTTTTTTCCCCCGTTGCAAGAACGGCACGGAAAAGCAGTTTTGTTTACTGTTCTGGCTCAGATTCATTTCGTGACCTCTCGGATGTGATTGCCTCTATCACATACTTTCATCCCAAAATCCACGCATATATTGACCTACATTTTGCTTTAATAGCAAGTAATCAAGTGTCCAAATCATGCTAAAATGTCCACAATTGAGTCGCGCGCACAAACAAACACACACACACACACACACACACACACACACACACACACACACACACACACACACACACACACACAAGAAGCAAAACAATTCGCGAATTACTTCCTATTCACGATTCTAAATGCAATAATGTGAGCACGATTCTTAACATGAGATGTGGCCTAGCATAGTACATACCTTGGTTCAGGCGCACAACACCAGCTTTCGATATCGGTAACCAGAGCAGCAAATATATACATATATAAACCCCACTTTCCATCGTATGTGCATTAAACCATTACTTTCAATTCCTGGGAGTATTTTTTGGCTTATTTTTGTTGTTTTTTATTTATGTATATGCAATCAAAGCAGAATGAGAGGAAAGCTTCACTAGACAAGTGCATTTCAACAATTCTATCAGCTTTAAGTTCTCTCGTATAAGCAATGCCACGGCTCCATTTATAGGGCCAGATAATTATGTTCCAATTCATTCTACGTGATTTTTGTGATACACCAAGGCAACAGTTCAGTAATTTTCAAATAATTGCGTTATGCCCATGAATTGTATAATTAGTAATCCAGTCCCTTTAAAGTAAATTTAGGCCAATAGGTATATGTTATTGGGCAATTTGTCTCTTGTTCAACCTAATGCACCAGTAAGTGCATTAGGTTGAACATTCTATTGCGAAGCTCAACAATGAATTACACTTCGTTTGTTTGTTTGACCACCACTCTGCTTTCACCAACGCAAGTCAGTGTGTTCATTGAATAAGATATTTGTGTTAAATGAAAGTGATCAATAAACGCAAAAAGGCACCAAGAAACCAAAAGGTCTTCAAATAAACTTTTTGCGAGATGATTGCACCTGTGTGGATGGGAGCCGTCACTGGCTAAATGTTTGTAGACTTTGAATACTTTCTTTCCTTAAGCCTTTAAGGCAATGCATCTGTAAAAATAAAGAAGTCCACACTTTCCTTCTCATTGCTCAGACATTTTTACCTTCTATTCAGAACATAAAACATATAGCGCACACAAGATTTTAATGGGCTGTTTTTTATTCATGATTAATCACCTTTTGATATGATAATATGAAATGCTTCTTGCATCCTACAGTTTATTGTATTGTCCCCAAGTGTTAAATTTGAGCTTAGTATACAAATATAAACAATCTGTTGTATTGCGCATATGTTATTGAATTGCTAATTTTATTAATGACTTATAGAAAATATGCAATTTCAGCTGAACTATTTCATATTTTTAATTAGTGCTTAATTTTTAAATTCACAATTCCTGAAGCTTTTCTAAAAGTTTAAGCAAATCAGTTATGAAGGATGGCAAAAGGAGCATATTGCAAGGAGAAAAATGCTGAAAAAACAGGAATTGAGAAAAATTGAGTTTAAAGCCCAATGCGATGCTTTCAGTTGTGGCTCTAAAATGGTTATATTAAGGATACCCATCTGTGAAAAAAGGCTAAAAATTTCCAAAATTGCTAAAAAAGGATTTTTGTTTTATCAAGTAGTATAAATCGTCTGCTTTATTTTGATATGCTTTTTACAGCCTTGCGGCCTTTTTATCTATGTCATATGGCCGTGTAACTGATTGCCTGTAAGTGGTCATGTCCATTTAAATCCATACAGTTCCATTATCCTTGCTATGACTTCAAACTTAGTTTTTTCGTGTTTTTATTTTTAGCACCGTTTGCTGTTTAAAATGCTCCACACGATGCAATTTTCAGTACTTATGCATGAAATTTGGTGTACCTGCTTAGAAATAATATTAAAAAGAAATGATGAGATAATTTTCTTATAAAGTGAATAACTGCTGAGTAATTAAATATTAAAGTTTACATTTCAAAATTTAAATGACAAAATAATGAATTTCAACTTTAAAATTTATTTTTATCCAAATTAGTTACAAGATTAAGAAATTATCTTATCAATTTGCTAACATTCTATTACAGGACATAACTGAAAATTATCAAGTTTTTCAAATAAAAATTGCATCATGGGGAACCATTTATACAAATATTAAAAATATAATAAAATATTAATATGTTTACAACTAATCTGCCTAAATGCATGAAATTTAGCACAGTTACTCCTCCCTATACATTGGTTGTTGTGTTAAAATTTCAAACCAATCCAATGAAAACTGTAGATTTTCAAAATTTCACAGATGGGTATCCTTAAAACGAACTGAGTAAAATGAAAGTTACAAGTAGTGGTACGTTGTTTACAAACCAGAAGATTGCAAAGAGGTGGAGTTGTAAACCAAACACATTGTACAGAAAAATACAATATAGCCTATAAAGGTATAGCAGGCAAGTCACTATTTAATTTCAGGAGTGTCACTTTTGTTGTACTGTATTCAAAACGTAACAAACAACCTTAAACCATCGAGGAGTACCGGTCGGTTATCTGCCAGTGGCGCAGAAGCAGCATTCTCATCTCATTGTAAATATTGCTCTTTCCGAGCTGCAGCCATAGGAAACAGTTGCTTCTAGTTAATGAATAAACGCTCATAAACGCAACAGCAGGCCGTTTGGAAATGACACACAAATTATAATAACCTGTGTACATTTTATATTAGTGTCCACATTGTGTGTCGTAAATAATTCGGTTCAACGTAAATTACTGAGAAGTACAGATAATTCGATTTGGGTCTGCTTATACAAAGTTGAAAGCCGTTGACTAAACAACTGAATCTCTAAATCAACTTCCCATTATTTCCTTATTTTGTTTAACATACGAAATAACCTTGAAGCGATAATAGCGTCTATGCGTTTAGAGTGAATACAAGCAAAATCATTTCTATTGCAAAGAAGCGAAATGATCTTAAAAGCAAATAGCCCCCCCACGCGAAAAAGTATGTTTTGAAATAAATATTAACATACGTACGTGAGCATTTTAGCAATCCCAAAAGAGTTACGTTATGAGAAATTAAACTCAATAACTGCATTAATAACTTGTTTCAATAGTTTAGTATGCCTAATACCAAAATTCCTGGCAAACAAATTCTTAATATTTTCGGCTGTGAAAACGAGCATTGGTGGTCTATAAATGATGTCAATTCAAATCGCTTGCAGTGCCTTTAACTGATTTACTTAGCCTATTTACAGCCCCTTATTGCCTATTCACGTATTTCACCGTTACTTAGATAAATAAAATGAAACCTTTACATAAATAATGCTGTTTAAGATAAATACTACTTATATAACCTGGGTTGTAAATATAGATAGGGAAATAATTAAAATGCATAATAATTACCGAAAAAGCATTCGTTAATAATGGGGGTGATAATTGAGAAATAAAATATAAAATAAAAAACATGTAGATAAACTTATAAATAGGCACTATAGTGATAGAGATAGAATGTACTGGCTATCATAGTTTCGCTGGGTAGCAGTAAATATAGTGTAGGTATTTGTAGTTTTCAGATGTAAAGTACCTGGTTATCAGTCACTGGTTTATGTAGAAATGTTTACATATACTTTACACCTTTACTCCTGCATTTCTGATTCCCATCTAGCCTCTAAATGTTTCTTTTATGTACTTAAATTTATTAGCTATTGTAATAGTTGTAGTTTTATCTGAAAAATTGAAGTAAACTAAATGTAAACGTTTTTGTAACTATTACATAAATGTTAAAAGCTTGAACATATGTCCCGGTGTAATAACCTAGTGCCGGGATACGATATTCAGATTTTTTTTTTTTTCCAATCGTTATTGTTAATGTCAATCAAGTGAATCAGAAATAAAGGCACTTTTATGGGAAGTGATGGCGTGCATTATAACATGCATCGTATCTATTGCAGCTAGTTGCTGTATTTTCGAAAAATAAACATTTAAAATGCTGAGCAAACAACAAATTGTAATCAATCTAAAGTGATAAATTACTGGTTAGGTTTTGCAATACTTGTTTCTCCCATATTTACTGCTTCCATCTTGTACTTAAGGAACTCTCCTGTTAATTAAGTACACAGTCTTGTATACGTGCTGTTTTGTGAACGTACTCTGGAGCACGAATGCATTATATTTCAATTATTTCTTTGTACCATAACGTATGTGAAGGGTGGTTAAAACAGACATTTCAAGTGCCACCTGACTTCAAGTCTTAGCTAATCTAATAAGCAGAACTTACCTAAGGGACCATGAATTGCAGTAATTCAGTCAAGGGGTATGAAGTACGACTTGTTTGGGTTGGAATATAAAATACATTCGGATTTAAAATTGAACTTCAAGCATTATTTAATTTGACTATGAATACCGACCTTAATAAATCCTTATAACACAGAATACGCCTATACCCCACTTAACCTTGATAACACAGCAAGGGTCGAATATGGGCATTATCCCTATGTTGGCATCAGGTAAACAATTACAGGCAAACATGTAGGTATAGAGAAAAGGTTTACGGTAGGATAAAGATGTGTTACAGACATTAGCCGTAAATTCCCATAATGTATAAGTTACGAGTGTGAACATTTTAAACTGGCTTGTCTTCTGTGGACGTAATTAGAACACAATAGGAAATCCACTCAGCATCCGCAAAGCTGTATTGGTTTTCAAATAAGAACACTACTTCGTCATTAAAGCATTTTATGTCTTAAGGACCAATCAGGTCAAATCCTATGTTTCGAAAGCATTTCAACTTTCCTCTTCGAGAATCTCCCGCCTGACAAAAAATGAAAGGAACTGGAACATGTTCAGCGGCTTTACCTATAGAAATTGGCAGCAGCTGCCATGTTGTGTGAAACAAGTGTGAAACTTTAGGTAAACAAAGCAACAGCAAGCCTTGCCGAGTGGTATGTGGATGTGTCCACGTGATCAAACATGTACGTGGTGATTCCTAGTCGCACATTCGCAACTGTCTCGTGAGTGGCTAGTTAATTCATGCATGTATATCAACGAATTGTTACTGACATAACATTTTCAGCAGCAAATAACAGAATGCTTAGTTGGAAGTTCATTCCATTCACTGAAAAATTCAGGCATACAATTTCAAAATTTATCAATTACTTAAAATACTCTGGAAGTTGAAAAAAATACGGTAATCTTTACTTTCACTGTGCCAACCCTTTTTACAGAACTTATACTACCCCCCCCCCCGGTGGTACTTTGTGACCACCACTGGTAACAAAACATCTGAACAATTTTTAAAACAAATTAATTTTAAAATTGGGTATCATATCTTCTCATGTTTATAAAGGTAATATTTAACATTGTTTAACTATTTCTTTTTTATGAGTAGGCGTAGGCTTTCACGGCCGGTGTTTGAAATTCTAAAAGAGTCTTCCGGGCTGATTTGCCGTGGTCTGCTGGAGTAACTTGGTCCAGACGTTTCGTCCACTACTGCGGTGGACATCATCGGTGGCGTGGTCGAAGTCTTCTTGGTGAAGGTACTCAGACGCAACTGTACCTTCACCAAGAACACTTCGACCACGCCACCGATGATGTCCACCGCAGTAGTGGACGAAACGTCTGGACCAAGTTACTCCAGCAGACCACGGCAAATCAGCCCGGAAGACTCTTTTAGAATTTCTTTTTTACTTTTATACATGAATCACGTTATACCGAAGGGGCAGTACTTTATGACCACCTTGACAGTTCATTGTTTCTCAGAAAGACCAAAAATGAAAACGTTGAAACAATTAAGCAATTCAGTTGTAGAAACAGTGATCGGCAATAACTACTAACTATATATCTTCAATCAAACAATTAAAAGACAGAATTTAAAAAAGTTACAGAAGGTGGGCATGAAGTAGCTCCCCCCCCCCCCCCCCACCCGTTGGTGTTGCTAGGCTTATACCACTTTTTACCAATCACGTGTTATGGCCAATCATAGGTGCTTATGCCATAACTTCATATTTCTCCAACATTTGTCTTTTTTGTTTATCACCTCAGCAGCATTTATCTGTTTTTATCACTTCCCTAACATGTTTATTTCTTTGTGATCGCCATTTACTTTCTGCATTGATAGCTTCACCAAGAGCAGCACACCAAACACAAAGAAACAAACAGGGTGCAGTAATGGAGGTGGGACGTGGTCAGCCGCCCTGTTCCTCCCGGCGGGTTATGTGGTCTTGGGCAGCTAATTTTCAACCAAGCAACTCCTCAATTGCCCCTAACGAGCATAACTGTACCCCGAACCAGGGGGAGAAAATCTCCACGCCGGTACCGAGTATCGAACCCGGATCCCCCGCTTGGTAAGCAGTAGCGCTACCACCGCGCTAAGGGGAAGACATGTAATATTTGCATAATTCCTTTTAATCGTCAGATAATCAATTAGATCCCACTTGAGATTTTATTTTCTCTGGATAAATCAAAATTCTAGTGAGCTTTCTGTTGATAGGTGTATCTTTGGAGAAATAAATACACTTAAGTTTATAGGAGATGCGCACACTAGCATTCCTTGGGTGCTTTACTGCAGTGAGCTCATACAGGTACAAGCATGAAAACCATTAGATGATTAGTTGGTGAAATGGTGTAATCCCACCAAACATTTTGTGAAGCAGCATTGTATACAATGATATAACAAAGAGTACGGCACATCCTGCACAATTCCTGCTCGTTGTCTAGTTTTTATTTTTTATCTACCAATATAAAAAGCTGCTGTATGTAACATCAGCTTTTAAGTACATATAAATATGGTTTGATTTGGTTTCTTCATTGGTGGGGTGCAGTACTGGAGTGTGGGACGTAGTCAGCGCCCCAAACCCTTCCGGCCAGTTATGAGGCCTTCTCGACCTGGGGCTGCTACTTCACCATCAAGTAGCTCCTCAATTGGTCCCCCCGGGACCTAACGAGGCTAAGTGCACCCCGTGCCAGACCTCCCAGAGGGGATAAAATCCCAGGCCTTCCGCGCCAGAGGCAAGCGCGCTACCAACTGCGCTAAGGAGGCGGTCAATAGTAGACCTGCTGTGCTTTTCAAATGGGAAGGAGTTAGTTCTTGAACGTCTCTAGGCCGATAACCAATCGGAGTCCTGCTGTGTTGTCATATTGCTTTTCTCTTAAGTGGGGCTTGATGTGCGCCAAGAAATATGAAGAGTGGGGGTAATGAGCTTGCAACGCTGTGCATGTAAACGTATCTCATTGACTGCAGGTCAGAACACTTCCCATTTGAAAAGCACTATAGGTAATTCAATTAATAGGATACCTCTTGTGCCAGGTATCAAAAGGTGAAAGATAAATTCCAGAAAGTTCTAAACAAAAATATTGGTTACCAAGTTATGTGTGAAATTCTGAAAATAAGTAAGAAGGAAAACACGCCAGACGATAGAGTGGAACTCTTTACATTTGCATCTCGGACATCGTGTGACGTAGAAGTTTTTCACTGTTTAAAAAGCACTTTAGTGATAGGCGTCGAAATTTCACATTTAATAATTTGCTAATGTACATTGTAACCCAGTGTGATGCACTCTGTGACTATATTATAGTTAATAAATAGCAGTATGTATGAGCAAGCGTTTAAGTGCATTTCCAGAATGCATAGTTTATGATGTTTGTAGGTTGTGCTGCAGTGAGGCGGTTTTCATGGTCAGGCTTTGCCTACCTGCAGAATAATTAGTATAGAACTATTCCGTTTCTTGTTTCCTCAACAGAAACTACCCGCCGGCCTCACTTTAGACGACTGCACGCGAATGGAAACACGTGGGATAACCCGCCCCCAGGACAAGCTCAACTACTCGATAAGAAAAGTCTCCTTCCGTTTCCCCTCAACACCTCTCGCCCATCGGAGAACACTTGGAGCCGGCTGTACCATAGCCATCTACACCCAAGACTCAAATGTTTTACAAAGCATGTTTTCTACAAAATAACGAAAGTTGGTATAAAAATGCTGAGCGATCTCTACCTCTGGTATTTCCACGGGCGATGGTGTTTCAACCTCTAAACACCAAAATTAGAGTGTGAAAACCAAACGTTCGAACATTAAAGAGAACAGGAAACAATCAACAGTAGTTATCAACGCCCTACACAGCATTACGTAACAAAAGATAAAATATAAATCTAGCAGTAAAAGTGCAGATTTTTCCAGAGCAAGCAGAGTTTCAGATAGGAGTGAAAGTTCCTTTCTTCAAAACCTCCAGTATCCAATTTTAACTTCGTGCGTCTCAAATGCAAACAGGATCGTCTGCGCAATGTTCTCACCTTGTGGTCAGTGCTCTGTATCTAGTCACCTGGTCAATGCCTAACAACACACTCTTCTTCTGCCTTGCATGATCGGGATTGATACCTCCTCAGGACTCAACTGCTCAAGAACTTCATTGCCCCTTTTGGAACAACTAAGAGACATAACTGTGCGATAGGCTCCAGCTTTTTTTCTCCCAGTTTTTACTACTGTTTACCATGATTATTACGATTTTTCTTCATTTTGGGTTTTCTGTTTTTACCTTACGTACATACCAGTACGTATTCAAGGCACAAACATCCTTAGAAAAAGTGAATACAAACCCGCATCACGAAACGCTAGAGTCAAGCACCTTAGCGAGTGTGCGCAAGACGACTGGCGAAACATCTTCGTTTGTCCACTGCCACACAAGATACAAACTGGACTATGTGGTTCAGTGACTAGCGAGCTGGCTCCTCCACACCGAGGTTCCCGGTTAGATTCCCGCCCCATGCAACATTCCTTATCCATCGCAGTATGATTATGAGAGTGAATAGAATGTCAAGGGAAAGATTTATTAACAAATCATCTAACCACCAGTGAGGTTCAAACATGGATTCAGAATACAGTGAATTTAGAGAATGTTTTATTATTGTTTACAATTGATTTTAAAAACACAGAATCCTAGCTACTAATGTTGTTTTAAACAATTATGTCGTATTTCTATTAACATTTTTCTATGTTTTTACAGAGTTTGTTTGGAAATATTACATATCTTGGATATTTATATTCTACTTCAGGTAAACATGGAAATGTAATATTTGTATTGAGTATCGTAGTATGTGTATGAGAATTTTCTTTAATTCGCGGAATTTAAGTTTAATATCAGGTTTTCTAAAATATTTTTGGTGTATTTTATTTGCTCAAAACAGAACTCCAATTGTCTCTTGGAATGTTGAACTTCAAACAGGAATGGAATACATGGCTTATAAATTGCTTTTATGCTCGACCATACCCATTAATTATAAGTCTGAAAGCGATGTTTTAATGGACCTCCTTAAGTTCAAACTTTCATTAAAGGACTGGTCTTCATCCAATCGGACAATTCAATTTTCATTAAAGGACAGGTGTTCCACCAATCAGAGTATTCCCATGTAGCAATGCCAAAGAGCAATATCGATTAATTCTGGAAACGCAACTAGCGCGAGTTTAGAAAACGCTAAAATGTCGGACACTACTGACAGTGAGATGCAACTTACTCCGCCTAAGTAAGATGCAACTTACACAAAACACACAAATTAACCTCAATACAGCATCAACTTTCAAGAATATTGCACTAAGGACAGTCCCACAAATTAATTTCACTAATTGCACAATAAATAATATACATGAAATAAAGTTTAGTCTAAAAACCAATATATTCAATTTGCCTTCTATTTTTCAATGTTACGTAGCGTTCAAGGTTATCATTTTCATCATGCAGCTGTGACGTGCTGGAAACGAATCGATCGTTTAGCGCCTGCGCAAAACTCCAAATATCAGCTGATAACATTATGTAGTTCATTCTCCCTGGTGGGTGTATAACATTTTACAATATTTCAACTATAAAATTAGCTATATGGTCGAGTATAGATTGTCACGTCAAACTTAACTATAATGGTAATTAAGATGTTCCTAATATACAGTAGCGTCTAAATTACTAGCATTATAGTCTCGTTGCATAATATACAATCCCCCCCCCCCTCCCTCCCCTAAATTTACCTCCTCTGCTTCTTTTAGGTCTCTTTCAAAGCAAACAGTAGCAGTTAACATTGGCTATGATGTGTGCTGTACTGTTAAGAGTCGTCTATGGAAACAGTGAACTTGATGTTGCAGGATTTGTGCTACACAACTCTGTGAGGACACTAGTTCAGCGCTCTGCAGAACCCCAACATATGCTATAGTAATGTAAAAACCCAAATCCACCGATATGACCCAAGTAGTAAACACAACTGTATATACAGCGACTACAGGAAGTACTCTCCACTATAAAACAATTTCAACAAACAAACGGAAAGAAACTCGTTCTTCTAACATACAGAAAGAACATTCTTATTATAATCTTTTGAAAACTAAAGCGACTTTAACGTTCTCGTGCGTGATTTGCACGAAATTATTTTATATACATTTTTTAGAGGAAATACTTCAGTAAAAGCCTGAAATTGTGAAAAATGGGATTCGATCTGAGGAAAGAAAATAAAGTAGTAAATTTTACCAAACTTCCTCACTAACCTTCGGTTTTTAATATTTCACAAATATATTTATCTGTCGATTTAAATCATATATCATGGGTATTCTTGGGCATATAAAAGAAACTCGACTAAGTTCTTATATGGTCGCCCCGTGGCCGAGAGGTTAGGCTGCTTGCCTCTCACCAAAGGGGCCGAAGTTCAATCCCAGGCGTTCGCACGTGGGATGTGTGGTGGACACACAGGCGCAGGGGTGGGTTTTCTCCGGATTCTCCGGCTTTCCCCGTCATCCACTTCCTAGCCTAACACCAAACTTCGGGCTGATCACCTATCCTGGTTCCTCTGTATGATCAACTCCTGAACTCCTGTTGCGAAGGCCAGGAGGGCACTGGACACTAACCACGTTCCACTCTCCACCACTGGACCCCGCTCCTGACGCCTGTAGTGGGCAGAGATTTTTTTTTTTTTTTTTTTTTTTTTTTTAATTAACGTCCTCCAACATTTTGTCATATCGGACGAATGAATGAAATGAAATGGGCGAAATGATGCTCAAATGAGCCCGAGGTCCATGGAGCTTTAAGTTACCCGACATTCGTCTTCTCAGGGTAGGGAAAACCTCGGAAAAAAACCTTACCCGGATAACTTACCCTAAGCGAGATTCGAACTCGCGACCTCTTGAACGTGAGGCAGACACGCTAACCATCACGCTACAGAGGCGGGCTGGCAGAGATGGGGGATCCAGCGGCCGGCCGGTAGACCAAGGCTACACTCAAAAGGCCGTAGTGCCATAGGACAAGTTTTTATAAAATAATTTTGTAAACTGCACAGATGAAAAGGTTGAAACTTCAGTGCAATTTAAAAAGCCCTACCACACCAATGTTAAATCTGCTAAATTTATGACTCAATATCTCAAACTATTTAAGATATCACAACTTAAATTTCTGTAGGGGTAGATGAATGCTTTTTAAGTTCACTCCGTCTACTATTATCCTTTGAATTCGTTTACTGAGGAAGATATTTTCTTAATTCCACAACACTTGGATTAGAAGTTCTCAGCAATTATATGTTTTAAATAACCAACCGTGTTATTAAAACCAAAATAGGTCCATAACACTTAGGGGTTGTTTTAATCATGTCAAAATTTTAATTATAATGGTATCTGAGGAAATGCGTCATTTATACCAGAAAATGCCATTCACAAAAGCTAATCAAAGCAAAAATGGAGAAAACAAACTCATATTTGGAAAGAACTACATACATGGCTAGAACAGAGGCTTCCATATTAAACAGTAGTACCAATCTGTACTTTAAAACCTCTCCTAAAGGATGGGAGATTCGCAGCACAAAATGCCAGAAGCAGTGCCACTTGTAAAAACATGTTTAAAATGTAAGTATTGTGCCTACAGTGATAAAATATTTAACACGTTAAAGAGTTAACGAGACAGCACAAAATACTACAGATGTCATCTCTGCCACTTAAAAATATAAAACTAAGAACATAAAAAAATCCTGAAAAACACCAGATCATGTAAACTGTTAATACAGTTTGCATTTTGTACACATTTCATCTCAGTTAACTTGGTTACTGTACATTCTAGCGAGTGAGTGAGTTTTGTTTAAGGGCTCGTCGACAACTAGGTCATTAGGGCCCTATACATTCTATAAAGTGGAGACTAATACTTAGTGGAGTTAGCGCATGTGATGACGTCACCAAGCCGATCCGTTGTTCTGCTTGAAGCCAGCAGGAGAAACGTCAACATTCGACAGGGAGCTCGAAGGGGAGGTAACTAACATAGTGCCACAGATAAGGCTGGTTCACAATAGCCCGGTAACGAGAACGTGAAAGCACATCGATGACTATATCGATAACAAAGTGTAAAGCCGATTTCACACATTGGGATTTCATTCGTTTCTAACTGGCCATTATATTGTTTCACCTTCTTATTTCAGCCAACATAATGCGGATTAGCCAACGTCAAGATTCGATAGAGTAAACATTTTCTAAATGCACCTCTAGTGGTACCCCTTATTAACGCGTACATTAGACTTACTTGTTCTTCTTTGTTAATTTCTATCTGTTTTTGCTGTTCTTTGTAGATTGAGTTGCACATGAACAAAGTACAGAGGTTTTCGTTAGAAGAACCATCGCTCGATAGATGTGCGGATCTGTGGCTAGGACGCACAAATGCCAGAATTTCTTCCAGAATCATTTTTCCAGCTCGCAATTAGACATAGATCTAGGGGCTGTTTAATGCCATGGCCGCCTTTAACAATTTCTACACTGTGCGTCTGAAGTGCTCAATATGGACCTAATATACTGTGCCCGAGAACTACGTCTTCTTTCTGTTAACTGTGAACACTCACATACATGCCGTTCTCGTTCTGGTTACCGTTCTCGGTTATTGTGAACCAGTACAACTCAGAAAGCATATGTCACAAGGGAAGAGGAAACAACTGAAACGCAGATGACGACCACGAAAGGAGAGCCATCCGATGGATATTTCTGCCGTGGCGAGTGAAAGGGTTAAGTATTTTGTTCGCACAATCAGAAAGGGTCTCAATTACAACCCTTTCGTCTTGGGACGGTATTAAAACATTGAGTGTTTACCTGTCTCGGAGTGCAACTATTTGCCCATTCATCTGAAGCTCTGTCATCCCCCGATTTTCCAGCATTTCACCAGAACTGCAAAGAAAGGAAAACGTTCATTAATAATCACAAACGTTGCAGCAATATTGTTAGTCAGCAATTTCTCTCTCTCTCTCTCTCTCTCTCTCTCTCTCTCTCTCTCTCTCTCTCTCTCTCTGTATGCGTTATATAAATATTTTTTTATTTTTTATTTCCCTCGCTATACCTTTTAGTTTGCAAGCTATCCCATTTCGGAAAAAAAAAAAATAATAATTTCACTGTCATATGCCTAAAACTCTATGATGAAATGGATTAATTTAATATTTCCGCTTCATTTGCTTACACTCAGGGCTCAAAACGGCCACCTGAGTTTTGGACTAGTTCAAGAGAAGTTTTTAGAAATCTTGTCACTGTACATAAATTCCGATTTCTGAATTTCTTTTAACATTTTAAAACCTAATAACCCAAGACCCTTGGCAGTATAAGCAAAATTGTCGCATAATTTAAATTATGCTGACTTTTAGAAATTGTTAACAGCGTCAGAAGTTAAATGAAATTTGAAATTTTAGACAAGAGTATTTTTTGGGGGAGCCAAAGTCCAATTTCCCAAGTTTTAATACGCATGACAATTAACTGATCAACGAAATACTTGATACACCAACAGCACTGAATGTAGTCATTTTAGATAGGTACAGCTGTTTAAATTTATACCACTGCATCTCCTAAAATCTAATATCCAACAGCAAGCATAGCTAATGTTTGATTTATTTCAAAAGCTAATCTGTTACCTTAGCTTTTGCTTTGTTGCTTTTTCCCAGATACAGAGCTATAGACATTTAGTAAGTAGAGCGTATCCACTTCGGGTAAGAATAATCAGGCTAATGCCGCGCGTCTTCTAGTTTTCACCATGCCACTTTTAATGTGGCATAGTGCTTTCGTCCAATACAATGCCGCTCAAACGGAAGCTTGGTGTTAGCTACCTCACCACACTGCTTATAAATACGCGGTGCAGTAAACAAAGTAACAATGGGAGGTCCGGAACAAAAGCGATTGCAAGCAGTTCTAGGAGCTATTCATGTACTTGTTTACGAGAAGTTTCGAGAAAAGGTGTATCTCCAGAAAAGCCAGTGCTACGTCATTGTCGACTATATAAGCGAGTCAGCCACCCAGCCACTGTAAGATCAGTTTTCTTTGGTGTGTTGGGCCAGCAAGTGTGTGAAGCGGTTTTTAGTGAGTACATCGTCGGAGCCAGTTGTTCGCGAGACTAAGAGCAGTAGAACTGTGAGCAGTAATTGTGTCAACGTTACGGTAGGACAGAACAGCTGTAAGTTGCAAGGTCACGACGAATTAAAATTGTGTTAACGATGAAACAGATCTATGCTTTTGCGATTCCATTTTCGAAGAGGAATAATTGGACGTACAAAGTAGCTGGATTTTTCATCTGTCATGGTACTTAAACTCAAATACCAATTTATTTTAGTGATCATCATTTCCATAGGCTTTTTCTGCACAAAATGGATAGTCATCGAAGCAGTCACAAGGCCTGTAGGCATTATTAAATACTTTCAATAATATCAAAGTTACAGGGATAGTAATGTTAACTGCTTTAATAACCAATCTGAATTAACAAAGCAATTAGTTTTCAAAGTTGCCTCGTTTTATAAACACTTCCTGGAAAGGCTTAAAGCGATCAAGTTGCATTTGCTGGCGCCATAGTTCTGCTTCAAATTAATAGTTTCCTTATGTCGCAATAATTGTATTACTTTAATATTTAACTTTCTGCTTTAGTCATAATCTGTAATTAAATCCCACTAGATTTTCTACGTTTTTTACGTTTTTACAGCAGTAAATCTATCGATTAAATCGAAACATCTTGAAGCTCAACTTTTTGCTATTCGATAATTACATCTCTAGCTGCCGTCCAGAAATAATTGCCATCAATTAAATTACGAAAACTATAAGCATTTGCGCAATTAATGTTGATCCTATCTGTTTGACAATTTCCTTAAATGAAAACCCGCCACCATGGTATGGGTGTAGCGTCATTGTTCCCTCATCCGGGGGGGGGGGGGGGGGACGTCTTGGTTGGTGAATAAGGTTTTTTCCTTGACACGAGAATATAAATGTCTATTAATTCTCAGTTCTATGGACCCCCAGCTTACATGTGTACACATTTTATCGACTCCATTCATCGCCTTTGCGGTATAAATGTTTAAGAGTTAAAATATTCCAAAAGAAAAACTATGAATGTAGGAACAAGGTAGCTCGGCGCCTGGAGTATTTTCTAATCAAAGAATGCCACACTGCGCATGCTTCAAGTCTATGCACAGAAAATCAAAACCAGTAAATTTCATGACAGTGTGGGGTACTCAACGGCATGTTACTACTTGTATAGACTGAAACCCACCATACTGTGAAATATTTTTGTAGTAATGTGTTCAAAGTCACTGCATAAGCTGACACTTAAATTCGGTGTTAAGCTACAATATGTTCCTTATGGCTTGATGTGTAAGCGATCCTTGGAAACTATATTTATGATGGAGGGTTAGGATTAGACAACTGAGGGAGACACCTCATGCAAAGCTACATAGATCCATTGTGCTACCACTCAAGAAGAAGGTAACAAGAAAAAGAAAGAAAAAAAAAACTACAGCAGGCTACAGGTCGCAGACAAGACACGCGCGGAATTCTCTAAAAGTTCCTGTCCCGAAGACCCATTTGCTATCGGAGCTACCCAGAAAGGGAGATGAACGATGTGTCAACCAAGCAGCTCTCTATTGCCCACGGGGAATACTGTCTCCTTTGAGCAAGCATCCGCGCCATCTGCCCGACACCGCCAAACTTAGAAGCAAGCTGAAACGCGAGGGGGAAACAGAATTAAACGAAATCGTGGTGAATGAGAAATCAGCCCAGCATTCCTCTTCCGACCAGGCAAAACTCCGAAAAGTCTAGGTCAGAGAGGACGAATCAAACCCGGGACCTCCGAATGCAAGCCGCGCAGCCATCTCGCTCGGTTTGGTGAAGTGTAAACGAGACAGTAATACTAAATCGCGCGGCGAACAGTGTAAAGTTAGACTTCACTGTCTCTATTTAGAAATTTTATTGTATTTTGACTGAAATGATTTGTTATTGTTTTAGAGTATTTATTTTTGAGAGCGATTATGTGTGAAATGTTATAATTTGTGTTTTTGTTTTTATTTTATTGTTTTTTGTTTTTATGATATATAATTTAATTTATTTATCTTTATAATTTGTTATATATTATATTATTTTGTAATTTTATTTTTAAAATTTTCTGTAAAGTATGTTATATGTATGAATGTGTAGAATAGATAAATTTTAAAGATCTGGTATATTAGCCCTGGTTTAAATAATTAGGTGCCAGGGTTATTATATCGATTTTTTTATTTATTATTTTATATTTTGTCTCTAGTACAAATGCTTGCATGAAAGATATTTTTCTAAGATATACAGAACCGTATCAGTTTCTATAGCGAAAACAGTACACTAACTAAGAAACATTCTGTTGTGCAAATGGGCGGTTTGCGAATGCAGCATACATTACAAATGTATAACCAAGCATACACATGAGGCAAAAGGTCAAGGTTAAGGTGATGAGTATGAAGTGTGGGTTGCATAAAATGGAAAAATAAGAGGTTGTTGACTCAACTAGTAGTGGGCAAATTATTTCGCACTGACACTAGCTTGTTAATTTGAATTACCTAAAATTTACAACCAAGTGCCACTAATCTAAACGTGGAAAAGCTGTAGTCGCCCCACACAAAATGGACAAAATGGAGTGAAGAGGACATGTAATAAACAGAATCATCTCAGAAATATCAAGCTGATTTTTTACAGGATGCAGATGCATGCGTTTTATGTCCCTTGATTTACTTTTATACAATAATGCCATTTATTAAGAAAGATACGGTTTTCCCTTAACTTAAAACTTGCAAGCTATTAATTTTTCAATAGTCAATCTCATTAACACTAAAATAGATCTACGAAAATTCCCCAAAAGTCACAGTTTACCATTCTGTTCCGAAGAGTCACACAAAAGTGAAAATGTCATATTTTCAGAATTTTTGTTACCAAACGACACTCATACACGAAACCTGTTCAAAATTTTCCAATGATTATAAATTAAATTCTTATATTCAAGCATATTTAGAAACATTAGCCTCAATTGCACACTATAACTTGTTTTCAGAGCCCTTTAAAACTTTAATGCGATCATTTAAATGCCCAATAGTACACGACCTAATGACCCATTATATTTCATTCTGTTTTGATTTCTCTTTCATCATTTGTGCATTAAAAGTTAAGTTCAAAAACTAGCACATGGGTTTTGCTACAGTTTTAAATTGTTGAAGGGGTAACCACTTAATTTGGCTGCTGAGGGTAAATAGTTAAAGAAAATATATTTGCTTACTAAAACAACAAGAAGGGTGAAAAAGATATATAAATGTCAGTTTTGTGTATTAGCAGTAAATAATGTGGCAGAAAGTTTGTTATTTTTTTTTTTTTCCAAATTACGATCCTGCGTAATGACCAACACCTGATTATGTAATATAATGCAACTATTTTTCTCAAAACTATTAAAAATATCTGCATGAAATTTACAACACGTTTATAACAGTGGTAGAATAGTATGCGACACCATTTTGAAAATACTTAGATTCAGACATTTCACTTGCAGGTATCCTTAATCCCCCCACTTAACTATGTCAGGGGTGGCGAAAAGATGATTCGCGGCGACATCCGTACTCGACCTGCTGCCCTCGCTCCCTTAGAACAGCAGTCGCTCGGATTTCCATTTACATATTCCAGGTGCTGTGTGGTCTTTGCCTATTACTGGGATTTGAGGACAACTACCCAACACAAATTATACTGTAGTATCTAGAAGCGTACGTTGAGACGACCCTACGTCAATGTGAAGCCTGGAGCTTTGAGAGAGGCACCACAGGCGGTGACACTGATGATGCATGAAATTATACTTGGGAAAGGGAGCGTTCCAGGGCTATACCAGGTGAGTCAGCTGCCCCTTATTCTCGAGTTTTATGCAATCCTCACTTATAACCCAACATGAAAACATCGACCTCATTACCAGGCTCTACCCGCGTATTTAACATGGATGTTAAACACTCGATGAAATTTGTACTAATATAGATGTTATCACATCGCTTTTTAATACATTCGTAATTAGACAGCTGACGTTTGCACTTCTGCGAATGTTCACTGGAACCAGCGAATATTATATCTTAAACGGAATGTTTACCAAACACGTTACTAGGTAGCTCAGTTGGAACGGGCGCAAGACTCCGAAGTAATCTGTCTGCTGTGAAGGTGGTTCGAATCCTCTGCCTGTACTAATTTTTTTTATAACCATGCCATCCTCACAATTTACAAATTATTATTATTCTGAAAACTGTTATATTCATTTTTTTTGTTTTATTTATGTTTTATGTCATTGTTTGATGTTTCTTTATTGGTGAACTACAATTATGTAGTTGTTTAAACACACCTATAGGCAGGTGCAATTGAAATAAGGATCATTCATACACATTTGAACACAGAAAGCAAGGAAATTACATTGTCAGAGTTTAACATGGAAGTTAAACTCAATTTTGCACACAATGAATTATTGTGCTATTAAAAATGCAGACAACCAAAAACGATTTAAATTATGTCCTAAACCCTCAGGGACTTCATAATTAGATTATTGTGAATTTGGTTTCCAAGTTTTGATGAACATAAAATATATATATTTGCAATGCTGAGACTCGAACCTGTGTCATTGGGGGTTAAGCGCAGAGGATCCTATTCAGCTATTTAGAGACTTGCTGAAAGCACGTACCACGTCCAATAGTAGGGCTTGTATGCCTGGCGCTATGCCATTGCCACCTCGCGAGTTTGAGGGCTCGATTTAGCCTTTTAAGACAGTTTTAATCACTTACTGGGCGTTTTAATATTATTACTTAAATGGCAAAAGCTGTTATGCATATTAAATGCGATGCACGAGGCGTAGTTCACGCAGAAATGCAAATAAATTGTTATTTAATAATATGTCCGTTTTGACTGTACGGGTCCATGATGGATCAGGCGTGTCTAAATTTTTCCTAATTTTTGGCAGCCAATCCCTGTTCTAAGTACAAGAATCCACCATTTTCTTTTTAGCTGACGTTGTTAGTGTACCCATAGGATAGATCCAATTTTTCCGAGCCGTTTGCTGAATTAAGTTGCTATGTATACTCTAATAAAAAGTTTGTAAAATCGGCTGGAAACCGGAATTCACTCTCAGTAAACGAGTCGTATGTTTTTTAGGTGTACTTTAGCGAGGAGTACGTTCTGTCCCTTAAAGCACAGTTGCTCTCAATTTTGCGCATTCCTCTCTTTAAGAACGTTAAGCAATACATTTTAGTAAGCGCAAAACTGGACTAAGGCGCACATGCCGTTAGATGGGTGGCCTACCTTCCAAAAAAATAAGGCGCGGCAGACTCACCTGGTATATAAGATACCTCCCTGGGATTTGCCAGGAGGAGTTCAACGGAGAAATCTGCAAATCCAACAAATGTGATCACTGACTTGCCTTATCAACTGTATCGCTAAGTATAAGGCCCCTCTTAAGAAGATTTTAATTCTGGTTTAGCCGCAGAAAAATACGAATTGCCCCGTGGAAACAGTATATCTAAGATAGGCATAACGTCATAAACATTTAGTTTATTTTTATCATCACACAATTTTCATCTAAAAGTTGGAGACTACAGCTGTGCCTCGCAACTGGGAAATAACGGCTTTTGAGGATTGACTAACCAAAGAAAATGGGTGCGTTAAACAGCGGTTGCTCAGGTTGTTAAAAACTCTAGAGCATGTGTTTCCAGTACCTTACAAAGACTTGGGAACGAGCCAATGTTTGATTTGGTTCATATCTTCTGCTGTACGCTTGATCCCAATTTCATACGATTGCGTCACGCTTCTTTGCGCTTAAGAGCGTTAGTTTTTTCTGCTCTTTTTTTTTAATGTCTTTTCATTACTGAACGTGACTTTTTTCGTCTGAATTTTAAGGCGCTAGTGTGTCTATCACAGCATGAGTTACAGCTTCGTCTCTTGCACATGGTATAAACAAGAGGCGAATGTATAAATAGAAGCCTCTGGATGCCGCACTGCTCGACGGCAACAGCGAGCCAGAGAAAGGACGAGGTGTTCTTGTGCACTGTACCGACACATGCAACTTCAGCTGGACTGTGATGGAAGCATGCCTACCTGACAACTAGTTCAACATGCTTGCTGTGATGTCACGAGCAGAACGGTTTAGCTTGGTTCCGCTGCTAGTCAACACGAAACTGTAGTTATGAACAATGAATTGTAAGGGCACTTTGCCCCAATGGATAAACTGAAAAGAAAACTGGACGCAAAAGCAATGTGTGGATTATAATTCGTGCAATATTGATCATAGTGAGTGCACAGACCATTCTGTTGTATATAGAAATAAATGAACTCCTATTTTGTATTTTCTGATTCTGCACAATTTTGTAATACTGTTTAGCTGTTTATTCCTATCTGCACATTTCTGATAAATCGCGATAAACAACGTAGCAGTTGCCTGTATCACAGCAAAAACGATGTCTTTGTTAGACTGTCATTTCATAACTTTTCAATTCTCATTTTAGTATCGACATTTCATTTATTTTTGCATATATATCGTTTAGATTGCTTAACAGTTAATTTACTGGAGAGCACCAAGGTTGTGGATTATCATCTGTTTATAATACATATATAAATACAATGATAACAGAATGGAAATTGAAAGCTCATGAAAAAGTACCCGCAAATAAGGATTTGGAAATATTCACTATGCTCTTTGAAGATGATCTGGCACTAATAGCAACCGCAGAAGATGATCTTCGACTATCACTCCACATATTTCTTATAATTTCAAGCAATTCAACGTAGACAAAAATTATGGCGTTCGCTGGCAAAGATCCAATTCTGGGGTAAAATTTTAGAAAATAACATTCCGGAAAGAGTAAATCAGTTCAATTATTTGGGATATAACCTATCCTTCCAACATGAAAAAGATATTTTCCAGAAAATCGAATACACTACAACTATAGGCACGATAAATAATGTCTTCAGATTCGCAAGTATCGCAGGACCAGTGCTTTCTTATGGAAGTGAAGTGTGGTCCTTAAGAGGTCATGACATTAGCAGGATCTCGGCATGAGAGGTGAAATTAATGACGAGGTCTGTAGGGTATACCACAAACGAAATGATAAGATCATGGAAGAACTCAAGGTTGAACCTATTATAAATCATATTTGGCGTTATCAAGAAAACAGGAGTATGAGCAATAACAGATTTCGAAAAGCAGTCTTATCATAACGGACCCGAGAGGGAAAATATCCATTGGCAGACCAAAAAAAGGCCACCTAATTATTTAATTATTATTAATATTCACAATACAATTATTTGAATTGTGAATTACATTTGGAGATTGTTACATTAAGTCCTTCCTCCAAATCACTCATTTTCCTTGTTACATTTATCAGTGTCGTTTTAATAATTGCATAGGTATGAAAACTAGATCAGCAAAATCTCCAACTAAGCAAATGCTTAATAGCCAGTAAAACAATCACCACTGTCTATCACATATTCAAAGGCCGTGAAACATAGCTCTTTGCATACAAATCTACCACTCTCTCGAGTTTATCCTCATACATTCGCGAGATTAAAATAAAAACGCAACAGAACAAAACAATAATTTTATTCTCTTTAAACCATAAAAACAGTGGGTATTTTCGAGCGGCTGTGCACGAAACACGTGATAAACTATTGTTCCAGACACTTGGCGTGCTGTCTAGAGTGGACAATCTTTTCTTCTTGTGCCTAAAACGCTATCTTTTTGCTACTCATTACATAAATAGCCACTTTATCTCTTATTTTTTTAGTATTAATGCCGAATTATATTTTATAAGTTATAGGTTTATTTCAATTCTGTAAGCGGTCAAAATCTCATTCTTTTCTCAACTTATAACATTTATTTTCACTTCATAAAGTGTACAAAGGTCCAGTTCATAGCATGCATTTCTGTTATGTATATAGTATATCTCTATCCTTCTTCAGAAGCAAGAGAGAGTGAGGGAAAGAGAGAGATTCAGGGAGACGGTTGATAGAAAACTCGCTCGACCTGGTGTTCAATCTCATAAGACGATACGTTGTTTCTTACCAATTACCTAAGGTGTAGGAAATTCTGCATTCGAGAATAAATATTTCAACAAAAGCTTAACGGGGCTTCATTAAGGCTGCAAACCTTTCGTAGCTCACCACGAGCAAAGCATTCAATTGCGACGGTAAATTGTAGCTCTCATATACGAGTATTAAATATCCTAATAAACGGTGAAAACACATATTAATATGTAAAATTAAAAACTGAAGAAGAAGAAGAAGAAGAAGAAGAAGAAGAAGAAGAAGAAGAAGAAAAGGAAGGCCTGCGCCATTATGAGATACAACATTAAGAAACATTCAAAGAATGGGAAGAATGAAGAAATAAATTGTTTAGACTTAACGTCGGACGTATAGGGATTTAAAATACAAGTTTACCTAATAACTATTCTAGTAAGATACTTATCCTATTACAGCTCTGTTAAATTATACCTCTCTTCTCTGTATTTACTGTGCCAGTAATTTCATTTACCAGCTAATGTTTAAATGGACTGAAACTGGACACATGGAACTGACACTAACATTTACTATAATATTAAATTGCTGATTAATTACATTTATAGTTTCTGTCATTTCCGTAGCAGCGTGATGACCTGAAGGGACTTCATGTCAATTTTCTCGATGTCCGTATTGGTTAATTATCTTACAATTTCGAAAAAAAGGCCGCTAATTCTACTGAATTTTAGTAGGACTCCTAACCTATCTGTGGATGTGGTTCACAACATTATATATGCAATCTTATTGCACAGGGTACATTGCTGCACCTCATGACTTGCAGAAACGAATATTACTATTGCTATGCAAATACACAAACAATTTGTTATTCAATATACATTTGTAGTTGATTTGCTGACCGTTGTAAAGGCCAGCAAAGCTATACTAATGAAATCACATCAGTTTTCGGCAACATAAAACATAAAACCTGTACTCAGAAGTGCAAATCCTTAAGGGACACTGGGAGTGAAATTTGAAAGTTCCACATTTCTTGATAGATTTTTCTGAACTTTTTACTTTGTTTGTATTTATATGAGAATAGGAGGTACACCAAATTTCATTAAAATTGGATAATTCGTTTAGGATATATAAATTATTTTATGAATTTAATAGGCACATTTTCAAAATAGAGCTCGCGTCTATTGACTTTTCAAAATTCATTTATATTGGCAGAACTGGTGCTCTAAAGCATGGGTAACAATTGTATCAAGAGATATTTCAAATACGTTTGCTGATTATGCTGTACATATTTGTTTAATAACAAAGAAAATTTAATCTTAAAAATTATTGATTTTTTCATACAAAAAATGTTTTTGGAATTCATGTTAATGATAACATCAATATTGAATCATAGTTTTGTTTATCTGCTATTTATGAATACTTTTGGAAATTTTCATTGAATTTGAAGGAAAACTCAGGCGCGACCTTCTTTTGGAATGTGCAGAAATGTAGTTTTGAGAAAACCAGGCTTTTATATAGGAACATTCTGTGTACGTTAAGGGAAGAGCACTATTTGAAAGGGCCGTAATGACCACATGGAGTGGGGGATATGAAAAATGTTAGTTGATCTAAATGCACAGGTGTTCCAGGAACATTTTAAGGTAAAAAAACAATTTTCGACTTTTTGACAACTTTGACCAAAATTTCACTCCCAGTGTCCCTTAAATTGGTATTATATACAGTTAAACCTGATTTACGCGTATATCAAGGTGAAGAGCAAAGGTTACTTGTAGCTAAGAATTACTTACAAATGAGATTTTGACAATGCATCATATTTATATTTTTTTACAAAAAGCAATACAGTGGGTCTACATGTGCAACATTTTACAAACAACAAATATATGCAGGAAGAAAACATTGCATTGAACTTGGTCTTGTTTTAAAGAAATTAGTTAATTTGGCTTGTTTCATTTTTCTTGCATTAGGCGCATACACCCCAGTTTGTTACTGATGACTAGGGAGCGGATTTTTATGTAAATAAATATTTTAAGTAATTTTGCTAAAAACACATAATTTGTCACTTTTCTGCTAAAAACACACAATTTTCACTTTTCTTTGTTAGAATTTTTAAATTTAACAAAAAATGTCGTGCGTATTATAACAATTTGAATGAACTTCATTCGTAAACGTGCTGCGTAGTGAATGACATCCACTACACGTGCTGCCTCGCTATCTGAAAGGGGAATCCCTTATTTTGTGATGTGGACGGCTATCGCAAGGTACGCAACAGTCTTCAATTACTGCCTGAGTCTTGTAAAGCAGGGCGTTTATACAGTACGGGTTCTGAAGTGAAGCGATTTGTGATATAATGGCGAAAGTGAAGTCGAGTGTTCGCTCTCGTTTGCAACAATACGCTGCTGAATTCAGTGGCATCTTTACGAGTGATGGAAGAATTCTATTCTGCCAAAAATGTGGGAAAGCAGTAAATGCAGACGAGCGATCGCAAGTCTTGCAGCATTTAGCAGGTAATAAACATAGAATTGTCGCTTCACATACAAGTTCTAGACAGGTTCTTTTAAGCGAAGCAACTTCCTCTTCAGAGACTTCACATACTCTAGTTTCAATATGTTCCGAATATTGAGATTTATGCAAAACTTTTCTTTCGTGTGATATTCCTTTATACAAATTGAAAAGTCCAGAGCTCAGAAATTTTCTTACGAAATACACAAAGTTTCAAACACCAGAAGAATCAACACCAAGAAAACTATGTGCCTGCCTGTTACGAAGACATTCTAGGAAAAATCAGAGCAGAATGTGAAAATAAAAAGATATGGGTAAGTATTGATGACTCTAGCGGTAGGAAAGTGGGAAATGTTGTGGTAGGTGTGCTAGAAAATAATGAAATAGCTTCCAAGTGGTGTTTTCTGTTAGCATGCAAAGAAATATCAGCATCGAGTCATGTAACAATGGCTCGCTTATTCAATGAATCCCTGCAGTTGTTATGGCCGAATGGGGTGAAATTTGATAGTGTTTTACTCTTACTTACAGATGCTGCTCCATATATGAAGAAAGCAGCCGAAGGTCTTTCTGCAAGCTTCCCACACATGATACACGTAACTTGTATAGTACATGGTTTACACAGAGTATGTGAGCAGATACGTGCATTGCATACTAAAGTGGACAAATTGATCTCAAATGGCAAAAAGGTGTTTGTGAAAGCGCCAACAAGAATTGATTTATTCAGAACCAAAAATCCAGATGTTGCACTTTTACCTAGACCCATAGTTATTCGTTGGGGGACATGGTTGGAAGCAGCTGTGTATTATGCAAACAATTTTGAAAATTTTAAATCGGTGATTGATGAACTAAATAAGGGTGACGCTTCTTCAATTGAAATTCTTCAGAACTTACTCAACGACATTACATTGAAAAATGAATTGTCTTACATATCTGCAAATTTGAGTTTCTTGTTTCTTTCTATAAAAAATTAGAAACATCAACCAGCTTAACTGAAACAGTTAATGAAGTGTATGACATTGAGAAAAAAATTAATTCACTCGAAGGTCCAAAAGTGGAAGCTATTAAACAGAAATTTAAAAGTGTGATCGAAAAAAATGGTGGATTTCATACTATGTGTAAAATTGCCAAGGTTTTGGAAGGGGAAGTAGACGGTGAAATTGAAAATGTGTGTGCAAGTGACATTCCTTTGATGAAATATGCAAGGCTATCATCTTGTGATGTTGAAAGGTCTTTCTCGCGGTATCGTGCATTGTTTCGAGACAACCGACATCGGTTTGTGATGGAAAACTTGGAGAAAGTGTTCGTGGTTCACTGCAACAGCGAGCTGTTTCAATCCAGCACTGCCTCAGCATGATTGATGAGTGATTTTTTAGCTTAAGTATTTGTAGTTCTGTAGTATTGAAACAAAATATTTTTGCCTTTTTAATGCATATTTATATATTTTTCCTACATAAAAAATAAAATATTTTACAGTTTTTAGCACATAAAAATCCGCTCCCTACTGGTGACTACGTGTAGCTGGTATAAGCAACTCCTGAGCCTGAAATAATTTCGGTTTTGGTTTTGTTTGGATCAAGTTCCACCTCTTTCTGATCTAGTGTATAACATCTCCTTTTTCTGTTCTCCACAGCTGATTAAAATCAATTAAGACAAACACAAAACTGCTGTTAATCAGTAAACATCGGAAACCGAAAATTTTTATCTTTACTCTCGTTTGTTGCTACGACATCGTCGCGCCGGACGCCGCCGACTCTACCAGCAAACGTCTTTCTCTTTCGCTTCCGCGGCCGAAAGCCGCCCACTAACCTTGCGCTTTGTTAACAGAGATAAGGAAAATACCCCTCGGTTTTCTTTTAAGATAGCATATGCCATATGCTCATTATAATTACGTAAAACTCAGCTGTATTTTATTGAAATTTAATAGACATAACAGCGAATGACGTATAAATACATTACGTACAAATAACGTTCTATTAAGAGTTTCTAAATTACATTTTGCCGGGACCTACAAAAGTTACGTATAAATGGGTTACGTACAAAGCAGATTCAACTCTACACTTTTTATCCAACAGTTACACAGAATTATATAAGGTTTGAATGAATATTTTGTACATACTGAGATTGGTTATAGCAGTTGATAGTCCTGCAGTAACTCCAATTCGTCGCGTCAAATCACCACTTTGCGCCGCGCCAACAAGAATGACATGCTAATGCTGTGGTACACTATGTAAATCTGAGGTTAGAGGCTGAATTATCTCAGACTTCTTCCCTTTAGTCACAGCTTCAGCGATTACTTATCAAGGGATATTCTGCACTGTAGAGGACATTTTACCACTCCACAGGATGTGGTTGAAGTCATGTGGATAACGGAAAAGATAAGTTAACTGTAATGGTAAACGAGTGAAATAATTAAATATTATGAGTCACACGGGAATAGGAATTTGTTGCTTTGTAGCTAAAGTCATCGTATCTCGAGATGGTAAGAGAATGCTCAGCCATCCATCCACAAATAACCGCAGATATTGGACCGCACGTATAAATACAGAGGTACTAGGGCCTCTGTGGATACGTGTGGAAGCTATAATCCGCCATTACGAACAGAAGCAGAGTACAGTTGCCTAGCACTAAGTCCTATGTGGACACGTGACGTAGCTACCACTTTGCGTCACATATTGCTGCAGAGGTACAGTTGCTTAGCACTAAAGTCTCTGGATACGTAACGAAGCTATCATCTGCTGTCACGTATTGAAACTGGGCTACAGTTGCCTAGCACTAAGTCCTATGTGGACACGTGACGTAGCTACCACCTTGCGTCACATATTACTGCAAAGGTACAGTTGCTTAGCACTAAAGTCTCTGGATACGTAACGAAGCTATCATCTGCTGTCACGTATTGAAACTGGGCTACAGTTGCCTAGCACTAAGGCCTATGTGAACACGTGACGAAGCAATATAGTATGGTACTTTCTAGGGATGAGACCTAGAAGGTCAACTGTCCGCCACACACCGGAGCCACGATTTATCTCCCAACAGATATGGCCATATAGTTAAAATGGTGTAAAATAAACATAGAACTCCAACTGTCTTAAAGGCTTGGAGGGGATTTCTTCCTTTCTATTTTATTTTATTTTTTATCGCTAAAATTACTTTATTAAACCAACGAATTGGTTTTGTTCGACAGTTATTACAGTGAGTAGTTTCTTTGTCGTTCTAAAAGCAAGCTTAACTTAATACAAGTACAGTAGAGTTCAAAATGTGAACCGTATTGCTTTGTATTCATTACATTAATATTGCAGTGTACACACATTTACATTTCTTTTTCTTTTTTCTTTTTTTTTTTTTTTTTTTTTTTTTTTAACAGACACTACTTTTTTTCATTATACTCCATTATCCAGCTATTTGATTGTCCGAATCGGGTCCGATCCCAATTATTCAGGATACCTGGAGTTCTACTGCGGAGAGAGAAAGAGGTTTTGCTCTCCTCGTCCTTGTGAACAGAGAATAGCAGTTCTCAAAAGATTGGCAGCAGGATCGCTACTATTTAACTGGTTGGTTGTCCGAGAACAGCTTTATAGGTCATCAGGAAAGCCTTAAAACAAAAATCAGAAGATATAAAAAGAAAACTATTTTCTAGTAGTATACTAGATAACTGTAACTGGAGCAATATTGTTGGATTTGCTCTACATATGAGCTGTACAGAAACAGCACATACATTTTAACCTTCCAAGTCAAGAAGCATTTCTTGGAGGTAAATAATGCAAATGAAATTATAAATTAAAGTGTTTGAGTTAAACACTCAATAGCATTTTTCTACATAGCTGGTGCTATCAGTCGGGAATGAATTCATACACCTAAAAAGATCCATAATAATGTGACGATGGGGTCGGCGTACAACAATGGACGGACGGGGCCAAGCTGTTTCACACCACGTACCAGGCTGGCGAGCGGGTAGAGACGTGGTCGAGCGCGAATGTGCGTGTACGTGACCGTAAACAATGAGGCGGTAGAAACAAAAGAAATCAAGAACGTTCGCGAAACTCATAGTTCAGTCATCGCGGTGCGTGTGTGGAGAGTTTCTCGAAAGGTCGTGTGACCTCATGTCCGGTATAAAAAGGACATGAGACAGCAGGACAGTGAGTGAGCAGTTTTGAGACTACAGCTACGGAAATAAGTCGGCCAGTGTATCAGCCTGCTGTGCGTGTGTGTCGTCCCGGATGGTACGTCGGTCGTCGTGAGTGATTGTAACGCCGCAGTTAAGTGTACAAGAAACAGAAAAAGTGAAGGAGACTCTGAAAAAACAATTGTGAGTTGTGATAGCAGCAAAGACTTTGGACTGTGTTAACTGCGAGAAGAAAACTGTATATTTGCAGTACAATTTTAGAGGACAATAAAGGATAGAAAAATAACAGGACTGGATTTTTGCCATTTTGTTACGATAACAAATATTCAAATACTCAACCCTACTGACAATATTCGGCCAGTAGTGACATGATCAAGTTTACCACCCTCACGGTGGGAGGCAAAGAAATGTTGTTTGCATTTTATCGTTGAACTGAAGTAAACTTTCTATAAACATGTTTTCAGTTTGCTTTTACATTTTCATTTGAAAATGAGTCCATGATTTACAATACATTTCGCGTTTATATCGCATTTTTGTACATGTATCGCATTAAACAATGGTTTTATTAAAACTTATCGATAAAAATACGCTATAAACTTAATGAAGCAGCTTATATTTTGAGTAAAAAATGAAAATACAAGTATTATCTGCATTTCGCACTAAATCACGTTTCCTACACATGAACCATGGAATAACATTAAAAGCTCAGGGTTACGCTGCTGAACTTTGTTTCGCCATGAACCTATGTTTACTGCAGATGTCAAAAGGTGAAACATTTGTCACCCATCTACCATCTAGATCGCATTGTTTCTTCATCAATATGTAACATGTCTTGCCAAGTTGAAATGGATTACCCATCAAGCTGTATCTGACAGTTCGTTTCCTGATGCGAAGATGCTTGTCATATACATTATACATCATTATTTACCAGGCAAAGGAAATTTCCAGGCCTAGCTCTCCAGGTGTGAAACTCAAATGGGATGGTTACAAATGAAGGGGGTCGTGACCTGGGCATTGTTTAGTCCTTCTGCGTTTATTATTAGCTTCTATTCACCTCTGTGCATATCTTCCAGACCTTTCAAGTGAGTTATTGTCCTTTTTCTTTAGTCTCACGTCGTTTCTTCTCGTCTTCTAGGTCAAGTACTGCAATTCACAACTTTAAGCGTTCTAACTGGAATGCATAATGCTCCTGTTTTTATGATTTTTAACAACTACTACTACTTTTCTTATGGAGCTCCTCTTAAAATGTACCGCTGCATGTAGCGGTGCAAGACACCTTTGTCCTGCCCTACATTCACAGAAAGTCAAGATATACATATGCACCATGTCAATATTCAGCATAGCTTAACAAACTCGCCGGCAAATGCAAATGAGACAAGTAAACACAAATACTCGTATGAAGACATACTATCTTCACTGTGAGGAGGTCAATCACTAATTTCAAATCGTAAATAAATTCTAAATGATAACTAATTTACATTCAATGTATGTAACGTATATGCAAGAGTTACTTGCTTAACGGAAGTCAAATATCTCTTGTTTTTACTGAACTAACAGCATTTCCAGCTGACCGTTGTTCAATAGCTCTACAGCATTTGCAAGGGCTGTCTGAATGACAAAACACTAAATATTAAATTAAGAATTGTAATTATTATTTATTTATGCCAACAAACTTACTGTTGGTGTTTTTAAACACACAAGCCGTGTGTGGGCAAAGTTTGAGAGGTAGAACTGGAACTTAAAAATTCAATACCACAACTGGGATTTGAACCACAGACCTTCCGCTTACCAGGCGGCTGCTCTAACCATTCAGCTATTGTGACAAACTGCCAGAATGGCATTACATTCTCAAACCAATTTAATGAGAATTTAATGCCATTCTGGCAGCTTGTCACAATAGCTCAATGGTCAGAGCAGCCGCCTGGTAAGCGGAAGGTCTGTGGTTCAAATCCCAGTTGTGGCATTGAATTTTTAAGTTCCAGTTCTACCGCTCTAAGAATTGTAAATTTTTTTATCTTTCCGCAAATACGGAATATTGGAGGATCTGTATGAAGCTTTCCAGAGTCTGAAATAAAGAAATTTTGACACAATCAGACTCACCTGGCAACATAAATCTGTACTTTTAAGTTGGAAATTCATTTCTGTAGGTGTACAAAAATAACGTTTACTGATGTAAATATACATTCTTTGTAATAAGAATAACAAGTTGTCTGCCACCTATCTAAAGTAGTTCAGAGGGATTGCATCCCAAAAATTCGATGTCGAGATTTTACCGGAAATGTGTGTTTTAAAGCACCTTGAATAAAAAGGAACATTTTTAGAAAAAGGCGCGCGCGCGCATGAACAACCTAACTCACAGATGTATCGAAATGGTTCATCAAACAATTTTATTTATATCAGCTGGATCTACTTATTACCAGAGCCTGAATTTTGAAAACTTATCCATAAAATGACTAAAATATTTAAAAGTGACATAATTACAGAAATGACATAACTGAGATTAATTTAATTAAAATTATTCTAGAAAAGAAGTTATTAATTCGTGTATAATTAGGAATCGCTATACAAGTAGAAAAGCTAGTTAAAACATTTCGATGAGGTGATTTAGAAATTGGTGTGCGTGTGTGCGTGCGTGCGTGCGTGTGTGTGTAGTTCCATGAAGTTGTTTAAGAATAGGGAAAGAATATTAGGAAAATTGTTTCTAAAGGTCGTCTTATAAAACCGTAATTAACTCTTGATTATGCAGAATTCGCTGGCCACAATGACAAGGAGAATAATAACCTAACTATACATTTCCATTAACGTTAAAGTCGGAGAACTGACCTGTCTCATTCCTAGTTTGGGACATGAGTTCATAGCAATAATGATATCTGCTCCCCTGAGAATGGCCACCCCTACATCCTCAAGCAACCCTTTACAGACTAACCATTAAGAAGGAATGCGATTTGAATGTGATTTTTTTTTTTTTTTTTTTTTTTTTCCAAGAATGGCAGCAAAGAATATACAAATTATTTTTTAGCCGAATAGTAAAACTACTGATGCTTGAAAGGCAGGTAATTGTAAAACATAAATAAGACTTTTTAAGGGTAGTAGAGTGCAAAAGTCACTTGTTGAATCCTTGAATACATTACGCAGTGGGCACTCTTGAACATTGGTGTAAACGGCACTAAGCCTAGGCGAATGGATGCTCAAGCGTTCATAGTGAGTGTGAAGCTTTGACAAGTGATCCATAAACATATTTTAATTTTTAATTTAATTTTGACAAGCTCCTTTATCAGAAAGCATTCAGTATAGTGTTTAAACTTTAGTCTTTCTGTGTGCTTTGGCTTCAAACTTGCTGAAGCCTTAAACATAGTTATGTTACTGTACAGAACATGCTTTGGAAGTAAAATGTGCCTCAACTTTAGAAAAGGGCAGTGTCCTGCATTGGTGTTCATGAAAGTTGCTTTATTCCTTTTCCTCGCCAAATACAACAGAGGTGTTACCAGTCGTGGAGAATAACAAACCTTGACAATGGCTGCCTGAGTTGTATCCGTCAGTGGTGGTATTCCTTAACGACCTTTTTGCCTGAAAGGAAAGCTGAGTGCTAGCAAATGTGGAGTGGAAGGACGTTAAAGCAAGTCACAACTGTAGGTAGTATTTTCAGCTTGTAACAGTTGAAGGTTTGGTTGAAATTCGATTGTTCGGACATGCTGGGGCTCGACGCTAGAAAAGAAGTGGCAGTAAGTCATTGACTTCTTGCAACCTAGCTGACAGAATGAAGGCAGCCTTATCGCGGTTTGGCAGATGAGTGGTTCATTGCCAGAGTTATCTAACCCACAAACTTCAGAATTACTGGTTATCTGCTGAACAGTAAATCTGTTAAAGAGCTTTCCCATGTGCGACATACTTGTTTACCCCACTTACAATCCCGGATAATCGTCAGAACAAAGTAACACCATATCTGCCTCAATTGTCATTTATTCTTTACGAACGAGTTTGAAATTCAGCATTTCCTTTTCCCTTTTCTGACTGTCTACCACTCAAACAGGATGCAAGTTCAGAAACAACGTTTATGGGAGGAAAGAAGAGTTCAGTTCGGACCTAAAATATTACCCTGAGCTTCCGGTCATGAAATACAAAACCGGAGTCCGTACGTAAAGCATTTCTGACATTAATTATGGTGAAAAATGAAAAAGCACGCATCTCAAGAGAAAGTTTTAGGCTCTGCGCTTTTACTTTACGGATAATGCTCATATTTAGACAAAAAGTAGCGATCTATCGGAAACGTTCGGCCGTTTTTAAGCCTACAGCTTCGTTAAAACAACCCAAATATATTAAACAACCTTAGAAGAAAGAATATAAGGTTTACCGCGTGTAAAACAGATGTAAAATCCAAATTAACTCTTACCACGATAACTAATACTGTGCACAACCCGGGAAATGTATGATACAGAATCAGTATTTTCTGAAAGACAGCTCACTTTTAAACAATTCTGAGGCCACCAAAACCTTCATCTTCCTGAAAGGCGGCATCCAAGCTTCACACTGCAAACGTCGGAAAGTTCCTATCAATTCACATTCCTAGTTGTTATTGAATCAAGTCATTTCTCCTTTTAAAAGGAAAGTCATTCATTATTTAGCAAAAATAATTTGCAAATAAAAAACGCATTAGCTCGCTGAAAAGCAGCTTGAATAGCTGTTGAATGCAAGCAAATGGAAGCAATTGAAACGCAATTTTCCATCACAATAAGCCCATTCTTTTGTGTACGAGGCTGTTATTAGTTTTCTGTATGCTTAATTTTAAACAAAGCCGTCTGAATGCTTTCCTATGCTATTGCAGGTACGGTAGGTATGTGGTAATTGAAATGTCCCCATTCTCTTGGCCGTCGCGCATTTTAAAAGATTGTTGATCTCCGCGCGTATGATTCTATGCTAACCTGCAAATACAGAAAGGAACAAACTTACAGCGTAAATCAAACATGTTTTTGGTTTAAGCTTTTAAAGTATCGTTTGCAAAGTTGTTAGGATTGTGTGTGGAAAAGCAATCACTAGTCATGGCAATTTCTAAGCATCAAAATCAGGACGGAAAGAAATTAGGCTCAACTGTTACAGGAGTATAGGCAGGTAGGTAGCAGATAACAACCTCCCCACAATCTTTGTATAATCCTTCGGCGTTTGCAGACAGCATTCGGATCGTCATTAACGCTTGGCCTTTGTTGTTGTGCAGTCTTTGGTTTGAGTGTAGATAACTTGAAGCCAAGTACGTAAGCGCATAGTCCATTTCATAATATTAGACTGACATTGCAACTAAGGTGTTTACCGCAGTAAAGCGGAACCAACTCCTATCACGTGATTTACTCCACTTATGGAAGATATTCTGATGTGTCTGATAGGCTAAAATTGATCGATTCCAACTGCATGGAAGTGGGGTAGCGACGAACTCTACTTGCATCCTTCATTAGCACTGCCATTTTTGAGAAAATAAAAAGAAATTTAAAATTTGTCCATGTAAAGGGTAGCTTGGTGGAATTTTCTTCATAATCTGCGTGTCGCATCTTACTGTACTTAAGTACCAAGTTTGGTATTTATGCAGCAGAACGCGACTGAAGACACGTGGCCACACACACATTTGAAAAAGCTGTCATTTATTTTTATATTTGAATGAGGACAATGTTCTTTTGGGTGTACAGACACCGGCGTTCCCAAAGGAACTGAATTCGTTTGTAGCAGTTTGCCAGGGCTGAAAACCATTTAGATGTCAGACAACATGCACTTTCTACCATGCCAAACCGTTAGGGGTATTTACAAGCTTGTTAACCTAACTCCTGCGCTTGTCTTGTGAATTATATCTCGACTTGAGCTGCCAGCAACTGATGCTGCGGTCCCTCGCTCAATAATGTACGAGTTAAAGCGATTCATTACAGTCCCCTGATGCGAGGTATGGATGGCTATATGCTACAGCAACAAAAACACTCCGAGGACGAGCGTGGCGTAAGATTCCCTACCGACACGGGTAGCAGAGTCCTTAAGGCTAGGACAATCCTCCCCAACTGACATTGCTCCATTAAAATAAAAAATAAAAAAAGTAATTTTGTACCAGAAATGAGCTCTATAATGTTTGTTGAACTATTTATATGAAGTACATTTATAACCACTTTCATAAACTTCAATATTATAAAGCAGTGCATTGATAGTAAAAACAGTTTATAGGACATGTAATAAAAATTCATAACAAAAGAGGATCGCAAATTTAAAAAAAGAATAATGCCTGCAGTTTATCAAATTCACTAAATCCCTTAATGAAGTGTATACTAAATGAATGTGGAATATAAATTATGGCTGTTTGATATTTCTATATTGTTGTGTACTGCCAACATGTGTAAATAAAGTGATTGTGCCTACTTCAATTCTTAACATTACTGATATTGCCTATATTAGTTTGTATTTTTTAACTTCTTGTAGTGCCTATTTGCCGCCTATTCTAAGTTTTTAGCGCCTATTGTGTCAAGCCCTATTCGTTACCATGTTTTATGTTAACATCCTAGGAGAATATTTAATTTCTTATATGCTTAATTTCAGTCATGTTGACGTTAGCAGTTGTGATATATTTTCCTTTGCTGTGTCTGCATCACGTGATGTTTCTATTCAGAATCCCTGTGCAGGAATATGGAAACGAGCGCATGCATTATGCGATTATAAACCGTTGTAATAAACAAAATGTTGACACAGCTAGAAATCTTTCTGTTTAGACTGTATCAAATAACAAAGCAAGTTTGTATCGACATCGTTCTATTGAAACGCAGTTGCAACTAATCCCTGCCGGTAGCCTTTAATATAATATGATATGATATGATATGATATATGATATGATATATGATATGATATATGATATGATATATGATATGATATATGATATGATATATGATATGATATATGATATGATATATGATATGATATGATATATGATATAATATAATATAATATAATATAATATAATATAATATAATATAATATAATATAATATAATATAATATAATATAATATAATATAATATAATATAATATAATATAATATAATATAATATAATATAATATAATATAATATAATATAATATAATATAATATAATATAATATAATATAATATAATATAATATAATATAATATAATATATAATTACGAATGTGATAAACCATGAGAGTAGCTTAATTGTTATCGTAACTGTTACATGTAAGCGTTAACGTACTGCAACTGCGACAGTCAAAACCGTTAACCAGAAATTACTGTTTGTCACATCCTTAACATAGAGTTTAAAACTGGTGTTCTTCATTCAAAGAGTTAATATCTTTGGAATCTGTGCAAGTTAATATCGCATACTATTCTCCACTTATTTGTCTTTTGTTGCTTTGGATGCATTATTCCGGTTTCATTTCATTTAACAAAACAATGAAGCAAAACCTAAACATCCCAACACATATCAGCAATACGGAGCGTTCAAATTACAGTGTATAGTAAAAATCCCTCAGGGTTGTTATTACAAATGTAGCTAAAACTGCTCCATTAGGTCTCAAATTAGGAGCTATTGCCATATTGAGTGGAGCTCCAGGCTAGGGCAAGATAAGTGGGTGTTACGGGTATATGATATCATCGGCGTATGATTAGATCGAGATAAGGATGGCGGGCGATAAATGCTATGCTGTATCTTATCTTCCATACTTTTATTTTTGAAATTGCCTAGGTCCACTGTTTCTGCGTTGAGCTGCATCTGATGTTTATAACTGCAATTACAAATTAGGGACACGTTTCAGCAAACATACAGGACATTTTAGGCTGATTCAACATCTAGGGCATGTATATGTAATTCTTTTTGCGAAATAAATGTTTCAGCCATTATAAGGTGCTGAAGCTTTTGATGTACAAGTGTAAATATGTACAAGAGAGGACGTCTAAGTCTATATCCCCAACATGGTCGGGTCTTCCGGATGTGTATATTAGGTCTCTTGCGGATTTCAAGACAGCATGTATCCGCGACATTTTGGTCTCTTGCGGATTTGAAGACAGCATGTATCCGACATTTTGGTCTCTTGCGGATTTGAAGACAGCCTGTATCCGCGACATTTTGGTCTCTTGCGGATTTGAAGACAGCCTGTATCCGCGACATTTTGGTCTCTTGCGGATTTGAAGACAGCCTGCATCCGCGACATTTTGGTATCTTGTGGATTTGAAGACAGCATGTATCCGCGACATTTTGGTCTCTTGCGGATTTGAAGACAGCCTGTATCCGCGACATTTTTGTCTCTTGCGGATCTGAAGAGAGCATGTGTCCGCGACATTTTGGGTCTCAGCGGATCTGAAAGACTGTATATCTGCGACATTTTGGGTCTCAGCGAATCTGAAGGGACAGTTATCCGCGATATATTGGTTCTCTGTTGGGTCTGACTACAGATTCTATCAACGATGTGTCTGAAGGTCAGCATGCGGCAGCACTAATGAATGTTCCACCGGATTTGCGGATGTAGTATCATCCAGATACGAGGGGTGGTTTTAAAGTTTTAATTATCATCTCGAAAAACCAAAGTTAAGTAATTCATTTCTTGTCCTGTTTGCACGTGCACATCAGCAGCCTTGGTACAACTTGAAATCCCCACGCCACAATAATGCGCAAAGTGCTAGACTCCATGTGACTTGAATATTGTCATATCTGAAAGATCGTATATATCAGCGACATGTCCGGGTTTTACAGAATCTGAAGATAGTGGGTATACGCGACATGTTCGGCCTCTGCCAAATCTGAAGATGCAAGTAATGTACGTTGCTTGCGCATTCTCATCCCCAGAAGCGGCCGGCAATTATGTGTTAATCTGCTACAAAACACTGTAAAAAATTGCATTAAACTGACGCCATTTCTCTTCGAATGCCAGCTGTATGCAAACAAAACAGACGAAAATGTTTTGTAGTGCTCTCTTCGATACAACTAGAGTCGAGTGCTGAAATTATTTCAGCCACACTACGATTCACTCAGAGAAGGGACGCAACAGTCTATTTTTGATTGCGCATGCTCTGATATGACGTCAACCTTGCCAGCTGTAAGGGTGCTCCAATTATTAAAGCACTCTTCAGTAAGGCGTTGTTGGTAGCCTGATACAGTGTCTTACGGAGCATTTTTCTTTGTTCAAAGTACGCGTCAAGTAATGTGCAAGCACCACGGCGAATTCATGGATTTTTTGCTAAAAAGGCCTTTTTCCTGTAGATCTTTGGAGGAGAAAGTGAGAGTTAAAGTGTTGGATAGACCCACTTTAATTTAAATCTAAGTCAAAATTCTATAGGTGGTGGTAAAAACAGCGAGTATACGAAGAAATTCAGTATGAAAGTGTATGACAATAGTTGGATCTGAGGGTATGATATGCACAATGCACTTTTTTTGCTTTCCATAGTTCTAGGACATATTAATGCATTAATAAACAACTACTGCTGAAATCCAAAACATATAAACAACACACTTGATTTTAGTGCGATGGCAGTTTCAACTCTAAAGTTATAGATGAATTCTGCAACAGAAAACTGGACTTCATTTTTTCGTTGCTGAAAGAGCACTACTTTTTATTTCAATATATTTTTTGTGAATATGTTTTCCACTTATTATTGTAGTATTGTAGCACATTGGTAACATTTTGCACGAGGTACCACCGCTGCCTGCCAAATATACGCTTATACAGCCCGCAACGGGCTACCCTGAGTAGAATCACAGCAATTTTAACCACCTGCTAGATATGCATCTACCTCTTATATTGCGCTTTCGTGTCTGCCATTTGCAAAAAGGTTCCTTGAATTTTAAACACCCCTTGCATTTGTCGTCATAAAAGCAAACAAACAAAAGAGCTCGCGTTCCATTCTTCTGTTGAAACTCGCTGTTGCTTTTAACAGAGCCGTGATCTAATTAGGCAGCCCGCTGGTACGCGCTGTAATCGAGATTTGGGGGAAGCGAGATAAATACGGTGCCCTTTGTTGTACCTGCTTCGTTTCGTGTCATGTCTGTTCTGAAAGAATTTAATAAAACACTACAGTTCACTACGGTTATGCACGAGGAGGAACATGCGCGTTAAAATATGTGCAACCAACAAAACTTGAAACTGTGTTATTCGAAACGCTAGCTTGTGAAAGAAAGTTTAGGCAATTATTATTTATAAATACAGAGCACGTCGTCTTCTTAGCGCAGTGGTAGCGCTGCTGCTTATCAAGCGGGAGACCCGGATTCGATTCCCGGTACCGACGTGGTGATTTTCTCCCGCTGGAAGAACTTGTCTGGAGTGCACTCAGCCTCGTTAGGTCCCTGAGGAGCCATTTGAGCAGCTCTTGATTGAAAAGTAGCGAAGCCTGGTTGCGAAACCGTGTAACCGCCCGGAGGGACCGGGTCGATAGCCACGTCCCACCTCCAGTACTACACCCCACTCTTGACGCCTGTGAAGGGCAGAGATGGGGGATGCAGCGGTCGGGCGGTAGGGCTAGGTCCGTTGCGCCTTGGGATCATCATTATTAAAAACAGCATGCATCTTGAGAAAATGTTTTTATATATTTTTGTGCGTGCAGCACATCCCACGGGACAAAAGAGTTAATGTTTATGTGTATCTATATACAGTCAATCACAACCAAAATAAATTGAACAGTTACTCTTTTGTCTACATGTATAATTAATAATATATAATTTGTGTATTGTGTATTTGTGTTGAAATATGTGTTTTAACAAAACAGGCTAAACCTTTAGTACATGCAACATAAAACACTGTTTAAATTGAGAGTGAGACTGAAAAATTCAATGACATGACCGGCTGCTCTAACCACTAAGCTATCATGGCCACATGGCGACACGACACAAAATTCTCCAACTCACTCGCGAGTTGGCCGTGCTGGCCACGATAGCTTAGTGGTTAGAACAGCCGGACAGTAACCGGTACATCTGTGGTTCAAATCCTTGTCATGACATTGAATTTTTCAGTCTCACTCTACCCTTTCCAATCCTGTCCTACACATGGCTATTGTGTGGAAGAACATTAATTACACTGTTTAAATTTTTGAAAATGTACTAATCAATTTAAGAGGTTGAATCAGAAACTGAAAAATTCAATGCCATAGCCGGGATTTGAACCAGGGATCTTCCGCTTAGCGAGCGGCTGCTTTAACCACTAAGCTACCATGGCCAACTTGCCAGTACGACGTTAAATTCCCCAGCTGATTCGTACTTTTTCCCCGGTTAACCACAAGGGAATCTCACAACAGAGATAAATACCCCAAGGGCGACTTACAATTCTAAGTACTTAATGTCCTGGGTTTAAGCGGAAGATCCGTGGTTCAAATCCCGGCTATGGCATTGAATTTTTCAGTTTCTGATTCAACCTCTTAAACATTGCCCACACACGGCTTGTGTGTTTAAAAACACCAGCATTGAGCTTGTTGGCATAAAGAAATAATCAACTCACAAACCAGCAGACTGTCAGACATACAGAAGAAATATGATCAAATCAACTTCCCCAAAGGGCGCTCGAAGTCCATCCAAACATATTGTCTATTCAAACTTTTCCTTCTGTGTTGCAACCAGTTACAGAATATCTTCCAAGAAACACGTGAAGAGATTGCTTCATGAATGTTCATATTATGATATTATGGACACATTGCACTCACATGTGGACCCATGCCAGAACACTGTTACATAACTGCATGTGAAAGATCAAATGAATGTTATCGCTCAGGCACTTTGCGTTTGTTTCCATGCATGTACATCAATGCCGCCCCTTCTTGTGCCAGTTACGTCTCTGTGAACGGAACACAACACACGAGGAGAATGCACAAGAACATGTCAACTGTGAGACCTTGTGGTTCACCATCTCTCTATTGCGCCCTGCATTCCCAGCAGGGTTGCCACCTCGTACGATAATTGTGGAGGTGTACGATAATTTTAATGTTTGTACGATGGTTGTCAACCCGTACGATAATTATGGGGGTGTAAGATAATTTTAATGTTTGTACGATGGTTGTCAACCCGTACGATAATTATGGGGGTGTACGATAATTTTAATGTTTGTACGATGGTTGTCAACCCGTACGATAATTATGGGGGCATACGATAATTTTAATGTTTGTACGATGGTTGTCAACCCGTACGATAATTATGGGGGTGTACGATAATTTGAATGTATGATTGTTCGATATCGGCGAAATATAATTTTCACTGGTTTGTCACTCCAGCGAAGTGAAACTAATTACAAATAACACCACTTTTGTCCTCATTGTCTGTCTCCACCTCATAGCTACTATCCTCTTATTGCCAGTGTGCCCAGGTCTGATAATCTCAATGAAGAAGGCACTGTTCAGAAAATTGACGATCAATGTAGAAAACTCGGAATACGTGCTATTCCGTGTGAAATAAAGAACATGCCTGAACCTGACAGTTTTTGGAGTGCTGTTAAACATATGTCACCTTGGTGGAAATACTGATTTCAAAGAACTAGCGGCCTTTGCATTATCAATCAGTGATTTCCTTGCCCTACAGAAGCACTTCTTGTGAAAGAGGTTTTTTTTTCCTTCCTAAACTGGGTTTAATAAAAACCAAAGTTAGAAACAGATTGGCACTGGATACGGTACCTAAATGAACTCATTTTGTCGTCTCAACTTATGAAAGAACGTGGTAGATCTTAAAATCTGCAAGTCACCGAGAAGATGTTAAGGTTTATCTCAACAACAAATTGGTGCAATGCTGCAACGGTTGAGGAAGCTGAACTTTCAGATGAATAGTGCGAGAAACGTAAGTACTAAAGTTGTAATATTTGTTGAGGTCATCAATCTTGTAAGTGGATATAATAAACATCATTACTCTTATATTTTCATAAGTATTATACTGATATTTTTATTGTTGTAGTATTTGCTTTATGATGTACGATAATTTTTAATCCAAATCTATAATTTTGAGTGGCTGGTACGATAATTTTACTTTTAAATGTTGACAACCCTGATTCCCAGAAGGTCATGTCAACTTTCAACAGAACACGCAGGCTATTCAGCACATCTAAAACGAGGCAAAACTGACCACAAATCGCGTGGAAAAATTTCAGCACAGAGAATATATATTCTGTACCACGTGTTCGGTGATTTCGGGATCTAGGAACAGTGTGTTAAGCCTTATGTGCGTTGTAATTAGGAACCCTTTACACATACTGCATACGTTGGTTTATATCCTTTGAATTAAATACAAGGTTCTGTAATTCTAATTGCACTTTCTCAAATGGTTTAACTTTATTCTGGCTACACATGGCCAGGCTGTTGCTGTGCATGTTTTCAGGCTTTCTCTGTGAGAAAATTCCCATTTCTTTTTGGAAAGAGTGTCTAAATTACACCAAATACAGTGTAAATTCCACTTTCTTATACTATATTGGCCCACTCCTGCATGTAACTTCACAGTATAACAACCTACAGAACTTCCCACTATTGTCATATTCACTTTCATTATTATTCACTCTTGTTAATTAGCATTTACACCATTTGTACTTAAACGTGTGTAAGATACCTGTAAGACAACACTTTGTTCATGTATGAAACAATTCCTCTGAGATGTACACTGAATGGGTGGGAGATGGAAGGAAATAGGACATCGACAGTTGAGATGGAATCAGACTAAGAAATACAACAATAATCCAGGTCGTAGCAATCAAACACACTGCAGAAAGCTGGTTTAGGGGCGTGTTTTTCATCCAAGCACAGCTGCGTATGAATTAAGAATAATTAAATGGCAATATCTAAACACAATTTTAAAAAAGTGCTGGATTCTTAACCCCATTGTGAATAAATATGTCATCGCACTTCATATTTCTACTTTCTCTACTACATACAGTAAATAGAAGAAGTATTGTATTTCACTCAAAAATTCAATGTCAATATTTCACCAGAAATATACGGCTTTTTCACATAAGCAGCAAGTTTTCACTCTTATTCACAAACACAGGAGTACACCAAATGGCAGTTGAACAAAGAGCTATAAGTTGTAAGAATGTGTTTTCTGCATTCACTACAAGGCGTATGCACACCAATAATGTGTTCTCTGAATTCCAACAATATGCAATTGGTTACTGTAATATCTAATTTATTGACAATAAACATAAACGAAAGGGTCCATCAGACCCGGGTATTGTAAATGTGTGGTATGAAGTAGAAAATATAAGTGACATTCACAACGATAGGTACATATTTCTAATAGAATCGACAATGAGTTATTGAATGTTGCTGGGATGGGGCTCAATTTCATGTTTTTGTACCGCAATTAACAGTTAAGGATACCCATCTGTGAAATTTTGAAAATCTACAGTTTTCATTGGATTGATTTGAAATTTTAACACAACCATCACTGTATAGTGAGGAGTAACTGTGCTAAATTTCATACATTTAGTCAGGTTAGTTGCTAACATATTAATATTTTATTATATTTTTTTAAATATTTGTATATATGGTTCCCCATGATAAAATTATTAAGTTTTTAAAATTAAAATTGCCAGTTATGTCCTGTAATAGAATGTTAGCAAATTGATGAGATAATTTCTTAATCTTGTTATTAGTTTGGATAAAAATAAATTTTAAAGTTTAAATTCATTATTTTTTCATTTAAATTTTGAAATGTAAACTTTAATATTTAATTACTCAGCAGTTATTCACGTTATGAAACAATTATCTCATCATTTCTTTTTAATGTTATTTCTAAGCAGGTACACCAAATTTCATGCATAAGTACTGAAAATTGCATCATGTGGAGCATTTTAAAGAGCAAACAGTGCTAAAAATAAAAACATGGAAAAACTAAGTTTGAAGTCATAGCAAGGATAATGCAAGTGTATGGATTTAAATGGACATGACCACTTACAGGCAATCAGTTAGACGGCCACGTGACATAGTTAAAACGGCCGTAAGGCTATAAAAAGCATATCAAAATAAAGCAGAAGATTTATACTATTTGATAAAAAAAATCCATTTTTGGCAATTTTTGAAATTTTTAGCCTTTTTACACAGATGGGTATCCCTAAAATCGTCTCCGGATCCACTGGACCCAGGGTAGGCACAGAAGGGTTAAACTATGTTAAGAAGTAAGTTCATCTCTTCAAATTATTACCGAAAGTGAAGGGGGGAATCTTTCAAATGCCACTCTTAGAATATTGAAAATATGTGGGGAATATTAGAGCTATTAATAAAGATGGTGATGGCCTCGCAAGGCTCAAGGAATCTGCTCCATTCTGGTGGCGCTAGCGAGGACAGAATGATGCACGTAATTAATTTAACAGCAAATGAGCAATGTACCGCAGGCTATGAGCTCCAACCATTAATTATCGACCAAATCAAATGAAAAGCAGCGCCAGCCAGGTGGCTGTGGCTTACCATGAGACGGGCTAGTTTCAGTCCATTACCAAGCCCTCCGTGGTCTTATTACGCAATTCATACCACCACTGGAATATTCATTCATTCATTCATACGTATAGTAAAGTACAGGAAGTATCGTATTCCACCCAAAAAATTCGATGTCGAGATTTCACCGGAAATATGTTTTGAGGCCCCTTGATTAAAAAAAAAAATTAAAAAAAGGTCCATGTGTGTGTGTCTGTGTGTCTGAGGACAGCATAACTCAAAAACGAAAAGTTGGTTAAAAACCGAAGTTGGTATTTAAGTTTAATGTGTTTAACGGATGCGACACGAAGATTTTGAAGAAAATAGCCCCACCCTAAACTACAGTTTATGAAACATTTTTCGAAAATGTTCGTTTTCTTGAAAATGGCCCTAACGATTTTGATTAAAATATCATATGTTTGAGACATTTATATGACAAATGAAATGTATATTTTAAGTTTTCTGGCTATAGTCTATGTACTCCTGTTTACTACGGGTGACTTTTGAATAACTCGTAAACCGTAAGAGATAGACAAAATCTTAATATACAAAAAGTGTAGATCTCGCTAAAACACACAATTTATGTCCGAATACATTTTTTTTGTAGAGGGAACCATTTCGCAGATACTGCTTGTTATTTGTGTCAGTTTCTTAAAACTTTCCTGAAATGGAACATTGTTCAGTTTTTTATGTTAAGTGTGCAAAGAGAACGGGATCTCAAAGTTTAAAAGATTTGACTACCGCTCAAAACCTACTGTATTCTTATATTCCCGTTGCGCGTGCAACAAAACAAGCAATAAGATAATTTCTGTAACTGTTTATCTCAACTAACACGAAGATAAGAGAATAAGAGTTTGTAGGAATGGTTAGTACAAGAGTAGAGAAAGTCATATGAGTGCAACACATCAGATTTTTAATAATTGATTTCGTATAGGCCTGAAATGCAGTGACCATAAAACAGTCAATCGTTCTTTATCAGCATGGAAACAAAAACAGTTATGTCAGGTCAAAGGTCACCCAAAACCAAACATAGCTGAGCCAGAGATTTGCAATAATTTATGTTCAACAGATTTAAACAATCATCTAATACCTACATGTAACAACACTGTAGAACCACTTAGTCCACCAACGCACAAATTTGAATAGATTTGTAGACAAACTTCACCATTAGTCCCTATTGATGGTCAATGCACGAAAGTGCTCAAACGCTGCAACATCTTATGTAAGGAAGCAAGGTGGCCCCGCGATAACATGTGGGACTCACATTCGGCAGATCCTGGGCTCGATCCCCGGCGACCGCCCACTTATAGCTTTCTAAAAAGCCTCGTGGTTCACATGGGTCGGTAGGTGAAAGTGGTTCACCTACCACAACTTTACTGTCCCTCTTTTCCTTCATTGTCATCTGTTCCAGGCGACGGTGTTCGGCGGGTTGCGGCTGGACGGTGGCCGTGCATTGTTGGCCGCACGGTAACGTTACTGCTTTCAAAGGCGAGTGTGTGTCAGATGTTTATATCGTTACTTTTTTGCAGAAATTTCAGGTTAGTTTCCAATTTGCAGTTATTCGCTCACTGTAGTGGCAGTTTTAGTGAGAGGTTTGAAGAATATAATTAATTCTGTGACACCAAACAAGCATATTCATATGACAAATTTGAGGGTTAACTTCGTGAAGACAAGGTATCTGAACTCAAACTTTCGGCACAACCGTTCTTTTTTAAGAGTGTGTAACTTCAAACTCAATGTCCAGTAGCAGAAATCATTGCAGAAAAATCTAAACCATTTTCATACGGCGAGTTTGCTAAGAATGCGCTAGGAGTGTTACAGATATAAGTCCTAACAAACTTATTTGGTGTAACAACAGACGGGGCTCCTGCATTTGAAGGAAACGATAAGGAGCAGTTAAATTCCCGCAAGCAGAGAAAGCTAAAGTAGGAAACATTTTAGTAATGCAATATCACTGTTTAATACACCAAGAAAACCTTTAGATACAGAAAATACATTTACATAGAGAATTTCAAAATTGCTTACAAAATCCCGATTCTGGGTTAGAAGATATTGTTTATTATACTGAAATAAGATGGCCGAGCTGTGGCAAAATGTTGAAGCGAGTGTCAGATCTCAAAACAAAATACAAACATTTATGAAGAAGAAGGGCAAACCTATTGTTGAATTTAAAGACACAGAATTGATATGTGATTTTGCTTTTCTGGTAGGTACACAACAGCAGCTGAACAAACTTAATATTGTTGACCTTGGGTTTTAGAATTACATTATACACGAAAAAATATATAATTTAATTTTAAAAATAATTTAATATATAACTAGAAGTTAGAGTGTCCAGAAGTTTCGTCCACAACTACGGCGGACAGTCAACACTTCGGACGCTGCAAACTTCTCCGAGGAGACTACGACCGTGCCACTGAAGATGTACGCCGCAGTTGTGGACGAAACGCCTGGAAACTAACTCCACCAGACCAAAGCATAACAGCCCGGAAATAACTTCTAGTTATATTTACTCCGGCCATGAAAGCCTACGCTCTCTCAATTTAATATGAGATTAATATTTTAATAAAAGTAACATCAATATATTATCTATTTTTAAATTAACTGGCTTATCTTAGAACTTGGATCAGGGCTGCCAACATTTAAAAGTAAAATTATCGTACCAGCCACTCAAAATTATAGATTTGAATTAAAAATTATCGTACATCATAAAGCAAATGCTACAACAATAAAAATATCAGTATAATACTTATGAAAATATAAGAGTAATGATGTTTATTATATCCACTTACAAGATTGATGACCTCAACAAATATTACAACTTTAGTACTTACGTTTCTCGCACTATTCATCTGAAAGTTCAGCTTCCTCAACCGTTGCAGCATTGCACCAGTTTGTTGTTGAGATAAACCTTAACATCTTCTCGGTGACTTGCAGATTTTCAGATCTACCACGTTCTTTCATAAGTTGAGACGACAAAATGAGTTCATTTAGGTACCGTATCCAGTGCCAATCTGTTTCTAACTTTGGTTTTTATTAAACCCAGTTTAGGAAGGAAAAAAAAACCTCTTTCACAAGAAGTGCTTCTGTAGGGCAAGGAAATCACTGATTGATAATGCAAAGGCCGCTAGTTCTTTGAAATCAGTATTTCCACCAAGGTGACATATGTTTAACAGCACTCCAAAAACTGTCAGGTTCAGGCATGTTCTTTATTTCACACGGAATAGCACGTATTCCGAGTTTTCTACATTGATCGTCAATTTTCTGAACAGTGCCTTCTTCATTGAGATTACCAGACCTGGGCACACTGGCAATAAGAGGATAAAGGATAGCAGGCTTAGTAGCTATGAGGTGGAGACAGACAATGAGGACAAAAGTGGTGTTCTTTGTAATTAGTTTCACCTCGCTGGAGTGACAAACCAGTGAAAATGATATTTCGCCGATATCGAACTATCATACATTCAAATTATCGTACACCCCCATAATTATCGTACGGGTTGGCAATCCTGACTTGGATCCTACTTAATGCGATAAAAGAATGGAATCGTGTGGCACGCAAACCAAGTCACAAGTCGCAAGACAAGCCTGGCCTAAGGTTTTTTTTTTTTTTTTTTTTTTTTTTTTTTTTAATTAACGTCCTCCAACATTGTGTCATATCGGACGAATGAATGAAATGAAATGGATGAAATGATGCTCAAATGAGCCCGAGGTCCATGGAGCTTTAAGTTATCCGACATTCGTCTTCTCAGGGTAGGGAAAACCTCGGAAAAAAACCTTACCCGGATAACTTACCCTAAGCGAGATTCGAACTCGCGACCTCTTGAACGTGAGGCAGACACGCTAACCATCACGCTATCGAGGCGGGCCTGGCCTAAGGTATCGGGTGCTTTGAAGGAAAGGGCAGATTTCGCTGTAACCTCCTCCAGAGCAGGCAACTTTACCGCTTGAGATGTACGGCGGAGTGATCTACTCTGAAGGGGTGAATCATGCACACGCGCATGCCCCCACCCACCCACCCAGCGAATATCGGCTTTTATCAGAGCCCTACTCCGGCACGTAACGTATCCTTCTCCACTGCATCAACGTACAACAACTTCTAAGTGCTATATCCAACTTTAATCCTCGGAAAGACATATTGTGTGTTCAATAAATACTGCACTCGTTTTAGTATGTAATACTATTGAATAAGGAAGCAAGAATTTAATCTCTTTCAACAGTATTGAAGTTTCAATTTCATAGTAATTTAACTTTTTAAGATGGACTGAAAGTTAAGGAGAAGTTAACTAACGTTACAATTGCCATACAAATGATCATTCTCATCCATTTCTACATAGCGTGTTTACAACTTTAAAAATATAACTATTCTGTGCATGCTATCATCTCATTAAACGTAATATATTACATTAATAAAATAACATGCATTCAGGCTCGACAGCAGGGTGGAATCTATCCTCCCTAAGTGAGCAAATGTACTCGATTTGGCTTTGTTTTAACTCGGCGATTTCCAGTGTTTGCGAAAGAGGGAGGTTGGATTTACTTGCTTCCACTTTATGCGGACTGTGTCACTCACTCAATGGCAGTTTGGTTACATGAACATTGCGTTTGATTTATGAAAGCGCTTTCAAATCGTATGTGATAAACATCTGTTCATTAGTGACGTCTTTCGTACTGCTTACGTTTAAGCAAGTCTATCAATATTTGGCGACGAAGTCGAAGTGTATGGCCTTAAGGGACACTGGGAGTGAAATTTTGGTCAAAATTGTCAAAAAGTCGAAAATTGTTTTTTTATCTTAAAATGTTCCTGGAACACCTGTGCATCTGGATCAGCTAACATTTTTCATATCCCCCACTCCATGTGGTCATTACGGCCCTTTCAAATAGCGCTCTTCCCTTAACGTACACAGAGTGCTCCTATATAAAAGCCTGTTTTTCTCAAAACTACATTTCTGCACATTCCAAAAGAAGGTCGCGCTGACCTTTTCAATGAAAATTTCCAAAAGTATTCATAAATAGCAGCTAAACAAAACTATGATTCAATATTGATGTTACCATTAACATGAATTTCAAAAACATTTTTTTTGTATGAAAAAAATCAATTTTTAAAATTAAATTTTCCTTGATATTAAAAAAATATGTACAGTATAATCAGCAAGCGTATTTGATATATCTCTTCATACAATTGTTACCCATGTCTTAGAGTATCAGTTCTGCCAATATAAATGAATTTTGAAAAGACAATAGACGCGAGCTCTATTTTGAAAATGTGCCTATTAAATTCATAAAATAATTTATATATCATAAACGAATTATCCAATTTTAATGAAGTTTTGTGTACCTCCTATTCTCATATAAATACAAACACAGTAAAAATTTCAGAAAAATCTATCAAGAAATGTGGAACTTTCAAATTTCACTCCCAGTGTCCCTTAAAGACACCAAGTGATCGTCACGTAATCTATTGCGATACAGACTATTAGTGTAGTTCAATTTGGAGAAACTGTTCGCAAATATATGTAGAGCTATACTCACTCTTATACACACTATTCTTATAAATGCTTATTTCTCTATCTACTTCATTTTAAGAATTTTCAGAAATTATCTTATTGCTAATTTTCCTGTAGGCGCAAGTAGAAAATGGAAATACGACAGGCTTTAAGCGATAGTGAAATGTTTTATGAGCTGATTGCTATGCGACGCCTTTGAAATTCCGTTTTCTTTGCAAGGCAAAGAGATAAGAAAATATTCCTATTTGAGCAAAGTGTAAGTATTGGCAAATTTAAACAAATAATAAAGAATATTTCGAAAATGGTTTACTCAAAAGGAAAAAGAAGTATTTGGCACACATGTGTTTTAACGAGATCCACATTTATGCAAAAATCATCCAGAATGAGGAGATTTTCCCAGAAAATTCAAGGTAAGATTGAAGGTAGGAGGTGCGGAAGCAGCAGCAGCTAATGACGTAAGCGTCTCCAAAGAGACAAGGTTGGACATAGCTGTATTCGCTCCTCCCAATCTAAGGCTGGCCACGTGCTTCACAAATCCTAACTGACAGGTGTACAGTTTCAACATCACAAAATTAATTTCAAGGTTCTTTTTAAGCTTTTGAGCATCGAGGGAAGTGTTACAACGTTTACTACAAGTGCCACTTCTATTACCAGTGATGCTCTACCGCTAAGCTACCATTTGAAGGTATACAAACCTTAGAACTTCACCTTATTCAAGTGCTCCCATAAATCTTCAAGGTAATGTCGAATAATGAAGTACACCTTAAAGTCAACTACGAATGTTCGAAACACCCTTAATTTTGGGGCTTTGCATTAGTTGTTTTCATTTTTACTTTCCCTACTGGTAAGTAGGGGAAGTATTGTATTCCACCCAAAAATTCGATGTCGAGATTTCACCGGAAATATATGTTTTGAGACCCCCTGAATAATAAAAAAAAAAAGCATTTTTAGAAAAAGGTCCCTGTGTGTGTCTGTGTGTCAGTATGTCAGTCTGTGGACAGCATAGCTCAAAAACGAAAAGTCGGTTAAAAACCAAAGTTGGTATTTAAGTATATTGTCATTCAAGGATGCGACACGAAGATTTTGAAGAAAATAGCCCCACCCTAAACTACCCTTTACATGGAACATTTTTCGAAAACTTTGATTTTCTTGAAAATGGCTCAAACGATTTTGATTAAAATGTCATATGTTTGAGATATTTTGATGACAAATGAAATGTATATCTTGAATTTTCTGGCTATAGCCCCTGTAGTCGTATTTACTCTGGACGAATTTTGCATAACTGGTAAACTGTTAGAGATAGACAAAATCTTGCAATACAAAAAATTTAGATCTTGCTAAAATACACAATTTATGTCTCAATAAATTTTCTTGTAGGGTGAACCATTTCGGAGATATTCTTTGTTATGTGTGTGAGTTTCGGAAAACTTAGAACTCTAGCGAAATGCAACAACGTTGTTCATTTTTTTATATGTTAATCGTGCAAAGAGAACGGAATCTCAAAGGTCAAAAAGATTTGACTGTCGCACAAAGCCTTCTGTATACTAATATTCCCCTTGCACCTATATGAACATAAGCAATAAGATAATTTGTACGAATGTTTATCTTACCTAACACGAAGAAGATATAGGAATAAGAGTTTGTTAGAATGGTTAGTACAAGAGTAGAGAAAGTCATGTGAGTGCAACACAACAGATTTTTTTTCTGTGTTTCAAAGTTTCCTTTATAAAAACGATATGTTCTCTGTTCATAGCATTACTGTATTTGGTTTTAATAGACCGTTATTACAGTGGAATTAAATAAGAATTATTTCTCGTATAGATAAATATTAGGGCTAGAAAAATCCATACAAAGCGAATATTTCGATAGTGAACCATCAGCACGTGACTTAATGAAGCTTAGGCTTGTTGCAAAAAACAAAAGAAATCCTACTCACACAGGAAAAGTGCTAAGGTCATGCTTTCTGTCGTAACACACGCGTACCTGAGCAGTGAGCGACAGTAGTACGCTTCAATCATTCTATTGATCCGATCATATGGGCAACCGTTCAATGAACCGAAGTACACAAGGTTCACAGCCTCAAGTTCGTGTCCCCTCACAAACCCCAGTATCGAGCGACGACTGCTGTCGCTGCACAGGCACGCCTCGCTGTCTTCCTAAGTCCCCTGCTTCAGTTCGAAGTCCAAACTCATCTCGGTTCTCGGTCTAACGCCCGCCCCCCCCTTTCCCTGCCTTTTCATTTCAAATGTTCACCAACTTGTTTTACTCGTATTAAATACTAAACAGCGTGCACGAAATTCACTCAAAGGTGTTTGTTTCTCTACTCACGACAAAGTACCTATATGTGCGTGTATTACATATTAGGAAGCACTTATAGAACATAGTCCTCTATTACATTATCACCCATGCCTTAAAGGCCTTTTCTATCCCACTACCTTAGAGTGCCAACTGGTCACGTGGAGGGTGTTGTCCCGTCTTTTATTACGATCGCTCTGAGCTGTCAATCGACAAGGAGAATCTTTAACAACTCTGAATGCACAACAATAACCGACTTGGCAGCAGCAGATTCCTTCGCTGAGGACCCTCTCTATTGTGTTCATGTCAGCAGCGGTAAAAGGTTGAGCAACAATTTTATAACTTCTTGGAATGTGGTCGTTAGGGATGGGCACCACTATATACTTCTGGAAACTTACAAGAGGAGGAGGTGAAGCCAAGGATACGGGAGGCGACCACATCCGGAGCGGTACTTGGACACAGGCGGAGTCCCTAACGTCTCCAGATATCACACTAACACTGGTGGGGACCTACTAAATGTTACGAAAAAATGACACAAACTATTTTAAGTAGCTCAACATTTTTTTTGGCAGTAAGTTTAAGAGGGCTTCATAGACTATTTACAGAAAGCTCAATGACACATTTTATTAGTCATGCAGATATCTTAAACAAACGGTATTTTGATTAAATATAAACATCTCTTCAGCAGTCGTGAAAGCAAAGATATGTCAATAGATACTCAAGATTTTGAAGATAGCCATAATCAGTACTTAGGTATACGTCCATATTTTTTAAACGTTCTGTATAAGCAGAATGCTTAACAGATTTATTCTTCTTTGTTCCTTGTTAGGTCTCGCAGAGAAAGGTGGGGAGGGGCGCGGGAAGAAAAGGCAATTTTATGCCTGTAAAGACAAAATATCCGCAACTCAAAGGCATTAGGTCGAAGGTCTCTTCGGGTTCCTCAGGGTAATAAAATAGAAGTAATTTCACGGGATTTAATGAGTGTGAAGCTTTGGAATGGTTTTCAAATGAGTAGGCCATCCCGTACTGTGGAGTGGCCTGCTTTTTTTCTTTTGTACAAGTCCTCACCATGGCAGAGAAAGTATTATTACGAGTATATTCTACTTGAAAATTCGATATCGAGATTTCAATGCATGTTGTGAGACTCCGAAAGTCTTTTTAGAAAAAGGTCAGTGTGAAGATATTTCAAAACGTTCGATTTTCAAAAAAAAAAAAAAAAAAAAAAAAAAAAAAAAAAAAAAAAAAAAGGCTCTCAACGATTTTTATTAAAGTATACTATATTAAATATATTTACATGCCAAAAATGTATATCTTGCATTTTTCGGGGATAGCTTGTTTAGTCCTCATTAGGAAGGAATTTGTATAATCTTGTATAACCAATAATGTTAAGTGATAGAGGAAAATTTACTGCAAAAAATGTAGATCTCTGTTAAATACACTATTTACTTCCAATACTTTCTTTGTGCCTAAGCTTAATACGAGGTATCCGTTATTAATGGTTTGAGAGTAAGTGTGACTGAGGGGGGACACCTCGACCCACCGTGACCCCGACATGGATCTATTGCGGGCTACCACCCCCCAGGAGAAAGGGATGAGGCGAAATGAGACCGTAGGCTTGTAGAGGGCGGAGCCAGCGAAGCCCAGAGACGCATAGAAGTGCCTAACAGTTACACCTGGCGCACAACCGAAGTGTTTCCTATACCCAGGGAGAGGACGACGAGGTGACCCTTGCGGCCCGAGCAGCAGCTTCCGGGGAGGGCCAGGGAAGAGGTTCCAGAGCGCAAGCAACTATGCCATCTGTCCGCAATCGCTAGAACGTACCGCGCTACCAATCAAACCTGAAAGATGACAAGGAAGGGAAATGAGAGAGGGAGGGAAAGGAGACCGTAGAGAAGAGATAAATGTACCACAGCATTCGCCTAAGTGACATGGGGAAACCACGGAAAAACCCAAGTCAGAGTGCTACGGGGATCGAACCCGCGACCTCCCGAATGCGGGCCACAGACGTTACCGCCTGAGCTCGGTAATGGTTTCAGTTTTTAAATACTTAGTCACGGAAGTCCTGACGATTTTCAGTTGTTTCTCGCGATTGCGTGGAACGAGTGTAGAATGTTAAGGCCAGCATACGCCGTTTATCTCTTAAATATTCAACTATCGCTATTCCGCTTATATCCTTAAGGAAATGTGTAATGTAGTTATTCCTGCAAAAGTTTATTTAGTTTAAAATTAAGTAATATAAGGCCAAACTTTCATAAGAATAGTTTCTATGCCCGTTAATAAACGATAGTGGGTAGAGAAAAGCATGCGAGTGTAACACGATCAGATTTTTACTACATACAGCACCACAGATGGTGAACACTAAAGATAGAGCCCGGATTGTAATGGCCTAAATATCAGCGAAATATGCAAGCATTTATCACCTAAAAATTATATAAATAGACCTCAAAAGATAAAAATGTTGTTGATCTTTATATGCTATGTAATGCGAAATTCACTTCAGAAATTGAGAGTATAGTATTTACTTACAGCAGGTTTGAAACTAATACTTATTTTTAAAATATCTCCATGTGTCTGAAAAAACACGAAGTAAAAACAATAACACCTTTCAAACAATAAAACTATATTTTTATACTGCACGCCACTTGTTTAAGCCATTCTAAATTAGTTAACACGTCTTATCAATCTTCAGAGTTGAAAATGCCCCTTGTGATCCAGAGCAAGTTTTCAAGTTGAAAGATTTTCGGTTGTCGTTGAGGATCGTCTTATACCTGGACAAGCTCCTCTCCACATCACAGGACGATATTAGAGGGTATTTGAAGACAACAAAGCCACTGCAGGTCAGATTTGTTTCACTCTCTTCAAATGCTGCATTCCCAGAAATACTGTCACTAATTTTGCATTGTGTACAATATCCAGGTTTCCGCTGGAGAACAAGCAATGTAAGCAATATGTTCATATTTTTATTCTTGTGTGAAAGTAAGACAAATATATGCATTTGTTTCAAAAGTTGGCCGAAATACGACCTATTACTAAAATATCTGGTGTGTTACACACGCATGACTTTCTCTACTCTTGTACTAACCATTCTTGCAAACTCTTATTCCTATATATCCTTCGTGCTAGTCAAGATAAACTTTTGCAGAAATTATTTTGTTTCTTATTTCCTTGTAGGTACAAGGGGAATGTGGGAATACAGTAGGCTTTGAGCGATAGTCAAATCTTTTAAAGCTTTGCACGGTTAACATATAAAAAAATGAACAACGGTGTTGACAAACGTTTGTTTGTCGAAACTGACGCAAATAAACTACGAATATCTCCGAAATAATTCACTCTAAAAAAAACTGCACATAAATTGTGTTTTAGTGAGATCTACATGTTTTGTACAGTAAGATTTTATCTTATCTGTTACGGTTTACGAGTTATGCAAAAGTCATCCAAAGTAAACAGGACTACATAGGCTATTGCCAGAAAATTCAAAATATACACTTTACGTGTCATAAAAATATCTTAAACATATCATTTTAATCAAAATCGTTAGAGCCGTTTTCAAGAAAATCACAATTTTCGAAAAATTTTCCATGTAAAGGGTAGTTTAGGATGGAGCGATTTTCTTCAAAATCTTCGTGTCGCATCCATAAATACGAACTTTGGTTTTGAACCGACTTTTCGCTTTTGAGTTATGCTGTCCACAGACTGTCACACACGTGCACGCGTACACGGACCCCCTTTTCTATCGGGGGGCCTCAAAACATATTCACGGTGAAATCTCGACACCGAATTTTTGGGTGGAATGCAATACTTCCTCTACTTACTAGTAGAGAAAATAAAAAGGGGTATATATGACTACATGCACAGTAAAATACATTTTTCTATACTACAATACCTGAATTCGTGCATAAATTGATGTAAAATTCTCCCAAAAATTGCGAAAAAAATGACTTGTCATTGAGATCCAGGCCCTGTTAATGACAGATGAAATGAAATTGATAATTGAAAAAGAAAGTTTGTGAAGAGCATGTTCCTGGTGTAAGTTTAGGGGACTTACACTAAACATTTTACAGTTACGAGGACTGAGGAAAACGTAGAAAAAACTAAGTGAAGAGGACGTTCATGGCAGGATTGAAACATAGTCTCCATTCCTTAAGCATCTCGGATAGTTGTGTCACTATCAATGGCACTGTTTTATAGTCATGCGTTTCCAAAACACGGACAAGTGTTTCAATCAATTGAGAATGAATGTATTTGTAGAAAGAGAAAGGAGCAATTCCTCCACATTCTGTATGCTGAGTTTATCGTTCGGCAATTAGAAAGTTGCTATGCATTCATGAACGACACAATAGGAACTGAAGCGAGTCCGTGACAAAGCTTTGTCGTCATAATTTGGTCCCAGTTCACGAGAACTTGCATGCTTATCTATTTGAATAAACCATTAAGGACAGAGACCTCTGATTTTCCAAAACTCAAAAGTATTTCGAATTGTTTGCCAAATCTTAGGTCTGCATACAAAATGTGGTTGCAAAGTGTGGTGCATTATACGTTAGCTCATTCCTGCATTATGCATGTTAAAACACAAATTTAAGCTTTTCTATGCCGATGAAACTGTCTGCCAATAAAAATTGTATTGAAATTGTGCTTGTGTATCCCAAATTAAATAATACATATTTTTGTTTAAACACATAATTTATGAAAACATTACTATATGTCCAGCATATTTTGAAAATAAGAGACGCTTCCAGAAATGTTGGAAGAAATGTGAAAAATAACAAGTCTCAAATGCGCAACCAAAGGTGGTCGTGGTGGTGGTGGTCGTCGTCGTCGTGGTGGTCGTCGTCGTGGTGGTGGTCGTCGTCATGGTGGTCGTCGTCGTGGTGGTGGTGGTCGTGGTGGTGATCGTCGTCGTGGTGGTGGTCGTCGTCGTGGTGGTGGTCGTCGTCGTGGTGGTGGTCGTCGTCGTGGTGGTCGTCGTCGTGGTGGTGGTCGTCGTCGTGGTGGTAGTGGTGGTCGTGGTAGTGGTGGTCGTGGTGGTGGTGGTCGTCGTCGTGGTGGTGGTCGTCGTCGTGATTGTAGTGGTGGTGGTGGTGGTCGTCGTGGTGGTGGTCGTCGTGGTGGTGGTCGTCGTGGTGGTGGTCGTCGTCGTCGTGGTGGTGGTCGTCGTCGTGGTGGTGGTCGTCGTCGTGGTGGTGGTCGTCTTCGTGGTCGTCGTGGTGGTGGTCGTCGTCGTGGTCGTCGTGGTGGTGGTCGTCGTGGTGGTGGTCGTCGTGGTGGTCCTCGTCGTGGTGGTCGTCGTCGTGGTGGTCGTCGTCGTGGTGGTCGTCGTCGTCGTCGTGGTGGTCGTGGTCGTCGTCGTGGTGGTCGTGGTGGTTGTCGTCGTGGTGGTCGTCGTGTCGTGGTGGTCGTCGTGGTCGTGGTGGTCGTCGTGGTCGTGGTGGTGGTCCTCGTGGTAGTGGTGGTGGTCGTCGTGGTAGTGGTCGTCGTGCCGTGGTGGTGGTCGTCGTGGTAGTGGTCGTCGTGCCGTGGTGGTGGTCGTCGTGCCGTGGTGGTGGTCGTCGTGCCGTGGTGGTGGTCGTCGTGCCGTGGTGGTGGTCGTCGTGCCGTGGTGGTGGTCGTCGTGCCGTGGTGGTGGTCGTCGTGGTAGTGGTCGTCGTGCCGTGGTGGTGGTCGTCGTGCCGTGGTAGTGGTCGTCGTGCCGTGGTAGTGGTCGTCGTGCCGTGGTGGTGGTCGTCGTGGTCGTGGTGGTGGTCGTCGTCGTGGTGATCGTCATGGTGGTGGTCGTCGTGGTCGTGGTGGTGGTCGTCGTCGTGGTGATCGTCATGGTGGTGGTCGTCGTGGTCGTGGTGGTGGTCGTCGTCGTGGTGATCGTCATGGTGGTGGTCGTCGTGCCGTGGTGGTGGTCGTCGTGCCGTGGTGGTGGTCGTCGCGGTCGTGGTGGTCGTCGTGGTCGTGGTGGTGGTCGTCGTCGTCGTGGTGATCGTCATGGTGATGGTCGTCGTGCCGTGGTGGTGGTCGTCGTGGTCGTGGTGGTGGTCGTCGTCGTGGTGATCGTCATGGTGGTGGTGGTCGTCGTGGTCGTGGTGGTGGTCGTCGTCGTGGTGATCATCATGGTGGTGGTCGTCGTGGTCGTGGTGGTCGTGGTGGTCGTCGTCGTGGTCGTGGCGGTGGTGGTCGTCGTGGTCGTGGCGGTCGTGGTGGTCGTCGTCGTCGTCGTCGTGGTCGTCGTGGTGGTGGTCGTCGTGTTGGTGGTGACCGTCTTCGTGGTCGTCGTCGTGGTGATCGTCGTGGTGGTGGTCTTCGTGTTGGTGGTGGTCGTCGTCGTGGTCGTCGTCGTGGTCGTCGTCGTGGTGGTGGTCGTCATGTTGGTGGTCGTCGTCGTGGTCGTCGTCGTGGTGGTGGTCGTCATGTTGGTGGTCGTCGTCGTGGTCGTCGTCGTGGTCGTCGTCGTCGTGGCGGTGGTGTACACATTGCAATGAGTATCATTTCAACTATTTTCATCCACTTTCGGATACCCCTACCTGATTGTTAAAGGACATTAATTAATCATCGTAACAAATTTAGGTGAAGTAATGCTGGCACTATCAGTGCACTTATGCTTCAGCCGCAGCTGTTTATGAGTACTGCTGTAACATTTGTATGACATTACAGTATAATAATTGATTGTAAATTCCCGTCCGTCATAAACCACATAGCTGAAGATTACCTGTAAGATATATACCAGTCTGTGCTTGACTTATGCATCTTCTGTCCCATCTTGAAAGGGACTCACATTTGTACTGTAACACACAACCTACTCCACCGGCTCGCCGTGCAAAACTGTGAGATATAGAACTTCAAGAGATGAATGGGGATTGGAAATCACTCTCCTATGGTGACTCATGTGCATTTTGTTACGCAATTGGCGACATCACACACTCGCACAAGCGAACGTGATGATAACCTTTCTTCAGAAAACAACGAATTATCAAATTCCCTGCAGCTTTACCCATGAATTCTACAATTTAAATGCATATATCACAATCTAGTTCTAATGGTCGATTGAGATTTATGTTAGCAGATACATAAAGTCCCGTCAGCTAAGTGCAATGCTGTTACATAAATTTTTAAAATATCTCCTTCATACTATAAAATGAATGAAAATGATTTATAAAATGAGCAGATTTCCCCAAAGTAGTAAAGTATTCTTCCACTAAGACTCAAATTTTGAAACAAACAGTTTGTGCTTTCTCGTTCACGCATTCGCACAATCAAATCATTAACGAATATTTGAAATTGAGTTCTATTCGTATTTAACAAGAGAGGGTACCCATAGCTGTCGTTCACTTTTGAACGAAACCAGTTTATTTATGTTTCAGAACATAAGAAAACACATTTGGAGCAATTTGACGTGCTATGCACCATTGGAAGGGCAAGGAGGTGAGGGGCGTATGGAGCGCAACGGAAGGAGGCGACGCGGAACCAGTCTGCTAATTATGTATTAGAGGTGAATGTGATGTGTTGTATGCATAGGCTGGTACAAAATGAAACCAGCTGCGGTCGTGAAGTTGTTAGTGGAGGTCTTCGGTTTTCGACTAGAGTAGGTCGCTTAGTTTTCAAACAGATTAGAAAACAGTTATATGAGGAAGACGTTGTTGATGAGTATAGAACTCTTATGGTAGATTAAGAAGTCACCGATGAAGATGACATTGAAACTGATTTTGGGGATGATACAGCTAGAAAGTGAGCAGACTTCACAAGAAAGTGATCCAGCATTACGTGTCATTGACGAGAGCAAAGGTTCTTCTTATCCAAAGAAGATTCTTGATGGTGATGAAGACGGCGATTCTTCATCACCACCTAAGAAGATTGCTAGAACAAAATTCCCTGAAGGTTACTTGGCTGAAGCTTACAAAATCTGGACGAAGCAGCCAAAAAGAAATAATCCTCTACATTGATGCTCTCCTGGAGTAGCCCTAGACATGTCCCCTAGAGTCAAATTCACTACGGTAATGTCACAAAAAAGGCAAATAACAAACAAGACAGTTTTGCAAAACTTCGCTCAAACGACGTAGCAAAAACAAGAAGGTGATACAAGGATGGAAAGGATAAATAATGAAGCACGTGATCAGTTCATTGAAATGCGAAAACATGGAATTATACGCGACCGAATGCTACAAATTTGGGCGATGTCTTTTAAAGCACGAATTGATCCGAACAACACCTTAACATTCAAAGCTTCCAAAACGTGGCTGCAGCGGTTCAAGAGAAAAATAAGATTATTTCTCACACGATCACACAAAGTTGGCAGTAGATTTGGTGCTGATACCGCTGAAGCTGGTGAGTGTGTTACGGAAGTTAGGAGTTTCAGTGAAGAGAATAATTTTACACCACAGAAGATAATTAACGCAGATCAGTCAAGATTTGCTAAAGAATTACATTCTGGGAGAACTCTTTCCGTCCGGGAAGCAAAGACGATTCATGGTACCATGGGTACAGTTGCAGCAACCACTCATTCATACATAATGCATCTATTATAATGGATGCTACTCTCTTTTCTAGAGTTTTCATTTGTTGGCACATTCTCATTTTCAAATTGTTCCACACTATGTTCTTCTCAATATAAATGAATGAAATATCGCATAACTCCGCGTAAATAACAAAATGAGATGAGCTATTGTTAACATGGTTTTTGCGATGTTATTACACAAAACATTGTGTAAACAAAAAAATCGGATGTTCTATATTTGAGATTATTTTCTCTCAAACTACAAGGATAATTTAAATATCCATCTCTACAATTTATTAATAAATATTTTAAATATAAAATTTTTTTTTTAAAAAAATGCATCATGTGGAGTAATGTTTCCAAAACGGCAAAAAAAGTAGCATAAATAAGAATGCAATACACCGGGAAATATTTAGAAATATGTGTGGAATATAGTATAGACCCATTATATACATGGTTACTATATTATAATTTCAAAGTGCAATTGGGAATTTTGGAAATTTCAGGAAGTAGGCACCCTTAAGGTAACCGGGCGAGATGACTGTGAGGCTCGCATTGCGAGTCGATTCCCGTCGACTGTCCACCCTGGCCTTGGGCTTTTTTGTCATTTTATCAGGTCGATAGGCGAATGCTGTGGTGGTTTCTTATCTACCACGATTTTATTTCTATCATTTCCGGTTCATTCTGTTTCTCATCTCTCAGGTGCGCTTCTAGGTTTCGTGGAGTATGGCGATGTCGGACAGATGGCGCGGATGCTAACTCAAAGGAAAGAGATCTCTACAGAGACTTTAGAGGACTGCTTGTTCGATGAGTGGTTCATCGCCCTCTCTAGACAGCTCCAATCGTAAGACCGCGTTTCGAACCTGGAATTATTAGGGACTTCCGCGCCTGTCTGTATCATGTCTGCCTGCGGTTTATAGCCTGCTCTGGTTGTTTTACTTCCTCCTCCTGCTGCGGGGGGGAGGAGGGGGGAGTGGGGGTGTAGTAGTCACAGCCGATCTATGTAGGTCTAAATGTGCGAGGTGTCCCCCTCTGTAGTAACCGCTTAAGTACGGTTTTCTTATTACACAGGCAGCGCATCCCAAACTAGATCAGAATTACCGTAAACTGGTTTCATGAGTTTAGCTTTTGTTGGCTGAGTTGGAGGAAAGCCAAACACAGACGCTTGCTTGCTTGCTTGCTTGTTGGTATTGTAATTAGCTAAATACGGAAGTTGTAGGAGAAACCGCATGGGCTAGGCACGTTTGAAGGCCATTGCTTCTGAACCACAATAAACCTCTGTGATGTGGTGGTTAACATGTTATCCTCCAAACCCAGAGGCACCGGTTCAACTCTTGGCTAGATGGGAATTCCTTATAGCCAGTATTGTTCCCTATCCTCCCTAGTCTGCAAGTATGAATCTTGTGCGAGTTTAAAAACAACTCTAACATTAATACCAAAAATAAACAGTTGGAACATCACTCCCTGTTAAAGACGGTATACAGATGGAACAAAACAAAAATGAGTACAGAATCACTCGCACTAAATTTCCTAAACGAATCATTTTAAGGGGAGAAGGTACCTTTTATCTCCGCCATGTTAAATCTGTTATTTTCAATGTCCCTTTTCTGAAGAACTATGAATAGTAGAGCAATGACTTTTTTATCACAAGTACTTACACTATTTGGCAATAAAATGACATTTTTGTGAGTATACTTATAGCACTAAAAATGCAACTGTAACATTTTTTTTCATAATAATACCTTTTTCGGTACATTTTGAAATGAAAAAAATATCAGTGGCCTTGATAATAACATCCAAGTGTTGAAACAAATGTCAGTTGTCAAATGTCAAATGTGTGAAAGAAACAGTGTGAAGATTTATTTGCTCTAGGGTAAGTAGTTTCCAAGAAAAGGAACACAAGGCTTTAAAAAACAAAAGTTGTGGGAAAATGAATTTAAAGTTTCGCAGTACTAATCCGTATCTGACTGTAATGCAAGTGATAGAATAGTATGTTTGGAAGATATTACAATGTTTACATTTAATGAATGCACTTATGCATTCTAAAAGTAGATCAATATCAAACATTATATTGCCACTGCTGCTTTAAAAGTCTTCTGCCGATTCATTCATAGCATTAGGGCAGGAGAATAATTTTCTTCTTGAAGAGCTGCACTAAAGGCACTTTTCTTTGGTACTACACTAGCATGTGGAGTTGAATCCCCTAACACTCTGATTGTCACTAGGTGGTGTATAGTTTTCAAGTCCTGAGTACTCTTCACTTGTTTCCACTATTTACATTCACCTTTTTCTACCTACCAGGCCATCCAGACCTTAGCAGCAGATCTGGGCATTTCCCTCATTCAATAACAAAAACACACGTTGAACCAAAGGATGCCAAGTAACAAGCCGGTTTGCCAATAGCTGAAATATAAAATGAAGAAGAAAATCCCTATCCCTAACATAAAAATATCAGATGCCTCTAAGAATAGCTAGAAAGTGAAAACGGGGCGTGTCCTACTCTGCAGCATGTGATTTAAACCCACTTTTAGGCCCTTTAAATAAGTTTCTGGTGAAAAACAAATTAATATTCATATAAACCGCACTCCAAACTATGCAAATAAGGAAAAAACAGATATTTTCACTATTTTTAAGGTACCTATCTTCTTCCCTTAAGTGCTCCACCGGTCACCTGAAGTAGATAATATATTCGATCCACAATAAAATTCTATATCTAGATTTTTTCCCCTCACATGAATACCAAGGAGTTCTTGGGGAAGGGTTCGTGCGTGTTTGTTTGTGTCTGTTTCGTAATTACACAGAAGATGAAGATGAAGAAGAAGAAGAGGAACAAGAAGAGTGTGAGTGTGAGTGAGTGTGTTGGGTTTAAGGGCCCGTCGACAGCTTGGTCATTAGGGAAGAAGAAGAGTGTGAGTGAGTGTGTTGGGTTTAAGGGCCCGTCGACAACTTGGTCATTAGGGCAGAAGAAGAAGAAAAAGAAGAAGAGTGTGAGTGAGTGTGTTGAGTTTAAGGGCCCGTCCACAACTTGGTCATTAGGGCAGAAGAAGAAGAAGAAGAAGAAGAAGAAGAAGAAGAAGAAGAAGAAGAAGAAGAAGAAGCACGGGTATAAAAGTTATATTCAGGTCACATATTTTAAGAATGCAAGGAAAATCTCTTCAAAATTTCTTCCACATCAAACAATTCCTTTATACTAAAGCATTTGTCACTATCTTTAACCTTCTACAACACTTCAAAGATTTTGATTAGAATATCATCATATTTCTGAAGTTATGAATAACATGTACATTTATTTTGTATGAACCATTCATTCTCAGTTTTGTAAAACCGAAAAAGTGCATGAAATAAACCAGAACACTACAGAAAACCCGATGACCTCACCAAATTATTTATTTTCGTATCAAATAACTTTTAGAGTAACATCAGTAATTACCGAAATATTTTATTAGGTAGACTTAAAAAGAATAAAGCGTACCTAATCTGTGTTACACTATGGAAGCTTTAGGACTGCACTTCTTTCCATTGAAATCTACTTGTGATATAAAAGTTAATTGTTTTTGCAGCATCATACTGACATAAAGATAATTCAGGAACTGCGCTCGGAGAATTCTAGATAGGAGTTCAAGAAGTTAAGTGTCCAGAACAGCCGATCTATAAAAGACGTATATATAGAGTTTCATTACCGCAATAACTCTCAAGGTATATGTACCCAACTTCCTGTATTTCTTTCTGTGAACTTATGTTCTTGTGACTCTCGAAGCATTGAAATGAAGTCTTTCTTCGTTATCTTGCGCCATGATATTTGCCGTAAACTTTCACATTAAATCATTCAAAATGTGGTGTTATGTTAGTGGTGTTCCCATTACCGTAAAGTGATGCATGCACGAACTTTGCAAAAACATGCTATTCCCAAAACGAATACCACACAAGGGTACACAGTACCAGTGATTAAGTTAAATTCTGTCCATTTACTAGATAATGAAGCGGTAGTGTCGGTCTGGGGGGCTCAGTTTGTTAGACGCTGGCTTACTGATCCCAAGGTCGCGGGTTCAAGCCCGGCCCAGACCGATGGTTTTTAAGTGTGCTTGAAAACGACAGCTCCATGTCAGTAGATTTACTGGCATGTAAAAGAACTCCTGCGGGACGAAATTCCGGCACACCGGCGACGCTGATGTGATCCTGGCAATTGACAGCGTCGTTAAACAACAAAATAATTTAATAATGAAGCGGTAGCTTTATTCTTGTAATTCATACTTCTAGCATTTAGGTAACCGAAATGTAACTCGATAAACTGAATTATCATACCCTCAAATTCTAAATCGTGTTCCTCCTCCTGTTTTTGGGTGTGTTCCTATAGCCTCCGCATGCTGCTGGGGAACTTTTCTACTTTCTCTACTACATACAACAGTTGCTAGAAAAGGGATGTCATTCCACACGAAGTTCGATTCAGAGATTTCACCATAAATATATGTTTCGAGGCCCTTTGTGTGTGTGTTTAATATATAATACTCTTTATTTAGTGCATGTTTCATTACAAAATATAGTCATTACATGCACTGTTAAACATTATACATATTACACATTTACAATCTAAGTCTATTGAGATGTGACATTAATTCCGGGTATAGTGATGTATAAGTTTCGCTTTATTGACTGTCCATTTTCTAGTTTTGCACGTGTCTGTCTCTCTGTCTGTGTGTGTGTGTGTGTGTGTGTGTGTGCGTGTGTGTGTGTGTGTGTGTGTGTGTATGTGTGTGTGTGTGTGTGCGTGTGTGTGTGTGTGTGTGTGTGTGTGTGTGTGTGTGTGTGTGTGTGTGTGTGTGTGTGTGTGTGTGTGTGTTGAATATCATACCTCAAAAATGGAAAGTCTGATAAGTACAGAACTTGCTATTGTTTTCCAAAGATACGACACGACAATTTTCAAGAAAAGCGTTCACCCCAACTGCCTAATACATAAAACATTTTCTAACTGTTTATGCCTCAAAACTGGTTATTTTGATTAGAATACCATATATTAAATATATTTGCATTCCAAAATGTTTATCTTGAATTTTCTGGGAATGGTTTGTGAAGTCCAATTTATTCGGAAGGATTTTTTTAATATCTTGTGTAACTGGCATATGTTGAGCAGTAGAGAAAACGTACTATACCAACAATGTATATCTCTTTAAAGCACACAACTTATTTCAAATAACGTTTTTGTGGCATAAACCGTTTTCGTGATATCCGTTGTTAGTAGTTCGAATTTTTTAATACTTTGTCGTTCTTCTTAGGACCTGTCGACATTTAGATGTTTCTCGTGATTGCATGAAAAGGGTACGGAATTTTAAGGCCAGCATGTATTGTCCAGTTTTTAAACCATTTGGCTATCGCTATTCCCCTTGTATTTATAATCCAGGTGCTTCTATAAAGGTGTACCTCCATTGAAATGAAGTAATGAAAAAATAAGTTTCCATAGTATTAGTTTGCATAGTCACCAATAAAAGTTGGAAGGTAGAGAAAGACGTGTGACCGTAACACATACGATTCTTTTCGCAGTGTTTAACACCCGTTCTTAATGCATACGGCACCACGGGCGGTGGACACGTGTGATACAGGAAATGAAAAGTTAATCAGGCGAGGAAATTTGGGAAGGAAACGTTCCAGGCCTATATTCAGGGTACCTCCCCAAGGAAAAACTGGCATAAACCTCAGTCAGGGAGGAGAATCCTGGCGGAATTTGAACCACAGACCTCCAGTTCACAAGTATGTGCCTTAACAACCGTATGAGTTGCCGAATAGCCCCTATACTTGAAGTGAGTATTTTCAATTATAATTCGAAAGTGATAAATAAAATGAAATATTTTGGTCAGAAATGTGGCGAAGGACCCTTAGTTCGGCTCCCAAACACGAGGTCCCAAGATTTGTTTCCTTAGTCCAACCATCGGAAATTGTTTTACTTAAGAGCGAATCCTATTTTGGTCAAAGTATGGACAACAATTTAGGTTCAATGACTGTTCTACAAGACATTAACGTTTGGAATGATGCGCTAGGTGACATAACCTCAGGAGAGGTCCCAAGAGAAGACCAGTGGTAGTGAAAGGCAAGGATGCCCGAGTATTAAAACTTTAAAGTGCAAGTAAGCTTGAGGCATTGAGAAAGCAAGAACTTTGTACTAACTTCACTGCACATTTTGCAAAACGACTGTCTTGTTTTATTATGCAACTTGCTTGGTTATCGGTTATCTAATCACGTGTACCTGCATCACCTATCAGAAAAAGATAAACTGGTGTATCATACGACTCCATTTTCCATCCTATAAGACAACGTGACATTTATACGGATGCCCTGGAGGATTCCTATCAACATTAACCACCATAGTGTAGAGATCAAAGCAATAAGCATGGGATGTCATGATCGCTAATTAGTAATGTGTTTTGTGTGCTAAAGTGGAACATGGCTCACTTGTAAGCGACCTTGTCACAATGGTTTGACTCCTTTCACCTATTCAAGTCTCCTTTAAAGGAAGTCGCACAAGAGTTAAAAAGATGTATCAGATCCATTTAACCTGAAGCCCGCAGAGAGGACGAGATTTGATTGACATTCTCAACTTCGTGCTGTTGTTATTTGTTGGCGTAGAGGTTACAGTAAACGCTTCAGTTCAACAATCTGGGAATGACATCTTTTACAGTAGGAGCATTACAAAAAAGTTTCGTGGCGTTAATATGCCTTCAAAACGAAACAAAGTCCACACAAAGGGAAGAATTGCCATTCTGCTGCACTAACAAGCAAACTTAGTTAATGTATGTACTCCAAAATATACATTCATTATTAAAAATTATGCGTAAGCGTAACGTAAACTTAAACACTACATGATATGTATTGTAATTAAACCATTAATAATAAACCACGTAAACATAGACTTAAACGTAACATAAAAGCTTGCAAGGTCAAATTTTCCAGGTTTGTGTCCACGTCAAATATGAGAAATTGGCCAATCTGAGGGCGAATCTGCGCAGTGAACATCTGATATGTGATATCTATAAAAATCACAGGGGAAAAAAAAAAAAGAAAGTTATAATAGTAGGTTTGACAGTTGAATGTCCTTTACCCCGGTGATCAGATCTTGTTTAGTTTGATACATGCACTTGATCTTTGTCAGTGGTCACTTCGCAGGGCGCCAGATTAGCTCCGTAGTTCTCTTGCGAGTGACTGTTGTGTAAGTTTGCATATGTGAATAACATATCGCGTTAAGTTTATGTATAAGCTTTACGTGAAGCTATGCTTAATTTTCATTATGAATAACGTCATAAATATGCAAATATTCTTAACAAATGTAATTTGAAGTATTCACTACAATCCGGAATGCAAAATCTGGAGATGATAGACCACATTATACCCGTGAGCTTTCTTCATCTATTATCTTAGAAATTGTATTGCTTTCTCCCAAAAACTTTATTTCAAGATTTCACAGCAAATACCCGTTATGAGGTCCTCTAAAACAAAAATTCTTATGAGAACACCCGAAAGCGTTCTTAGTTGCGTGTTGGAGTGTATCTTCTCTACAGCGATTTAAAAAACACGCAAAAGGCAAAAAACTAATATTTAGAAAACCTTCCATGAAAACACGAGTATTTTCTGGAAAGTGAAGCGTAAAGAGGCGGTGGACAACAATTATTGAAAGCCAAGAAAATAAATACATTGGGAAACCTGTATTAAACTAATTGGTGAAACAAATTTAGGTTAACGATGACAAAAGAGCAAAACAACATTGGTTTATTAAAATATTGTTAACGGTAGGAGAAAAAAAGATCTTGAAAATGTACTGAAACTCTGTTTTACGTTATTTTCACTCTCCAGTGAAACTTCATATACTTACATGGGAAATCATGAACTATGAACTGGGGCTTCTTAAAGCATAAAACTATATGTATTTTATCAAGCTTCTTTCATATAACACACCCATTTATGCTATTTATACATAGATGCTGTTTCCCATTCAAAATTAACTTCTTCCACTCTAGTAATATACTTAAAAAATTACATTTTCTTTGCTAGTGTTCTTTAAGCTCGTGGTTAAAGAAATGTTTTAACTAATACACCTACGTTTGTTTTATATTCAGCTGCCTTAAGGCTCCTAGGTACAGCTGAACATGCATTATCCGAGTGAAACCATTTCTTTCCAGAATAAGTTTCAGTAATGAATGGGCTTAAGAGAACAAAGTAGAGCGTCGTGTTACTGTCTCCTGAATTCTGTGAGAATATTGTGCTGCGACTGGAGTTAGGCAGACGTTCCTAGTTGAAATAGGAGTGGGTTTGAGGTATTCCGAAGTGTTCTGTTGTACTGGTAGATTGGATAGCAGAGGATTGTGTACATGTTTGCTTAGTGTCCTATGGCATCTGGAGCATCTCATTCTGGCCCCACTTGATATGTTGTGCACGAGACACCTGATGCAATCTCCGGACAAAAATTTTCCCAAAGATATTGTCAAATGGATTCCTATCCATCGGAACTGATGGGTCTGAACTTCGTGCGACACTGGGTAAGTCACGGTCCATTACACATGAGATCTGTGAAACAATAGTAATATGTAACATATACAAACGATATTTATGATGTATAAACTGAGGTTTTCAGAAGGGCTATCACTAAATAAGATTTCTGTCAGTAACCAACTATGGTTTCTACAACGTAATGGTTTTCAGAAAAACATCGAGTCAGCTGGTAATACAATTGATTTTAAAAGGCAAAGATGAAGTTACGGCAGAACTGTTGAGTTCGCCATTATGACTACTGCGGTTTTTTTCTGATTGTGAGAGTGCGAACGTCAAAAGCTTTGAAGCGTTGACCGTTACCGTACTGATTTACTACACCTTAAGGCACTTAGCAATCACCTAGATAACGTGCCAAGCCGACTTGGTCCATTAACATAGGATGCTTTATGTTTTCCAAGACCGAGGAGAATGGCCTAACCTCCGCCGATTTTTATGCGCAAGGTGTCTACCGGATCAAAGAACCTGGCAAACCACCAACTGAATCAACGCTTTCTCCACCAATGCATTTATTGTATACAGAATCACATTATGTAGCAAGGAAGCTGCTATCCAGGGGAACCGGCTCGAAAGGGCTGTTGCTGTTCCAGAAACACCAATAATTCAGTTTCTACTGTCAGTGGAAACTCGCTGATCTTATTGGGTTTAGGGCCGGGAATTCGTAAAGTCTATAAATGGATCGGTTAGCTCGGCATGTCTTCAGTAGGCACATCAAAAGGCTGAATTCCTTCAAGTTGTGGAGGCACTGAGGAACTTCGTTTTGTCTGAAATAAATGACCTGAAGTTTGTTTGCAGAGAATTTCTCTAAGCAAAGTTTGCATTCATTCCAACAGCACTACTTTAGGAGGCGAGAACAGTTGACGTCGAGCTTCTTAGCTCCAATGACAGAAGTTGACAAATCATTACGAACCAAAGTATTCGTATCTTACAGCACTGACTTCCGTTCTTAGTACCTCCGTTTACAAATGCATGTGCACATGTTAAGATGGGCGCTCTCTTCAGGTTTGGCGCGTGAAGACAAGGCAACAAGAAATACTTGACAAAAATGTATGTAAACATGTACAGGCATACCCATTACAAACACTGTGCAGCGGAACTTTTATTATATTTGGAAAGTTTCTCCTAGCAATGCTCCTTACCTTTAGTGGATAAAAGCTCTCATACGCGATGAGATAACTTTGCCCAGAGGTGCAAGTTTTTATTACATTATGAATTGTAATTCAATTCTCTGTCGCTAGATGATACAACGTACGGACTTATAGTCAACGTTTTGTTGATTAAGGAGAATTGCTATTGAACTTGTAGTCGCAAAATAAGCTCCTTTTACATGAAGACATACTTTGAAGCTTTATGCCGGGATTACGCTGAACTTAACGTAACTTGGCAGCTACAATCGTCATTGTTGGAATAGTGACCCTGAATGCCAAGCCAACTAATGAACCTGAGAAATGTTTATTGTTTAGCTTACTTGCGATATGATACTTTTGCTCACTCACAACTCGCACTCGTACCATGTACAGTCTGCATCGAAAGTGTTTCATATCTTCTTGTATTTTCAAAGAAGTAGTAATAGTAACTACAGTAAAAAGAAAAACAAAATACTTCAATGGCAGAGATAATTCTCCTTGACGAGCTGGGGAAATTATTTAATGAGACTGGGAAGCCCCCCATCCTTCCCGTTAATTCGAACGTGAGCGGGTGGGTGGTGGTGGTGGTGGTAGTGGTGGTGGTGGCGGCGGCTGGTGGTGGTGGCGGGTGGTGGTGGTGGTGGTGGTAGTGGTGGTTGTGGTGGTGGTGGCGGTGGCGGTGGCGGCGGTGGTTGGTGGTGCTGGTGGCTGGTGGTGCTGGTGGCGGTGGTGGTGGCGGTGGCGGTGGCGGTGGCGGTGGCGGTGGCGGTGGCGGTGGCGGTGGTTGTGGTGGTGGTAGTGGTGGTTGGTGGTTGGTGGTGGTGGGTGGTAGTGGTGGTAGTGGTGGTTGTGGCGGTGGCGGTGGCGGTGGTTGGTGGTGGTGGTGGCGGTGGTTGGTGGTGGTGGTGGCGGTGGCGGTGGCGGTGGTTGGTAGTGGTGGTTGTGGTGGTGGTGGTGGTAGTGGTAGTGGTGGTGGTGGTGGTGGTGGCGGTGGTGGTGGCGGTGGCGGGTGGTGGTGGCGGTGGCGGTGGTGGTGGCGGTGGCGGTGGTTGGTGGTGGGTGGTGGTGGTGGTGGTAGTGGCGGTGGTGGTGGCGGTGGCGGTGGTTGGTGGTTGGTGGTTGGTGGTGGTTGGTGGTGGGTGGTGGTGGTGGTGGTAGTGGTGGGTGGTGGTGGTGGTTGGTGGTGGTGGCGGTGGCGGTGGTGGTGGCGGTGGCGGTGGTTGGTGGTTGGTGGTGGGTGGTGGTGGGTGGTGGGTGGTGGTGGTGGTTGGTGGTGGTGGCGGTGGTGGTGGCGGTGGCGGTGGTGGGTGGTGGTGGTGGTAGTGGTGGGTGGTGGTGGTGGTAGTGGTGGTTGTGGTGGTGGTGGTGGGTGGTGGTGGTGGTGGGTGGTGGTGGTAGTGGTGGTTGTGGTGGTGGTGGTGGTGGTAGTGGTGGTGGTGGTGGTGGCGGTGGCGGTGGCGGTGGTTGGTGGTGGTGGTGGGTGGTGGTGGTGGTAGTGGTGGTTGTGGTGGTGGTGGCGGTGGTTGGTGGTGGGTGGTGGTGGTGGTGGTAGTGGTGGTTGTGGCGGTGGCGGTGGCGGTGGCGGTGGTTGGTGGTGGTGGTGGGTGGTGGTGGTGGTGGTAGTGGTGGTTGTGGTGGTTGTGGTGGTGGTGGTGGTTGTGGTGGTGGTGGCGGTGGCCGTGGTGGCGGTGGCGGTGGCGGTGGCGGTGGCGGTGGCGGCGGTGGCGGTGGCGGTGGTGGTGGCGGTGGCGGTGGCGGTGGTTGGTGGTGGCGGTGGCGGTGGCGGTGGTGGTGGCGGTGGCGGTGGTGGTGGTGGCGGTGGCGGTGGCGGTGGCGGTGGCGGTGGTTGGTGGTGGCGGTTACGTTTTCCAATATTTTAAGCGATACACTTTGAAATAATAAGAGCCGTCGTGTTTGCCATAGGCAGAAGCAAATTGTACTCTATATCAAAGTTAGTGTAATTACACCAACCTACATATCCAGCAGCTGCTGTCTCGGTCATCTCCAGGCTCCTGTGTTCAAGAAAAGGAGTACTAAAACTATTTCTGCCAATATTTACTATGGTTAATGGGAAACAAATAGAAAAGCGGCTTTGGTATTAATACTTTGTAGAAGTGGAATTGTATGTGCTTTGCCGTGACATAAGTTCAACCCTAAAGTGAGAAAGTTAAATAAAAATACTGTAAACAGATCCCATGTTCCTAAAGACAAGTCGACCCGGCCGAGATTCCGAGTTACAACTAGATCTTTAGCATGCCAAGACTGCAACGAGGTGGTGGAATAGAGGTTAACGTAAGCAACACGGACAGGGCATAAAGGCTGGGTGAAAGGGAATCGTGAATGAGCAAACCATTACGGACACCGCAGTCACGCACACACAAGGGTGCGCCGCTGCTACCCGCTAACAAAGGATCAGCCAAAATTGGTTCACCAATACACACACGTGTGGCGTAAGGCATCAACTTCCGCAACCCTCTAGATGTCGCACTAGGACTGATACATCGCAGATAATGAATGTCGATTTTTCAACCTATCAACAATGAACTTGTCATTAGAACGACTCTTGTTTGTCAGCTATGCTAGCCGAGCGAAGAGTTTGCAGCCACCATTGGACCAACTGAAAGAAGAATAGTTACCGTCCAGTTCCAAGTACGTCCACGAGTTCCTTGTAGTCCACTATTACTTGACTGAGTCGGGTTCTTTAGCATAAAGCCGTGATTCTTCGTTTCTTTACGAACTTTGCCATGCGGCTAGATTATGCTATCCTACATTCATCACGAATTCACAACGTTCTCTTAATAATCCAAATATCGTTTTAGGTCTAAATACTTATCAGGCATCGAAACTTGGACACCGATGACAAGTTAAGTTGACTATACCACAGGTACGGATTTGTTTACTGCGCCTGAGTTGTCGTGGCCAGCAGTGCAGAGCGAGCGGCAAATCAACATAAACCGATAACAATGAGACGCAATACTCGGCGTAGCTACCGCGCTTTGAAATGTTTAAAAAATAAAGTCGGTAATTTTCATGGCGGACTTACTTTCGTTGGATATTTCCTTCATCCAGAGAAATAATTGATATGTATAATTAATAATGAATAATAAATATACACATTTTACTCTTAAAATTATATATGTATACTTCCATACCAAAAAGTTTCCATTTTGTGTGAGAGATTTACAACATACACATTTATATTTATAGTATTCAAATAACAGATGTTCATTGTGGAATACAATGTTCACCAACTTAAGCTTTTTAGGGTCCGTTTCATCTTCATCATAAGCTTTTATGGCTGCAAAATTAGCATTATAGTGCACTATAATATAGTTTCTAAAAGTCTCAAAACTATATCTACTGCGGTTTTCACTTGAACACTGTCTGTATTGCGAAAAGGTGTGTTCGAGGTCACATGTGATGCGGGCAAAGCGTAAATACATGTAGGTACTTCGTTATTCTCAGGTGGACTGTTTCTGTTCAATACATCTTTGATTGGACACAATTTGGCATACATACGAACCGCAGCAGAGCAGGGTCCAGTCTCTTATTATTAATAACACTAAGATACTCCAGATCACAGTTAATTTGAAATAATCCTTGTCTCTCCCATCGGTGTCCAAGTTTCGCTGCCTGCTTACTATAATTAATGCTTGCTTAACTTGCTTTAAGGAATACATATCCACCATCGTCGTGGTCGTCGATTAATTTCGATGACACTAATTGGGTATATGCATAACTAACTTTCGCATGAGTAATACAAGAGCTTAGCAGCATAACTAAATCTGGTTGGCTAAAGATATTTAGAGGGCGCTGCCTTCAAATGAAACTTGGAAGCGGGGATGATTCCAAGGTCTTGCATCTTATATGTAACTTCTACTGTAACCCATTGTACTTGTCTATGAGCAGTTTACTTTCGGAATTGGTTATAAAAATATTCGAACGAAAGCACTGACTGATTTTGGAACTGCACAACTGAACTTATGGTTATTTTTGGAAGTTTCATCAGAAAAAGTTCCAAAATAATGGTCACGTGATTTTTTCCAGTCTCTGGACTTTTACTTGTAAAAGTAAAAGAAATTCACACACAGAGTTCCATTTAAGTTAGAATGGGGGCACAGAAGTAACCACGTTTACTGAAAAAAAAACAATAGGATCAAATCATAGAATTAGCTCATCACGGGGAGGAATAGGAAGAATAAAATATTGAGACCACTGAAATTTCAAATATCAAAAGGAGAAACTCCTTGGCACCTAGATTACACTGCACAACAAATTTGAACTTTTTTTCTGTCCTTTAGATGAAACTCCGTGATTCTGTATAAACAAAAGGTGCTTGACTCATATCTGAAAACCAAATTGGTCCATCACGTAGGCCATTTTTGTAAGAGACCCACTTTTGATATTTATACAAATGGATTACAGAGAAATGAAACATAAGGCTTGAGTACAGAAAACACATACACTAAAATGATTTTTTGACCGTTTCCTCTTGTAGGCATCTGTTGATGTGTCCCTGACAATAGACCAACAATACTCAGCTAGCATACTTCCATTCCATCGTCTACTGAAACGTTTTTCAAACATAGAAATGCCCTGGTGGAACCTTTCCCCGCGCTCGTCGCTTATTGCGCTAAGGTTTTGAGGAAAGAAGTCCAGATGTGAGTCCAAAAAGTGTAGTTTTAATGACATATTGCAACCTATAGCATGAAAGCATTCTATCATGTCGCTGACAAGATCTTCATAATTTTCAGCTTTCTCATTTCCAAGGAAACGTGAGCACACTGATTTAAATACCAACCAGGCTGCTCTGACAGTTTATTTTCAAACTCTTCCTCATAAATGACTGCTTTAATTAGGGGGCCAATGAAAACCCCTTCTTTTACCTTTGCCTCACTTAATTTGTTGAATTCTTTCCTGAGATGCAACAAAGCCACTCCTCTGTCCAGAGGTTTTACAAAAATTTTCATTAAACCGAGTTTAATGTGCAGTGGTGGTAGAAAGACACATTGTGGATTCTTAAGTGGTTCATGTGCTATATTTTTGGTGCCAAGAATGAAGCTTTGTCTTGAAGGCCACTGTTTACGGGTGTAGTGATTTTTACCAATGGCGACAAGCTGCATTGCTGTGTCTTCAATGTAAATTCGCCACACACATAACAAAATACGTCTGGCTTACTTTTAATGTGATGAGACATTATAATACACTGAATGTAATATAATTTTGTCCTTAAAACTGATCGTCACTAAAATATTCCTGCCAGCAACACTTCAGAGAGGAAACTTCCGAAAATAAACAAAATTTTACAGCTAAAATGCTGACATAGCCGAAAGATCAAGCTGACAGTGAATGTTTGATATAGATATCCATTGTTTAATATGTGTACATATATACCTGCAGTGTAAATGTTGAATAGAATAAGCAGGTTATAAAAAATTGATTTAAACTAACAAAGACGCAAATTTATTGCGAAAATACGTAAAAAAAACTAAATTTGGGTCTTTGGGAAAATGGTACGTGGTAGACAAAAACTAATTACAGATTTGTTATTTTCAGCCATACTTGTACAAGAAACGCACATTTTCATCTAAAGGACATTTTTCATGTTGTACAGTGTTATTGCTTCTATGCGAGAACTTCAGAAATCAAAATGGAGGAAATATATTTCAATATATAAACTGTCTGATGTTCCCACCAGTTACTTCAACTGTTGCAGTAGAATCTGAAGCTATCATTTGTGATCACAATTTGCATTGTTCACTGACACAGTTAACTTAAATGCTGATAATGTAAATAAATATTTTCTCGTTAAAACTAAATTACCTACATTACATTTGAGAGCTGTGGGTATTTTTAGGTAATTTTATTTCCTTATGGAATATCACATCGAATACATCGCTAATATCAAAACATATGAAGTGGACACTGCAGGACTAATGCTTACATAGAAGACAGAATAAATAGGAAAAGAAGATTCTTTTACCTCGGATATTATTCACGCTACATATCAGAATAGGTAGGTCATACTAAAGTTAACCTTGTACTGTGCTGCTAAATTACTTCTTTAATTGCCATTTTCCTGTGCAAAATTTCCCCTCTAAATTCCCACTACTGGAACACGTCATTGGCCGCTTCTTAGAAATCCAGTGCTGTTTGATGCGTTAAATATCACAAAAACAGAAGTACTTGGAGAATCCTCAAACACTGTGAATACAACACAAACAGAATTCATTTTGCATCGCAGCTGGCAATTGCTTCATACCCTGGAGGAATAAGCATAACATAAATAGTCAGATTGTAAACAAAGACAAAAGAAAAGCGGGACGTCTAGAAGGAGAAGAGGAGATTGGTATTGTTTGGTATAGTGAAAAGAGAAAAGTGGATATTACAGCAGTAAAAGAAATTTTGCTTTCAAGAATACAGCGTCCTTTGTAAACCTGTGCTTCTGAGTAAGCTAAGGCTTTGTGCTTTAGAGGTCTGCACGGCCGGGTTCGGGCCTAATCTGAAAAATGTCGAATTCGGGCGGGGCCCGGGCTTCAAAATTAAGAGATATAAAATGTATTATATGATTTGGTCACCGAAGTCAAAATTCCAAGAATAGCACAATTACCGCATTTCTTTACCAGGAATTCGATATGACTATTCTGCTGCTGCTGATGATGATGATGATGATGATGATGATGATGATGATAGTCAATAGCTGAAAAATAAATTTGTTTAAAACAAAATTACACAATCGGGCCGTGCTGGGGCTCGGGGTTGGTTGAGGCCGGACTCGGAGGGACCGAACCTCAGAATTTCGGCTGGTGTAGGCCTCTAATGTGGTTTAGTATATGCTGTACCAAAGATGGAACTTCAATTTTCTGAATACACTTCAAGACTATTGCATTAACATTAAGGGAGAGAGATAGGGGAGGGGGGGGGGGAGGAGAGGAGAGGAGAGAGAGAGAGCGAAATGTGCAATGCTATTCAACTTTAAGCTGACTGGCAAATTCTAGGAAAGAGATGCAATTCCTTCAGAAATGCCAAGTCGTCGTTTCGGAAATAAAGCTTTACTGATTTGCTTTTGTTTCGCTACCCGTTTACCACCAAAGCTACATTCTGTTTTATTGTATAAGTCCTGGCGAAAGAAATGCACAGCTCGCAAAATACTGTGTTCACTTGACACAAGTGCTTTTCTAGGAGTCTTGAATCTTTCAGTAACGTTCGCACCCTTGTTCTCTTTAATCTCCACGAAGTGCGTATCAATGAGGTATCAAACGTACGAGTAAGTTAACCTCCTTCCCGCAACACTTTCAATTTCTTCTACAGTGCTTTTCGGTCTCTTATCCCGATACTATCCGACATTAACCGAAACGGACACAGCGCTTCGAGAATATTTTGAGCTAAATCCGGGTTGAGAGTATACCCCTTCGGTGGATAGCCTACTAGTGTGTAGTAAACAACATAAAAAGTAAATCTTATCTTGTTTTCCACCTAAATATTGTAGTTGGAGGACACTCAAAACTTATTTCGCGCACCGACACATATGGGAATTGGCTTCGAAGAAATATTCCTTCAAAATATTTCCGAAACTCGAAGTTTCCTTTGAAACTTGGTGGCATTTCCGACTCTCGACTTTGGCAGCTCAAATTCCAATATCCTTAATATCTCCAATCAAAAGCCTTACTTCTTTGCCACGATGCGGACTACTCCGAGTCAAGATTAAGATAAAAACACAGATTTTACTTTTCCGAAATTTTCATTCAGTCGCCGATATTTCTGAAGCTAAACGATCGGCCATCTTCGGCACGCCGAAAATGATCACGCTGCGTCGTTCAGTTCGGCAGAAAAGGTTCTAAAAACCCACTATTAATCTCCAATCCTCCTTTAGGGTTCTTAAACATTAAATATTTTCTGAAACGTTTCGAGTTCACGTAGTGTGTTGGATTCTAATAAACAGATTAACTGTGTAATTTCACTCATTTAAACTTACAATTACTAATAGCAATTATAAAAACAACGAAGGTGCCCAAGTCCGGATAAACATCGTCCAGTACAAAACGACCAGAAATTCACCATAGGGAGCCACGATCAGTACGGGCACAACTTGAAGTTGAGAAGTTGAACATATATAGCCTTCGACAACAAGTTTCGGTTTCTTTTATAGGAAAACTTTTGTAAAGAATGCCGGGAGAAACTGCTGAGGGAAGGACAGAAACGTGTGCTCAAGAATGCAGATAAATCAAATACCTGCTACACAAAATGAAAACTATTTAACCAAAGTACCTTTTAAACGTGTTGTTCAGTTTGTTAAAATTTCTATTCCTTATGCTCATTAGGTTTCTGCATCGAAGTAAAACCCAATTGCATGGTGAAATGTAAAACAAAGGAAAATGTACATAATCAGACACGCTAACACAGGGGTGCCCAACATTGCAGCACACGCTCGCTTTCCTACACGTTATTTTCCCCCCTCCACTGACCAAGGCAAGGAGAACCAGACCTGGTAATCAAAGGCGGATGGCGCGGAGTAGTAGTACATACAAATGAATGGGAGGACGAATATGTTTGTTTTCGAGATGACGATAACGTTAGGTGCTTGATTTGCAAGACTGGGAGTTGCAGATTTACACCACTTCCCGTGCTTACGTCCGTTTTTACGATAAACGTCATTCTCCTGGAAAAATACAACGAACTTTTGAAGCAATTGTACGACACATTCTCTTCACAATTTGAAGACCTAAAAACATTTGAAACCAAAATCCAATTATTTTGCACTTTTGAAGTCCGTGTAGTGAGGCTTCACACGAGCTATGAAATATGGAACTACTTGCTTTGCAGAATTCCACGACCGTAAAATGTTCTGAGAAAGAAGGGTGGGAATTATTTAGGTCTCTGTCCTGCTGAGAGTATCCGAGATTACGTTTGTTTGCATCTAGTTTAATGGCAGTCTTTGGCTCCACTTCTATCTGCGAACAAACATTTTCAAAAATGAACTACATTAAAAGTGAGTATAGCAGCAAGATAAGTGAAAATCGCCTTGCTTATCTTTTGAGACTGTGCACTTCATCTTTTGCACCGAATATTGAAGACCTTGTCAAAACATAAATCGTGCCAAAGAAGTAATCCTCAAACATCGTGGTTTAATCAGGAGTAGAATGTGAATGTGTACGCCTTTGATTTGCTGCAAGTAAGAATATGCCACCACTGTAACTCAGTAACCACGGATAAATGCGTCATTCCTTCCCAGCGGGTGGAAGGAGGTGATTTCAACCTCCCCTAACTTGCCTGCAGTTGAGCACCGCTGCGCTAACAAGCATTTGCCTTAATGTCATAATCGATATTCCCCAAAAATTTATTTTACCTGCATGACCGCAAAATAAAACTAGACTGTTTTAATACTGGCAATAATAGCATAACAAACAAATGTATATAACTCTAAGAATGAAAACAGTTTTTCATCACATAGTAGTACCAAGGTAATGGAGTTGGTAACGTAAGCTTACTGTTTGGTTTTCTCTTTACACGGTTAGAAGACCTTGAAGAAAAGCTTGAGAAAGATACAACACGAAATCATGACACCATTAAATTAAGCGTTGTGATACTTTCATTATCAATATGATAAAGTATCTTAAAGCCCAAAAAACTGAAGCACAAAATAAGAGCAGAAATGGAGGCGGATTACGCAGGTATGTCCACATGCGTGACAGTCCGTATCATCTTCCTTTGACTTCCATATAGCCAAGGCTACCGTCCATGACAGACATATTCAACTTGCAGTACGCGAAGATTCTTACGTATACGTACAATTTAAAATACGCATCTAGTATATTTCCTGAATGATTACAAATAAAGAGAAATAGTAACATATAAAGCTCCTGAGAAAGTAATAGGGCTTTTATAACAAATATTAATTTTTATTAATTTCGTTAATAAAGGGAATATTGCAATTTTTCCAATTCTATTGGAACTTAGTGGAAAAAGTGAGTTGGTATTGATGATGGATCTTTAGAAATGAAATTCCTCCTGCAAAATCTTGGTTACTGTTTTTAAAGTACTTTCTAGAAATTGAGAAAGACGTCAATGCACAACAATGAATCTGTTTTGCGCCACTGTCATCAATTCCTCTGATCTTCCCGTAACGTTAAAAGAAAGTATTTTGGAAATGTCCATTCACAGTTCACTGAAAATAAAAATCGAAAACATGTGAATTTGCGATTCCCAGTGTTATGAATGCAAATTCATAAAGTGTGTGTGTGTGTGTGCGCGCGCGCGCGTAACATGGTTCCTGTAGTATTGAATAACTTTTAAATTTCATAATCTATTTTAGACATCTTTATGTATAATATGAATTACGGATAACTCGAGGGCTAGTCCTAGGGGTACAGGCTGGAATGGAAAATTGTCTTTGGGGGTACACGTAGAAAAAAGTTGAATAGCGCTGATCTATTATGCAGTAAAGAAGCCTGAGGTGTCTTATTTGTTTATTATTTACTTATTATTTATTTTCATTTTTATTTTCAATATCACCACTACTACTATTACTACTATTACTAGTATTACTAGTATTATTACTATTATTACTATTACTAGTATTATTACTATTATTATTATTATTATTATTATTATGACTATGACTATGACTATGACTATGACTATTATTATTACTATTATTACTATTACTATTACTATTACTATTACTATTACTATTACTATTACTATTACTATTACTATTACTATTATTATTATTATTATTATTATTATTATTATTATTATTATTATTATTATTATTATTATTATTATTATTATTATTATTATTATTCATTCTACATTATACATTCTACCTAAATTAAAATATAAAGTATTAATGGCTCAATTTTAGCTGACACAATTTATTAATGAAAACAACTGTTCAGGTTGCAGTTAGTGTCATGTCTACACACCTGCAAATAATGATTATTTCTTGTGTGTTCCTGTTTTACGGTGGAATCTATCTTACTTTATTAAACCATCGCATTAAATATGTTGTAGGATGTTTAAATAATGAGGGGAAGGTGTTCGGTTTTCCAAACAAACACAACATATTTTGTTGTCTTCTCAAATGATCCTAGAAGCTCGTCACAGGAGCGCTAACATCAAATTGATACATTTTCTCGATATTTGACTGTCATATATAGCAGACTGGTTGTTATGTACGATTATGCTTTGTTTCTTTCCTCGTGAGGTCATCTGGATGCTAACTGATGTAATATCCATCCTCAGAATGATCAGTGTTTATGGCTATGGTTTATATTTAGATGGGATACAATTTGATTTTTTCTATTTTAACAATAAGCTGTCCATATTTATATCCGTCGTATACAGCTCGTTTACGTTTGGCGATGAATGTGCTGTTCTGATGGCTATTGAAATGATTCCTAATGACTTTCTGTGATTGCAGGACGGAACAAGCAACACTGCGCAACGCATCGTTAACATGCGCTCATGGGTGAATGTTGCGCTCATGGGTGAACGAGGAATCGCCACTTGAAGAGTGTCCCAGTCAGGCAGCTGTACATATTTAGTTGTTGCTGTTATATGCAAATACCCGAGGACAACCTGTCCATTCTGTGATGGGAATGATTTAGTGGAATGTGGACATTGGGAGAACGGGCGAAAGATTAATTCACAGAAAAGGTCTTAAGTCCAGCTAGAAAGAGATTGGTATGTTGGAATCTGCTGGTTGACCAGAAGAATTGGCAGAACATGGGCTATTTCCTGGTTAAAGGCAGACGAAATTTGTTTAATTAGTCTGAGGCAGTCTATCCCTCCTTTTCCTTTTTGTCATGTTTAACTTGTATGTTAAATATGCACGTACGATAAATTAACTATGCGCTAAATGTTTGTGTAATAACTTCAATAATTTAACACAAGTAGAAAGTTGCCTTATCTACCTACTCAGCTGTTATTTTGGAAGTTACGTGGAACGTAGTATTGTTTTCGTACCTGGAATGGTTGGCACTGTTACTGACAATCTTTTCACCTTTACCTTGTGTAACATCTTCCTCGGCTACACGAATAGTTGAATCAACAGCAAAATCACCCGCGCTGATGCCAAAATGTGTTCATTTAAGAACATTTTCAGATGCAATTTTGTCTGCACTCTGGAAAGGTTTCAGCAGACGCTGTTGACTTTTGTGCTCCAAAGGGAAGTTCATCCAGGACCCAGGGAATGACTCTCCACGTGCAAGGCAGGTTAAATTGGAGAACACCGAGGTCAAGTACCTTGCTGGGTTTTGTTTCTCGAGCGTCCCATTGTCTCCTGAAAGACGGCGCTAAACCAACAAACTTGGGATATCACTTTTTTCTTCCGTCACTTTGTTACAAGGGATGCTGCCATGTAAACCAAAGCGGGCTCTTGTTCCGATTTAAGAAGACACTACAGGTCGAAAATGGCCAAAATTAGCATACTTAGTTTTTGTGCAGTCCCATTAATTGAATATATACTTTACCACTGTAGCAGTATACTTATACTTCAAGTATATTTTTAAAACATGGTACTGCATCTGCCATTTTTGTGAATTCTATATCACTCCACAATAAACACTCACTCACTTTGAGTAGAGCCTATCTTTTAGAAAAAGTTCTACCCCACAAATTGGCACTACAGTTAACTGTGACAACTACTGCGTGCTCAAGCCACGTGGTTTCTTTCTTTGGAAATAAATATGATTTTCTCCAGTTTTGCTTTGAACAGCTTTTTCTGTAAATTATATTTCCTTGTGTAATTGAACCGCTGTTTTTCGAAACTATTGAAGATAATTATATTAAGTTGTAAGACGGTAGAAACAACCCCTATGTGCTACTGTGGATCTATTTTAGTATTAATAACATGGTTATTTAAAAAATTACTGCTGATAAAAGTTAATCAAAAGATAGGAGTATTTCGTTAATTGCACTATCTACCCTAATAAACAAGCTCATAGAAAAAGTAGTAGATACGTGAACTTATAAGGCATGCATCTACTCAAAAATACCAGTCTGATGTTACTAGTTTCCGAGACGTTGTTTGTAAGTTAGCAGTATAACATTGGTGATATGGCTTCTAATCTTCGCTTTAACTAATGAGTTCATTGCGCGGCACAAGTGGAGACCGGAGCACCGTTCAATTGCCCTTTTCAACCCTCTCCTTTAGCTTTACCAAAACTGAAATGTCCTGAACCGATAATCATATACCGGGTGGAAAGATGTTGAGGTCTCGATATACGCAATGAAAAGCTTTATGGACACTTTATGTCTATCTACCAGAGATTTAAAAAATAATAATAAAAAAAGGAAAGAAAGGAAACAATAACAAAATTCTCTGGAAAGAGACCTTTGGCACACTAGCGGAGTACAGCTAAGAATGCTTCATTGAACGTTGACCTAAAAATAAAGTTATAATGTAATAAAACATAGGAATAATGTTGCTGATAAAAACTCATATAAATACCAGTTTAACGACACATGCAAATAATGCTTAACCTCTTCCTCTAGAACAGGCATGGGGAAGAGGGGTGACGGGGAGTGCCATCAAGTGTTCACCCTCTCCACTTACTGACACAATTTGAAGGACTGACCAGTTTTCTGAGGTAGACAGACAATAGAGGATGACGTGGCCTGGTAGTTATTCGCAATGAGGCAGTGGACGGGGTTAAAACTACGATGTAGGGAAAGCGACACATTGAGTCAGTTTTCCCCATCTATGCTCTAGTATATTTATTGGTTAATCCTTTCTCTGTGCACCAATGTTAGTGAAACTCTCACATAGAGGTCGTATCGGAAACATTCCTCCATTTCACATTGATTGTAACATCGTCCATTGGTTGATTTATGTTCCTCAATTGTTTCCCCAGACAGTCACATGAAAAACTGGTAGTAGCTGGGTGGAGTCAAACGTTGGTTACCTGAAGATGGAAATCTTATGGAGGGATAAAGAATAATGCTATCTAAAGGAATGGGCCACTTCTTATGTACGCCGGTGAACCTCAAACTCTATACACAAAGTAATACCCGAGAGTAGATACTTATAAATTTACTATGCAAAATATTTTCCCGAGTATCATTAACACATTAAAGGGCTCAGTAAGAGCCAGGTTCAATGGGAAATGGTCGAAAGTGCAACACACTTGACGAAGCAACCGAAACAAGCCAGCCAGCCAGCCACTCCTGAAGACAGTGGATCTCGAGGTTCGCAAGACTTCACGCATAGTCTGCTATGGGCTGTGTATGCATCTCCCATGTTCCGTTTCGGACGGCATTCTCAAGTGCTTGTTTCGAGTGTGTGATCTTCTTGTTTGAATAATGATGTAATGGTCCTGTTGAAAGGTGGTTTTACGATTTGACCCGTTGCCAAGCCTTCCGGTTACCAAACTTGTATCTCGAAAACGAGAAAGTCACTCTAGGTGGCGCTGGCGCCCATCAAATATGTACACTCCACGTTCACTGGGCTTTTAAGGCAGTGGTATTCTCAGGGGCGTGTTTTATTGCTCATCATTTTTAAAGAATTAGCTTTTCAATTTAAATTCTCGCATTTTCGTTTTAACAATACAACGAAATTTCAAGATAGTTTTATGTAAAAAATCAAATCAAAACATATGCGTGGTTCTTATAACAAATGACTTTAAAATTCACTTGGACAAAAACAATTATCTTAAGCAATACACGTGATGTATTATCCGTAAAATTGAATTATTAATGCCACCAATAGTTTATGCGAGGTTTAACACATATGGAAGTTTTTTTTGAAAATGTATTAAGTTGTGTAGGAAATATTAAATGAAATACTATTACCATAACTTAACTCCATGCACGAAATTGCAACATACAAGTTGCAAAGTTTTCAGGCCATTGAAGATCCCGTCAGGAACTACAAATTACAGTGCGGAAAAAAAAAAAGAAAGAAAAAAAAGAAAATATGAGTCTGGGTGGCTCAGTTGGTTAGACGCTGGCCTACTGATCCCAAGGTCGCGGGTTCAAATCCGGTCCAGTGTGCTTAAAAACGACAGCTCCATGTTACTAGATATACTGGCATGTAAAAGAACTCCTGCGGGACAAAAACTCGGCACTCCGGTGACGCCGATGTGATCCTGACAATTGACAGCGTCCTTAAAAAAAATTTTTTTTTTACGGAAAAGAAAATGAGTGTTATAAATGTGGTTCTTAGTGTTGCAATCTACATTGGCCCTGAAATACCACTTAATTTTGCTCAGAGGCCTCTCTAAGAGGCTTGAGGATCTTTTATGTGCCGTAAATCTACGAAACGGGACCACTGGCTTTACTTCCCTTTCGAAGGAAGCCATGCTATGGATTTTTACGCCCGAAAATATCCATCGCCCTCTGCCGGGATGGAACCCGCGACCTTGGGCATCGGAGAATGCATCATCTCGGAGAACGACACAGCGCGAAAAGAATCTTTGATCGTCCGCAAAAGATGTTAGACATACTCGAACATATATCTCACAAGATCTATCTTAAGCTGTAAGTGTCAACAGAACGTGCAGTGCGTATATCAGTTCCATTAATAACTGATACAAATGCAGAATTCAATATAACAAAGTACATTATTTTCACTCTGAAATTCAGGTAGTTGCTTACAAATAATCGCGATTTTGCAATTAATTTTAATAGCTCAAAAAGAAATCCGGTGTTTTGATTATCTTTATAGCACCAACAAGCAAGTTATTGTAATTATTTTTTAAAATATGCCAATTTTGCTATCGCGCAAATAAAGACGCGTTAATGTGAAACATGTCGATACGGACACAAGAAATGAAGCGTGGAGTTTGCTAAACTCGCGTTTTATTTTACATATTCTGTGCGATCTTACACAAACTAAATATTTTGCCGTGTCTTTCCTTTATTACCTATTATATTACGTTTCCTTTCTTTCCTTTTATACCTTATTATGTATGTTCTTTCTCCATTTGGAAATATTAATAATTGATTATGAAAAAAAGTTAAGATGAAATATTACTGAAGTATAGTTGCTCAGTATATCAACAACGTAACAAATTTACGGTTAAATACAGAACGATCCCTGTACAGTTATGGCGCTGTAAACATTTTCTGGATATATCCCATGGGTACTCCTGTTTACGTGTTCGCTCTTAATTTCCTATTGTTGTTCACTAAGATACTGGTCTCCTATGTTGCTTTATTCACATCAATTAGCTACTTGCTTTAGCAACTACGTTTCAAATTACAACAAAATACTACGAAAACAATGAAAGTGAAATTTATGATCGTGGAAACACGATTGACAAATTAACAGTAGTTTGAACTAATTATCGTGGAGTAACTGTGAAGCAATAATGTGGTGATATAAACAACGACCGATGAGAGAAATAAACTAGATATTTGTCATTTAAAGTCCGGACTAATAATATAATTTTAAATTGCTTATTGCATATTTATTTGATGTTACGTATGTCATTACGTCTTTTACTACACAACATATAAATATTGTGGTAGCGCGCCTACCTCAGGCGCGGAGGACCCGGGTTCAACCCCTGCTACCGGCGTGGGGATTTTTCCCTCCCTGGGGGGTCTGGCACGGGGTGCACTCAGCCTCGTTAGGTCCCGGAGGGGCCAATTGAGGAGCTACTTGATGAAGTAGCGGCCCCTGTTCGCGAAGGCCGCATAACTGACCAGGAGGGTTCGGGGCGCTGGCTACGTCCAACCCTCCAGTACTGCACCCAACTCATTACGCCTGTAGTGGACAGAGGTGAGGGACGCAGCAGCCGGGCGGCAAGCCTTGGCCCTTCATGGGCCGTTGCGCTCGGGTTTAGTTCAGTATGTATACATTTCTCAATTTGATATTACATAAAAACCAGGGTCTGGATGAAATAGAAAATATGGCGATAAATGAGACCTATATTTTTTGAGCGCATCTTCAAAATATTAAAAAATGTAATGCTGTTTAAATTAACATTATATTGAAAATCTACTTTAAAAATCTAGCACACTCAGTAATAAATAAACAATACCTACCAAGGTTATTGTTGCATTTTGGATTTATTTAATGCCATACAGCTTACCCTCCGAATTCTACACTTCTAAGAAAGATAATTATAAGAAATATTACAGACAAGAATTAGGAGATGTGAAAAATCGGTCTTTGGGACAACTGCAAGCGCATACGCGAAACTGGAATAGATATGACAAAAATACGAAAATTTAAGAGAAAAGATGACAAATATTTAAAAAAAAAAAAAAAGAAAAGGCAAAAAAGTTTAAAAAAAAAAAAAGGCCAAAACATGACTTTATATGACCCATGAGAACTGCATAATTTTAATCAGCATTGATCAAATCGTGCTTCACTTACATTTTCTATAAAAAAAGAAAAAAACAACACATAAACAAAAACTACGACACGTCATAAACATCCGGGCCCTGGATGTAATGATTGCGGGTGCATCAGATGTTTCCTGGTAACCAGTAGGTCAGTTTGTCCTTGAGAAGGATAGCGCTGCGATCGACCATCTTGGGGAAAACCATGCAGCAAAATTCCACTTATGAACATGGATGTGTAGGAAGGGCAGTAAGGTGTATACTGATTTGCGTGGGTTTCTCTACGTCATTATGTACAGTCCGCTTACCAAACACGATCTCTCCTAACTTCTGTAACAGCATCCAAACATCATCACGATTTGGTCTATGGTTCTATTTTCATTCTACAAAGTTTATCCCTTAACAAATAGTAATGAACTGAAAATGCATTTAACATACGGTTTTCTGATGTAACTTTACATTTAAATCTGGATAAACGTTAAAATTCTTTGGAATTATACATCATAATATCTGCAGAATAACAGCAATTTATGGATTCGCGGCGATTTCTATTTCGAAATTTACACACTAAATGCTGCTTTTACTGCACTTCATTGTTATAGAATTTGCAGCTTTCCAAAAATGTTCAAATGCAAATATCTGTACTCTGAGATAAAGTTAAACTATGCGTAATGTTTATTAATTTCAAAAATTATTTTTGTTCTTTAACGACGCTGTCAATTGCCAGGATCACATCAGCGTCGCCGTTGTGCCGGAATTTTGTCCCGCAGGAGTTCTTTTACATGCCATTAAATCTACTGACATTGAGCTGTCGTTTTTAAGCACACTTAAAAACCATCGGTCTGGGCCAAGTTTGAACCCGCGACCTTGGGATCAGTAGGCCAGCGTCTAACCAACTGAGCTACCCAGACCGACATGCGTAATGTGGCATAAATAAAATATAGTTTAATCCTCAAACCGTAAGGGAAGTCAAACTTCGAAATGCGTATATGAATGTCATTGGGAATTTTCTCCATAGCGCATTCCTGTGGAGTAGCAAAATTTGGTAGGTAAGTTCAATGCAAGACAGCCAAACTATACTCGTTTACGTACTTTCCCATAGCTGCTGAGATGTTTACCTACTCAAAACATATATTGATAGTTATCTACACATATATAATAAAAATGATTTTTCTTTGAGGCGCAATCACGCAAAAACAACTGAACGTATTGATATGGGACGGTGACCATTCGAAGAGGAACCGTTCGTAGATGGTTTTAGGCTATTTATTTTTTGGATTCCATAGACCCTTGTCATTTTTTATTTGTTTTTATAGACATTATACATATGTCGTTGTTTCTCTAATTCCTAAACCAGTTTTCATTTCCCATTCTGAGGCACCTAGCCAAAGCGATTCAAATAGCCGTGATCATTAGAGCGATACGCAATGCACTGGCCATCCATTTAAAGCCAAAATTCGCGAGTTTGAGTCCCAGCAACTGCAATCAAATGTGCGTGTGGTAAAGGAAGGACAGGATCCAAAACATTGATTTATAGATTAAAATTAACGCACAGCAAAGCGGCTAGTATAGTTATACATTATAGTTACAGTTTCCTTATCAGGAAAACTTCTCTTAAAAGTTGAATACTCTCACAAAATCAAAGCATTGGTATATCATACAAAGCTTGGTTATATATTTTTTCGTAATAATATTCATTAAATACATTCTCTCGCCTAATAAAATGCACCAATCTTGTATAGGTATAAAATAAATTTAATGACACATTTTCAAGTAGATACTTTCATTTACATTTTTCATACATTCATAAACACTACATGAAAGTTTGAATAATATGATTAACATTGCCTATATTGGAAATTTCAGCACATTCCACTTCTTTGGGGTAGGTATTTAGTTTCTCGTTATAGTGTTTTCACTTTCACCAGTCCACTCAAGGCCATTTTTGCCCGCTTGGCAGCTGTCTTCCTACTCCACTTGGGTCCCCTCTTGTAACAGTGGTACAATTGTATCTCTGGTGTCAAGTCATGAGGAAGTGAGAGACGGATAATACGAGGTAACGTCGAATACCTCAAGTGCTAGCCTTAACTAAAGTGCTATTATATAAACCCAATGTGTTACATTCACATGGCTTTCTCTACCCAGTATCGTTTATTAATGGTTATGTAAACCATTCTTACGAACGTTTATTCTTCTCTATACCTTATTTTAACTGAGATAAGCTTTGCAGAAATATCTACATTACACATCTGGTTGTAGGTACAAGGTGAATAGTGATAGTCGAATGTTCTGAAAACTGGACCCTAATGGCCGGCCTTAGAATTCCGTACTCTTTGTATGCAATTGCGAGAAACAACATATATAATTTGCGCCCACAAAGTTTATTTGCACAACAGGAAAGACAATAAGGGTGGTCAGCTATCAGCCGCCATTAAATTTTGTGTCTGCCATAAATATAAAAAGGACTTTAAAAGATAACAAAAATTGAACAATTTCGGTAATGGCTTATGACACAAAAAGGTTATTTGAAATAAACTGTGTTTGTACGTACTGAATGAAGAGGACTTCACAGGTTATTCCTACAAATTTCAAGCGTTCCATTCTATTTGTCACATAAATTTCTTTAGTATAAGGTATTTTAATAAAAATCATTGGCATATTTTTGAGAAATTTGAAAATTTCTATAAACCTTCAATTTTAAACGGTAGTTTGGTGTACGAGGGGGATTTACTTGAAAAGCTTTATATCGTAACCTTGGGAGACACAACTTTAATACCAAGTTTGGTAGTTTACCCATGTTTCGTTTTCGAGTTATGGTATTCACACGCATGAGAGGAACTCTTTCTAGTAATTTTTTTTTTATTCAAGGAGTTTCGAAACGCGTATTTCGGGAGAAACCTCGGTGTCGAATTTTTGGGTGGAATACAATAACTCCTCTACTTACTATACGTAAACAGTAGATAAAAACTAGTGTTTTCATTTTCGCCAGTCTACTCAAAGCTAAATATGTCTTATTTGAAACTTCAGGCACATTTATATGCATGATTTACACCACAAATAGGTACTCTTTCTAAATTTATACGATTTCCCCCGGAGTGTGTATTTTCAAGTGTATACTTATTTGCGCTTAGAAAACCAGATTTTAATAATATTTCAGTAACCCACTGTTAGTAGATAGTATGTTTATTGCTGAAAACAAACCGACAGCCAGCTGTGTATGGAGGGCCTACTTGAATTTTTCCATTTGAACTTCGCAGTCAAATCTCTTGTCGAAACAAATGCACCTGTGTTCATGTTTTAAACGAACTTTATTCCTGTGATTCGTATTAACAACTTTCCCGCGAGCGACACTAATCCTATTTGAAAACACGATGCAACATCATTTTGTCTGCATTCTGTTGTTGCGGATAGAATACGAGTGCCACTTTAGTTGATACAAGAGTCACTTGTCAGAAGAGCAATCGCTGATTGGAATGAACGGGGATCATGAGTTGAAAATCCTTCATTTTTAAGTGCTGGTTATAAATCCTCTGCTTCATGCACTGATCAAATACGAAGGGTGTAAACTAAAATGTGCCATTGAAAATTAAAAAAAAAAAAAGAAAACAAAAAGTAAATAGTATAACATGATAAGCGTATTAATGAAGGGACAAACCCATGTATAATGGAAATGAACATTTCCTATCCCACGTTTACTATTTTAATTAGTACTGGATCCATTCCATTGAAAATGTACGGCCTGAGTATATCATGTTGGGTAATATACAATTTTGACTTATTTAAACATTTATCGTTTTCAGCTTAGATGTACAATAGTACTGTTATGGCCTAATTAAATATTTCTGGAGAATATTTACTAGAATGTGACGGCGGCCGCACGCCTCAAAGGACACTCGAACGATGCTACTTCACACCACTACTTCACTAGGCAACGCGACAATCGTCGGTCCGGAACAGAGGCCGATTTTAGACGGTTCGAGAAGCTGTGGACAGCCGGTTTGTTACGAGAAGTTCCGAGAAAACGTGTATTTTCCACAGAAATCGACGGGACCTAGCGCTCAACTATATAAGGTAGTCGCACGAACAGAGAAGCCACTTTTTAAACGTGTGTGAGGTCACTGAGGTTAAGACAGTTAATTGTTGGAGTGATTTGTTGTGTACGGTGACCAGTATTTGCATCAAGGTTACTTGCATCAAGTGTGTGTTAAGGGCCCGTCGAAAGCTAGGTCATTAGGGGTTACGACAGAAAGAACAGTTATGAGTTGCAAGGTCATACGAGATGTAAAGTGTGTTAACGATACAACAGAGAACGATGTTTTTGTGATTCTGTTTTGAGAAGAGAAATAGTGGCAGAAGACTGAAGGGAGATAAGGGCGCCAAAGCTAAGAATGGAAAATATTAATGTCAGAATATGGTGGTTACTTGCTTCATGTTGACAGTTTGTTTCCATTACAGTTTACCCAAGCTTAAAAGCAACCTGCAGCAATTGTAAAATGCTTCTCTGAAGCAGCTGAGGACATGTCTTTAGCAGTTTGCCTTACGAGAACGTGCCAATTGTAGCAGTGTTGAGTCGCTGATGGTTAAACAATAGGGGGACTGGCAACTGGAAGAAATCTTTTCTTGAGAAGATGCATATATTCGTCAGTTTTATCGCTGAATTAATGGCAATATCAAAGATTTCACCATCAAGACATATTCATAAATATCACTAAATTTGTTTTCTTTCATAAATTTCGTTTCATTTATCCTTATGCAGCTCATTTAATTTCTTATGCAAACTGCGATATTTGCATTTATTTGTGTTTTATAATATATTACTGTACTCAAATAGCATAAATTTACAGTTGTAATGAACTACGTATATAGTCCCAAGATTATCTTCATCAATACGCGCTCAAAACTTGTTCTTTCACAGTAAAGTCTAACGGATTCCCTGTGCCTTTCAGATGGTAAAAAGTTGACAAAAGTTGACCATTACATATCAGTCCCCCCTCCCCCCCCCCCTCCATCGAAGAACTCGAACCAAGTAACTTTCTATAAACATGGTACATCTTGACGTTTCCTTCTTTCCATTTGTTGGCAATTCCAGATGTATTTTTTTTTTTTTTTTTTTTTTTAATTTTATTTCTTCCCCTTTGGCGTTTTTTGTTCGTTGTCATTTAAAAGCTTAACTAATCCAACTCTAAGCCGTACTTTCAATTACTTAAAAAAATTACCTGAGGAAAGAAAGCCAAGAAAACGTCAGGCAGACGTGGGAGAGGTTGATTAAATATCATTCACTGTTATTCATCAGAGCGTTGGTGGCGTAGGTTATTTCAAGTAATCACTCTTTTCACCTACGCCACCTACTTTCACTTCCCCGATGTTTTTGTATATCTGAAGCAGCGGAAAAACGTGCTTTATCCGCGCACTGTTTGTAAATTTACAGATACTATATCGTATTTATTAATTTTAAATCAAATCAGATGTACAAGATAGCACAATTTTCTATATTTTGTCTATAAACATCTTATAAATTCGCTTATTTTGTCAGCCATTCCGTATGTTAGAAACTACATTTTGTTATAGGTTTTGTTCTGTTTTTTTTTTTTAAACTGTACATACATAGTTCGTTTTTAGACAGAAATCATTAAAATAATGGGCCATTAAACTGAGCTAAATTAATGCGTTTTAAGGGGGGGGGGGGTAGGCAAATAAACATCACCTCAACAAATATTTACAATTCCATTTTCTAACTAAGAAAACTGAAATTTTGTGTGATAACTACTTATGCTTGTTTACATAGTGTGAAAATTTTTTTTCAGAATTCTTTTTATGTCTGAGTTGTATTATGTTGTTGGCTATCTAAAAAAGACTAACGTGCATTTTCTCAAAAAGTGCTCGAGATGTTTCATTGAACATTTTTGAGTTATCTTGAATATACAACACCTAATCCTGTGGAACGGAATTTTATATGTATTATAATTTTTGAGATAACTGTTCCTTTGACATAATTCTTGAAAATCCATTCAAGTAAAATCTCAGCAACGTTTAACTAAAATGTTTATTGAAATACTGTTCCACAGGATTATGCAGGAGGACCTTTGCTATCAAACTGCCAAATTTGATAACTGTCCATAAAATAGTTTTTGGGAAAATGCACCTTCAAGCTGAAAAATGTAAACTGTAAAAAAAAGTTGAGTTAAAGATTTAGTTTCTTTTTCCTTGTTGCAGAGGTATTTTGCCATTTTGGTTACCGCCTTCTAAAGGTGCACAGACTATACTTTGGAAACTGACAGTCAAAGCAGCAAGGAATATAAAAATGACAAACTCTGGAAGTAAAAATGGGGCGTGGCACAGTGACATTCATTGCTATTTAAATTATTTGTTAATACTTAGTGATGATAGAAGCGTGGAACCCCAGGAATAAAATCCCAATACCGTAGACTACTACAATTTTTTAGTAATTTTACCCACATCTACCCTTAAATAACGTCAGTTATTCCGTTAGACTCCTGCTATGGATGTCACAAACTTGTACAGTCTTGACGGATGTAACATAATGCAGAAGTAAAATTAATGTTTCCTTGTGACATAATATTCACTGAAAAGAGGGCAATGTTTCTGAAATAACACGCCAAAGAGTTAAACCAGGAGGATGAACTGTCGGATACAATCTGGATGTAATAAAAATGTAAGGAAAACGTTTCACACTAGCCATTCTCAAAAAAGAAAAGAATGACAGGAAAATCCAGTAGAGACTGCTTGAATGTGTGTGAACAACACACACGTTTTTGGGGAACATTGGTGTCTCAAGTGGCTGCCCCTTGAGTGCAAGATGTAGATGATCTGTGGTAGCTAGTACCTCCTTCTGCCCTAAATGATTAATGATAAGTGTGGGCTGGTTGCAGGCCACTTAAGTTTCCAGGGTTCAAAGAGGTTTGGGCTCGGAGGAGACTCATAAATCCTTGGTGCTAAACAAAAACAGCACGTCTACTTCGGGAGAAAACAGACACAATTCTGTAAAGGAAACACTCATCTCTCAAGGATACACAGATCCTGGCACCCAAGCATGAGACGCGACAGGTGTCTATACTGACAACTATCTCACAGAGTTGGCTCCTCATTTGAATCATCAGACTCCGCAATTCCCTCGCGTCATTGCGTTAACGGCAAATCATCTTGTGGAACGTGCATGCCATGTGAACATGATCGACCTGCTTTTTCTCGAATAACAACAGTTTGAAGTATAATCGAACACAAACTTGAGTTTGATGCTCATGTTTGTCATACGAACAGGACTTTTCCGTGGCAATCAGGAAACACAATAGTGGGACTATGTCTCTAACAGTATTATATAGCATGTGTCAATATGCTAACCAAAACTGTTGAAAAGACAAGAGCGTCCAAGTTTGAGAACGAACAGTTGTGACAATTTGTTAACATTCGTTTTGGTCTCTTAATACGGAAGGTATGCAACCCTTTAGCCATCTGTGTATTGGGATGAACGACCTCAGCATAACAACATTCCTGCGCATGCGCTAAATTTCTCCATAGGGTCCTTGGTGTGCATCCTACATCTTTACTAGTGTAGTTTCCAGGAAACGTTTTCTTTTAACAGCGGTGCGGCACGTACCAGTACACAGCTGCTGAAATGGCAGACTTGAGCTCCAGCACACTTTGATGTAAATGTGCGGAATCACCTAAACGTCACATATTCAAATCGATTGATTGGTAGAGGTGGACCAGTTCCATGGCCAGCACGGTCGTCAGATTTGACACCTCTCGACCACTTTCTGTAAAGTTGTATGAAGAACATTGTGTTTGACACTCCTGTAACGTCAACGCAGGACCTTATGGCTCGTGTCTATGGATTTGGGTCATGTGCCTGAGGCTCACCACCGCCGATATAGGCTCTGCAATGACGTAGGAGGTACACAGTTCAAAGTCCATTTGTAATGTAGACAGCTCCATGTTGTGTTTATTGACCAAATGTGAACGCACATCCATCTCACACTCCGATGTGCTACAGCGTCCAAACCGTACATTTCCGTACAAGGGTTCCTCTTTCAAAACCGATCAGTCTGCCTTCCCGCACAACATACTAAGCGGTCTTTTTTTTTTTTTTTTTTTTTTTTTTTTTTTTTTTTTTTTTTTGCTTGACACCTGTATACAAAAAAAAAAATATTTTGTTGTTTAACGACGCTGTCAATTGCCAGGATCACATCAGCGTCGCCGGTGTGCCGGAATTTTGTCCCGCAGGAGTTCTTTTACATGCCAGTAAATCTACTGACATGGAGCTGTCGTTTTTAAGCACAATTAAAAACCATCGGTCTGGGCCGGATTTGAACCCGCGACCTTGGGAACAGTAGGCCAGCGTCTAACCAACTGAGCCACCCAGACCGATACCTGTATACTGTTCACCTCTAGCCATTGTGAATGTTTATATTATATAATATGACCACAAATCCTGTTCTTATCAATTTCAAAATGAATAACTCTTCGATTTGTTTCAATTGTTCAGACACTTCAGTTTGCTTAGTTGTACATTCATTTTGTGTGTCATGACCAGGCACGCGCTTCAGCGAGAATTTAATAATCACTTTACCGCACAGCTCCTTATACGCAAAGTATTCTGTTATCAATAATCAGGTTTGCTTCAGTGCAGAGTTTTGCACTTGGCTGTTTCTAGATTTAAGGCTTCAAATAAAGCAGATATCAAACCGTGGTGCTCATTTGTTTTGGGTGGATAGTTTCTGGAGCCGCTACTGGGTTAACTGCGAGGTCGCACATTCCAAGAGACAAAAGAAGATAACTCGCCCACATCTACACAGAATTATGTAGTCTCAACATATGAAAATGTGAAATAAAGTGCTGCACGGTTGAATCCTTAATAACCCCCTAGTACGGATGTGCTGTTATTTCGTTCCGACATTGGCGCCAACGTTGGCGAGATTATATGGCAGAAATGAGGATGCTGGGGCACCAAGACGCTGTTTACACTCCACAGCATTGCATAATTCCTACTCATCACAATCAATAAGCAAGACGCAACTGGAAATAAATAATTACTAGGCTAATACTCCGGCAGTTAAGAGCAGTTGAAAAAATTAAACGTTCGTTTTAAGTTCTGTCAGCTGGTCTGCTTGAGCTCGTTGACCTTAGTGTTAGTAGGAAGTGGGTTCATTTCCAAGGAAGTGGCCCTAAACGGCACACCACAAATATAGCATTAGTACTGATTACCATTAGACACGATAGTCATTAGTTCTTTCATTTCCAACACGTGTGAAGTATCAGATTCAAACCCCGTCGTATTCAAGTGGTGTTGTTTTATCCCAGAAAACAGGAAAACATCTACAAGGCAAACAATGTGGTTTTCGGCCGGGCCGTAGTCGAGTGGTTAGACCATTCGCTTCTTGCCAAAGCGGTCTGGGTTCGATCCCAGGCAACCGCATGTGGAATTTGTGGTGGACGATGCTAGCGCTGGGGCGGATTTCCTCCGGATTCTCCGGTTTCCTCCACCATCTCATTCCACCGGTGCTCCATATCAATTCCATGTATCAGTGTCACCGCCTGTGGTGCCGTATGCTAGTAAAAACGGGCGTTAAACACTAACAAAAATGTAGTTTTCCCAAATCTTAGCAGTTATTGTTTTACAGAAGGCACAAATTTGAAAACACGGACGTAACTAATATCAGGAAAATCAACATTTATTTCTGGACGAAATATGCTGCATATTGCATGTTACAGAGTTGGTTAAGAGTAGGTTTGGTAGGGACATCATGCATTCGTTTGTTTTCTTCCATGTTCGTAATATACAGCTGTAAGAAAACAACGGGTTTCCCTTAAAGAAAACCTAACGAATTTCGTTTTTTACTTTCAAATGCGTAGTTGGAATTTTCTGTCCACTATATTAAAATACATCATGGCAATAGTTCTGAATGAAGTGTTTTTGCAACTGGCATGGCTTTATATCAGTGAAAGAATCTTCACGTAACAAGGACATCACGTGATAAGAGCCTTACACGTTTCATGCGCTTTACGTTCTACTCAATATTCACTTCACTGGACAAATCGTGGTATTTAGATGCTTATTTATTACCGCACACCATTTCCCTAAAGTTCTATTTTTGTACTTGTAGCTCTCTTAAGGAAGTTAAAGATCTCAAATTTCATTTACAAACATATACGTCACATGTTCGCGATTTATTTGCCCTATTATCACCAATGGCTACTTAAGAGCCAAGTGTTTTTCTTTATTTACACATTTCCCATTTTAATGTACATTTAATAAGAAACTATCCTGGTCTAAAATAAAAGCTGCTCGTGAGCACTATTTTCAAGTTCAGGATAAAACGCTCAATAAGCTGGTTATTCATAAACGTAAAAACTTAATGTATGTTTTGGATTCTAATGAAAGGGAAAAATTCAAAATATTTTAAAACTTATAATTTTTATTTCTTAGAAAATAGATTTTTATTTCATAAAAGCTTAGAAAAATATCCACTTCAAAATTAGAAAAAAGGGGGGTTTTAAGAGCTAATACTCTATGGTTCAGAGCAACTTTGATAAAAAAAAAAAATCTGCCCTATTTCTAATCACCTGTAGCACTCGGACGTTAAAAATACGATAAAAGTAAGGGCAGCAATTAATATGTTTAACAGACTGTACCAACAAACCGTGTTTAATCAATCTGAAATATATGAAGGGGAAACTATATTACTGGTACAATTAAAATACATCTAAAAATGTTATATTGTAATCTGTAATAATCAAAAAGATGAAGCAACCCACTTCTGCTGATAACCGAATCAGCTTATAACGCGATGTTTAAATGAGCGGGGGGGGGGGGGGGGGGACGTTAGTTCAACCCATTTGTTTTTTACCCACTCATACACAGTCTGGCATGACTTGCTTAAGCGTCATCACTGACAGTGAAACTCGCGGCTGTTCAAACACTTCTACCTAAGTGTAAATGTGTGTTTTGCAGCGTTAACTGGGGTTGCATAAATCCAATAGTTTAACTTTAAATGCAAGCTTTTTACAATGTAATGTAACAAGCTTGTCAGAAAACGAACACCAACGAATAGCCACAGCGGTAAACGGAGAAATTTCCCAGATATAAACAATAATATACCATTTTCTTCCACGCAAAAGTGGAGTCTATAATGAAATCACTTTATAATAATCATTGTGTGCAGGCATGGCAGGCAATTTGTGGTAAAACACGCCCTAGCTTGCGTTGTTACACTTTCTTAAGGGTACATATGAGTTTTGACGATTTTTTGTAAAAAAAATATTTTTTATTTTTTTATTTTAGCGTTAATAAATATTACAATCTTTCCTCTATCATATGCATCCATTATTTTTTCAGTTCCGCCATTTTTAAAGCTAACAGAAGCCATCCTTTAACTCCATGTGCGTGGTATTTAAATGTCCATATACGCCCACTTTTACGATATAATGTTATTGTGCACTGTTACTGTGCCATTTCACTCCTATTTTGAAGTAGGTGAACAGCAACTTGCTAATGATTGGCTACTGCCATTTGTAATGTAATTGAAAATATTATCTGAAGAAAGAAACAAGAGGTCTGAAGGGCAATTCTGAGGTCAGTTTATTTTCTTTTGCCTTTTTCTCAGCTTGCACTTTTTCAGCATTTTGCTCTATACAAAATGCTCCTTGCGGTGCATTTCTTATCAGAATGGCTTGAAACTTGCACAGTATGTAGTAATATGTACTATAAATAAAAATTGTATTGGGTTTTGATATCAGATGGATTTTAGTATGTTTTTTATCCTTCAGAACAGACTGTTACTCCATATTTTTTAAAAATTATGAAGTATAAATATTTACATTTTTCTGTAAGCCAAACAAATAACCAGATATAAAAACCGAATACTATTCTAATTTATCCTTGTTTAAAGTGCATCTCTACAAAATGTTAGAATGATTGGATCAAAACTTTGTCGCAAGGGACTTTTTAAGTGCAACTATTAATTTATTTAAATAATTTGCAATATTTCTTGAATCAAGCAACATACAGAGTTGAAACTTTGCACAGAATAATATGGTTACAATATAAGTATGCACACAAAATTTCATCAAAATTGATTAAAAAACATAGAAGTTGGAAAATTCAGTCATATGTACCCTTAAACTAGTCAACATTCACCCAGTGTTGCGTCTTGAAATGAATCAATTCACATGTGTTACAGTACAGTGGGTTTAGGCCTCCAAACTCCTCAGGAGAGTTTACAGAAACGCTGGAACAGGCACAGTGTCCACAACGTGGCCTTTACTGCTTACAAAGTTTCATTTTCTTCCACAAATTTGCAACTCTCTGACAGCATACATTCACTAAAGTTTTCAATTTGTTTTAACATTAATAAACACAAGTTGGATGTGTTCAAAACTGATGCATATCTGTGAAATAAGCGATTCGTCTAAAAGGAAAGAAAAAAATTCCCTTTATGGCTTGGTAGTGTTTTTATACAATATTAAAACGTTCTCCAAGAACTGGTGACAGTTGATGTACAGGATGTAAATGTTATACATTTATGCATATGTATGCTTTCGGAGAAACCCCCGAATAAATTTATGTCATGTCAGTGTGCGAGTTCTTTTCTTAACAAAACTGCGCATTAATGTATCCCTTCAGGATAGACCACCATTTAAACGCGAATGTGTAGTATGTGTATCGGATATGCTACACTTCCTACCTCTTAATTGAGGCGTTGAGCGCAACAGTGGCCCAACCACTAAATGTACATAATGGAGATAATGGACTGTAAAAAATATTTGTGATTTGAAAGTTTTATATTGACTTTAATAACTAAGCAAGAGTCATGACATTTGGAAATTTTAATCAATATAGCATCGACATTGTGATACATAGTTACATACATGCAGGAAGGCTGGACCACTGTTTCTATCCAGGAAGCCAGATTCAATTCCATGCAATAACACACTTCTCATGCCATCTGCCGGTGGTTGTAGAAATGTAGTATAGGCCACTACTGCTCTCCTAGATTTTGATATGGGGAACATGTCTGTGCTAATAACTCAGTTTCTGAATTTTTGTGGGATGCATTTTTCGGCTGGTATTGTTGTGACCCATAATGGAACGCAGTTATTAATGTTGGTACTGACAAATCAAGGCTCAGCCTCTGCCGGCGAGGCCGCCACTGGTTCTCGAATATACAATCCGCTACTGGATTGGCAGGATACTTTACCTCCCACAAAATATGGCCGAACTGCCGAAGGGTAACATTACAAACTAATTGTCCATGTTCTTACTAGCGGAGTAACGCTAAAGCAATGCTTCGTTGAATTTTGGGGCAAAAGTAAACTGTAATACAATAAAACGTAGAAATAATGTCACTGTTGAAGGCTTTCACATAAATATTGGAGTTGTCCGGCTGAACGGCACAAGCAAACAGTTCGTCGCTTCCATTAGAAGGTCTTGTTATGCTATATTTTTGAGCCTTTCTTTGCCTACCAATGGTAGCGAAATGGTACCCCAAACATCCCTTCATTTCTCGGGGATTATCATCACTTGGTTTATATTCCTGTAGAATTGTTTCCCTGGCCAGTGACATAAGGTGGGAAACGCAGTAGGGGACTGGGCCACTTCTTGTGTACCGTGAGCATGCTTGCTTGTGTGCTTCGTGAAGATTTATGTGGCCGGTCTGACATCACCACACACTTCGCTTCGATATTATACACTACACATGCTCTTTATTACTTCCTATCTGTTAACATGCAATAAAGCCAAGTGATCTAGACACCATCTTCCTCTGTTCCAGCTAAGGCAACACGAGCAGCCAAAAGTGTTCTTTACAACGGAGCACCAACTAACACCGAGGTCTACAACAATATTATTGCTGTTTTCATACGACTCGCTAGTAATTTCGTAGTAAAAACAATGATTTGTCAAGTGAGTGGATGTATTGTTTAAAAAAATGGTGTCCTTAGATCAGTGAGGTCGGACTGAAGAGCAATTTAATATAAACGTAGCCGCTCTGGCATTTCAAATAATACCTAAGAGCCCCATGAGAGTGACTGCCTCCGTAGCGCAGTGGTAGTGCAACTATCTGTGGCACGGAGGACCCGGGTTCGATCCCTGGTACCGCGTGGCGATTTTTTCCGCCGCTGGGAGGTCTGGCACAGGGTGCACTCAGCATCCTTAGGCCAATTGAGGAGCTCCGGGAAGGCTCGGGGTGCTGACCATGTCCCAACGTCCAGGACTGCACCTCACTCATGACCCCTGTAGTGCGCTAGGGTATAGGTTAGTTACTATGTCCTGTGTGGCGTGGTGCGATTGCAGGGTTTAGGGTGGAAGATTCGCCCGTCTTATTGTATCTACTAAGTCTATCTCTCGAAGACGATGTGGTTGGCTCAGGGGGTCTCAAAACTGGTATTTCCGCTGAAACCCGCGATAGTTAATTGGATAGATTAGAAGTAGCAGAGAGAAGAGCCCAAATGGTATTGTAAAACAGGATTCAGAGGTACTAGGTAATGGTCCCTTTGGACGAGTGAGTCAGTCCACTACTGGATGCACGATTGCTTGACGTCGGCTGTTAGATACTCAGCCTTGGTCCCCAAACCAGAAATTAATTTATTGAGAATGGTATGTATACGAAAGGTGACCTTCAGGAAAGCCGCAGAGGAAAGCAGCGGACAGTGGGAGAGAAAAGGAGAAACAAAAATGATGATAATGCGAGACGACTACGTTAAAAGTTTGGCGCCTTCCTCGTTCCGTGGAAGAGGCAGAATAAAATTCGGAGGGGCGTGGCCATGGTGAAGTAATTCGCTTTTATTATCGGCTGCTGAAATGCGGTACTTGTGCAGACGCTGGAAAAGTTGTTTTCTTTTAATTACAAAGCTGTCTGGAGCAGGTGCTTACCTCACTTCCTGAGCGGTTGTGGTTCCATCCCCTCGAGGCAAATTCTACAAATGTAGTAATAACTACGTCAAATAATCGTTTGCTTGGAAAGTTCGCCACAGGATTGCAGTTTCGCCTCATAGAAATTTAAATGCATTATCTTTTACTTCCTCTGCGTCTCTGTTGCCCATAGAATGAGCACGTTACATACCTTCTTTCCCCGACAACACTGCGCGCATATCTACTAGTTTCTAAGCGCGTTTTTCGAAGAAATAGGAAAACGCAACTCCCGTATGCCATCCATAAGCAATGGAACGACTATAGAAGGTATTACAATCCAAACAGAAGAAAGAAAAAACAAAACTGTATTTATACCTTGTTCCACTCTTAGATGACAGTATGGAGTTAAATGAGATAGATCTGTCTCTATCTAGCGCATACAAGTTGCCATTAGCCTCGTCCTTTTCTACCTTCGCACTGTTGCCAGGTTCTAATAGCATGGTATAAATATTCAGTTGTTATACATTTCAGGTTTGAACACATTATCCTACGCAGAGTTATTTTCTCTATTAGCTTATATCCTTTTTAGAGTCATTACCTATACATTTCTATAGGCCCATATTTCTTCAAAAAACATTTTTTTCAATAGAAGTCCGATATGTGCTGTTTCTATACTCATCACGCACTAACAAACTAACTGCTAGATGGATGGATGGATGGATGGATGGATGGATGAATGGAGTTTAGGGGCCCGTCGACAACTAGGTCATTTGGGCCCTAACTGCTAGAATGCGTCTATATTTTGTTCTTAGATAGAGTAAACTATAGTGCTACTACTTGCCCACTTTGAATTCTCTATGTTTACTCAGTTAAGTGTTATAATTTTTTAAATTAAATGTTTTCGGAAAATTTTATACCTGTGCACTGCAAAACTTTTTTGTTATTGAGTTTACATCAGGGAAGCAGCGAGAACAAATGTTGACGAGGGTTGGAGAAAGTTTTTAAAATAAACCAAAAGGCTGTAACTTCTTTCTTTCATCGAGTAGGGCAAACAAAAGGTATTCATCTATTCAGCGTATTCTCGCGCCAGGCCTGACACAGAAGATAGTATAAGGAGCAGCACTAGCATTAGTTCTAAAGAAGTCGTGTGTGTAACTGTGTGGAATCTGTGAGCTGTTACCGCGTTATTTGTTTAATAGTTTCGTAAATATTTGTAGTTATGGAAGGGGAAGCTAGAAAGAGACGATATATTGGTAAATTAAGAAGTAAGGAACGCCAAATAATTATGAAGGTGTTAAGATTATTTTTCAAGTAAAATGCGTGTAAGTAAGGCAGTAAAAGAAACAGCTAAGGCTATCGGGTGTTCAGAAGCAGTAGTGTATAGGATTAAAAAGGAAGTAATGAAAGTACCTCTAAGAACGCCATCGAAAAAGAAAGCAAAAAGGGCGGGAAAAAAAGAAGTATATAGTGAATAGTGCAATGTGGAGTGCGGCGAATTGTTCATTCTTTACTGTTTGCAAATATTCCACCCACGCTGAATATAATTTTGTCACTATTCAACAGTGATGAGACCCTACCAAATTTCTCAAGGCCACTCTTAGTCGGTTCTTACATGATTTGGGGTCCGAATATGAAAGAAGGGGTAACAAGTGCATATTAATAGAAAGAGACGATATCGATATCATCAGATGGCGACATAAATATCTAAAAGACGCAAAATGGTTTAGGGACCAGGGGAAATCAATTGTTTATACCAAAGTTAAAAGTGTCCGTCAAGCAGCAATTGAAGGACTAAGTACAGGGCTCGGCCACCTCGGGATCGAGCGCGCAGAAAGATTCGCAACTAGTACATGTTGCAACACTGCTCTCCATTTAACGTGTACTGTCTTCTAAGGGTGGAACGCGCTTTAGTTATAGGCCAAGCTGCCACAGTAGTGTATGCTATCACTTAAGTTATTTAAGGATGACATTCAGGAATTTTGAAAATTACAAGCCATTTTCTGACAGTAAATTCATGCACAAAAGACAGGCTACAGAAACGTGTTAGTAGCCTAAAACCTACTTGAACAATTACAAAATGTAAGCTGTAACATTTAAGCTGTAACATGAGTAAAGGCTTTTCCCAACATGTCAGGAATAAATACAATAAATGTCAACACTTGTGTGGCAACATCAGAAGAGTAATGGCTCTTCATGTGGTTAAGGACGATGATTTAGCGCCGAATGATCATAAACACTTGTACACTTGTATTTTCAAGCCTCTAAACCACTGTATACTGTGTTTTGAAAATGAGATAAAATGCAATATAAATGCCAAATCTGTTGCGATTCATGCATTTGCTTTTCCAACTGAAAAAGTAAAAAGTAAACTGAAAACACTTTCATGGAATGTTTGCTAAGTGCAACAAAAGGTCGAATCGTCGAATGCAAGCAAACACGAGAAGTATTTCTTTTCCCTTTCTCCACTAGTAAGTAGAGGAAGTATTGTATGCCACCCAAAAATTCGATGTCGAGATTTCAGCAGAAATATATGTTTTGAGGCCCCCTGAATCTTAAAAAAAAAAAAAAAAAAAAAAAAAACCTTTTTAGAAAAAGGTGTGTGTGCGCGCGTGTGCGTGCGTATGTGTGTCTGTCAGTTCGTGGGCATAACTCAAAAAACGAAAAGTCGGTTAAAAACCAAAGTTGGTATTTAAGTTTAATGTCTATCAAGGATGCGACACGAAAATTTTGAAGAAAATTCCTCCAGCCTAAACTACCCTTTACATGAAAAATTTTGATTTTCTTAAAAAATGGCTCTAACAATTTTGATTAAAATGACAATTTTAAATATATTTTTATGACAAATGAAATATAGGTATACTTTGAATTTTCTGGCTGCAGGGCACGTAGTCCTGTTTACTCTGGATGACTTGAATAACTCGTAAACCGTAAGAGATAGATAAAATCTTACTATACAAAAATGTAGATCTCTCTAAAACACATAATTTATGTCCGAATAAATTTTTTGTGGACTGAACCATTTCGGAGATATTCCTTGTTATTTGTGTCAGTTTTGCAAAACTTAAACTTTAATCAAATGGAACATCGTTGTTCATTTTTTTATATGTTAACCGTGCAGAGAACGGAATCTCAAAGGTTTAAAAGATTTGACTATCGCTCAAAGCCTACTGTATTGTCACAGTTCCCTTGCATCTACAAGGAAATAAGCAATAAGGTAATTTCTGTAAATGTTTACCTCAACTAACAGAAAGAAGATATAGGAATAAGAGTTTATAAGAATAGTTAGTACAAGAGTAGAGAAAGTCATGCGAGTGCAACACATCAGATTTTTTTCTCTCAAGAGGTTGATAAATTTTTTAAGCTAACGTCTGCCTACTAAGTAATAATAACAATAACAAATTATTATTGTTGATAATTATTATTTTTCTATTTTATTATCGTGTTATTATTACTTTGTCATGTATTATTATTAGTTTTTAGGTAGAACCATTATTGTGCTTTCAGAGTAGTTTCAAGGTTGGTTCAACTCTAACGTCTACAAAGCGTCTTAAGAAAGCACTGTAAAAGCTTTGGGCTTTGGCTTGGATATTGCCAGCCAAATCTCGAGTTGATTATGTCCTTATTGAACGCAAGAGAACGAAAGTTGCAGGACGTTCAAGTCGAGGAATTTTATTTCGTAGGAACTGTGTATTTGCACAGATTTGGAGTTTTCCATGCGCTTCCACTGGTGGCTTTATGCGACATGCAAAGTGACAATCGCGAGCGAGCTCATATGCGATTCAATAACAACAGGGCACCTTTTCTGTCAGTATGATAAATGTGTTGCATGGAGATTACCTACGTCTACCGCAGACTGTCATTGAGCACAAACAACCCCACACTATACCTTTCATTTGGAGAATATGTCGACTAAGAGCAGGGTTGCCAACTCGTACGATAATTATGGGGGCATACGATAATTTTAATGTTTGTACGATGGTTGTCAACCCGTACGATAATTATGGGGGCATACGATAATTTTAATGTTTGTACGATGGTTGTCAACCCGTACGATAATTATGGGGGCATACGATAATTTTAATGTTTGTACGATGGTTGTCAACCCGTACGATAATTATGGGGGCATACGATAATTTTAATGTTTGTACGATGGTTGTCAACCCGTACGATAATTATGGGGGCATACGATAATTTTAATGTTTGTACGATGGTTGTCAACCCGTACGATAATTATGGGGGTGTACGATAATTTGAATGTATGATAGTTCGATATCGGCGAAATATAATTTTCACTGGTTTGTCACTCTAGCGAAATGAAACTAATCACAAATAACGACACCACTTTTGACCTCATTGTCTGTCTCCACCCCATAGCTACTAAGCCTGCTACCCTTTATCCTCTTATTGCCAGTGTGCCCAGGTCTGATAATCTCAATGAAGAAGCCCTGTTCAGAAAATTGACGATCAATGTAGAAAACTCGGAACACGTGCTATTCCGTGTGAAATAAAGAGCATGCCTGAACCTGGTAGTTTCTGGAGTGCTGTTAAACATATGGTGGAAATACTGATTTCAAACAACTAGCGGCCTTTGCATTATCAGTGGTTTCCTTGCCCTACAGAAGCACTTCTTGTGAGAGTTTTTTTTCTAAAGTGGATTTAATAAAAACCAAAGTTAGAAGCAGATTGGCACTAGATACGGTAAATGAACTCATTTTGTCGTCTCAACTTATGAAAGAACGTGGTAGATCTTAAAATCTGCAAGTCACCGAGAAGATGTTAAGGTTTATCTCAACAACAAATTTGTACAATGCTGCAACGGTTGAGGAAGCTGAACTTTCAGATGAATAGTGCGAGAAACGTAAGTGCTAAAGTTGTAATATTTGTTGAGGTCATCAATCTTGTAAGTGGATATAATAAACATCATTACACTTATATTTTCATAAGTATTATACTGATATTTTTATTGTTGTAGCATTTGCTTTATGATGTACGATAATTTTGAATCCAAATCTATAATTTTCAGTGGCTGGTACGATAATTTTAGTTTTAAATGTTGGCAACCCTGACTAAGAGACATCTTCCCTTGCTTGGGTGTTTTCTTCCTGCAATATTTCCTGTTGGTGCTGCACAGCTGTCAACTTCAAGTGTAGCTTCACTCAAGGCATTAATATTGCAATATGAAATAGTTAATCCTGACCCGAAAGCTATGTAAGGAATGTACGACTGCATTTTAAGCACCTGTCATTTTCAATCGTAAAGTTTTAAACGTCGTGGCAGATAGCAGAACATATGTAGTTTATTGCTATACGCTGTTGTTAAGTCATGCTCGCTGATGGTAGGTACATCCTGTTATCTTCATGAAGATACGTCATTACTCGGCTCAAGCACTAAACAACTGCGATAAATTTAACAATCTACTTCATACATGGTCGCTAACTTGTACTTCTGATAAAATTATCTTTATCGGTACCAAGGTATCTTTACAGCCAGTAAGCATTAATGTACCTCAAGTAGACAACCGCTATACATTAATAGTTATGATTTACAGAGTAAATATTGGCCGATAATTGCATATCTCTAAGCATGGAGAAAGCAGACAATTTCGAAGTGTTATTACAAAATATTACTACTTTATTATGTTATTACTTTAAGGAGTATTTTGATAAAGTGTAAATTATTTGTTATTATAAAAAATCTTATGTGTCGCACTCACATGACTTTCTCTACTCTTGTACTAACCATTCTAACAAACTCTTATTCCTATATTTCCATGTTAGTTAAGATAAACATTCGTACAAATCATCTTATTGCTTATGTCCTTGTAGGTGCAAGGGAGATATTAGATTACAGAAGGCTTTGTGCGACAGTCAAATCTTTTTGACCTTTGAGATTCCGTTCTCTTTGCACGATTAACATATAAAAAAATGAACAACGTTGTTGCATTTCGCTAAAGTTCTAAGTTTTCCGAAACTCACACACATAACAAGGAATATCTCCGAAATGGTTCACGCTATAAGAAAATGTATTGAGGCATAAATTGTGTATTTTACCAAGATCTACATTTTTTGTATAGTATGATTTGGTCTATCTCTAACGGTTTACGAGTTATGCAAAAGTCGTCCAGAGTAAATACGACTACAGGGGCTATAGCCAGGAAATTCAAGATATACATTTCATTTGTCATAAAAATATCTCAAACATATGACATTTTAATCAAAATCGTTAGAGCCATTTTCAAGAAAATCAAAATTTTCGAAAATTTTTCCATGTAAAGGGTAGTTTAGGGTGGGGCTATTTTGCTCAAAACCTTTGTGTCACATCCTTGAACGACATTAAACTTAAATACCAACTTTGGTTTTTAACCTAATTTTCGTTTTTGAGTTATGCTGTCACAGGCTGACAGACTGACACACAGACACACACACGACCTTTTTCTAAAAATGCTTCTTTTTTTGGATTCAGGGGGCCTCAAAACATATATTTCCGGTGAAATCTCGACATCGAATTTTTGGGTGGAATACAGTACTTCCCCTACTTACCAGTAGAGAAAGTAAAAAATGTATTCACTGTGTGTGTGTGGGAGGGGGGGGGGGGGGGGGAGAGTTGATTGTATATAGTAGAAAAGTAGGTTAATCCGTATTAAACTTTATTATCTATAATGACATTGAGGGCTCTGATGTACTCAGACATGAAATAAATTGAATTACCGGAGAAACAACGTGATAAATTATTTATACATGCTCTGTGTTAGAAGTAAAGCAATTTCCGAGAGCCTTTGTTAAACATGATGTTATGGAGCTGTGCCGCAAAGGTTTGATTGTTGGAAATTCGTATCACAAGGAACATTTTAAACACTCGCAAGCGCTGGGAAAATAAACTTAGAGAAAAACTCCCATCTAATGATCAGAATGAAGCTGTAAAAGGAATCTGCTGATAATAGGAAGGCAAATATTGGAATGCCCACAAGCAAGGCCATGACAGTGTCCAGAAGTAAGGTCGCGGCTATGAATCGCTTCCGTATGCCTGCCCATGAAACCATTTTACATTGCAAGTTATTTGGCGGCTCACTTCCAAAAGTAACTCATAAGGAGGGACACAAATGTTATGCTGTAATAATTCCTTTAACATGTACATATAGACACTGAAAAACCTCCGTAATATGCTAAGCCTACCATTTTTCTTCCGTTAAAATACGGGACGCCTGAAAAGGTTGTGATTAACTCATCACTACTTTCTGAAAATCGTATTGACATAACATTATAATGAAGGAAACATGATATTTAATAAATACACTTTGCATTATCAGAACAATGTTAACGTCCTAAGTGAAGTGCACTTACAGATTCTTCATATTACCAGAATTTTGTTTGTATTTTTCACCTGAGTGAATTTTGTTTTAGAAGTTGTTGCAACAGCAGCAGAAGAAGCCAGTTTGTTTGATTTCTCATACTGAACAATATCCGAGTTCCCAACATGTGCAATCGAAAAGGTGGCATTGGAAATATTACACTGAACTTTGAGGAAACGATATTTTTGCTTTAAATTAGAGGAAAAGCTGCGTTTCCGTTATGTTCACATCACATCCACTGCCAACACTAGACTGGTTTTCACTGTTCACAGAGTGCACTAACAATAACAAGAAGTGAGACAGCATTTCTCACAACAGGAAATTACAACAATATGTAGTTAAGTTTTTAATTTTAGAAAGATATATTTTGTTGTCTAACGACGCAGTCCATTGCCAGGATCGTATCAGCGTCGCCGGTGTGCCGGAATTTCGTCCCGCAGGAGCTGTCGTGTTTAAGCACACTTAAAAGCCATCGGAGACGGTGTCAAGAAAATACGGGACCTATTCGCGTCCCAACAAAAACTCTCTGGACGCGGGACACAGTAAAACAAGAGGACTGTCCCTATTTTTGCGGAAAAATGGCAGGCTTATAATATGCCCATAAGGAAAGAACTACTACGAACCTGCAGTAACATTTTGGAAATTTAATTTCTAAAGTTATTAATGGGTGGATGTTTTGAAATGCTTTCCCTTCTGTAAATTAGTACATTTGTATAAATCTTAAGAGATACTAAAACTTTAAAGTAAATTTAATATCACATATAACTGCCACATTTAAATTCAATTCCGATAACTCTTAAATAGCCACGTCATGCCGCGAGGCAACGGCTACGACCAGATGAGCCAGGGATTCACCGATGTGATGTCACATATTGTGTTGCGTGTGGGCTGTTATCAGTGCTGCCAAGTTTAAAAATTAACTCGATGACACATATTATTAGGAAACATCACATTTATAAATCAAGCATGAAGCTAAAATAAATAAATTAGAAGCATATCTATAAAAGGTACATGCAAAACAAGCGAATATGCAGCATAGTTTACAGACTGCTGAAGTGCTGTGCTTATTAACAAGGCAAGCAAAACATCCAACATTAAAATATTGTTTGAATGCTTGGAAATAATAATAACTAATTCGCATATCAAGTGAGCTTACTTTCTGATAGAAAAGAAATGTGCATTTGCATTAAAATACTGTACATACTCATTAGATCGCCTTGACAATCTCACAAGAGGTTTAAAACAATCGACGAGGTGTTTCATGTCTTCTGCAGGATTACAAAGTTTTAATTAGGCTTCGTTATTGTCTGAAAACACAATTGCACTGTAGTTAATAGTGCATATAACATATAATAGCAGTGTAATTTGGGAGAAAAGGCTTGTGATTTATGGGAAATAATATTTCTAATCCAGAAAACATACATTGCTCAGTTAACATTGAAAACACCACCAATAAATGTACGGGATCCTTTCATTTCCTACTTTATTAGCATCTTATTCCCAAAAGGGACTAAAAACTGATTACCAAGAATTTAGTAGTAACTCGACGGAATATACGCGATTAACGTTTTTACAGACTAAAGATCAATTTTAGATAGAACTTTATACGCCTATTTAAAACACTATTGTGTCCTTTATTTTACAGCCTGAAAACAATACCGGTCATGACTCATGTCAATTTAGCTTCCTTTCGACTTAAGGATACCCACCTGTGTAAAAAGGCTAAAAATTTAAAACATTCTCAAAATGGATTTTTGTTTTATCAAATAGTTTAAATCTTCTGCTTTATTTTGATATGCTTTTTATAGCCTTACGGCCTTTTTAACTATGTCACGTGGCCGCCTAACTGATTGCTTGTAAGTGGTCATGTCCATTTAAATCCATACAGTTCCATTATCCTTGCTATGACTTCAAACTTAGTTTTTCCATGTTTTTATTTTTAACACTATTTGCTCTTTAAAATGCTCCACATGATGCAATTTTCAGTACTTATGCATGAAATTTGGTGTATCTGCTTAGAAATAACATTAAAAAGAAATGATGAGATAATTTTTTCATAACGTGAATAACTGCTGAGTAATTAAATATTAAAATTTTACATTTCGAAATTTAAATGAAAGAAATTATGAATTTAAACTTTAAAATTTATTTTTATCCAAACTAATAACAAGATTAAAAAATTGTCTCATCAATTTGCTAACATTCTATTACAGGACATAACTGAAAATTATTAAGTTTTTCAAATCAAAATTGCATCATGGGGAACCATTTATACAAATATTTAAAAAATATAATAAAATATTATTATGTTAGCAACTAATCTGACTAAATGTATGAAATTTAGCACAGTTACTCCTCACTATACAGTGATTGTTGTGTTAAAATTTCAAATTAATCCAATGAAAACTGTAGATTTTCAAAATTTCACAAATGGGTATCCTTAAGGCAACAACGCTTTGACTGTGCATAGACATTATTTACTTTCATGTACCTCTATATTGTTAGTGATTCCGAACGCTTTCCCAGTTATTACGCCTCAATTTGGTTTATACATAATTAATATGCGATAATGTTAAATTTTTATTTCTTAATCTTAGTTCCCGCACTATTATTATCTGTGTTGAGAAGAGTTTAAGGCTATTCTGTGTCTTAACTCCTCGGATATTCCTTCCAAGTGCAGCGACGGGCATTAACCTGACCTCAATGCATTTTGCTCAACGACGGAAAAAAAGGCTATCGCCCACTGAACGGTGTCACATTGCGCTTTCTATTGGATCTTACATTTCCGTTCAAATACACTGACAATGGGCGCTGCAGGAAATGTTACCCATTGCTATCAGAGGCACATAGACCTCTTTTCCTGAACTCCAGCACATTACCCTAACAGTCATTCCTTCAGAATCCCTTGCATTTTCAGCTAACAACGACACCTACAAGCATTAATGCCCCATTGTGACTACTGTGATTGTCGTCTTCTGTGGTCAAGGGGTAACATGTTACCCTTTGGTTCAAACCCGTTGGAGGGCGATATATTTTTTTTCGGGCGTAAAAATCCTTAGCATGACTCCCTTCGGAAGGGAAGTAAAGCCTATGGTCCCGTGTCGTAGAGTTACGGTACGTAAAAACATACTTTCGAAATTTTGAAAATAAAACGATGAGGGAGGAAGAGAGATGTAGGTTTAAGGGCACTCAACTTCATGGTCATCAGCGCCCTTAAAAAGCATTTCATGGCAAAAGCCAGACATAAATGCCAATAAAAACTAAAATTACTAGTAAAAAGGAAAAAATATATATACACAAAACAGAGTAGCAACAACAAAAATTAAAACAAAGTGATAAAGATGTCAACGTTTAAAATTTTCTTTTAAAAGTTATGTTAAGTAAATAAAATTAATAAAGGATTTTAACCCTTTCATTAAGTACGAATATTTGGAATACACCTCCATGTGTATTTATTATTTATTATTATAAGAGTATAAAAACTAGGTGTCTAAAGTTTCAAATCCTCAAAATCATGTTACTCTCCGCTAAAAACTTGTCTTTCGACCGCTTGTTTGTCGTCCGCCAAGAACTCTGCAAGTCTGGCAGGCAGTCAGACAGAGGGACGCACTAGCAGCACGTGACGGACTGACAAAAGGCTGTCGCACAGCGGCCAAAGAGGAGCAGGGTGGCGTTTAAATAGGTAACCATGCGAAAAATTGCAGTGGCCAATTCGCAACCGAGCCAAGTTAACCTCCTCGTGACGAGTTATGCGAGAGGAAGTTACCCAGATTATCGAAAGTTCTTTCACTTCTCTAAACTTATTACTAGAGCGAGGACATATATCCACTGAAGAAGAAATCAGGTTGACTGCACGGCGAATTGCTTGCTTGACGTCATCGCTGCTACCTCGGACTGAGGGGTGAACAGCGTGCTCTGGTTCAGTATGACAGCTGTACCGTACAGATAAGGGAGTGTTATTTTCTGTACGATCCGTGCTTACATGGATGGAGTAGCTGGCTAAATGCTGCTGAATATTATGCAGATTATTATGATAAAATAGGTAAAGTAATCAATGTTTTGGTTAGTGAAGACAGCTGTGCTATTAAATCTCCTGAGTCACTGATTTCAGGCAATTTACGTAAACATTTGTTATTTTTAAAAAAGTGTTTTCCAGTTGTCACCATAAGTATTCTCCATTTGGAATCAAGAAATCACATACTGTCATAAGCTTTACAATTGATAGAAGAGCTTTATATGGAAATTGAAAATGTAGATCCTGCGCCTGTAACCGAAGCAGTGCAAAATAAACTGAAAACCGTGTTGGAGAAAAAACCCTGGCTACGCTACAATGGTTCATATAAAAATTGGTTTACATCTAGACAAAACGTCATCTACGTATGACGAACACAATACAAAATATCTTACGTTTGCTCCCGTTACATCATGTGACGTTGAGAGAAGTTTCTCGCTGTATAAACATTGTTTAGATGACAAGTTTTACTTTTGAACAATTTAAAAAGTGTATTATTGTTCACTGCAATGTTTTTGAGGAACGAATAGATGACGATATGAACTGATGTAAATGGACTAGAGCTTCTTACACAGCCCTGCCCGTTTGTTTACATGTTCTGAACTCCAGTGCTACGCCGTCTGCCAGTCACCACGGAGCGTGTATAGTACGAGCGCGCAAACATTGTAGGCGATGGGATATTTATCCTCGCTCTAATTATTACAGTGGAGAGCTGACCATTCTTCGTCCCAGCACGACAGCACCACTCTGCGCACTTCAAGCCTAAAGTCTCCCGAAGTAACGAGAGAGATGGCAGTACTGGGTTCTGTTGTTGCCAAATCCGCCATTCCATTCCCCGACAAACCTACGTGACCAGGAATCCACACACACCATGCTAACGCCAGAAGTGTGTAACACATGGAGGGCATCCTGGATACGCTGTACAATATAGGATGGGAGTTGTACAGCTCACGAAGGCTCCGAAGTGCGCTAAGAGAATCACTCAAAATCAGGCACCCACCTAATTTACGACGGCATAAAACTTGATGGAGCTAACTATTATTGTTATAAAATTTAGTTATGGTAATACATTTCAAATAAAACAATGCGAGGTATTTCATTCTTTTTCACTTGACGCCCCCCCCCCCCGGTTAAAGTAATTAAGATATCAAACAACCCATTTTACATATAGGAGTTAGAATGTTATATACCAAATTTCATTACAATCGGTTTGGCCATTCTTGTGTCAAAAGTTGAAACACACAGAATATTTCAAATGCGCGATTTTTAGCTCCAGAGTAACCCACTAAACACGTCAGCATATATATTATGTTAATATTCATTATGTACATATTTATGTTCATGTGGGTACTTATGTTTGCACATAAAGCACGCATATGTACTAATTTGACGTTTTCTGATGAGGTTTGAAGAGAAAGCCCTTATCTTGTCAAGTGGAATATATTAACATTTGCTTCCACGACATTTCTTAAGGAAGTTTACCCAGCAAAACATAAAATTTTCAAAATTTTGTTTATTTGTTCTTGTTCTTTGAAATCTGATGATTAAAATTATATATAACACTTTAGTTTTTTCTTTGTTTAATGTGTTATTTTTATAGTGCAAGATTGCATTAAGGCATGAGTTGAATGTTTTTCCCACTTAAACAGCAATTTCCCGAAAAATACATTTTTTCATACTTAAGTACATTTTTCTCAGCTGCCATAATAAATAGAAAAATTAAATTTTTACCACATATCCCTACATATATTTGGGCATTTTAATACAGGGGCTTCTTAATGGTATTTTTGTCAAAAATATAAAATATTGACTAAACAACTTCAGTTTTTATGCAGGAGAACTTTTAAAAAATGGTAAGTAAATTAATGGGAACCCCTTTTAAAAATGTTGATGTTACAACTTTACAAAGGCTTTCAAGAATACGTGGTAAAAATTTCAGCTTCCCACACTTAGCAGTGTTAGAGAAAAAAGGGACATGTATATCGGCATTTTTAACATTGTCAACATAGGCCAAGGTAAATCACCTTAAGCATTTGAAAAAATATGGACACATTCGCTAAGGCCTTTGGGGCCCTGCAAGTTTCGAGTCCCCATCTGTGTGCTTTGGAAAGGGAGGGAATAAACATTATTTAAGGAGAGAATATGAGTGCAGAGTTTCAAATACACTCGTAGATATTTAATTTGAGTTCTGAATTTCAGTAATTCTGTTCAGATGTGAGCTACAAGCTTGGGAAACACAGTCCAGGCACTCACCTACGTTTAGCGGTTTACTGTTAATGTCGATGATAGAGAGAAATGACGGTACTTGCGTTCCGTGTTGCTGATGCAAACTTACGCCATGATCGCCAGCAGCTTTCGTGTTTGCTGTCATATGTTAGATAGCGTACGCAGTTCAGTTTGGTAATTAGGCAAACCTCGGGGTACATCTGGGTGTGCAGCGCGTTTAAAGGGATGTATCGGCTAGCATTTATCCGTCTTACAGTTTAGTATAGTAATGGCATAAAAATAAGCAGAAGCTCTTCTAAAGATTAAATGCCCTTATTGCGCAATCCTAATATTCTTAACGCTATTTGCTTTCAACATCCATAACGGTCACTCGGAAACTGAAACAGTCAGCATATGAATAACGTGGAAGCATTTCGGTGATTTACCAACAGTGTTTTCAGTAAATGTTAAATGGCGTGATTTTAATATCACATGCTGTTTATTAAAATTCTCACATCGCAACCCTATTTTCATATGGTAGCTAAACAGTCTTTGCAGACGGGTGGCGAAAAAGGGACTGGGCTGTGGTAAAAGAACTTTGGGATGTTGAAGTTGAATATGATAATATAAAATGAAATAAAAACTTATGGTAACAGTCAAGATTTTCTTTTTCCCCGAAAGGGTTCTATTTATACTGTGCCTTAATAGAATGTGTTCGTGTTCCTGCTTTAGTTTAATAAATGAATGTCGTAAATACTCCCGATAAAAACCGAAGAAAAGATGAAATAATTAAGTTCAAGATTCTGAGAACAAGATAATGCTCAACTGCTTAACCTTATAATTAGGACTCGGATTTTTAGGTATGAACCTGAATCTGAGTTTAATGTTCTGGATATTTACACCGGAACAAATATTTTCAGTTTTATTGCAAATAAAAAAATTTCACTTTTTTATGTAAATAAATTTTTGGGATATTCACATAAATTACACAAAAATCGCGTAAAGGAAGCATTTTTAAAATAATTTTCACGTAAAAGCAGCAACAAATTATGATTAAAAAGTCACTAACCACTTTTTTAATACTCAATTACAGATGCTAGATGTCGCAATTTGCTATTCATTATTGGAAGAATTGATATGTCAGCTATAGTATCCCTTCAGTTGGAAGAAACTATGAACTCCTGGTTACTCAAGCTACATGGGCATGCAAGATAAGAAGAAGGAATTCCCCCACTGCACTTGGTATCGCTTCACAATCCGGCTAGTAATAACCGATACTTGTTGAACTGTATAGTCAATTAGTCATTTGTGAATCCACAGAGATTATACGACATTTGTAGTTGTGTTGGGAAATTACAAATCAACAGTTTTGAGTTTACAGTGGATTAAACATATCTATAGTGAAAAGAAGTGCAAGTGCAACAAGATACTGCGAAATTTAAAAGGCCCGTGTTAGGAAATACTTTCCCGCAAATCTGTTTCCTCTGTGATTTCATAAAGAACCTGGAATCAGTAGGAATGTCTCTGGGGGAAGCAGTTCTAATAGTTCACGATGTGGAGAGAGGGAAGGGGAGAAAAAAAAAATACCCTCAAGGCTCTTTTTGATCCTGCAGCACAAAACTTGAAAATAAAATGCAAGGAAGTGTTCGAAAATAGTGGATTCAACATAGTCTGTAAAATTTCAAGTGTGTTGGATGGGCAACATGAAGACATTCTTGATCTGGGTGTGAGTGACATTGCATGTTATTATTATGCTAGACTTACTTCTTGTGAAATGGAGCGATCATTTTCGAAATTCAAGACACTTCATCGAGACAATAATTGTCAATCTTTCGAGATGGAAAATTTTCGGGAGCATGTTGTCGTATACTGTAACACTACAGTACCTGGTGATCCCTTCCAGGAATTGGCTGGTGAGTGCCACGCACATTTATGTTAGTACAGCCGTTCCGATCAATAAAAAAATTTTTTTTATTGCTTTTGGCACATATTTTTGACAGTTTTAGGACTTCAAAAACAAATATTTCTCAAGTTTTTAGCACCTAAAAATCCGAGCTCTACTCATCAGTAACCATTATCACGTAAGTCATTACAATACCTTTATAGTACCTTTTAGCTACATTTTAGCACTTCCGACGGCGCTAATACTCCCACATAACCTTTTAGAACAAATATTTGCTTTATGCGAAAATGAAGTTGTAATGTCGGCAAACTACGTCATTTTCTTTCACTGCCAGTCCAAATACAAACACCGAAACCACGAGAATGGTTATGGTTTGTACTGCTTATTCTTCTGGTTCTCTCAGTTTGCCCGTTTGTCTTACCATAATGATGTTTACAATTGACAATTTACTGATAAGAAAGTTAGGTTTCTGATTAACAGGAGGTGAGGTTAGGTTAGGTTTTTAATGTATAACTTTACAGTAATTAGCAAGTAGTGGTAACACCATAGCACGAGAGTGCGTTCGCTTACGTTTCAGCTACATGTTGGCACTGTTTATAACCTAATTTGCTTCACACGAAAATCAAGTTGTAATGTCTAAAACTACACCATTTTCTTTCAGTGCATAAAACGTAGCCATGTGAATGTTTTCTGACCTACATTGGCAGATTAGATTAAACACGCCATCACAACTTGAGGTGTTTTCTATTAAATAATACTTAAAACAATCACTCAAAGTTTATAAACTGTTCAGACCAGTTAAAATATGGCTAATACTGTGCAATACACGATCATACGGACGTACCTTAACCTGCAATACGATTTCGATTAACTACGCACTGTTACTAACTTGCATGTTAGTAATCAGAGCAAAGAGTCAATGAACTTCGCTCTTCTTAACAAAATGAACTATTAGATGTAACAAATAAATCGCCTTCTCACCTTCAATTGCTGCTTTATACGTTGCAATCTGCAGCAAACCGAATCCACAGAACGACATTCCTAGTAACTTGCACACAATGCAGTAACAATATCAACCGGCACTTGTCACGTCTTCCTCATCTTCGTTTACTTTTAAACAACAACAACAACAACAACAACAAATTATGATTTTACGTTCCCTTCTCTTGTTTCCTTTTCACTCTCTCTACTACGGAAAGTAAAGTAGAGCAAGTATTGCATTCCAACCAAAAATTCGATGTCAAGATTTCACCGAAAACATGTTTGAGACCCCCTGAGTAAAAAAAAGCATTTTTAGAAAAACCTCCGTGTGTGTGTGTGTGTGTGTGTGTGTGTGTGTGTGTGTGTGTGTGTGTGTGTGTGTGTGAGAGAGAGAGAGAGAGAGACTGTGGACAGAATAACTCAAAAACGAAAAGTCGATTAAAAATCAAAGTTGGTATTTAACTTCAATGTCTTTCAAGGATGCGAGACGAAGATTTTGAAGAAAATCGCCCCACGCCAAACTACCCTTTACATGGAAAATTTTGATTTTCTTGAAAATCGCTATAACAATTTTGTTTAAAATGCCATGTGTTTGAGATATTTGTATGACAAATGAAATGTGTAGCTTGAATTTTCTGTTATAGCCTATGCAGTCCAGTTTACTCTGGATGACTTGAATAACTCGTAAACCATAAGAGATAGGCAAACTCTTATTTAAGAAGAAGAAAAAAAAAAATCGTAGATCTTGCTAAAATACACAATTTATGTCTGAATAAATTGTTTTGTAGAGTAAACCATTTCGGAGATATTCCTTGTTATCTGTGTAACTTTTGGGCAACCTATACTTCTGTCAAATGGAACATCGCTATTCATCTGTTTATGTGTTAACCGTGCAAAGAGAACGGAATTTGAAAGCTTTAGAAGTTTAGAAGATTTGACTATCGCTCAAAGCCTACTGTATTCCCATATTCCCCTTGCGCCTACATGAAAATAAGCAATAAGGTAATTTCTGGAAGTGTTTAACTCAACCAACACGTATAAGATACAGGAATATGAGATAGTAAGAATGGTTAGTACAAAAAAAAGTCATGTGAGTGTAACATCAGATTTTTACTTTCTCTACTGGTAAGTAGAAGGAATTATTGCATTCCACCCAAAAATTCGAGCTCGAGATTTTAGCGGAAATATGTCTTGAGACCCCCTGAATCCATAAAAAAGCATTTTGAGGAAAAGTTCCGTCTGTGTAGGTGTGTCTGTGTGTGTCTGTCAGTCTGTGGACAGCGTAACTCAAAAACGAAGAGTCGGTTAAAAAAAGGCCTTTCAAGTATGCAACACGACGATTTTGAAGAAAATAACCCCACCCTAACTTACCCTTTTCATTGAAAATTTTGATTTTCTTGAAAATGGCTCTAACGATTTTGATTAAAATGGCATATGTTTAAGATATTTGTATGACAAATTAAATGCATATTTTGAATTTTTTGGCTATAGCCTATGTAGTCCTGTTCACTCTGGATGACTTTTGAATAACTCGTAAACAGTAAGGTATAGACAAAATCTTACTCTACAAAAGATGTAGATCTCGCTAAAACACACAATTCATGTCTGAATACATTTTTTTGTAGAGTGAACCATTTCGGAGACATTCTTCGTTATTTATGTCAGTTTCGGAAAACACGTTGGTGAAATGGAACATCGTCGTTCATTTTTTTTATATGTTAAGCGTGCAAAGAGGACGGAATCTCAAAACTTTAAAAGGTTTGACTATCGCTCAAAGCCTACTGTATTCTGCTATTCCCCTTGTACCTACAAGGAAATAAGCAATAAGATAATTTGTACAAATGTTTATCTCAACTAACACGAAGATACAGGAATAAAAGTTTCTAAGAATGGTTAGTACAAGAGTAGAGATAGTCATGTGAGCGCAACACATGATTTTTTGAATAAATTTAATGGAGTTTCGGTCTCTACTGTACATTAGTAACTTTATAAATGATATAAATCTACACATTTAAAAGTGTGTAATTTTGAGTCTACACTGTCGTCCATAATTCTCTTGAATATCATAATTTAGGAGCATTTGGAACAGTAGAGAATATAGCTGTACCAAGAAGGTGAATTAAGTGTAATAAAAACTAATAATTATAACAAAATCAATAACCACACAAAAGTAAGCTTGTTTCCCAACAGTGGGGCATATACTTCAGTATTAACCAAATAAAACTGCCAAGTTTACCTGGGAAGTCAACGATAAATTTAAACTTTTCTATCAAATTAAAGCAAAGGAGGTGCTCTGCAGCTACTTCACAGGAGTCTGTATCAAAGAGAATTTAATTTCACGCTTGTAGGGAACTAAGAGAGAGAATTCTGAGCACCTTATCAATGGATATTAATTCACATTTTATTACAGGTTGAACTTTATTAGGAAGCATTTAAAGTAAGAGCTCTGTGATGTAGTGATGCTTTATTACCTAGTTTAATGTTCCTTTTTCAAAACAGCATAAATCCACCCTATGAAGAATATACATTATCCATTATAATTATTATCATCATTATTAATAATAATATTATAGCAGTATATATAAATGTATACATATTGTCACCGCGCCCGCCGCATCTAATTGCCGACAACCGCAGTGTCACCCATCGCATTATTGTCGGCACTACCGCAAAGGAGCCGAAGGAAAGAGACAGAGAATGGCCGCATTGTTGGGCGCTTGCCGAAAGAGAGAAAGTGATAGAGGCTTCTAGAACTGTCTGCTTTGTGTTTCACCGCTAAATAAGTGAACGTTCCTGGAGCTTCCAGAATAGTGCCTGGGAGATATAAATAGCGGTAAAGTGTGAGAAGAGTCAGTCAGATGTATGTGAAGGTTGAGTAGTCGTGCCGACGGAGACGGACAGACGATGTGGAGAGTTGTGCCGACGGAGAAGAGTTAGTTCTTTGTGTTACGAATTCGGAGCCGTGCTGTTGGAGAATCGGAAAAGACTTTCTTGTTGTTGCAACGAGTGTACAAAGTTACTGTTTACGGAAATAAAAGTGTTTCTTTATCTCGACTACATCTGTCTACTTTACTTTACACCCACACAAAAAAGTCACAATATATTATTAGTTCCATATACTAATTCAGCCAAATACTTGGGAATGACACTGGATGTTAAATTGAAATGGAAACAGCATGTCAAGAAGAAAAAGGAAGAACTCAACATAAAATATAGAACACTCTATTGGTTACTTGAACCAAATTCTGAACTCTCAATACATAATAAGTTATTAATTTACAAACAAGTGTTGAAACCTGTTTGGACTTATGGAATCCAGTTATGGGGCTGCACCAACACATCAAAATAAAGTACTTCGTGGAATTGTAAATGCTCCCTGGTGCATCCGCAACAGTGTCCTACACCGTGATTTACGAATAGCTACAGTTTATGAAGAGATGTGCCATAAAACACCATCAACGTGTTCATGTCCACGTAAATCCCGAAATGGAAGCTGTGCGTGTTGTGAATGATGAAGTGCGGAGATTAAAGAGAACTAAGCCTTATGAACTGACTAATAAAATGTAACAAACATCCTTTGTGACAGTGCATTAAAATGTATTATTAATAATTCATTATTAATAAGATTCTTGCATGTGAAGTAATTTATGTATGAGACAAAAATCATTCGTCGATCTGTAGATTGGTCATGATGCAAATAAATAAACAAATAAAATATATTAATTATAAATTATTTAAATATAGAAGTAAAATCAATACAAAAGTAATTTAAGTGTTTTATAAATGTTGATATATAACTGATATACTCATTCAGTATTGTGGCATATGTATATTTCTACCTCCTTAAAACAGAGGGCCGGTTGAGTTACCTACTGATACCGAAATTATACATACTTTAAAACAAGATTAACTATTTTTTAAAAATAAGCATTTAAAAATAATATTAATAATAATTAATGTAATAATTTTATATATATCAGACGGATATCAACATTTTCAACGCATACTGGGCACATGTGCAATGTTAGTTTGATCTAATATTTTAGCTATGCTTTGGTTGAGAGTTGAACTTTGAATTGTGTGGACGTCACTGCAATAATATTGTTTTGTAAGTATACACACGTAAGCCATACTGTCTCACAGGCGGATATTACTGTAAGGGCACCTAACATACTAATATTTGATTTTGTTTATTTTTGCCTAATTTCTTCCAAGAAACGGAATCAAAATACTGGTATTAATAATTCATCAAGCTTTTAAATTGTTAGATTGACTAAAGTGCAATATTTTGCCATCTAATCATTATGTTCCCAAGTATTGTACCTTGTTGCCTTATCGATATGTGGGTTTGTTACAAGTACGGAATTACCAGCTTGAAGACATGTAACGAGGAAACCAGTATCCAATGGCAAGTATGGAAGCTATGGGTGTGCATGTGTACAAGCAAAATAATATTCTGCTCTGCGAGTTCTTTATTGCTAGTCAACGGAACTCATATTGGCAAACTTGTAAGCGTTCATTCGAGTAAATCACATTTAAGTATGGCGTGTATTACGTACAAAGCACGCGGTTTACAAATCTGTTTCCTTTCTCTGAAATAGTAAATGTTTGACATCTATTAAAGTTGTATCACGTCATAAAAGCATAAATCACTAAGTATACGTCTATTCCTTCTCCCTCTTTGAGGCTATAAAACACTAAACACATTGCAATGCTTCTTGCATCATTTTAACGTTTGGCACTTGCAACAACACTATAACAACGCATATAGTGAGTGAGTGTGTCGGGTTTAAGGGCCCGTCGACAACTTGGGCATTAGGGCCCCGAGTCCAGAAGTAAAATTACATGCCGTTAAGTGTTAAAACATCACCCATTAAAAACTAAAAATCTACGGTTAAAATAGATAAAAAACCTCTAAACAACTATTAAAACGTTTCATTTAAAATGTTAAAAAACAAAGTTAAAATTGCTACAAAATAAAAAACACTAAAACGTTAAAAAACCCAAAAATTCGGTAATCCAAAAGGCTAAAATCTCTGAAATAAAATAACCTTACACTGACTTCATAAAATCAATTGTGCAACAAAACCGCAGCACTGTATTTACAGATACTGGGTCGTTGCCTAAAACTGACGACAGTGTAAGGCCCAGGCCAACGGACTGGTGCTCACGAGCGTATCGCGGACAATCAAGAAGGACATGTGCGACGGAGATTGGAATATTACACGTCGTACAGACAGGCTCCGGATCACCACGCAAAAGGTGTCCATGAGTGGCTCGGGTATGGCCTATCCTCAGGCGGGTTAAGACCACTTCTTCCCGCCTGGAATTCCTGCAGCTGGTATGCCAGGGTTGTACCGTGTCCTTGATAGTCCGTAATTGAGTGCCAGATAACGCTTCCCAAGATTCCTGCCAAAGAGCAAATAGATGGCGACGGAAATATTTCTGCACATCTATATAGGGGAGCGTACGGGTGGAATACTCCGGAAGGCGACATGCAGACTTTGCAGCCGCATCCGCCGCCTCGTTACCCGGAAACAACGCATATATGAAACACGATTACACGTAAAAAGCACTCGTGTTTTTAGAAAGCATCGAACCAGTGCTTTCAAACGTTTTTATAAGCGCATATTTAACACCTATATCATTACACAATTTGGCTTTGCTTGTAAAATTGTACATGGCGTTTAAAGGTGGTGGTTCTCGTTTAAATGTAGTATTCGGTGTTGTTGACAATGCATAACGCCGTCGAGGCTTGCGATCAGAGAGGAATGAGGGGAAAGACGACAGTACAGCTTACAGTTACACAATATAAACAGTACGGCATTTTCACGCCTCAGCCTCAAGTAAATGCAACTCGGAACTGCGGATGTTTTCTTTACCTGACTTCACTTCCGGTGCCCTGCCCTGCCTTGCCCACTTGTACTCTAACTGTTTATACTGCTCGCAAAAGTTAAAGGCACGTGAACGCTGGCCAATGCTCAAGCGGAGCGCTGTTGCCAAGCGTAGTGCGTGTACCGGCAGAGGGTCTGTACAGAAGGGTGTGTGAGATGCACGCACCACATTCGGCAGCGCTGGTAGGAGGGGCAAGCGTAGGATTCGCTGAAGTCCGCAGTACGCCCCGCCTCCATATGCCTTTAAGTTTTGCGAAGGTTATAGTTCCTCTTTCCACCAGACGCACTCATCTTGGCCGAATAGTACTGACAATTTCATTCATTTAGATAATTTCATTTGATATTTATCGAAGAGTCTGATTAATGTTTATGCGCAACACGCAATCCTTTGTTGTGATTTATTAACTTTTTATAACTTAATAATGGTTGTATACAACTTTACTAAAAATGCTCATAATAAATTAGATATTATTATAAAAAATGTAACACAAATGTTGAACCTGTGTTAAAGGGATTACATCTTGAATGGGGTTCCTGGCGATACTTTTTAACTATGAATTTTGAGATCTCGTGCCTAACTTAACCAAGAGCACACGTTTCTTAAATAAAATCCAACTTTTTCTTAGGGTAGGTGCCAAATAACTTGTTTATTTGAAATTTGGCACGACTATATACTAATACAAACAATTTACAGCATTATTTCTGTTGTAAATATCACAGGTACAGTATTTTAATTCAAGCTTTAAATAAAATTTGGAATAAAAGTTATAATTCATAAACTATCTTTAAAATTGTTCATACAATCCAAGATGTGAACTTCAAACTTTTTTTAACTTGTTGGTGGGGTGGGTCCACTTCTTGTCACTCAAGCGTTGATGCCTGCCTAGGCTGGCGTATTACGCAGTCCAGGTAGGAATATTCCTAGATTCCAGAAGTGATCCTTGATCTCCTTGTCAGGCCCTATTTGATGGGATCTATATAGCGTTTCACTCTTAGAAGACAGTATGGAGTTAAATGGGACATCTCTGTCTCTATCTAGCGCATACAAGTTGCCATTAGGCGCGTCCTTTTCTACCCTCGCTCTGTTGCCAGATTCCTAATAGCATGGTATAAATATTCATTTGTTATAAATTTCAGGTTTGAACACATTATCCTATGCAGAATTTTTTTCTCTATCAGGTGATATCCTTTTCAGAGTCATTATACATTTCTATAGGTCCAAATTTCTTCAGAAAATGTTTTTTTCAATAGAAGTCCGATATTTGCTGTTTCTACACTCATCACGCACTAACTAACAAACTAACTGCTAGAATGCATCTATATTTTTTTCTTAGGTAGAGTAAACCATAGTGCTACTACCTGCCTACTTTGAATTCTCTATGTTTACCCAGTTAAGTGTTATAATTTTTTAAATTAAATGTTTTCGGAAAATTTTATATATGTGCACTGCAAAAGTTACGCAGTGTGAAACTTTTTTGTTATTGAGTTTACATCAGGGAACCAGCGAGAACAAATGATGAGGAAGGTTGGAGAAAGTTTTTAAAATAAACCAAAAGGCAGTAACCTCTTTCTTTTATCCAGTAAGGCAAACAAAAGGTATTCATCTATTCAGCGTCAGGCCTGACACAGAAGATAGTATAAGGAGCAGCACTAGCATTAGTTCGAAAGAAGCCGTGTGTGTAACTGTGAGCTGTTATTGCGTTATTTGTTTAATATTTTTGTAAATATTTGTAGTTATGGAGGGTGAAGCTAGGAAGGGACGATATGTTGGTAAATAAAGAAGTAAGGAACGCCAAATAATTATGAATGTGTTAGATTATTTTTGAAGTAAAATGCGTGTAAGCAAGGCGGTAAAAGAAACAGCTAAGGCTATCGGGTGTTCAGAAGCAGTAGTGTGTATGATTAAAAAGGAACTAATGAAAGGACCTCTAAGAACGCCATCGAAAAAGAAAGCAAAAAGGGCGGGACTACACAAAACGCTAGGTTAACGCAATATGATTGAATAGTGCAAGTTGGAGTGCGGCGAATTGTTCATTCTTTACAGTTTGCAAATATTCCACCCACGCTGAATATAATTTTGTCACAGTTCAACAGTGATGAGACCCTACCAAACTTCTCAAGGGCCACTCTGATTTGGGGTTCGAATATGAAAGAAAGGGTAACAAGTGCATATTAATAGAAAGAGACGATATCGATATCATCAGATGGCGACATAAATATCTAAAAGACGTAAAAGGTTTAGGGACCAGGGTAAATCAATTGTTTATACAGACGAGTCATTTGTAAATTTAGGTCATACAGTAACAAAGGCGTGGAGGGATGCCAAAGTTAAAAGCGTCCGTCTCGTCAAGCAGCAATTGAAGGATTAAGTACAGGACTCAGGCCACCTCGAGTCGCTCGCGGAGAAAGATTCGCAACTAGTACATGTTGCAACACTGCGCTCCATTTAACGTGTACTGTCTTTTAAGGGTGAGACGCGCTTTAGGTATTGCTGTTCCTGGGAGTCCGAATATGAAGTCCCAATTGGCATCATGAGCCTGAATGTTCCCTGGATCAGACCTCCCCACGCCGGTGTGGGGATCGAATTCGGGACCCGCGCTACAGAGGCGGTCAAGAGGTGGAATTACAACTTCAAAGCCTTTTTTAAAATACCTCGTAGATTGCTCCATCAAATGAAGTTTATATACTGGTTAGTATTATTAAACAACTTATATTTGAAGAAAACTGGTTGAAATTCATGCAATAATTTTTCATCTGGGTGTGGTATTAAACAATTTTATCTTCTAATGTGCCTTCCATGCAGGTTTTTCCCTGCAGAACTCGCGATATTGCTTCTGGCATTAGTTTCAGAGCATAAAAATCGAGGAAGGTCGTAAAACCAAGCTATAAAACGTCTGCAAGTAAATCAGAAAAGACGCCTCTCAGAAAGTAGCAAGAATGCATTTTTCTAAAGGAGTCAGGACCTGTGAGGCAACAGAGATTTACAACATTGTATTTCTACGGTTTTCAACGAAGCTACAAACATCAGAACACCAACAAGAATTAAACAAATCGGGAAAACATCAATATCTGGAGCGAAGAATGCTGAATTAGCCTCATATCTATCCTCATCTAAGTTGTGCAGCATTTTATACAGAATGGACAACAGGAGCATTTTTACTTTCTCTACTACGTATAGTAAGTAGAGGAAGTATTGTATCCCACCCAAAAATTCAATGTCGAGGTTTCACCGGAAATATATGTTTTGAGGCAGTCTGAATTAAAAAAGCATTTTTAGAAAAAGGCTTCTTGTGTGTGTACGTGTCTGTGTCTGTGTCAGTCAGTGTGCAGCATAATTCAAAAACAAAAAATCGGTTAAAAAACAAAGTTGGTATTTAAGTTCAACATCTTTTAAGGATGCGACACGAAGATTTTGGAGAAAATTCCTCCTCCCTAAACTACCACTTACATAGAATATTTTGGTTTTATCGTAAATGGCTAACGATTTTGATTAAAATGCCATATATTTAAGATATTTTTTATTACAAATGAAATGCATATTTTCAATTTTCTGACTATAGTCTATGTAGTCCTGTTTACTCTGGGTGACTTTTGAATAACTAGTAAGCCGTAACAATTAGACAAAATCTTACTATACAAAAAACGTAGATCTTGCTAAAACACACAATTTATGTCCAAATAATTTTGTTTGTAGAGTGAACCATTTCGGAGATATTCCTTGTTATTATTTGTGTGAGTTTCGGAAAACTTAAAACTTTGTTAAATGGAGCATTGCTACTCATTTTTGTATGTTAGCCGGGCAAAGAGAACGGAATCTCAAAGCTTTAAAACATTTGACTATCGCTCAAAGCTTGCTGTATTCTAATATTCCCTTTGTACCTACAAGGAAATAAACAGTAAGAATTTCTGCAAATGTTTATCTCAACTAACACGAAGAAGATATAGGAATGAGAGTTTGTAAGAATGGTTAGTACAAGAGTAGAGAAAGTCATGTGAGTGCAACACATTAGATTTTTTTGGTAGTGTTTAACGCCCGCTTTTACTAGATGCGGCGCCACAGGCGGTGACACTGATGTTGTTGTAGTGTTTAACGCCCGCTTTTACTACTACGGCACCACAGACGGTGACACTAATGGTACAATAGAATGAAGATGGAGCACCGGTGGAATGAGATGACAGGGGAAACCGTAGAACCCGGAGGCAACCCGTCCCTGCGCCGCTTTGTCCACCACAAATCCCACATGTGGTCGAACCCAGGCCAAGAGAGACAAGCTTTCATTCAAACCACAGAATGGACAGATTGTCCTGCCAGAATCGTCAATCCCATTCTGTGCCGTCGGTCTAAGCCACACCATTCCTGATATTTTCTGATTCGCGTTTACACTTCTACAGCGACAAAATTAAGCAAGCTCACCTGTAATTTACTCCGTTGGCTATAACAGTTACTGTAACTTCTATTGCGTCTCAGACCATAAACTAAAATGTACACGACCTAGGTCAGATTTTGCAACATTTGTATCCCCTCACAATGAAGTGGTGTTAAAGCTATTTACAAAATTGAGTGCGATGGGGTAAGCATTACCGGGCAGCGCATTTACTTAATGAGATAACTGTTCGTTCCGCACGCCCCTGTTACGAAGTTCACGGGCACTTGTATCCTTGCTGGACTTCTCGTATTTAGCAGTAATGCGCTAAGCAAAGTTTGGAGCCATTATGGGTACTAGAAGCTTCGTAAATTATTTGGCAACTTACATTTACTATTCATCAGGGGTTACTAAAACTTAGCACATAACAGCCACACCTAAAATTAACTTTTGCTTGCTGGTCATTAGGAAACAGGCCGCGGCGTTCACTGATTTAAGTACAAAATACTCTCACCGTAAATATCTAAGTTTTTCTAACAGTCAGGTATGACATATGCGAGAACGGTTCTATTTAATATTGTACTCCTAATATGACGTCTTATTTATTTCTTTTGATAAATATTTTTTTCATCCTCTACAATTCAGGGCGTACTATTTATTTCTTCAAATTACTTCAAGTTTGTTAATTTTAAAACCGTGCAAGCCATTGCACTCATAAATGCTAGTTAAGTTTGAGGTTTAACTGCCATGCATTACAAAATTTATCACATCAGATTATCATGGTATTATTATCGTCATATTATTATTATTATCGTCATATTATTATTATTAATTATTATTATTATCGTCATATTATTATTATCGTCATATTATTATTATCGTCATATTATTATTATTATTATTATTATTATTATTATTATTATTATTATTATTATTATTATTATTATTATTATTATTATTATAGGAAAATGATATCCCTGAAAATCAACAAATACACTAAAACTGTGGACATAATAAATAACCTTTTCAAAGCTGCAAGTATTGAAAAATATGCCCGTTTTCACTTGTATAGCATTCTTATAAGTCCAGTGTTTTCTTATGGAAGTGATAACGACAGTAATAATAATAATAATAATAATAATAATAATAATAATAATAATAATAATAATAATAATAATAATAATAATAATAATAATAATAGTAACAATAATAATAATAATAATAATAATAATAATAATAATAGTAACAACAACAATAATAATAGTAACAACAACAATAATAATAGTAACAACAATAATAATAATAATAGTAATAATAATAATAATAATAATAATAATAATAATAATAATAATAATAATAATAATAATAATAATAATAATAATAATAATAATAATAATAATAATAATAATAATAATAATAATAATAATAATAATAACAACAACAATGCTTAATTATTAACAACGAGAAATACATCATCTGCAATGTCTTTGTTTAAGGAACTGTATGAACATATTTCTTAAGCGCCGTTAATACTATCACAAAAAGCAGTGTTACTTGCTTAAATACAGAAACGTATGTGGTGATTTTCTTGTGTTTGGACAGAATAAAATTGATTATTTAGCTTCTTGTTTGCTGCCCGCTATAGAAACACACACAAAAGTAAATAACTCTGGTAAAGCCGTCGCTGGGCTAGGGGGACCAGCCACAACTAATTCGTAAGAAAATTGTCCGTCTCTTTCCCCCACGCCCCTAGTCCATCGGAAAACATTTGGAGCCGGCTGTACTGCCAATTGCCTAACATGCGCTTGTTTCAAATGCAACCACTACTCGATTCTTAACATTGCTCATGAATGTGACAAGCGATACCCAGCTGCAATGCGCCATCTGGGTTTCGAGATGAGACAATCTGACAATCCATCGAAACATGCCTTAATGCGGATCAGCGAATGGAAGTGGAAGTGGAAGCCTTGGATTTGAGCCCTACGCTGTGCATTATTACTAATGTACCTACACAAATAGAGCCTTATCTGCAAAGAGGATTGTCTACGTGTCTCTTGCAGCTCTCGAACCCAATACGATCATGCTTACAGAGCATGAAGTGGATTACCTTATTATCAACTGCACTGCAAGCAGTTGCTTCTCCTGTGTAAATACAGTGAAACCTGTTCAAGACGGAGGTGACATGCTCTTAACCTTTTTCCTTTTTGACGTTTCCATATTATTCACCTATCCCGCATTTTCCCCCCTAGGTGTCATGTCAAGGTTAACCGCAAACACCACGCCAATCGTTTCATTATGCGTTAAAAATAAAAGAAAAAAATTATTAAAAACAGGTATTCACGTTAGTGCACTTGCAGGTGTTTGTGAAATAATTTTGTAAAAAAATCCTAGGCAGGCAATGAAAAGCCAGTTATAGTGTAATTTCAATCTATAGAGGAAACAGCTAATAAGAATACCCCAAAAACCAACTGTGATATTTTTCCCGCCATTAGTACTGCCAACTGTTGGTAAAATATAACCATGGTAAAGCTACGGCCACAGTGTTGTTGCATCCGTTATGTTGCCACAGAAGCCCTTGTTTCTGAACCCGTTGCAGGGAAGCCAAACGACAGATTTTAAAACAAGATTCTGGTTAGACGTCGTACTACGTGGACGCCATCGTATTGCTCGTATGTGCGTGGTTTTGTCTTGAATTGTTTTAGAGCATTATATGCAGTTAAAGTTATTGTTGCTGTTACTTTTGTGTTCGCAACACAGTAGTGCATTAAATATATATTACGATATTTCGCGTTCGGAAGTGATTTTATCCAGCAAAATTTGTCGAAGGTGAGTAGTTTCTGTGTTATGTGGAAACGATGTTTGACTATTATTATCGTTAGAAAGCATGTTCCTTTAACCCTGTGATATTTGAGGTAAGAATGCTATTATGTAGGTTGGCAGCACTGCTTTCTGGTGTAGTCGGCCATATTGAAATCGTAGGTACTGCCGATAAGCTGTTTCCCCTATATACAGAATCTGAAAGCCGGCGGAAAGCTCAGGTTAAGTTTACCTTAAGCTAGTTCTAGTTTAGGGTTATAGTAGACGTCTAAAAAGCTGCGACATTTCATGAAGAACAGCAAAACGAGTAGCAATGCACTTCATCAGCGTACACCGGCGTTTCATAATCTGCCTGGGATGTTCGTGAATTAACGTGTTTCAGGAAAAGATATCACTGCACAATCCAGAGGTATTATGTATGTATGTCACAAACATTATTTCAATCTCATCATCACGCTCATCACAACACTAATCAAGAGTCTCTTTGTGCTTGCATTGACGTTAAACTAACAATCTTGACACTATAGGACACGTATCTGAGAATGGCCCACATTCTTACGTGACCCCTTTCTTTGGTCTTTGACACGCTCTCCACTCATGTATGTAAAGTTTACAACGCAATTCATTTACCTCAACGACCTACATCTGTAGTTTTCTTGGAAATAGTATATCCCAAAATAAATTACATAATGCATTTCCAGTTTCCTTGGAGGCACAGTATATCCCAAAACAAATGTGTTTAACTATATCTACATATTTCACTTTTGCGCACTTGCAGATCGTTTCCGTTTCCATGTTGACCGTTCTTATTCACTGTTCAATTTGAAAAAGTTTCACTGTACTACTAAAATATTTACAGCAGACGGTTCAGTATACAAAAGAACTCTGCAAGTCGTCGAGTTTTGTATCTTCAAAAATACATATGGGGGTATTTCATTGTACACAGTTCTTATTACTAAATGCTTAAGAACGATTTGAAAATGTATGTTTACTTTAAAGCAATTACATTTTTTAGACTGTAAATATGATTAACGTCTACAATAATTAAAAGTAGGTTTGCAATACAATTTGTGCACACACTTTGAATAATATGTATATTTAAAGCTGTGTTTAAATCACAGTGTTCAATATTTCTTACTACAGTTTTAAAAGAGCTACAATAACGAGGAAATCTGCGTTTAAGAATGTGGCTTTGTTTTCCAGATTGGCTATTTAGATTCTTTTAAAGAATCAACGGATCAACATACACGACCATTTTTTAAAAATAAACTACCCCATACGTATAAATGTGATTATATTCCAAAAGAAATGAAAAGTTTATTATTTTCATTTTTCCCCCACTTCTACCAAATGAAAACTGCTGCCTGAACTAAGAGCAATAAGCAGCTGTAAAATGCCTTGCATGTCATCCTTGGATCGCGATCGTGGTCCTGTTAGGAACATTTTCGAAGTTCCCTTTCCTATCTTTATTGAGAATAGACGAATGTGACGTAATTTGGGCGCCAAAAAACTTGAGAGCTCATTCTGATTCACTGCATTCGCTGTTCCGAAGGTCTAGCAGTTGGCATGCTTCAACAGTTTTCTTATTATTCTTCTTGATGTGAATAGGAGAACATTAACATTACTTTACTGCCAAAACTTGCCGCACCAGAGGAACGAATAAAACTTTCTTTTAATCCACGTGGCGAAAATACTTCTCATGGTGCCATTCCGCAAATTCTTTGAAAACAAAATGCTCCATCATGAAATGTAGGCTGCAAGGCACTGAAATGCATAACTTAACAAGAATTACGGCATTTATACTCAATACTGGAGTAGAATATCTGATGTGTTGCACTCACATGACTTTCTCTACTCTTGTACTAACCATTCTTACAAACTCTTATTCCTAGATCTTCTTCGTGTTAGTTGAGGTAAACATTTGCAAAAATTATATTATTGTTTATCTCCTTAAAGGTACCAGGAGAACATGGTAGACTTTGAGCGATGGTCAAATCTTCTAAAGCTTTCAAATTCCGTTCTCTTTGCACGGCTAAAACAATGAATAACGATGTTCCATTTGACAGAAGTATAAGTTCTCCAAAACTCACAAATAGCAACGAATATCTCTGAAATGGTTCACCCTACAAAAGAATTTATTCAGACATAATTTGTGTGTTTTAGCAAGATGTACATTTTTTGTACAGTAAGATTTGGTCTATCTCTTATGGTTTACCAGTTATGCAAAAGTCATACAGAGTAAACAAGTCTACATGGGCTATAGCCAGAGCATTCAAGATATACATTTCATTTGTCATAAAAATATCTCAAACATATGATAGTTTGATAAAAATCGTTAGCCATTTTCAAGAAAATCAAAATTTTCGAAAATTTGTCCATGTACACGATAGTTTAGGGTGGAGGAATTTTCTTCAAAATCTTCGTGTCGCATCCTTGAAAAAAAAAAAAAGACACACACACACGCACGCACGCTCACGCACGCACACACACACACACACACACACACACACACACACACACACAATTGTATACCTACATCAGGCGCCAAATAGGCGATCTGGAGCATGTCACTCACTGTTTACATGGTTAAAGTAGATGAAGTATTAAAACTGCGCGTGGACTGTAGAAGGAGGACCTATGCTATTTTCTCTCTTCCACCTCTACTTTCAGACTTCTGTACTAATGATTTAATGCAGTTTTGTGACGAGAGTTGACAAGTAGTACTATTCAAAATGCACCGTATCTAGCCTTTATTTCTCCGAGATTTGTGAGCGTTAAATTGCAAAATAGCAATACCAAATGTTAGTTCAATAAGCGAACATACAACGATATTTTACTATCAATACATTTACAATTTAGCACAATTGTGTGTATGTAACCCAAACATACTTTTCCATGGATTGCTTTATGTCTATGAGCCAAAACATTCTTTATGTTTGCAAAAGAGATACACTACCACATTGTGAGGCAGCTACCAGTTGGATGGCGCCAACCCATCGGCGGGATGCGAAGCGATCAGCAGCGCTCTCGCCCGGTGTAAACACCAGAAATGCTATGGGCAGATAGCTAGAATCTTTTGGAAGTTTCCCTTCTCCCCGCCTATCCATCATTCTAGAACCCTGTGGAGAAGACCAGCAGCTATGCGAGTTGGCGAGTGCGTTTCTGATGTGACATCAAGGTTTCTACGAATGCTTTCGTGACTTGCAGTGAGTGTTGTTATTGCCAGAAATAAGAAACGACTTGTGTTCGAATCCCCAGCGAGTGAAGCATTCGAAGAAGCTGCTGCTTTGCACATTTCATTTTACCGCTACGTTGCGAAGATCTCGTAAATAGAGGGACCAGGAAAATTGAACCATACTGAGTCTTTCGAGACAGTGGAAGGGGGAGATTAGGACATCGCGTGGCCGGCGCGTGTATAGAAACCAAAACAACCCGGGCAGAGTTGCAAGGTTTATGCAGTTATTCTGACATGAGTAGTGGCGCACAACAGGGATTGCACAAAACACTCTTAAACCTCTATAAATATGTGACGGCCGTGGAAAACACGGTAAATGCTACTTATAAATCGAATTCCTCACCTATAGGACATGAAAAACCAGAACATAGGCAGACGGCACACATTATTCAAAATGTGTGCAATTATTTTAAAGGAGGGAACGGCAAGTGTGACTCGCCGATTGCTCATACTGTGGCTGCAACTGGCGCTCCCAGATGTACAGTAATAAGAATAATTAAACTACATATTTAGAACGATACAACTCCAACAAAGACGAAATGCGATGAAAACAGAACCGTTCGTGAATTTTATAAGATTGATGGCTTCTTCGTCGTCTTTAGATAATGAGGAAGAACAAGAAAAAGAAACTGTACGATCCTAAGACTTAGTAAATGCCAGTGTGCATATCTATGACATTGTAAATAATGCTTCATTGTTCTGCCTGTATTTCCTTCTTTTGTTCTTTTTGTGCGGCTCGTATGTAGTACCAACATAACTACGAGAAAGGAATAAAAGTAATGTAATCCAAGTAAATATGATCTTGTTCTCTAGTTTTATTTTTATATTAAATATGTTTATCGTCCCAGCGTGAGAATAAGCAAGCACAATTACGTGCATAAAGAAACAAATAAAGGATAAACATATAAACTGTGTACCAGAAGTCTGAAAGGGACGCAAATGTTGCAACAGTGCATTTTGCTGTCGCAGTGTGCCAGCACGCGTAAGTGACCTGCAGCACGAGCAACCTGCCCCTCCCACTGTCTCAAAACACTTTGAACAAAGAATGGCTAACAACATAATCGTTGGTTCAGGATCATAAATTAATTTAAAGCTGTGAAAAATAAATTCTGTATAATTAAACAAAACTTCATAAGCAATTAACAGAATGAAAGATATTAAATTAAAGTTATTGGTCATTGTCAACTCCAGGATTTCTATGGGGAGGGAAATGATAAAAGAAAAGCGTTGATTTTCTCTCATAAATACGGCTATTCGCCCGTGGAGCTCACCTCTCTTTATGAAGATAGCGATAAAAATTAATTATGAAATTAATGGAAAAAACGCCCAAGTCCATAAACGAACGAATGCGTGTTAAAAGACTGAATTTCAGAAAGACAGCAAGTATTCAAAGGTTACTTGTTTAGTACTAACGTGTTGAGTAAGAGAGAAACAGTTAGCCGGGGGAAACCGGTCTCATATCGACATTGTCTTCACCATAAACAGCGTCCGAGCGTAGGTGAGTGTCACTAATTGGAACAATACCTTCAGCGGTGGCAAATTCAATAACGGCGGCACGTTGAACACCTCGAGGCTACACGGTCTCACGTTAATGAGGAACTTCTGTACAAATCAGATCAAAAATCATTATCACCTCAATTTCCGGTAACACCTATAGCAAAAACTTCACTCTACTAAACCCTGAGAGAACATTTTAACACCATACTGCAAAGTGAGAAAATCGATGCAATTCTCAACATTTGATAAAGGCAATAAAATGCAAAGTCTTGAAAAACGCCAGAACACACAGTTTGTTCTGTCTCCAGATTATAACTTAGAATTTTCTCTCCCTTAACTTGGTTGTTAGTTTTTAATTTTTTAAAGTGGAAACGAATATTTGATTATCAACTTAGCTAAAAGCGGTTAGTTTGTGCTATTTTCGCTGTGCATATGCATGAATATAGTTAGGCATTTCGAAACACTATGTATTTAACTGATTTTACAGTAGATTCAAAGCTCCATTTCTCCAATGTTAGATATTCTAAATCTCAAAAAGCATTTAACAGAACACACTGAAATTCTTACAGGACGTAGAGGCATACCTTCTAAGTACACTGTTCTACTTCTGTACAATAAGTTTGTATACCAAGGCAGATAGTACAATTATCTTAATTATAGTGACTTTTCATTAACATTTATCCGCAACTAAGTTTTTAAAAATTACCATCAAGTTATTGACACTGAAACGAATGCAGCATACAATTTAGATGTTTTTATAAAACTACCAAGCGGGAGGCTCGGGTTTGATTCCCGGTACCAGCGTGGGAGGCCTGATCCGGAGTACACTCAGCCTCGTTGGGTCTCTTAGAGGCCAACTGAGGAGCCACTTGATTTAAGAAGTAGTGGCCCCTGGTTGCGCAGACCGCATAACCGGCCGGAGAGACCGGGGCGCTGACCACCTTCCACCGTCCTTTACTCCACCCCACTCATGACGGTTGTAGTGGGCAGAGGTAGGGGATGCAGCGACTGGATGGTAGGTCTTAGCCTTACCTGTTGCGCAAGGTTTTTTTTTTTAATAAAACTGAAAATTCCTGAGGGAATGCGTCATTTATTGCAGAAAATGCCATTTCCAGAAAAAGCTGATAAATAAAGAACACAAACACACATAGAGAACACAAACTCGCATAAGCTTAGAAAAAAGGTGTGGGAATACAGAAGCTGCTGTACTTATTTGTAAGGCAAAACTTCCCCTAAAAGATGGGCTACTCCAAAGTACGAGACGGTTACGATCTATTTTCTGTGAGTGGTGCAGAATTTACAGCTAAAACTGGCAGATGCAATATCATTAAAAACGCATTTAAAATAAAGTATTGCACCTAATGGTAAAATATACATCAATTTAAAAAGAAAATTTCAATAAATAAGACCACGAAAACAAAGTGCTATTCTTTGGCAGTTTTCAACATCTAGCAATCCCTTAAAGACTACGAGCATTAATTAGAATTTGAGTGCATTGTTACACTAAGCGCCTTGCAGCTGACAAGGCAGGCTGGATTATGCAACAAACTAGCGGTACTTTATCCTTGTGCTCAGCATCACGTGGCTTCACTAGGTATATTACTTTCCCGTCCAAGGAGGCCAATGTCAGGTGCAAAAGGCTAACGCTGACCTGCAACACACCAATACTACTTCTACTCCTGATTCTGAAAATCACACATCTCTCCAAGAAGAAAGACTTCAACAATATGTTTGTCTCTTACAAGAAGGTCTATTGGAACAGTTCCATCACAGATATTCGGTGCCATTTTCATCCAAACAAACTCACAAATCACATGGAAACAAAATTTGTACAATACGCGGATACACTTTAGCATGTCATACTTACTCAGAATTACGAACTTAAAATCAATCTAGAGATTACAAGACGCAATTTAAGCTCTGTGTTTTCAAGTAAATATCACTTTTAGTAATGTTTAACTCCCGTTGTCAACGCACAAGGCACCACAGGCGGTGGCCCTGGTGATACGTGAAACCAAATAATTGGAAAAGGAAATTTAATGCGGCAGCGCTCTTAGGGCACTTTCCCGCCATTTACCAATTATTAGGACTGAGGAAACATGTAAAAACCTTCAGTAAGAGAAGATGGTCCCGGTGGGATTTGAACCACAGATCTCCCGTTAACGAGTCCGTGCCTTAACGACCTCGGCTGCCGCTGGCAATGCAATTGGGTGTATTTAAATTTTCATATGGATGTGTGTAAACATAAGATGCGTAAAATACAAGTATGACTATTTTTCCAAATTTCAACTAATATCAAAAATATCCTTAGCGGTTAAAATCAATAAAAGCTGCATCCTATGGAATATTTTGAATACTGTATCATTAAGTAAAAGCAATACTCGAAAAGAAAAGCTGGATATAAACATGCTCCACACTGATATCCCACTAACCCGGTCAAGGTCCTAAAGCAGGGATTCGTAAGGAAGGTCCGAGGTTCAAACCCCATTAGGACAGTCCTTTACTGAACTTTTTTCCAGGTTTTTTACTAGTCCTCATAACTGGTAAACGTTGGGGAGTCAACCTGAACATAAGCTTGAATGTTTCCTTCCCAATTGTTACTTACATTTTAATTTTCAGTGTCCACGTCTATGGTGCCTTATACAGTAAGAACACTACTAAAATAAATATATCCCACATTAAAAAACACATTACAAAACTTGGAGGAAAACTTGTTTATAAGCACCACAAGCAACTTCGCTGTAATTCAATATTGCATTACCTTTGAACACCAATAGAAGTGCTCCGGAATGAAGGCTTTTAGCCTAGGCTCTGCACACATTCCAAAAGCAATACTGTCCCTCATTCGAAATATTCACCTCTTGCTTAGCTTTAGTGAAAAGCTCCACAAGCAGTTAAAGTAGAAACTACAATTTCCTGTAAATTTGAACTTCCATTTCGCTTAGCGCATATTTTGGAAGAGATATGAGCAAGTATTTCACAGTTATACACACGCAATATTTACATGGGTTGTTTCCAGGTTATAATATGCATGCAATTCGCTGTTAGTGTGATACTTCACAAGGGATTAGAAAATACAAGTGCTGTAAATATTAAGGACTAACTTTAAAAACTTTCCTTTTGCTGAGCAATGCCGTATTATAAATTTTGAGAAATTCAAGTGTCAACATTTTAAACAATATTTGAGTACGGTTTCCTTCAACTGAATGTCGATTGCTATTACTCCTTCAAGCGCGCTGGTAGATCCGCAGTATCGCCAATTGCATGCAGAAATGTGTTGATGGTGATGAAGTAGCAGTTGTTTTTTAAGCCAAAGTCGCAACAAGATGCCTGTGTGCCAAAAACATCACGTCTGGGAAGCTGGGTACACCGGCCACAAAGACCCGCTTTATGTAACTCGGAAAAAAAAAAAAAAAAAAAAAAAAAAAAAAATCAAGTTCGAAAAGAATCGGTTTGTTCTTTGTGTTGGCTCCTCTCTTCCACAGCAACGAAAATATCTTCCTCTTCTTCCGTATTGTTTGGTGGTTCAAAAATCTACTACATACCTATTTTTGGACACTTGAGCGCACTTGCATTGGAAAATCACACATTATCTTACAATAAACAAATTATTGTACTTTTTCATAGTTTTGGGCATTAAGGGACACTGGGAGTGAAATTTTGCTCAAAATTGTCAAAAAGTCGAAAATTGTTTTTTTATCTTAAAATGTTCCTGGAACACCTGTGCATTTGGATCAACTAACATTTTTCATATCCCCTACTCCATGTGCCCATTACGACCCTTTCAAGTAGTGCTCTTCCCTTAACGTACACAGGATGCTCCTATATAAAACCCTGTTTTTCTCAAAACCACATTTCTGCACATTCCAAAAGAAGGTCGCGCCTGAGTTTTGCTTCAAATTCAATGAAAATTTCCAAAATTATTCATAAATAGCAGCTAAACAAAACTATTATTCAATATTGATGTTTTCATTAACATGAATTCCAAAAACATTTTTTTTTGTATGAAAAAAATCAATAATTTTTAAGATTACATTTTCTTTGTTATTAAAAAAATATGTACAGCATAATCAGCAAACGTATTTGAAATATCTCTTCATACAATTGTTACCCATGTTTTAGAGTATCAGTTCAGCCAATATAAATGAATTTTGAAAAGTCAATAGACGCGAGCTCTATTTTGAAAATGTGCCTATTAAATTCATAAAATAATTAATATATCCTAAACGAATTATCCAATTTTAATGAAATTTGGTGTACCTCCTATTCTCATATAAATACAAACACAGTAAAATTTTCAAAAAAAAATCTATAAAAAATGTGGAACTTTCAAATTTCACTCCCAGTGTCCCTTATGAATTTTAAAATGATCGACTTCTATTGAGTTTTCTCTTAATATCTACAACGAATGAAATACAATAGTGGTAACGTTTTAGCGTCTTGGCTCAGATTGTGTTCCAGTTGAATAAATTGATCTGCAAATAAATAAATAAATAAATAAATAAATAAACAAACATTTAAAACAAAATCTTGCCCTTAATTTTTTTTTTTTTTTTTTTTTTTTTTTTTTTTTTTTTGTAGATATAATTATCATGAATAATAAGTGAATGGCAGAATGTTTCCATACCCACCATTATTGGGGGGTTGAGATTCAAAGAAATTTAATTATTGTAATCCTAATGCTAATTGGGTTACTCAACCAACGCACACCCCAAACTATAAGATCTAGAAGCTTCCAACTATAGAAGTGAATTCCTTCAACAAAGCTTCGCTTACATTTTACATGGAAAAAAAAAAAAAAAAACCACACACACACACGCACGCACACGCACACGCACACGCACACGCACACGCACACGCACACGCACACGCACACGCACACGCACACGCACACGCACACGCACACGCACACGCACACGCACACGCACACGCACACGCACACGCACACGCACACGCACACGCACACGCACACGCACACGCACACGCACACGCACACGCACACGCACACGCACACGCACACGCACACGCACACACACACACACACACACACACACACACACACACACACACACACACACACACACACACACACACACACACACACACACACACACACACACACACACACACACACACACACACACACACACACACACACACACACACACACACACACACACACACACACACACACACACACACACACACACACACACACAAAAACAAAAACTCTGACGTGTCATAAACATCCTGGCCCATTATTTCATAAAGGCCAAATATGTTGCCGGCCAGAGTTATTTAATTCCGAGCTTCAAACAATACATATTCGGCTTTTTTTAAAGTTGATAACAAGATTGATGAACGACGCCGGCTGCGAGAGCTTATTTACGCATACAATACGTGTCCTTTAGTTCCACGCTGAAGCCCTGAAGCATTCACCGCTTCTGGCACACTCGCGTACCAATTGTTTTGTTTTCCCCCACTAACAACACAGCAGAGAATTGCTAATACTGCTGAATGATGTAACCGCAAACACGCTCTCAAATTATGAAATATAACCACTGTGGTAGAAACGCAAGATTGCATCCAGCTGGCTATTAATGCAGTGTGCCTTGTTTTCTTGTCCAACACTATTTTCTCAAGTATATTGCCAAGGACATCACTTGTATTCCAATTAAAATACGAAGCCATATTAAAAACTTATGCTAGGAACAGTTATTTCAAGGGAAAGCAGAAAATATGTCTAAATTCTTTTGTTTGACTTTCAAATTCAGCGACGAAAAGAGCTTGTCGGTTACGGTTTCTGGGTAAATAGTTCGGCGACTTGACCATATACCGTGATGTCGAGGATTTCTGAGTCTGGCAGTAATACGGTGATAATACTGGAGAGAGTTACTTACAAACAGAGCAAAACGCGTGTTCCTGGATTAACATTCATTATTTTACTTTCGGTCACATTTTCATAACTCTGCCTTTCTCTGAAGCCGATGTCCAAGTGCAATAAGACAATACTCTGTATCAGTGGCGTAGCGTCGTGTGTGGACTTGGGTATGCACTTTGAACTCGTGTTAAGGGTATACATAGATGAAATTGCTAAGTTCTACAATTAGTAGCGGATTTTGTTACATACATGCAAGGAATAATGTACATACAAACTTTCATTGCAATATCTTAAACGCTTTTAAATTTATTTTATTACTTTCGGTTTAGCTATTTTCAGCACCGTACCTGAAGTAAGGTGGAGGCTTTGGGAGATTGCGGGTTCGATCCCCGTCGCACTCTGACTTTTGTTTTTAGTGTTTCCATTTGGAATGCTTACTTTCATACCACGATTTCCTTACCTTAGTCCAATTTCCTTATCTTTCAGGTGTGATTTCAGGCTCGTGGTATATGGCGGTGCCAGACAGATGGCGTGGTGCTCGCGCACTGGGTGGCGTTGTGTGGTCGCTCTCCTTTCGTGGAGGGACGCTTGTAAGGCACCAGGCCCGGAGTTATGGCAGCTGCTCGGCGGGACCTAGACGAAGAAATCTCAGCACTTGTTAAGGACTTCCGCGCGTCTCTGTTGCCAGACTGCCTGCGACTCTGTGGCAGTCTGCGTTTCCCTCACTTCATCCCTTCTTCCTGAAGGTGTTCGCAAAAGGATCTACGGAGGTCGAAGAGCGCGAGGTGTCCCCCTCCGCTGTGTCACCCTAGACTAGCCTACGGTGCGCGTGTGTGAATTTAAAGACCACACAAAGTAATAGCCAATGTACCATAACAGTAAACGACTGAACATCATTGCTACGAGCAATTCCTCCAAAGGCAAAAGTCGCCGATAAGACCTAAGATGCTAAAGGCGGGAAAAACATGCGAAAAACATGCTATCGACAGGAAGGATCAGCTGAGATCTTAGTTCCCACAGTCTAACTTGAGACTACTTCAAGCCAACCACTGGAACTCCACGTGATAAAGAACACAGACAACCATTCGATTCAAGGTCTAGTTTTTATCACAAGGGGAAAACCACAAAAATTATTTGTGTAATGAAGGCAAAGGTTCAAATTCTCCAAACATCTATAGGACATTATCTTGTCTAAAATACAATACTCAATGTCAATTTTCACACATTATTTATACAGAACACATAACGTCTTAAACGGCCTAAAAATCGGTATTTTAAAAATGTTTTCATGAAAATAAGGCGAATTGCCTATAGACGTTGTCCTAATCATCTGGTTTTGTTACATCTATCACCTTTCGTGTTCCACTTTACTTTCACTTTGTCTATTTGTTGCCACACTAACTTTTTTATCTCGTGTATTGTGCAGAATCGTATATCAGATATAAAAACGTAGTTTAACAGACTGGTCATGTTTTGTTTAGAAAATAATGATAAGTGATGAAAGTTGTGCAGTGTAGATTTGATATTGCCAAAGACGTAACAAGAAAATGATTTCAAAGTCCCATATCCAGAATTTATACTGTTTCTAGCCCTTGTTTATCAAATACGTTTCGATGAATATATTAGCGCGGACGATAATGAAGGACTTCTTAAACATTAAATATTTATTATTTACTGAAGAGAACAGTCTTAGATGTGAAGTAGGTTTACATTGTTTACTGCAATTCTGTAGCTGTACAGAATGGTGCTCCTGTATTAGATTAATTTATTCACAAATTTTGAACGATTTTTAATTAATATACAGTGCAATGAGCTACTGAAGGACACATACAAGGAAGTTAATTTGGTTGATGTTTACTGTCTCTGTAATGGCATGCTTCCTCAACTGAGATACCAAAGACATTTTATGTAAAACGCGAACTATGTCAAAAATAAAATATAAGTCCGATATGACTGACGAACATTGAGGGTCCGTTTTGATCATAAGAGGCACAAAATGTCTGCAATTACAGCACAGACTCTTCAAACATTGCATACGTATATGCAGGCAGGAGATTACATCATGGTGTCTCCGCTACCAACTAGTACTCACCTACATACAGCAATTGGCGAAAATGGTGGCACTCCACGGAATCTCTAACAATAGCAAGACTGGACATAACCGTTTCACGTTGCGGAACACTTCACTGCTTGCATTAAAGCACGGCACTGGGATCTCAGCTGAGAAAAGTGGCTCAAAACAAAAACATGATTGTCCACAGTGTAGGAGTGGCAAGTGGAAGGGGAGAGCTAGCTAATTATCCAGCTGCAGTGAAAGGAAACTCATGTCGCGCTTCCATGCTTCAACTGGTCTGCACAGGAAGAAAGGTGAAAGGAACAAACGCGATACAGGGAGGAGGTCTTGAGCTGGAACACCTAAATAAAACCACTTACTAGAATAAAATGCACTTCCAATGTAATCTGGGCTTAAGTGCACGTTATTTTTAACAGACAGTGTAGTGCCTCACGGATATTTCGGTCTCCTCGTAATTTTCGGTGGCTCTTCATTTACAGTTTTGCCATTATCATTATCACTATCACTATTACTATTATCACTATTATTATCACTATTATTACTATTATTATTATCACTATTATTATTATCACTATTATTATTATCACTATTATTATTATCACTATTATTATTATCACTATTATTATTATCACTATTATTATTATCACTATTATTATTATTATTATTATTATTATTATTATTATTGCGTGGCTGCTACGTATATCGATTATTGCAAATTAAGTATTATTACTTACTCTTCCCTGTTGAAATGCTGTGCAGAAAATACACACACGGTAAAATAAGGTGTGCTCTCGGAATTTATGACCACCTTCCTATGATGTCGGATACATTCAGTAAAACTGAAGAATTCAAGGTAGTGCGGATTTTAGGTACCATGTCGCGAAAAAAGCGGTCAACCTTCTGGAGTAGATACAAATTCCAGTATGTGACATAAGCAGTCAGGCTTACTGCTGTATAGTATCGCTCATACCTTCATTCCACTGCATTTTATAGTGCCAACTGGTGTTGTCTCGTCTTTGGGCTGTAACTCAACAAGCGAAATCCTTAACAACACTCTGAATGCATAACTGTAGTTGACTTGGCAACAGCAGATTCTTTCGCTAAGAGCAGGACCTTTTCTATAATGGCAATGCCATTAGCAGCGGAAGAAGGTTGAAGGACAGCTTTACAACTTCTGTTAATGTGGTCGTTAAGGGATGGGCACTACTATTCGTTAGCAATTGCAATTAATACTGAAATATAGCCTTGGCCTTAAGTGCATCGATAAAAAGGTACCGATTCCCATCACATTTCCCCAGGCTTTGAACTGACAAAATTATATATTACCGAACATATTGATCTGTTTATTAGTCATATTAACAAGCTCCGTCATTATTTTTTTAACAATTATGTTTAAGAATTCTCTTTCCGAGATGTTTTCTTCGCCTAAGTGCGCGTTTTCATTTCTAAGTAGGCTTCATCGGGTGTTCCAGGAGACAAATATTTATCCCTAAACCCTTAGGCAAATTGTTAACAAACGTTCTGAATTTGTTCAAAAGAAAAGTGTTATGATTTATATATAATAGGATGGTTAAAATAATTTATAACAAGTCACGACTACAGCTAAGTCTAAGCAACAGGGACAAGAATAAAGGACATAGCTGAAATTATTCTTCACTTTCATATTGATTACGAAAACTGTTTAATCCAGTTCGCTAAAGCAAAGCAAAAATCAAATAACGCAACAAGGCGCATAAAAAACCCGCCCCATCCACACTCATGCTCCGATACTCTCAAGGTATCATTCCTATTACTTATTAATCCTCCGCCAAATTTATTATACTTTTCTTTCACTCAGATCCGTTTTACACCACCTAATGTTTCTATGCATAACCTTGGGAAGAGCACGTGGCTTTCCCTTATCAGCAGTAATCACTTCCATCACAACTGCCCAAGCACTTTCAGCCAAACACAAGCAGACAGTAACGTGTGTCATTTCACCTGCTATTGCCTGTTGACAAATACAAAATTATAGGAAACTGACTTCCAAGTTGGAAATTAAGTGGAAGAGAGAAGTCGCAGTTTGGAATGTTGCATTAAATAAGTATAAATGCGAAATGAACACAAAATTCCGAGGAAAAAGGGTGCCTTAAAGTCGTTGTACCTAATTATTAAAACATTCGTGATTTCTAACGTTTTAAACGTTCGACGTGAACTTATCTTGCCTGGATGGTGCGAAGTTCTCAATCAAGATCCCAGTTAAAAGCCCGTTCGCTGCACAGAAGTGCGAATGCCGTAGATCAAATTTCTCTCCCGACCGCAGCGCTAAAAATGGCTGAGTGGCAGAATGACGTAAATAAGAGGCAATGGACAAGTTTGTGCAAGATTTCAGTTATTGGAAATTAACACTTCAGCACTTTCTCTGCTATTGCAAAACGTTGTACGCAAACGTAGCACTGTTATTGTTTGCTCGTGATTCCGCGTAATGCAACAAAATCTATTATTGTCTGAACAGCATAGCTCAAAAACGGAAAGTCAATAATTATCAAATTTGGTGTTTAAGTTCAAAGGATGCAAAAGGAAGATTTTCAAGAAAATCTTCCCAAAGTCGGTACATTTTTCATTATTTTTTATTTTCTTAAAAATGGCTGACGATTTCTATTAATATTCTATTTATCAAACATATTTACGTGACAGATGAAATCTTGAATTTTCTAGGAATAGCTTTTTAAGGGAACACTGAAGTGATATTTTAGCCTGTTTGGTCCAAAAAATCGATTTTGGATTTTTATTGCAAAAACTGCACCATGCCTTAAACAATATATATGCGAAATTTTAATCCTAGGGAGGGGGCAACATAAATTTTGGATGCCACTTTTAAAGTAGTGCACCTCTGCCTCTGAAGTGGACACGCCCACACCTCCCATTTCAACTTAAAAACTCATTTTTCTCGGAAAAATTTCTGTTACTTTCTCATATTCAAAGTATATCTTCTCCCACAAAAATCTAGCTAGGGATCTAAACTTTTTTTTCTAGTATAGTTCAGAATATAGGTCATAAAATATCCGTTTGGAATTCAGATATTGCTTATACCTATTTATTAAAAAAATAGGTAATAGAATAATGTGCTGCTGACATTTTTACACTTTGCGGTATTAAACAATTTTGTAAGAAAATTTCCATCCTTTAATTTGTTAGAAAGGTAATAAGAGATATGATTTAAAAAAATCAACTTTGTAGTTTAACACTTGTTGGTGGAGATAGGTTTTGATTATACCCAATAAAATTGATATAAATTAATGTATCAAGGATGTGATTAGATATGGCAATGAAATTTGGTACACCTATTTCTTTGGTTGCTGTGCAAGAAATTAAACCTCTAACTTCAATATTTTAGAAAATCACCCTTTTCACTTCGGTGTACCTTTAAATCCACAGGAATTTTGATGGGGCGATAGAGGAAAACGTGTGTACAAAAGCTGTTGATTTCTTTAACCACACAGTTTATGTGGATGTAACTTTAACCTGGCGTGTCACAAGGACGGGAAGTGTTCAAACATCTCGTACATATGTGATTAGCTCCAAGGTTCGACCTGTAGCAAATACGGCCGTTTACCGTGAACAGAGGATCACTATGCGATCTATTAGCTGATATGGTGCTCGAACAGAACATTTATAAGACGTCCTGTGCACACCCAGTTGCTGAACATCGTGCACTCCTGGAAACATGCACGAGCCCATCCAATGGATAGCTAGTTTAGTTAATTTTATAATTAGACCGACATTGCAACTAAGGTGTTCACAGCAGCAAAACGGAACCAGCTCATGTGATAGGAGCTGGCTCCACTTTACTTCTGTGGATACCTTGGCTGCGATGTCAGTCTAATTACAAATTTAACTATAGAAATATTCGGAAAAAGCTAAACCCTAATTTCCGATGAATAATGACGCGTGGACACGAGGCACCTCTACAATGTTAAACGCCGAGCTTCGGGCGGGAAGCATTCCGTATGTTTAATGCTCCGTGTGCAGACGTCACGTTGCTGGAAGGCAGTAACTCCCAGCCAATTCTAAATCCTATTTGTACAATTTGTGTGTAAAAGCAACGAAAAAGAAGTATAAGTAAATTTGTATAATTGAGGCCATAGCTGATCTAATTAGTGGAAATTAAAAAATAAAGAAGTAAATTAAAAGGAAACCGACCGAGTGTTGTCACAATATAGCTTTTGAAGCTATATTGTATAGTAAATTAACATATTCCCACCTAAAGTTATAGGAGTCAGACCAGTAATTGGCTTACGGTGCTCGTGATGTTTTCTTCTGGCGCCCTTCACAGGCAAATTTTTACTCCGGTTTCTAATATTAATTCCAATTTAAGATAAAGCTCTTTCCTTCCAACTATATTCCCAGTACACCCACATAAATATAGTTTTGTACATCTAAAGCTGTATTCATTACCTCCATAACCAGTGCTTTCCCTTTTTCCTCTCAAAAGAAGGGAAGTTGTAAGGTTGATTGTGATGGCGCCCGCGCCTCCTTAGGCATTAGTTAAATGTACCGTTAAATGTACCCGAGCACATAAGAAAGTTGGACAGCACTGGTTTAATTGGTGATTAAATAATTATACTTTAATTGTAAAACAGCTGATACGTGTTTGGTTCAACTCGGGATCATATCAACAGCGGAAACTCTCCTGAAAGGAGACACAAATTCCTTGCAGCTGAACACTAACTGGATATACAGGATGGAAGGGAAGTCATTACATTCCCCATTGATCAGCCGATTAAAAGAAAAGTTTTTTTTTTTGTCCAAATTGGATGCGTAATTCCACAAGAATGTACGAAGATACCAGTTTGTTACTTGTAAGATGCGTAGAGTAACGCATTTCTGACATAGCTTTGGTAGTAATTATGGGACATCACACAGTGTTTCGAAATAATGAACCACTTAAAAGAAGTGAAGGAGCACTCCTAGCAGCTCTTTCAGACGTGAAGTAACTCGACAACATTGCGTTAGGATTGCTCAGGGAATTGACCTAGTTTGTAGATGTAAACAGCTCGGGCGCTTTCACTTTCGTGTAATGTTTTGGGAGCTAACGCTTGTGATTGGCCTACACTCGCACAGTAAACACGGAAGGACAAGGCAGGGTATTTGTTTTCAGGACGCACAGTTACGGTGTTTATGTACTGAGCTAGGGAAAGTGACCCACACAATCTGCAGTGTTGCCAGTTTGTTTTCGACAAAACTAAAATATCTCCGTAGGAAATGGTCAGAGAGAAAAACGTAAGATACAAAATGTGTTCCAAATACCGAGATCTACCACTGGTTTAAATGTAATGACTTCTCTTCCACCCGGTATGTACGTAAACAAGGAATCAAAGTAATTCGTAATGTTAGTGTTGTCTTCGATCCGCTAGCCAGCCATCTGGGACGTTTCAAAATGTCTCGTATAACCTAGATGCAAAAAAGAACACGGATATCAAAATCAATTTTAAGACAATTCTTACTGAATACAACACTACGAAGTCTTACAAATGCTTACCATCCGGTTAGTTGGGTTGCCGATATCGCAATGTATTAATAAACCACATGTTTTGCTTACACCCGCAGTAACAAACATTCTCTCGTTCTCCGAGTTACAGGAGTAGCCAATCTGCGTGACACCAAGTAGCAGCACGTAGAATAACGGAAATGGAAGTAGTCCATATGTCATCATGAATCACCGTTTCGCCACCACTAGTCTAAACCACATAGCTGAGAGCGTGGGTCGCCTCCCTGCACTTTACCCCTTTCGAATAGACATCCCCGCTGTACACCCAAAGCGGTAAAGTTGCCTGTGTACGAGGGGAAATTAAGAGTTTTCAGAGAACCTAGTGCTTCAGACCACTCATCATACTCTTTCTACAATTCTTAATTTTCAGATCATTGTTAATCTAGGACTTGAATGCAATTTTTGTCACAATTATTTACTTCGGTGAAATTTGTAGGACATGGGCTGGTTGAATTTCGTAAGCCGTTAAGGGACACTGGGAGTGAAATTTTGGTCAAAATTGTCAAAGAGTCGAAATTTGTTTCTTTACCTTAAAATGTTCCTGGAACTCCTGTGCATTTGGATCAGCTAACATTTTTCATATCCTTCACTCCATGTGGCCATTACGGCCCTTTCAAATAGTGCTCTTCCCTTAACGTACACAGGATGCTCCTATATAAAAGCCTGTTTTTCTCATAACTACATTTCTGCATATTCCAAAAGAAGGTCGCGTCTGAGTTTTGCTTCAAATTCAATGAAAATTTCCAAAAGTATTCATAAATAGCAGCTAAACAAAACTATGCTTCAATATTGATGTTATCATTAACATGAATTCCAAAACCATTTTTTACGAAAAAAATCAATAATTTTTAAGATTAAATTTTCTTTGTTATAAAAAAAATATGTACAGCATAATCAGCAAACGTATTTGAAATATCTCTTCATACAATTGTTACCCATGTTTTAGAGTATCAGTTCTGCCAATATAAATGAATTTTGAAAAGTCAATAGACGCGAGCTCTATTTTGAAAATGTGCCCATTAAATTCATAAAATAATTTAATGAAATTTGGTGTAGCTCCTATTCTCATATAAATACAAACACAGTAAAAATTTCAGAAAAATCTATCAAGAAATGTGGAACTTTCAAATTTCACTCCCAGTGTCCCTTAAGCATTACACACTAATAACCGATTTGGTTGCACATTTTTGGTAACACATTTGGTTAATGGCCGAAGCGATTGTTGGGAAAATAAAGATTAGAAGGTATTTTCATTTACTAATTTAGGTGCTCATATTCATAAAAAGAGCATGGGGATAGAGAGATTGCCTCTGCGGAATCACTTATTTAAGCTCGGAACAGAAATAATGAATGTTTCTTCATTTTAATGTGGCTAGACTCATATTCGGTGTTCCCTATTTTAGCGTCTGCAGAAGTAATTATGTATATCTGATTCATCTTGTTACATTAATGCACATGTGTTTTTCTCGCTTTCTGTGCCGATCTAGTTAAGTGGAGACATGGATGTGAACTGTTTCCCGAAACTGAGCTTTCTAGACAGCAAAGGTGCATTACGTTTTGGTTTTAATACAAGCTTTCTGCCAGCAAAGGCTCGCGTGTATATTAGCATATCTGTTGAAATTCATCCTATACCCTGTGAACTGCTAAAAGCCACGAGTGGGAAAGAAATAAAAGACTTCCAGGGTATTATTACACCTTGTCATGAAACAAATGAAAGACCAGTGTCTGACAGCATTTCCTATGCAATTGCCTCGACCACGCCTATCTCGTCATCACTTGTGGCGTTTGATGTGAACTTTTCGACCTGATTCTTAATTTCTGTTTCGGTAAAGTGAGGGAAATGAATAGGTTGCCAACATTCGCCCACGTGGTAGACTTACATGCCTCATTTGATACTAGGGTCATTACAGTAGTTGGTCACCACTGCCTTGGGCTCCGATATCTTCACAACGACCCACGTGTAGGAAGCAACTCTCCATCATATTTTGCACTGCTCTAAAACACCTTTTTTGCCAAATAGACACGTGTTTGGCACTCCAGATTTCGCTTAAGGGGCTCTGGGACTGAAAAATGTCTGAAAAATTATTAAATTTACGATTTTTAGGTTTATGCACACAAATGCTCTCTAAACCTTCAGTCAACGGTTGGCAGTGAATTATTTTAGATTCCGCCATTTTTAAATGCCGTGTGCTACATTTAAATGCACCTTTTCTGCTTAAATTTCCGGGATTAGTTGAACAAAATATGGGCCAAAAAGGACTAAAAAACAACCAAATTTAGCAGAAAGAATTGTTTAAGTGGTATCTAAGTTATGAACCTGAGAACAGAGACTACTAGACAAAAGAGGGTAGGTGTGACAAACAGATAATCTGACTCAATCACGCATGTGTATAGAGAAATTCATTTTTCTTGACTTTACATTTTGATACACTATCTGCTCCATGCGCATTATACTTTATGATTCCAGCATGTGCTCCATTTATGTGACTTCAACTTCAGTCTTTAGTTTCATTATCTGAAAATTTGTGTAGCATTAAAAATTAAATACACAACACAAGTTACAAAAAATATGTTCAATGTGCATCATTTCAAAGAAATTAATTACTTTAAAGGTAATTATTTTTTCTTCCTGTCAGAGATTGGTGGTGTTTATTGGGCAATTAGAGTTTATAAAATAACAGAACTGCTGTGATATTTTAGTTTTTAATGCGCATAGAATGTTTTGAATATTATGGTGTTTTTGCATTGTGAATAAATTGAATAATTCCCTCAAAACTATAAAACAATTTTTGTTGGAACTTCGTGTGGTAGTTTATAACATTAACATCCTTTAAGTGTGGAAGGTGTTCATTTCATACCTTTAAAAAAGTAGACAATTCAAATTTCAGTCCCAGGGACCCTTAACTGTTGATGTTTTGTCCTTGCGTATGTATAGGTGAACGCATCTTTTTCTAATTTACATCCATTTATTTTAGCATATTCCTTTCTAAGCTCCAGCTCAAGAGGTAAAATTCCCAAAACCCATTGCAGAAGATACGGTAATGATCCAAAACGTGAATTCACAACCTGCAGAGATGTACGCTACAGTGCTTGAAGGTTTAGAAAGACCAGTTGCTCCCGGCATAAAATCGCGATTCTCATTGGTGCTTTGTGTTTTGCTTAGATACAAACATAATAAAGCGATGTATTAGAAACTGCAAGGAATATTACATACGAGACCTAGTGTCAGGGAGTGTTGAAAACTTTACTGTTTATTGTATTAATTTATTTACGAATTAAAAGCATTCAACATTTGTAATAGGACGTTACAATTTCCACATTTTAGAAAATCGAAACCTTCAGATTTCAGAAGACTCGGATAGCGTTTACAACTCATTGTTATATTTACATTATTTTGTTTGTTAGAAGCTGGAGGGGGAAAGTGTCATTGGAAAGGTAGAATCAGACTAAAAAATTGAATACTGTAGCCAGGATTTGAACCACGATTTTTCGGGACTTAAAAGTACTTAGACATTGGGGTATGACATCTCAAAATGAATTTGAGATCTTAACGCTCGTCATTTGGGGAATTTAATGTTGTGATGGTATGTGCCATGGTGTTTTAAGTCGATTCTACATTTCCTTATGCTACATACGGCTTGTAGTGAAGTTTGATTGTTGCTTGTGGTTACATACAACGCTGGGAACATGCATTTTTCACTTCCTATAGGGACTCTGGCACTATCGCAACATCTAATGCTGTTCATTACAAGTGATGTTCTGTTAATTTGAACGACCTACGCTTAGGATCTTTGACCTTCTGTTTACATACATATCAGATCAACAGAATTAATTGCAGTCCATTATACTTATTGTAGCCGTTGCAGCATTCAATTATTTATATAGAATATATTTAAAACTAGTTTGCTATTTGGGTTTTATCACTGGTTTTTATCGCATCTGTTTCGTCATCCGAGTCGCGGCCTTTATATCCAGTAACATGAAACTGATTGATAAACATTTAAGCGTTTGACGGAGGGATTATCTAAATTTATATAATTAAGATAATTACAGTGAATTAATGTAATTAAAGGGTTCCAAATTGATTTTCAGAGAGGCAGGATATCAGAGTGATAATGGTCTCTCTACTAATTTAAACGCTAACATGTGAGCTGAGGTGAATTTCCCTGCAGTGCCTGCCTCATGGGCACTAGTTCAAAAAGCCCTTGAGCTTGTAGGCCCTCGTCCACGTTACTGCACTGATTTAATTCCGTCTATGCCCCGAAGTTACATACGCTGAGGGTTCATACATCTCATTTGTTTTATTTTTATGTTTTTCAGTTTAGAAGAAGAGTTTATTTTAATTTATTTCTTTATTTAAAAGTGTTTTAGTAGAATCCTGTTTGTGTGTAAATAGATATGCGTAAAACTTAAAATGCTAGATTTATATTAATATTATATTCTACACATTCAATCATAAAATTAGCTACTATTTATTTTATAATAGGAGCGCAAGCACGCCTTGACTTATCAGCCACCGTAACCTTTACCGTGCTCTGTTCAGTAGCTTTTAACCCTTGTGAGGTCACGCGTGCTTTCGTAACACTACTAGTCGAGCGGGGTGTTCCTGACACCCCAAACAAAAGCGGCTCTAATTTCATATTTGTGCAGCATATCACTAATTTAAATAGGTTTACTGAATAAATGGCTCTTCAGAATGCTACCTTACCTTATAAGAGCGTATTTTTTATATTAATAAAGTATCACATTACTTTTTGAAGCACATACCTACAAATGTTTCCTATTTGCTTACAACCTTTGGTAAAATTATTTTTTTCTAGTATTCCTTGTTCTGTACTACTGATTTAAGTCATTATATATATGACAAAACATTTATTCTGTCAACTCGTACAAGTTTCATAAATTTAGTCACTGTCACTGGCTTTATCATAACACTTTTCTCATACATTTTTCACGTGCTTTAAACACATGGTTTTCAAACATTGGGCACAGTGCGATTTAACTTTGATGTATTTACTCATTTAATACCTCTTGCAGAGGCCTCCACATTCTTTCTTGTTCTACTTCGTAAGGATCCATTGCTGAATTAACCACACACAGCGACAACAAACAAGGAATACAACTGTAAGCTTTCTCAGCGCGCGAAAACGTAAAGAGTCGCGCGGGATGTTGACAAAACCCCGAAGCATATTGTGGCGTATTTTCTTGGAACTCGGGCTTCCATTATTGATTCTATTTTTACTCAAGGCTCGCACATTACTTCCTAGAAAGGTACCAAAGATCATGAAGGTATATCCTATCCATTATGCAATCATACATGGATAAGAATGACACCCCGCGCGACCACTAAAGGGTTAAGAAGGCCATTGCGTTCACAGCCACAGACCGTTCTAGTTCTTGTACGCCCGTTGTGAATACAGTTGTTACGAAGATACACGAAGCTCTCCGATAGGCAGACGACTCATTCATTTTGTCCACGGCTGTACGTTTCTCTAGTTCACTTGGATAAACATACACATATGATTACAACAGGGAACAAATGCTATTTACTTCTTGCGAAACCAGGGGATGTGACAAGAAGTCCGGGTACCTTCTTATTGTTTTCTGTGTACTTTCTTGGAAAAGATTACAACATGATCTCGAACATTTGTGTTCAAATATCTACTTTGCAGATTTTGTCCGACTGCTCTCCGTGTATAGTTGGGTGTTCTCATTGAAGAAAAGCTAAACAAACCAGTGTACGAATCATATATAACTTCCCAACTGAAGTTTAAATCGCTTCGCAAAAAATCCAATCCATTTATTATGCAGTGTGAGCAGGAAATACGTTAATTAATTGTAACAAATGGAACGGCTTTTAATTTTACATCCGGAGCTCGCTTTGCATCAATTAATATAATCTCTTCATTCCCATTTTCCACAATGTTAACGCAGTAACCCATTTATCCATAAATGCATAAAGCGTGATGAAGCTTGTTTAGCATTGGGTCTGATGGGAACGCCTTACTCATGTACCTGAAAAAATTGTTGGGATTTGGTACGTGATCTAAGCCTCTGGGCGTGTCAAACAAACGAACGGCGAGTGACAGTTGGAAAATGTCAGTCCTGTCATTTCCCCGGTTTACTGATTTGTAGCCGTCCTTTCAACTCCCATCCCCCCCTCCAACACTACCGCCACATGCACAAATATAGCTATTCTAAAAATGTTCCAGGGCCCAACTTCCCTATGGACGAAATACAGCGTCAATTTTCCTGTTAACATGTGTCCCGCATATATTCCTCTGATATACGATCAAGTCGACTGTCGGCTATTTTACAGCAATCTCTGAAGAGATCTGCAGCACGGAAAACCCCTCAGTCAACAGTGGTACATGTACGTCAAACAGGCATTATTTGCTCACATTTGCAAGCATTACATCAAATCATATTTCACAGAAACTATACGAGATGCAGATGTGTTAAACCCTGTTCAGTGAAAGGTTTCTGCGTCTTATTTCTATTAATTTATTGATTATTATAATCTTAATAAATGTTTAACTAAACCACCATTCTATTAAACAGCAACCTTTACTGAAAACACGCTACATAAAACGTGTACATGACTTCCAGTGAATCAGCACCAACATACTCTAGTAACATTGCTTACTTTAACGATCAAATTTCTTAAAATTCAGTTGATATTTTTTGAAAATATTTTATTATAAGAGTTATTATATACATTTACTAAAACGGTCCAAATGAGACAATGAACTTTTTCAGAATCCATTCAGTGAACAGTGACTAATATATTTGCAAAATTACAGTTTGGTATCTTTTGTGACCAAATAACGCTTGTTTGACACAATGTTCACCTTCTACTTCTGGTAACTATTTATAATAATTTGTATATTACAATTTCAACTTTACCTTTGCATGGCATTCGCACGAGGAAAAAAACAATAACGTAAGCACATTTTTCTAGTAAATGTTGGATTTTAGCAAGTAAATGGTAACAGTGGGTATAATCGGTTACCTTGCAGAAAAAGTCGCTACAAATAGCGACAAATAGCTATGCTTTTTCCCAGCAAAGTTTCCAATGAAATAAGCAGCAATTGTTCTCAGCTGAAATCTGTTGCATATAAACAAGTTTTCAGCTCTTTTCTAGCACGGTTTCCTAATAAGTAGTTTACCACGCTTATTTCCCTAGGTCTCACCTAGGGCTACTTCTAACTAACCCCTAAATAACCTCTTTGCGAAACACCGGTATTTACTTACACTTGTAAATACCAGTACAAGATTTGTTATTAGTGTAGGTTTAGAGAATATTTTAAGAAATATTAAGGATACGCATCTATGTAAAAAGGCTAAACTTTTCAAAAAGGGACAAAAATGGATTTTTATTTTATCAAATTATATAAAACTTCTGCTTTATTTTGATATGCTTTTTATAGCCTTACGGCCTTTTTAACTATGTCACGTGGCCGTTTAACTGACTGCCTGTAAGTGGTCATGTCCATTTAAATCAACAGTTTCATTATCCTTGCTACCATTTCTTTCATGTTGTTATTTGTAACACTGTTTGCCCTTTACAGTGCTGCACACGATGCAGTTTTTAGTACATATGCATGAAATGTGGTGTACTTGCTTAGAAATAACATTAGAAAGAAATGCTGAGATCATTTTTTCATAACATGAATAACTCCCGAGTAATTAAATATTAAAGTTTACATTTCGAAATTTAAATGAAAAAATAATGAATTTAAACTTTAAAATGTATTTTTATCCAAACTAACCACAGAATTAAGAAATTAGCTCATCAATTTGCTAACATTCTATTAAAGAAAATAACTAAAAATCATTAAGGTTTTCACACCAAAATTGCATCGTGGGAAACCAGTTATAAAAATTTGATGTGTTGCACTCACATGACTTTCTCTACTCTTGTACTAACCATTCTTACAAACTTATATTCCTATATCTTCTTTCTTGTTAGTTGAGACAAACATTTGTACAAATTATCTTATTGCTTATTTCCTTGTAGGTGCAAAGGTAATGTTAGAATATAGTAGGCTTTGTGCGATAGTCAAATGTTTGAGATTCTGTTGTCTTTGCACACTTGACATATAAAAAAATGAACAGCGATGATCGATTTCACGAATGTTCTAAGTTTTCCAAAACTCACACCCATAACAAGGAATATCTCCGAAATGGTTCAACCTACAAGAAAATTTATTGAGACATAAATTGTGAATTTTAGCAAGATCTACATTTTTTGTACAGTATAATGTGGTCTATCTCTAACGGTTTACCAGTTATGCAAAAGTGATGCAGAGTAAATACGACTACAGGGGCCATAGTCAAAAAATTCAAGATATACATTTCATTTGTCATCAAAATATCTCAAACATATGACATTTTAATCAAAATCGTTAGAGCCATTTTCAAGAAAATAAAAATTTTCGAAAAATTTTCCATGTAAAGGGTAGTTTAGGGTGGGGCTATATTCTTCAAAACCTTTGTGTCGCATCCTTGAATGAAATTAAACTTAAATACCAACTTTGGTTTTTAACTGACTTTTCGTTTTTGAGTTATGCTGTCCACAGACTGACATACTGACACACAGACACACGGACCTTTTTCTAAAAATGCTTTCTTTTTGGATTCAGGGGGCCTCAAAACATATATTTCCGGTGAAATCTTGACATCGAATTTTTGGGTGGAATACAATACTTCCCTTACTTATAGTAGAGAAAGTAAAAATATTACAAAATTATAATAAAATATTAATATCTTAGCAAATAATTTGACTAAATTTATGAAATTTGGCACATTTACTCCTCACTATACAGTGATTGTTGTGTTAAAATTCCAAATAAATCCTATAAAAACTGTATATTTTCAATATTTCATAGATGGGTATCCTTAAGAATTATATTTTCGACCAAGCCATATATTTTTCCAATACATAATTGCATACCATTTGTATCTTGCAATCCCCTCTACCATTTTACGTATTTTCTACTTCTTGGTTCCTTTTCTAACGAGAACATCTGATATCCATCTGTGGTATTCCGTGCGCCTTGCAGTAGTCTACCTTCAACACGTAGCTGTAGTTGTAAGAAACCGTCACTGCAGGCCACTTGTGAGATCGCCTTGCATCTCAAAACTGATCCTGGTCCAGACCAGTTCATCTACAGCTGGTAACCGCAAGGTCACCAGTTACAGTCTCTCATTTATAGCACTAATGTTCCTCACTTTACAACACTGCAATACTAACCGATTCACTCAGGATTACACTGTTTAGATATCCCTAAGGTAAATGCAGCGTTCAAGCAATTGCTGTTTCCCAAACTGGATTAGATTTATTTCAGCAGATTAGTTCATTGAGCGTTCCAGGTACTTCCGTATGTTCAATTCTCAATTCTACTTTCAACAACTCGGGCGATAGTCACTATGTATATGGACCATTCTGTTCATATAACGCCACTCAACTTTTCACCAACCAAACGTAATGCAATTTTGAATTTAAGCAATCACAGGCACGCTTCTCGATAATTTTCCAGGGTCTTTCATTTGTTTTCTCAGTGTCACTATGCGTTTACCTGTAAATCACTGAGCAACAACCAATCATTTCAGGTTATGTATATTTATTTCTCATATACGCAACAACAGAAAAGCGTTGTATTGCAATAATTTTTAATTCTACATTTCATTTTCCTGTATTGACATTACTAACAGCTGCAGACTCACTTGCAAAGAAAGGCACAACAATAAAACAGAAGTCTAAATTCAATTTCTCATATTCCTCAATAAAACGCTTGATCATTAAAAAATTTTCTCATTCATACCTACAAGAAATAGAAACAAGTGCCAAAGATAAAAAATGGATTACACTACTTTCCAACCCAGATATAATCCCCCAGAGACCAAGGAAAACAGCGGTTGCAGCCTTCCGACTATTGACAAATCACGACTGCTTAGCAAGTCATCTCTACAGAATAGGTATCTCAGCCTCACCAATATGTGTCCTGTGTAACGATCCAGCAGAAATGAACGAAGACCACTTGAAGACCTGTGAAGCATTAAGATCAGAAGAAACTACAGTTCAAAAGTATTGGAAAGCACGAATGCTAATGGCTTCATTGCCAGATGCAAGGCACTAGAAAACAACAACATTACTAACATCAATCGATATGCGTCTATTACAGTTGCAGGTAAAGTCTTCATGAATAGATATGCAACTATTAACGGGAATCTATTTAAATTCTTACTTATTGAAGTAATCGTAATAAATATCACTCGGGAACCTTCGTGAATTTACTGGCAATCTCATTTGCTCACGTGATATTTGTGAACATATTACTAAGACATTTCTTTAAGAACTATTGCAGCAAATCACTCATATGCATTAAATCTGCCAGTTCCTTCGTTTACCTGTATTAAAGCCCGAACATAAGTATAATTAAGCAATGGCATGGTTGGCCAACCTGACTGCCGGCCTAACGCCCACAGTGAGCGAGCATCCAACTGATAAGGGGAGACGATATCAGGTTTCCCCTGCCAGAATGTTAGTTTACAGCACTGCACAGTACTCCTGAGTGGGCACTGGCCATGCACGGGTTTGAAGCAAGGGAACCGAAGTGGTATCTTTCAAGCCACTACTATATCAACCCATGTAAATCTCGCAAAGCTATCCAACAATGGCTGCAAAGGGTAAACATTCTGATGAGATGTTTAGCTGCTTGGTATTTGCAAACGACGCCCCGAGGCTGATTCTCTACGCCAAGTTTGAATAGAGTACCAAAACATTCGAGTATAACTCAACTAGTACATCTTAGCTTCTCTGCAGCTTACCTAAAGGTGAGTGCGCGCGCGCGCGCGCGTGTGTGTGTGTGTGTGTGTGTGTGTGTGTGTGTGTGTGTGTGTGTGTGTACAGTTTTTATTTAAATAACACTTTATTTTCTTGTTTAACGACGCTGTCAATTGCCGGGATCACATGAGCGTCGCCGGTGTGCCGGAATTTTGTCCCGCAGGAGTTCTTTTACATGCCAATAAATCTACGTACATGGAGCTGTCATTTTTAAGCACACTTAAAAACCATCTGCCTGGGCCGGATTTGAACCCGCGACCTTGGGATCAGTAGGCCAGCGTCTAACCAACTGATCCACCCAGACCGACATTTATTTTATTTAAATAACATAACAGAGATATTCGCATAAATAGTGTATATTCCTGTTAAGTCCTCTTCATACGTATTTAGTTTCTTACGTAACTTATAAGGGAAAAAAAAAAGCTTTAAACAGAAATGGAGATATTTTATGCCGAATAAGAATGTTTGAGACGAACTACTATAGATGTATGTCTAATGCTCCAGTTAATTCTCCAAAACTCGAGTAATTTTTAAATGAGCAAAAAGGTATGCAAAGAGTATGTAACGTAACACCAAATACACAGCTCAATATAGACAGGTGATTGTCATCACAGCATATTCTATGCTCCTATGTACCTAGAAAAAACGCATGTTTAGACAATTTTTGGCATTTCCATAGATTGGAAACCTAGCAAAGATGATGGGCCGACTGTGTCTTGCGATTGTTACACTTCACAAACTGCATCCACCAGTTGCAGTTTGGGGAAGTTTCCGACATGAAATACAAAACCCGGACTCTAGCCCATACTGATTCTTTTTGGGGCTTGGTGAAGAACTTCAGTACTCGGCCCCACTTGATGTAGATACTGGAAAAACTTCACTAAGTGTTAGCTGTCGTCTACGATTGAAAATTTGTCAACAGTGCCATCTATCACGTAGTTAAGCAGACGTTGTTATCCGTTGCTATTACTGGAAGATGTATTACCCATTGGCCTTTCATGCTACGCACTAGCCATGCTCATTTATTTCATTCAGCATAGTCCAAGTTCCACATCAGAAACAGAGCGTTAAACACCGCATCTATAACGGTAGATACAATTAAAGAAGGAAAATTCTTTTTGGATGTAGCCGCCTGTGATTTTCAAGTGGGTGGTAACGCAAACAGACCTTGCGCTTCCAGCTAACAAGCGTGCGAAACGCATGTTTGACTGCATAATTAATAAATCAATATACGATTTCTGCTTGGCTAGAATTACTTCACTATATTGTGACTCACCTGAGGGTCGACGTGTCAATTAGATGGCGTCTAACGGCCGGCCTTTTGCGAGGGTTAGCGTACTTGCCCACCCTGAACACCAGAAGCGGTATCGAGAAATAACAAGAACCTTATGGAAGTTTCCCTTCTCCCGGCCTTCCGAATATTCTAAGACTCTCTGGAAAACATCACCGACCATGTAAGCGAGCGGTTGAACACAAGACCTCTTTAATCTTTCGGAGTAACAGCACAAAGAACAATTTCCTTTTTCGAAAACTTCTCAAAGAGTTCAGCTTTATTCTGTGTGGTGTCGTATATCGTGGAAACTTCGTTCTCAACACACACGGCCTATCACAGCATTCCATACCAATTAGCATGACCTAATCTTAAGTTACAACTGTGTGCAAGAGAATTTAATGCTTTGTCACGTTCGTGGTGAAAATCTGTAACACTGAACTTGCCACTAAAGTCGTAAAAAGACCTCCGCTCCCGTATCTGTTACGGGAAAACCGTAAAAGTTTGCAGATTTGGCAAATTGAAACATTATTATACTGTTCAAAATACTAATAAAATAAATCGAATAACTAGCGCAGACAGTATTTCCCAAACCCGCTGTCAAGCCTGTAATAATGCTGATCATGTTCTAGTATTTGTTAAGCACTCGCGTCCCAACACCTCTATTGTGTTTATATTAATTATTCTGCCACGTAGGTCTCCCATATGTAAATAATAGCTTCTCATTTCTGTTCTGAAGTACCCAGGCCAAGCAAATAACATGCAGTCACTGAACCGGTGCGCCAAAGTCATATCTTACCTTCGTTTTGTTTAAATACGTATCTTGTGCAACTACTTCTGGATGATTTTATACCACTCTTACTTGAAGTGAAAGTTCTTACAATCTTCCACTTTGGTCCATCCTAGTTCTTATGTAGGCGGGGTTGCCACATTATGCCTGTCATTTGTTACCGACATGTTATTTCCGAACTGATAGTAAGGACAGGATTTTAATGCAAATACATGTACCTTCTGTTCTGCCAAAGTGCGCTCACTTTTTATGCATGTTAATTACAAAGTTCCCAACAATTTCAACAACATTTTATGTTGCATATCATGCATATATTGTCTGTTTAGTTGACAACCATGACATCTCAGCAGTGTGCAAATTATGCTGCATATTTGCTTGTTTTATATAATATGCACATTTTAAATTTATATTCACTTTTGAATTACAAATATATTTCCAAATATGTATGTGCTACTGAGTTAGTCTTGAAACTTTGCAACACTGATGGTAGCTAACACACAACGCAATAAAAACCTCATGTCATATCTGCGAGTTCCCGTCTTATCTGATCGCAGCCGTTCCCTCACGGAATGAAGATGCTTGTTAAACAGGCCTTGGAATTGAGTCCAAGTGTGTTACACAGAGGAAGGCAGGTCAAAATATTCACCCGCAAATAATTTTAGAAATTAAACCCCGAAACTACTCCAGTAAGTTCGCAACCTTCACTGGTCATTCATTTCAATGTTGTGGTGCTTGTATATGGTAAAAGCCTTGTTTTCATGCCCAAACTAAAAAATGAGCGACAAAGCTAGCTTACCGGAGTATATTCTAACGCTTCAAAATTAAACATGAATTTTGATGAGTTAGATAATTAATATGGCTTCCATAATAGTTTTATTCGCAGATGGACTAGATATAATTGACCTAAAATTTAAAATGTTTACTTTATGGCAATATTATGCCCTTAATATGCATATACATATGATTACATTAAAAGTATAATGGACGTTTTAAATGCATAAATGTAAACATGTTAAGGGGATTATTAGAGCATAAAATACTTGCCCCTATTCGTAATATATTAGCCTAGAGGTGCTAACGGAGGAGCTTCTATTCGCTAAAATCTGTGTCGCCGTGAAGTCCGATACCCGTAATACTGGTGGAGGGGAAAATAGAATGACACCGCGGGTCAGAAACTGGAATGCCTGTAGCCCCATTGGGAGATAAGACAGTTGTACCTGCCGTGGCACAGAGGGCTAGTGTGGCAGCTTTGGTTCCTGACCACGGAATGTTCCCGGGTTCGATTCCACCCATCGCCGTGGGGGTTTTAAGCCCGTGTATTCTTCCAGTGTTCAATTCGCTGTGCTGCTGGTAAAAGACAAATCTTTCGGTCGAGATGTGAAGGCCTTTAGCACTCTATCTACCCCACTTCTATTACTACCACCACTGCCACTACTTCTCACTACTGCTACAGTTGCATTCTTGTAGCAACTGTTATCCTGGTGACGATTCACAGTCTTATCCACTACTTATTCCACGCTTCAAACTAATCTCCAACGGAGTTCTCTGCAAGAAAGTTACATGGGGAAAGCTCTGAGATTTGGGCAGGATACTGATGTGTTTCCTGACCAAAAACCCAAATGACAGACTGAAAAAGAATAGTCAAAGTTTGGAACACTGTAGTAGAAGAAAAGTCTCCTTGGCTTCGCCGGATTTGCGTTGTGTTTTACACTTTTAGGGGTTCTTAAGACACATTCGTGGATATCAGTTTCATGGGGCTCAGACGAGGTCATTTGTGATTCGATAAAATGGCTCGTACTCGCACTTGAGATTTATTATCTGCTTAAGAACTTCTACAAGAATGAAACTGGCCATCTTATCTGACTATGATAGATGTGTTAGCCGTGTGGGGATTACTTTTAAGGTGACAAACGTTCAATGACACGTTATGATGCTTGAGCTGTATTCATTTGACTGCTTTTCGAACTATCCAAAGTTTTAAAGCACTGGCATTAAGAAACTGAATCAACGTGCATAACAGAAATGGCTTTATCAGTTCTGACAGAAAACTGCCTATAACATGTTTTTTTGGGATATTTATAACGTGACGTTAAAACAGTAAAAAGATGAAACGAAGAGGTGCGCATAATTGATCATTGGAAAAAAATTGAGGGTGAAGAAAAACGTTTTCTTGCATTGCTTACAAATTAAAGTACTTATGTAAATATTTCTGATGCCTCTTTCGTTTCAACTGAAGAGCAAGGGAGAACACTCGACAGGGGGAACCTTGTTTCCTTGATCACACCGGAAAATGCGAAGAACATGTATAATGCATCTCTTTGAAATGCAGATGGCCACAGTTTTTGTAGGCCGCCGTTACATGTACACCGTTTTAAACTGGTAGCTAAATAAATCAATGAACATTAATTGGCAACGATCACCAACGGCAACATGGAAACGCTGCCAGTTTTGATGTGGAAAACCCTACCCCTTTAAATTAATTGCTTGCAAGCTTTCATCAAAGCATGCCTGATGATACTCGTAGCAAGTTCGTTTCAATTAGAGTGGTTGCAAGTTAAACCAATAAACTTTTAATTTACGAACGAGAGAGGGTGATTAAACAGCACTAATTGTATTTCTGTATTTTTTTACAAAATAATCACATGTGGATCTCGCTAACATACACGAGATCCTGGTAACTATACATGTTGGAGAAGCTATTCTCCAAGCAAACGTTTCAGAGATGCCTACCATGTGAAACTCCAACAAAATATCTAGTCGTTTCGTTTTCAAACATTTCGCCACCTTCACTCATAGCTACTCAAACTAGGAGTCTAAATATCCGCGGTTCTCTTCTGATTGCTTCAGCCTTTTTATCGCACAATCACAACATACACACAAACATTTAATGAGCAATGTCAACCTGTTGTTAAGATATTAACTCAGGGGTCTCTGTCTAGGGGATATGTGAATAGCAACCACAAGGTACCCAAGCTGAGCAGAACATTACTTCCACTTACTGGTGTTTAGCTCCTCACTGTAACTTTTCTATCTGACCTTACCTTGGTCATCTCTTGTTCTCTTCCGACCTCGATGCTATTAGGGTTCCCGAGGGCTAGGGAGTCTTTATTTTTCCAACCTCTCCATTTCTCTAATTTCTCTATAAAATATTAACCCTTAACATGCTGACCTGTCATGGCATGTAATACGTCCTCTGATTGGTAATCAGAGGATATGGTTGGTGAATTTGTTTTGATAACTCTCCCGGTCAGGTCGGTGAGACCCGTAAACCAACGACAGGTGTGGTCCTCCAGACATTCTGGGGGTTGTGAGAGAGCGATGTGACCGCCAAAACATAAAAATATGGTGCTCTCTAAAAAGCGGTTACTATTACTGCTATTGCTCTCTTCAATATCATCAGTGAAAATATTGGAGAGCAAGAGGATTAATGACTTCATTGTCAGAAATCCAGCATTAGCTAACAACAACAACAAATATTAATTTGTTATTAATAATTCATGACTTTTTGATAGGATAATACGAAATGTATCGTATCGTCCCAAGTTTTAATTTGAGCTCAGTATACAAACATGACGTTTTGCGTGGGATTCGTAATTTTAATTAACTCAACAGAAAAGAATTAGCTCAATATATAAAAGTAACTATTACTGAATTTTTCAATCTTTTCAATGCGAGTTATGGAAAACAATTTTAACCGAACTGCGTACTTTTCTTTAAGTAGTGCATACGCTTTCCTAAAAATTTCAAGCTAATAAGTTCTAAACCATGGTCCGAGGAGCATTCTGAAAGAGGAAAAACGCTGCAAAACAGGTCTTAAGAAAAATGGAGTTTGAAGTTCAACATACATTTTTACCAAAATATCACAGAACCAATTAAATCGTCATTTGCCTTTAAAACTTTTAAACAAAAGAGTAGAGCATAACAAAAGTGCAAAGACAAAAAATTGACAAGTTTCGCGTCATTTTTTGTGAAATTGCAGATTCATTGCCTTAATCGTCAGAAGACATTTTGTTCAGTACTTCTTCAAGGGTGGACTCGTGAATGAGAGGTCTGCTGTTCAAGTACTGTGCCTGGACCGTCCTCTCTATGCGAGGTATTTTTTCCTTCAGATCTTCCTCAGTTCTCATAACTGGTAAATGCAGCTGAGGTATCCTAAACTCAGGTCTGGAACTTGCCCTTCCGCCAGTGGTGCTGTATGCAGCAAAAACGAACGTTAAACACTACTAAAAGACGTGCCTATTAGCATACGTATATTATATTTAAATAAGAGGAAAATTAAACCCAGCGAAAATAGGTTAACTTCTAAGAAGTTCTTTCAGGGTCACTTAACTGCGTTACTATAGAGATGCAAGCCCAGACTTTTCCACCTTTTATAAACATCCAGATAATTGTATTGGACATAATACCTTGCATCCTTCTATTAATATAAATATTAATGCAGTACAAAAAGCGACATTTGGGCAATGTAATTCACACTCGTAATATGAGTTTTACATGCAAATGCCTACCCTTGCAAAAATTTTTTTCCTAGTTTACCCAAATCATCAGAAGTGGAGGTCTGGATTTGCATCTATACTCCTCATATAAAACGTATTTATTTGTTTCATTATATTTTCTAACATTTTATTTTTATTTCCGGTTAATTTCATTATTAACATTAATTTCAACATTACATCATAATCATGCTTTACTTTATTGCAGTGATGTGTTTATACATTTACTTTAAGTGGTTCCCAACACTGGTTTTGTTTCATTGTGTGGTCTCTATGGAGTCTTCACTATTATGATATTATTATTATTATTATTATTATTATTATTATTATTATTATTATTATTATTATTATTATTATTATTATTATTATTAATAATAATAATAGCAGCTATTTGAGTTAGCAGGAAATTTATTTCTATCCATATCCACCATAGCAAAGCACGATGAGCTGCAGCAGTATTTATGTTAGGGATGAAGCAATCTTATGCCCAGTAGATACTAATATGCTGAAACACGGATAGCAATTTTAATGCACCATAGTTAATCACGTTTTGCTGATGGGCATCTATGATCACATAATTAGATAGGTGGCAGCGGTAATAGCAAACAGATCATTCTGAAGTTTAATTACACACCGATAGGTAATAATTAGTTTGCTGGTGTGTATACCATGAAGGGTACACTTCTTCTCTTACTGCTGTAGCCCGCTGAGGGTGAGGAGACAGTAGCATTTGGCGACTCACGATGATTACTGTGTTTCGCTCAAGAGAATGTGGCTGTAAGGAATGTGCTTGACAACTCCAGCGTTTTCTGAGAAAGACTGAGTTTCAACATAACAAGACTTAGGACTCTTAAAAAACATACGCTCTTGTGCGCACTGAGATTGAGCGATTAACCAGTAGGCCTACTGTGGACGGAGATAATTTTTCTACAGAAAGCTGTATTCTTCTTCTTCTTCTTCTTCCCTTAATGTTTTCTCAAGTGTCGGAGTCCCTTCGGTCATCCACTTCCTCCAAACAATTCTATCCTCGGTCATCCACTTGCTCCAACCAGTTCTAACCTCGGTCATCCCATTTCCACCATTTCTTCCTCCTACTTGCATTTCAAAGATCTGCTTTATCTTCCTTTCCTCACTCATTCTTCTTACATGTCCGTAGCATTTGAGCTGATGTTCCTCTACCATTATTTTCGTTTGTCCAATCTTATCTCTTATCCTTTCATTGTGTTCCATTCCTTCTTGTTCGAACCGCCACCTTTCTCATACATTTCATTTCTATTGCTGTGAATTTATTTAAACCATTTTATTGCGCTGCCGAACTCTCTACTCCATATAATGTTATTGGTACCATTACTGGATTGTAGATGTAATTTTGTTTTATTACTAGTTTTTTATTTTCCTGCAATGGTATTATTCATAACAAAATAAGCTATGGTTGCTTTTTTAGTACTTCGTGTTCGATTTTTCCGTCATTGCTTATTACAAAACTGTATTCTTTTCCTAAAAAATCAGTGTTATGCTTCTTAACATCTAAGGCAGGCCTGGGCGACTCGCGGGATAGCCTGCGCGACCTTAATTTGGTTTATCTGCTAAGCACAGTTATCAGTACAAGGCTATGAGCGCTCAGTGAGCACCAGTTCCCCGGCCCTGCTCAAGGGTCACATTGGACCTTTTTAGCTTTGTAACAACTGCTCATCAGCAACAGTGTTCACTCGCTTTTATTGTGTTTATCTTTGGATAGGTATTGATTTTGGTTATTACATTACATTCACACTCTCATTCACATTTCCACCACATTCTATGGCGTGGGGAATAATTCTAGATAAGGAAAGTTTCTCACCCTCCAGCCGGGAACTGAACCCCAGACCTCTAGAGGCAGTCTTGAGTGTGGTACTGTTTTCAGTAAAAAGTGAAGTTACTGCTATTATCCTATTCACAGATATGCACAGATATCCTGTTTGCTCGTCGTGGATGAATTATTTTAGTGATTTTTCTTCACCTCTCTCCTTAAATCTTCCTACCTTCGGAAATTAACAAAACTAACAATATTTGACTTTACATGGATAATTTCTCTGGGATACTACCTACGCGGCCTAAGCCTAAGTTTGTCTGGACAGGTCTACGACCGCTCCTTTGAATGCCTACGCCTAAATGATTAGCATTCGCTGCATAATTTACCAAAATGCGCTGCAAGTTACCACGAACGCCCGAGAAAGATAGCGTCACTTTGCAACTTCTGGTCAGAAAGCAGCTATCTCACACAAGGAAACTGTCTCTTGCATATTTTACAACGTGAGGGGCACTTTCAAGGATTAACGGTAACGAGTTAATTTTCCCTTGTGAGCTTTCATCCAGTTACTAACACTCCTTGCTGAATTTGCGCCTCGATGCTTCAAAAAGAGACATTCGCTTATTGTCTGCTAACAACCCTTGCGGATTCCTGGAAAATATTGGTGAAAATTAAAGACTGGGGGAAAGAAAAGCAACAAGAGACTCAGAATAACAGTTTACTATTGTCGTCCTCATTGTGTTAACATCGGCAACTCAAACACTTATTATCTATCTTTCCTTGCGAGATGGCTCCGCAGTTACGAGTGAGGCTCGCATTTGGGAGGTCCTGGATTCAATTCCCATAGGGCTGGCAAATCAAACCTTAGGTTTTTTTTCGTGGTTTTCCCTAGTTGATAACCAAATGGATTATATCATGCCGCGATTCTTTTCCGTGCCCTATTCCTGTCATTTCATTTTCATATGTCGGAGTGTAAAGGGATCAGGCGATTGGACGCTGGGCGAAGTGTATAGAGGTGAAGTTTGCTTTTAGAACAGTCTGATCTGGCGTTCAGTGAGGGAAGGGCCCTTAGAGTGACCTCTGTGGGGAGAGTAGGCTTGTGAGAAGTCCTGCCGGCGTAAGGATATAATATCTGGAGGAGTTAGGGACCCCATATTATCGCCCTCTGTCCTTCACTCAACTCATCCTGATAACTGATAAGTTGATAACCTTCACTTAATATATAAACCTGTAAGTCAAACGGACTGTTGCCACGTTTTCTTCTCTCATTGAAAGGAAACAAGGAAACTGGGCTAAGAAGCACAAGGGGGAGGGAATACTCAAAAACACGCGCGTTCATTTTTAAGTGCGCCTTCACTTTCCAATGTGTGACGCCACTCTTTGAAGCTAGCCTACGGGTACAAAGAAATGCACATTCGCTGGCGCCATCTAAGGATGCATAGTTGTGGTATTTCCATCAGCATCGGCAGCTGAATCGGTGTTAGGCGAGTATGGTTATTTTTCACTTCGAAACTGTCTGCATGATATGGAAGAAAGTCTTCTGGTCTTTGAGTTCGATGCAGTATATCCTCGATGGTAGACAATACAGCACCGAAGCGGATTGCTGAATGAAGGTGGACAGTAGTACAATATGAACCGCTGCAGTGATCATTTTCTGGACAGGTATCCGGAATTCCAGCACACACCTCGAAGAATCCTTAAAATGTTAAACCACAATTGGTTCACGTACCTCATTATGGCATGAGTGACACATGTACACGTGTACGGTGCAAATATTCAATATTGCCAGGTGTTTTACTGTGCATTTTATTCAGATAACTATTTTGTTGTTTTCCATGATATGTGTGCACTACGCTTTTAAAACATTACCCAGGACCAGGGTTGCCAACATTTAAAAGTAAAATTATCGTACCAGCCACTCAAAATTATAGATTTGGATTCAAAATTATCGTACATCATAAACCAAATGCTACAACAATAAAAATACCAGTATAACACTTACGAAAATGTAATAGTGATGATTTTTATAATATCCATTTAAAAGATTGGTGACCTCAACCAGTATTACAACTTTAGCACTTATGTTTCTCGCACTATTCCTCTGAAATTTCATCTTCCTCACCCGTTACAGCATTGCACATATTTGTTGTTGAGATAAACCTTAACATATTCTCGGTGACTTGCAGATTTTCGGATCTACACCATTTTTTCATAAGCTGAGACGATCGAACAAGTTCATTTACCGTATCCAGTGCCAATCTGTTTCTAATTTTTGTTTTTATTAAACCAAGTTTAGAAAAAACTTTCACAAGAAGCGCTTCTGTGGGGCAACGAAATGACATAATGCAAAGGCTGCTAGTTCTTTGAAATCAGTATTTCCACCAAGGTGACATGTGTTTAACAGCACTCCAGAAGCTGCCAGGTTCAGGCATGTTCTTTACTTCACACGGAATATCAATTATTCCGAGTTTTCCCCATTCATCATCAATTGTCTGAACAGAGTCTTCTTCATCGAGATTGCCAGATCTGGGCACACTGGCAATAAGAGGATAAAGGGTAGGAGGCGCAGTAGGATATGAAACGGTTGCCTTAGAGAGGTGGAAACAGGCTATGAGGGCAAAAGTGATGTCGCTGTTTGTAATTAGTTTCATTTCGCTGGTGTGATAACCAGTGAAAATGATATTTCGCCGGTATCGAACTATCATACACTCAAATTATCGTACACCCCCATAATTATCGTACGGGCTGGCAACCCTGTGTACAAACATTAAAATTATCGTATGCCCCTATAATTATCGTACGAGTTGGCAACCCTGCCCAGGACCAAACTATTATAGACACACTTCCCAATTTCGCCGATGGAAAGTTTTTCAGTAAACCGCCGGAAGAAACCATTGTTGCACGCTTACGGAAACCTTGGTGAACGCAAAGCTCAGGCCTCAATAGCCTTACACCATTCGACCTAGGCGCTCTGTAAGTGACCATAACGGTGTTCATCAATCTTCAGGTTCACTGGACAGTGTGACGTCATCAAAGGACCAATTAAAAATTAACACCCAGTATACAAACTACAATGAAAACTAATCCATTATACCGGCTTGGAAACAAAGCTACATACGTAATTAATGGCTTTTTTTATTCATTGTGGCCATGGCTACAACAACAAATAGCATGATTAATTAGTGGTTAGAGCAGCCGGACGGTAACCGGTAGGTCTGTGGTTCAAAACCCAGTCATGGCATTCATTTTTTCAGTCGCACTCCACCCTTTCCAAAGCTACATATGTTGTATGTTACCCTTGTGAGCGCGGCAGCAGTAATACCTAGGTAGGAACGACCTTCACTACCCCTATATATCTTGCAGGTTGCAGGTCTTTTCATGTAACCGGCGTGCTACAAACTGCAGATTATAAAAATAACTTTACACTTTTCCTGTTACTTTGCTTGATAAACAAATGAATGTGAGCGTGCGGACTCCGTACGCTAGGTAACGGGTGCGCGCTTATGGCTAACAGGAAGCGGGACTTGTGCTAATCAGAGTCATTAATTATAAGCAGTAATTTCCGTAATGTTTCACATGGCTGCCATCTGAACGGTGTACACGACGCGTGAACAGAGTTAACTGCTATTTTCCAACAAACAAACTTTATAGGCGCTTAAACTTCTCGTAAAATCTAATGAGCGGGCTTCCTTCTAAAAATAACGTAAAGTAATGAAGCTCTGCAGAAAAAATGATGTGTCGAAATTTTGAGAATGAAAAGCAGTAAGCAATTTTCGTCACAAATCTTAACACAGAATATTATGACTGTAGATTTCTCCAGAGAACACTCCCTTCTTTGAGGCACCATGTTGCTTGTCATTACGCCATATTTTAACATTTTAGACACGTGCATCTCAACTTTGCCTTAAGCAACGTTCACACTGCTAAGCTCAAAAAGTGTGAGCACGTGACTTTCACATTGGTTTTTGTCATACTGAAAGTAATCTATATTACAGCAACCAATAGATAAAATATGGTTATATAAATAGGAATAGCTCTTCTTAATGACGGAGAAATGAAATGCAATGCAATGGTTATTTATGATATAAGCGTTAAAAATAAAATAACTTCACGTGTGTAGCATACACTATTTTTAGAAGACCTGAAATTAGTAAAATAATGATGAAAGAATGCTATATTGATTCCAGACCTATGTAGAACTAAGAGAAATGGCGCCTGGCGCGAGATCAACATACGTGTGCAGGGAGAATGCAGATGTTCTGTTGTTTTGTTGATTCATAGCACTGTTTACATTACACCGGTCAATGGGGCGAGTACATTCCATATATTGTTTTCTGCACTTTTTTCTAACAATTCCAATGTTATCCTTTCGGCAGCTTGCAGAATATCGTACGGCTCTTGGAATTTAATTTCATTCAAATTCGTACCTGCCGCCATTTTATTGATTATTCGCTTCACAGATAACAGAAAAACGATTTAGATAACAAGGTTGCCAACGCAAGGCACAGATTAACTGGACAAAACACTGAAATAAATTGAAGTATGGCGATTTGAATTGTTAACAGTTCATGTGACCGCCACAAGAAATTAAATCATGTAAAATTACACAATGAAAAGTAGAAACTTATCAAACCAAGTCACTTTACTAAACAAGTGCAAATACAAGGAATAGTTGCTATGTGATTGTACTTGAAACCGAAGTTGATAACAACGGAGTAGCATAAATGTTATTTTATTCGTGTGTCTTGTATTAAAAGTTGCCATTGTTTCGTTCCAACTATCTAAAGGAAACTATAACTGACAGGTGTATGCAGAACTGAACACCTTAGTGCTCTAAGCCAGCACACAATGATCATACCTGCCCCACAAACATCGAAATTGGGGGAAGACTGTTTAGGGACTATAATTCGCCAGGCACTTGTTTATGTCAAATATATTATAGTTGGCTCTGGACCGTAAAATAACCTTTACACCCCCTGTAAATCTTTCACAGCGTACACTCAACATTTTAGTGCCAAAAATCAAAGTCTCAAACTAAAACGATCCTTTTATAAACCTATAGGAGGGGAGAAAGAGAGACACAGACATACTGTAACGGAACGCTCTTAGGCCGCTGATTGGTCAAGGGAAATTCATGGGTGTTCATAGAGGCAGCTCCAGGCATAGATCTTTTATCAAGACTTTTCCCTATCGTAATGTCATTAGTTATGTTTTGACGGTTGCTTATTAATATAATGTTAACCTTAGAATTTTAATTAATATTTCACGCCCTGAGCCAATGAGAAATTGTTGACAACATAGCTGAGGAAGTTTGTAATACTGGCATTCTTTTCCTAATGTCAGCAGTCGTATTGTTTGGTGTAATAATAAAATAGTAGATCATAGCTTTATTGTTGTCTACTTCCCACGTTGGGCGAAAATATAATACTAACCTAAAAACACGGACTTATTTCATTGCAAACGTAACACTAGTGTAACATAATAATCACAAACCGGCGTGGCAGAGAAGCTATACAAGAGATATTACTTAAAAACTGATACCTAATTAGGGTTGGACATGAATAATGCAATGAGGAGTGCTAATTTTAAGAAACATTCTTAACAGTTTACACTTCATCAAGAGAATAGTGGAATTTAGTCAATTTAATGCATGGGATATAGATATTCGATTCTGTTCTGTCTGACAAAATGCGCTTTTAAGTAGGAAATGACTAGTTAAAGTTTTTAATGCCTAAGACTAATTATGAAAATATCAACGCCTGCAGCTAAGAGCGCTGTCACACACGTACGAATGTGGCATGAACTAGAGCGGTTTAGTGGTTAGGGTAATTCTTTAACGACCGATAGTCGTCTGTTGATTCAACTACTTCAACTGTCTGGTACATCCCAGAGAGACATACGCGTGTCGAATCACATGATGCTCGCTAAGTGTGCAGGGTTTAATCTCAAACTTTCAATAACAGCGATAAGTATTACGTAAATAAACACATTTAATAGTAATTATTATTTATTTATACCAACAAACTTACTGTTGGTGTTTTTAAACACACAAGCCGTGTGTGGGCAAAGTTTAAGAGGTAGAACTGGAACTTAAAAATTCAATGCCACAACTGGGATTTGAACCACAGACCTTCCGCTTGCCGGGCGAACGCTCTAACCACTGAGCTATTGTGACAAACTGCCAGAATGGCATTAAATTCTCAAGCCAGTTCGTATTTCTCCTGGTAAACCACAAAGGCAGTCTCACGTCAGAGACAAATTACCCCAATGGTGACTTACTATTGCAAGTACTTTATATCCCAGGATTAAATAACCTTCACATGGTAATTATTATTTATTTATGCCAACAAACTTACTGTTGGTGTTTTTAAACACACAAGCCGTGTGTGGGCAAAGTTTAAGAGGTAGAACTGGAACTTAAAAATATGTTTTGAGGCCGCCTGAATAAAAAAAAAAAAAAAAAAAAAAAAAAAAGAAGGTTTTAGCAAAAGGTGCAATCATGCGTGTGGGTGTTTGCCTGTGGACAGCATAACTCAAAAACGAAAAGTCGGTTAAAAACCAAAGTACATATTTAAGTTTAATATTTTATGTATATCCTTCATACACTTCATATTTAGATCAATTTCTCATTAATCCTAAGGGCCACAGTATGTCAAAGTTTCATTAATATTGCACCTAGGTTCCTTAAGCAACCTTACAGACAATGCTACAATACATGGTTGAAATAAATAGGATGTGAAACTTGGAGCATTGCGTATTATAACTATGCAGTTTCACAAAACCATTTACATCACTATTAGGTTAGGTCATAGAACGAAGGGAGACACCTCGTGCTCTGGTACCTTAATATATTTATTATGGCTAACACCTCCCAAAAGAGAGGAATGAAGTGACGGAACCACAGGAGGCTACAGACCACAGAAGTCCCTAACAGTTCCAGGTTCGAACACCTGTCTCCGTTTTGGAGGTGTCTAGAGAGGGTGATGAACGAACATCGACCAAGCAGTCTTCCAGTGTCCACGGAGAGTACTCTTCCCTTTGAGCAAGCATCCGCACCATCTTCCCGGTACCGCTATGGGCCACGAAAGCTAGCAGCAGACCTGAGAGATGAGAAGGAAACGAATGAATGGGAAATTATGGAAAAGAAATAGTGGTAGATGAGAAACCACTCCAACATTCGCCTATGGAGCATAGAAAACCACGAAAAACCAAAGGTCGGAGTGGGTAGTCGACGGGAATGAACCCCCGAACCTCCCACAAGTTACCGCGGAGCCATCTCGCTCGGCTCTATTAACAACCTCTTTAATAATATGTCATTGGGCAGCGGCAAAACAACAATGGACGGGCGGGGTTCGGACTACTTCACGCCACATGCTGGGCCGGCGAGATAAAAAAGGCGTAAAAGGCCTGCTCTGTGTATATGACAAGTAACAATGGCGGCGAGCAAACAAGGGACAGAGCCAGGCTGCCTAGTGCGCCTGCTGCGTGTACATGACAAGTAACAATGGCGGCGAGCAAACAAAGGGACAGGGCCAGGCTGCCTCGTGCGCCTGCTGCGTGTACATGACAAGTAACAATGGCGGCGAGCAAACAAAGGGACAGGGTCAGGCTGCCTCGTGCGCCTGCTGCGTGTACATGACAAGTAACAATGGCGGCGAGCAAACAAAGGGACAGGGCCAGGCTGCCTCGTGCACCTGCTGCGTGTACATGACAAGTAACAATGGCGACGAGCAAACAAAGGGACAGGGCCAGGCTGCCTCGTGTGCCTGCTCTGTGTACATGACAAGTAACAAAGGCGGCGAGCAAACAAAGGGACAGGGCCAGGCTGCCTAGTGCGCCTGCTGTGTGTACATGACAAGTAACAATGGCGGCGAGCAAACAAAGGGACAGGGCAGGCTGCCTCGTGTACATGACAAGTAACAATGGCGGCGAGCAAACAAAGGGACAGGGCCAGGCTGTCTCGTGTGCCTGCTCTGTGTACATGACAAGTAACAAAGGCGGCGAGCAAACAAAGGGACAGGGACAGGCTGCCTCGTGCGCCTGCTGCGTGTACATGACAAGTAACAATGGCGGCGAGCAAACAAAGGGAAGGGCCAGGCTGTCTCGTGTGCCTGCTCTGTGTACATGACAAGTAACAAAGGCGGCGAGCAAACAAAGGGAAGGGCCAGGCTGCCTAGTGCGCCTGCTGTGTGTACATGACAAGTAACAATGGCGGCGAGCAAACAAAGGGACAGGGCCAGGCTGCCTCGTGCACCTGCTGTGTGTACATGACAAGTAACAATGGCGGCGAGCAAACAAAGGGACAGGGCCAGGCTGCCTCGTGCGCCTACTGTGTGTACATGACAAGTAACAATGGCGGCGAGCAAACAACGGAACAAGGTCAGGCTGTATCGCGTACTCGCTGTGTGTACGTGACCGTAAATAGGCTGCAGAAACAAAGAGACTTGTCCAGCACCTTCCCGAAGCTTCTAGCCGAGTCATCGCCGTGCGTGCGTTTGAGGAGTTTCTCGAAAGGTCGTGTGACACATTCACAGCATAAAAGGACTCGAGACAGAAGCAGTTAGTGTGGCTGAGCTTGAGAATAGAGCTACGGGAATAAGCTGGTGTGTCAGCGTGTGTGAGACTGCTGCGCGTGTGTGTCGTCCCGGAAGATACGTCGGTCATAGTGATTGTTGTAACGCCGTAGTTAAATGTATAAGAGACAGAGAAAGTGAAGAAAAACTCGAAAGGACACAGTAAGTTTGTGAGAAGAACAGTTGTGAGTTGTGATAGAAGGAAGTCTATGGGCTGTGTTAACTACAAGGGAAAAAAAAAACTATTTATAGTTACATTTTAGAGAACAATAAAGTGATAGAAAAGTAATGGGACTACGATTTTTACCGTTTTGTTCCAATAACTTACATATTCGCGCTGTTCACAGACAAAATCGCTGCGCTGAAGTTCCAGGACATCAGTTATTTATACTCTGGATGTGTGCATTCCGTAGGTTTAAATGGTCTGGGATCAAAACATCAATTTGCTCACTGGACGGATAATTGATCAATATAGGTTTTGTTCCGGAGAATCAGTTACAGCGGATATTTATAATTGCGCCGGAACTGCAGGTATTGCTGTTTCGCAAACCACATACATAGTTCCGACTGCAACATTGCTGAGGTCTGTTCGGGCTTAAATTAAACAAGGTTTCCGAGCCCGGGGCTTGATAAAGTCAAGCAAACAAATTCATTTACAGCAGTGGTTTCATTTCAATCAGGTTTAGAAGCATACCACAAGTATGCAGATAAACCCTCGGTGAAATTACTGCCACTTCAGTCCAATGTTACATTTCGAAAAAGAGAGACTTCGGTCTGCTGCTGCGTTTGGGTTGCGTTTGAATTCCATCATATAAAAACATTTCAAATATTGTTTCTGGAGCCCCCATGACAAACCAGCAAGCTATGATAGTGAGCGAGGTAGCTCTGCTTGATTCTTAACTTTTGGTTGAAGGCTGAAGAACTGTAATTATCATCAGTTCCTCGTGAAGCTTCAGTTTAGTCAATCAATATAATTGTTCTACGTAATATACTTTATCGTTATTTATCGTAAATTAAACTATCTAATGTTACCACTCCCATCATATTTTGTTTCATAAAAAATATATGTTACAAGTACGGCTTGGGAGTTGGAACCTTGTGTGTCTAAGCCACCGGTTTCAATGTCCACAAACCTCATATCAACACAGCAGTACTGTCACTGATAACACGTTGTGTTAACTTTGTTTAAGCCCCAGTTGACCGCAGAGCTCGCTCGGTCCCAAGTTCCGAGCCTTAATCATAAGCAGGCTCCGAAGTTGGGTTCTTGTGTGCCTAAACACCTACCACCAGAGAGGTACTAGTCGGCCACGATATGACTGCATTTGGTGGACAGCACCACTGTTTTGTTGACAATACGTCACGTCGTCAAGGCTTGCGATCCGAGAGAAGCGAGGAGCAAGGGGATAGTGGGTGTGAGCAGTCGTACAAAGAAAGCAATACTACATTTGCACGCCTCAGCCAAACTTGTATATGCAAATCAAAACTAGGATGTTTTCCTTACCTGACTGCATTTCCGATCGGCCTTAGTTTTTAGCTCAAAGAACACTTGTTTTCCAGGAAAACTGACGCAGAGGAGGGAATAAAATAGCCTTTCCTCCGACATACTTCGACAACACAGGTAGACAGAGGTACGAGTCATCTAAAATTACAGCCATAGTTGTGAAGTGTACATGCATTGTTCAGCAATAATGATGAATGTTCAATTCAAGTAGACGGAAATTTTGATCAGATATTGTGATGCAGCAGCTATGGCCCAAGATTACCGGGAGGTCACGCTGGGCAGTTGGAGAAATAGGTAGACGCGGGAGCTCTCGCCCAGCATAAACACCAGGAGCGCTGTCTGGCAATTCCCCTTCCCCTCAGGTCTAAGAACATTCTAGAATGTTCTGTAGAAATTTCCAGCGACTATATAAGCGTGCGTCCTCGATAGTCAGATAGTTAGCTAACTGGTGAGCGACTTTCTCATGCGACATCAAAAGGGTTTCTGCAAATGAATTTGTGACATACAAAGAGTGCTGCTACTGCGAGAGATCACAGAGACCTTGTGTTCGTCTCCCCAGCGTGTGAATCATCCGAAGTAAAGACTGCTCTGTGCAAATTTCATTACGCGGTTAATTCACAAAGAAAAATGAAGTGGTACACGAAGTTGAAGTAAATTACACTAGTGAAGTGACTGTGAAGACTTAGTGAAGTAGGGCTGAAAATCACATGAAGTGTGTAAAAAGTCACACGGCTGTTCGGAGTGGGATTCGAACCCACGCCCACATACTGGACAAAGTCAAAATGTTTTTAAACAAAAACTCATGTCTGAGATTGGAAGCAGCAGTCGAAACCACCGAGACTGATGAACTCGACTGGTTCATGCACCTCTCCCAAGGCAATATCTTAGCTTTACCAATTTAGATCTTGTAAGTCTTCGAGTATTTACTCTCAGCTATATAATGCTTTGAAAAGGGGACTTTCCCAATGTAATTTTACAGCTTCTTTCTCGATCTTCAGCAGCGAGGCTGTACGAGTAACTGATACGCACAGTAAAATACGTATTTGTTGGAAAAGGGGGCGAACAAATTTCATTATGACATCAAGTTTCACGGAAAAAGCAATCAGCCCTTGCTTGTTTTGACTGCCCCCGTTTCCTTTACGCTCCATGCGATAGGGGGAATCCAATTGGCTATGGTTTAACCCTAATACTGCTGGGGGCAACATGATCTTGTAATGTCATGCTCCATTTCTAATTAGCTATTACACACGTCGCTGATAGATTCATGTAACTGAAGACCCTGGTTCAGGGCGACCCTTACCACCACAAGTTCCTTTCAAGCGTTTAATCTTACCGTTCCTCGCTAATCAGAGAGCGCTTCATTCATCACGCGCCATAGAGAAAAATCACTCCCTCATGAATTTACGTTTGGGAATACTTGTAAAGATATTGACATTTTGAACACACCTGCATGTATTTTCATAGGCTCAGCCACATAAGCTATAAATGCAGATAAACAATAATTGCCATAATTTATGGAATAATTCATAGCAATTTCAGGAAAAATCATTGAGAAGTTTAAGAGCAGTGGCAATTCAACTTAATTTAATTCACTAAGGGTAATTTCTGTATGTTTAGACTACCTTGTTCACCTAATTGAAACTATTTTATTGCAATCTTAGGCAAAAAAAATGTACATTCTGTAATAAATTAATGAGTTTTTTAAAGTTCTCCAAATCGTCGGATTACCACTAAGCTGTCTTTAAAGAATGTATGCATTCCAGTCCATGAAATTGTACATAAATTTAGCCACGGCAGCACTGGGTAGTGTCTGTAAATGTGCTATCAAAGCAGCTTTTTCTCATAAAAAGCCATGTTTGAAATAAAAAGAAATCCTAATAATATAAATGTTAAAAAATGTATACAATTAATTTATATTGCAATGTCCGAAACAGATACAAGGTTAAAACTCAGTAAGGGGCCCTATATTTGAGGATATTAATCTTATTTACATAAATAAATAATTTCCATATATTAAAATCAATGCATAAAGTAAGACACGTGAGAGGCAATTTTCTCAAGAGAGATAGAAAAACAATTAGTTAAGATTTCCAGTGCTGCCCTATTTTCTGCTCAAATCATCGTTGAGTACACAACTTCTATACACTGTGGAAAAGCTTTTGTAACAATATTAAGTATTTTGTTTTGTTCTATACAGACATTTTACAAAACACTCAACAGTGTTGTTAATTGGAATGACCAGGGTTTCAATTTCAGCGACAACTCGCTTGTTCTCACATTTTGAAATAGAATTTATGATTTAACAGCAATTGTTCATATATTTGCACAAAACATTTAGCTCTGAAAGTGATTCTGATTCCTTCTGCTACAAATACTTGCATGCAAACAAAATGTGAAAGCTAAAATACGCCCTCCTAGCTGCGGTTTGGTGCAATTTTCCTCTGACTCCATTACAACCTGTCTTTTGTTTAGCTAGGCTTTCCTCGGTAAGCACTCAGTGAGCGAGGTTTCCTATCGAAAACCGATTCCATTTTCCTCTAATTATTACCAAGATGATGTTATGGAGCAGAGACATTAGGGAAATTCCTTCAAAATTGCTTTCTCACGAGCTTTTTGTGAGAATCCTACACTAAAAACCCTTGTCTAAAGAGCACCAGTAACTTTATCACTTTACCACTTTTATCACGTTAGCAAACACAGTGAAGCGATTATAGTTAAGTCAAAACCAACACAACACGTATTAAAGCCATATACACGGTGTTTCATGGGAGAATTTGAAGTCAGAACGTCCGGTGAACGTGTACTGGTAGGTGTAATACAATAAAACCGCAATAAAATGTTCTTCAGATAAGCATGCCTTGAAGCTAAACCACTCTTAAAACGCGATAGACATTTCGTCATAAAGTATTAAATATTTGAAATTTATGTTCAAATCATCCAATATTAATTACGTTGTGAAAAGCACTACAACGGCTGCCAAAAATAAAATTTGGGTTTAATTGTGCAATTATCGTGCAAATAAGTATTATCTCTACGTTCTATCTTTTATTCGCAAAGTACTCAATTTTTCGATACGAACCAATGTAATCCAATGTTTCTGGGTACTTAGTACCGATTACATTGTGTGTAGTTTAAGTCATTTCCTCACTAAGTTATGTTATAGTTCTCATTGCATCGCATATATTTTTACCTTCTCTACTACATATAGAAAAGTTGAGGAAGTATTGTATTCCACCCAAAATTTCGATGTCGAGATTTCACCGGAAATATATGTTTTGAGGCACCTGAATCTCCCCTCGCCCCCTTAAAAAAGCATTTTAGAAGAAGGTGTGTTTGTGTGTGTGTGTGTGTGTGTGTGTGTGTGTGTGTGCGTGCGTGTGTGTCAGTGGACAGCATAGCTCAAGAACGAAAAGTCGGTTAAAAACCAAAGTTGGTATTTAAGTTTGTCTTTCAAGGATGCGACACGATTTAGAAAAAAAGAAAAATTCCTCCAACCTAAACTACCCTTTATATGGAAATGTTTCAAAAATATTGATTTTCTTAAAAATGGCTAACAATTTTGATTAAAATGCCATATTTTTTAGAAATTTTTATAACAAATGAAATTTAGAGGCGGCGCCGTAGTTGAGTGGTTAGACCGCTCGCCTACTATCTAGCCAGCCTGGGTTCGATCCCAGGGACCGTATGTGGTATGCGGCGTCGGGGCGGGTTTTCTCCGGGTTCTCCGGTTTCCCCCGCCATTCATTTCACCAATTGCTCCATTATCACCTTTCCAATCATCGATTTCGCCTGCGTTTTATATCATTATCTTCCTCACTATCATACCTGGTGCTTGGCTGACCACCCGCTTCCAGGTCTTCACTCTGTCTGGTCCAGAGGTTCCTCTGCCCTAGGCATTGACTTGTAAGTCCTAGGGGGTGTAAGTCCTATATAAGGGGAGGGTAATCAGGAAAAGAAGAATGAAATTTATATCTTGAATTTTCTGGTTATAGCTCATGTAGTCATATTTGCTCTGGATGGCTTTTGCATAACTGGTAAACCCTAAGCCCCCGGCACAATAGCCCATGGAGAGCCAAGCCTTACCGCCCAGCCGCTGCGTCCCCCAACTCGGCCCACTACAGGAGTCATTGGTGGGGTGCAGTACTGCAGGGTGGTACGTGGTCAGCGTCCCGATCCCTCCCGGCCAGTTATGCGGTCTTCACGACATGGGGCCGCCACTTTTCCATCAAGTAGCTCCTCAATTGGTCCCCCCGGGACTAACGAGGCTGAGTGCACCCCGTGCCCGAACTCCCAGCGGGAATAAAATTTCCATGCTGGTACCGTGGATTGAACCCGGGTCCTCCGCGCCAAAGGCAGGAGGCGGTCGGTAAAGAGATAGACCAAATCTTAATATACAAAAATGTAGATAGTGCTAAATACTTTTTTTGGGTGGGGGGGGGGGAGTAGAGTGAATCATTTCGGAGATATTCCTTGTTATTTGTACAAGTTTTGGGGAACTTATACTTTTCTCAAATAGATCATCATTATTCAGTTTATTATATGTTAGCCATGCAAAGAGAACGGAATTTGAAAGCTTTAAAAAATTTGACTATCGCCCAAAGCCTCCTGTATTCCCATATTCCCCTTGTACCTACAAGAAGATAAACAATAAGATAATTTCTGCAAATGTTTATCCCAACTAACACGAAGAAGATATAGGAATAAGAGTTTGTAAGAATGGTTAGCATGTACAAGAGTAGAGAAAATCATGTGAGTGCAACACATCAGATTTTTTTTCTTTCTCTTTTTTATTGTTGTTGTTGTATACACGCCAGCTAACAGTTCATTTAAACATGTTTCCTAAGCTGTTCCTAGCACAAAATTTTGAATTGTGAATATATGGTAGAGGTTCATTCGGTGTGTGGGTTTGATTCGTGCATTATCTCTAAACTTGCCCAACAGACAAGTCTCAAGAGGCGAGGATGGGAGAGTGGAGTGGGGTGGGGTGGCCGTACCGTATCTCTAACAATCTAAACAATACATTTACCATCAAGTTTCGTTAATTTCTGGACACAAAACAGCAGCGAGTCGATGAAAATGTTATGCCTCTATGTAAGCAGTGAATACGAGACTAGGGATAACACTTCAAGCACCTGCTCTGTGAAGTAAATACCGTACATTTCCCATTAATGTTTTCCTTTTATGTCGGTGACGCTCGGCAATCAGCTGTGCTGCCGGTTATCACGGCGTGGAGCGGCGCTTACTAAAACATACCTATGTAGTAAGCTGTGAAAACTATTTAACTGATAACGGAATATGGAAACGTGGCTTCAAGTATGTGGCATCGAATGAAGCGTAACTTGCTTTAGAAAGTTGGCAGTTCTAATCTGATCTAATTTCCGGCGCTCTGGTTTTTTTGCCAGAAGTAACGGCATAGTACTAACAAAATGTATATGATTATTACTATTATAAAACGTAACCCCGTGGCACAACAGCCCATACGGACCAAGGCCTACCGCCCGACCGCTACTTCCCCCACCTCTGCCGACCACGGGCGTCATGAATGGGGTGGAGTACTGGAGGTGGGACTTGGTCAGAGCTCCGGTCCCTCCCGGCCGGTTATGTGGTCTTCTTGACCAGGGGCCGCTACTTTTCAATCAAGTAACTCTTCAATTGGCACCTCAGGGACCTAACGAGGCTGAGTGCACCCTTGACCAGATCCCCCAGCGGGAGAAAATCTTCACGCCGGTACCGGGAATCGAACCCGAACTTGATAAAGAAGTAGCGCTCCAGGTCGCAAAGGCCACATAACCGACCGGTAGGCTTCGGGGCGCGGACCACGTCCCACCCTCCAGTTCTGTATCCCACTCATGACTCCTGTAGTTGACAGGTGGGGGAAGCAGCGGCCGGGCTGTAAGCCCTGGCCCGCGAAGGGCTTTTACGCTAGGGGTATCATCATCATCATCATCATCAATTTCAACCAAGTTAAACTTCATAATTTTTCTTCTCTTATACAAAAGGGTTCAAATGCGCATGTGCAGCGCTTCCCCATAAACCTTAAGGATTCTCTACACACAATATGGAAAGATTTCCTTCAAACATTGTGCCCGCCTCGGTAGCGTGATGGTTAGCGTGTCTGCCTCACGTTCAAGAGGTCGCTTAGGGTAAGTTATCTGGGTAAGGTTTTTTCCGAGGTTTTCCCTTAGCTTGAGAAGACGAATGTTGAGTAACTTACAGCTACATGGACCTCGGGTTTCCTATTCCCGCCATGGTAGCATCTGAAAGCGGCCCACTCTTATGCTAAGATATAGTAACTTTAAATGTGGTTCTCCCAGAACAACGCAGGGCATCGCGACCACGCCTCCTTCTAGTGCAATTTCTATTCGGTATTTAATTTCCTGCAGAAGCTCTTACTTGACCCTCTCTTGTGCTGATACATGTTGTATTAACATTACAGAATCACGACTACCATTATACCTGCTTCTTAAATCGCTTAAAACCTTTCACGAGTTACAAGCTAAACACGTCGTTAATGAGTGTTAACTTAATGAATTCGTGCCAGTAAATTGCCTGATGAGATTACAGATGTTCCGCTAATAACGGCTCCTACCGATAAATAAATATGGCCCATTAACAGTTGGTTTTAGGCGTTATAGCAATAACAGAGGACATGCAAAATGGAAATATATGTTCTATTACAGTATGCCGATAACCTGGTGGAGAAATGTGTTCCGTACGAGGGAGTGAAACCGATAAATGCACATGTAAAAAATGGGACGTTAGTAACTCAACAAATTAATTTTAGCACAAGAGGTACATAAAAACACATGTTGCCTTACACATCGCTACTAGCTTCCACAGTTGGCCCTGGATATGTCTCCAGACTGCTGACGGCCACGACCAAAGAGCTTCTAAATTATTGTAGCAATAGTTGGCAATTCTTTCGCGTCAAGATGGCATGTAACTTCCTTTCCAAGCCATCCGCTGGTTGATAAGGCTTGGATAGTTCGTGGACAATGGAGCATGCTTTACTCTATCTAAAACCAAAATACCTGAGACGTGTATTGGTAGAGGTGGACCAATAACATGATCAACAGTCGGGGTTGCCAAACTTTTCATAACGGGGGTCAAATTAACCAGCAGAGAATGATTCACAGGCGAAGATAAGGATCATAAACTCGAAGGCATAAGACGTACAGATCCTATTAATTTACAAATACAGTTTTATTTAACTAAAATCAACACTTACACATTAATAACTTGTGTAATTTAAATTAACGATTTTCAGTCGCAGTCCCGTGACAAGGTAACTACCATACTACAATATGTAGTATGTTCATTTCAGAACGTGTCATGTCGTCATTGTTTTTGGTTAATTTTTTGGAGTGTCAGCGCTAAGGGGAAAAATGTAACGCAAAACAAGTGTGGTGGAGAAGTTGCCTAGCGAGCACGGCATTCAATCCGAAGTGTACTAATACAGTTAAGTACATTAATCATAAAACGTAACCAAATAACGTGCCCCGCTATCTCACTCACACGATATAAAATAAACAAGAAACGTTAATCTTTATTGCATAACATATCGACGTACTACTAATTTTATCTACATTCACAGAAAACCGCAACTGTTGACAAGTGAATGTTGTCTTACACTAGCGATATAACAAGTACTACGCTTACAGATTTCATGGACTTCAACGTCGACTGAATAACAGTTTCACAAAGATTTTGGAAGAACACGTGCCGTCTGTTGCTGAGACGTGGAAGATACGATATTCAGACCTGAACGCCTTCGTTGCTAGGCAACTTATCCAACACAGAAGTCATTCGCCTCTGCGGCAGTACCAGGGGGATTGAATTCTAGGTGCAGCGGCCAGCCAAATAACGTCATACAACATGTCATGCCACACTTAAATGAACGCCCGATATATCAACACCTGTTACATGAAGTATGTTTACGTTGAAAGTTCATATTCAATGAGAAGTAAGTAACTGGCTTTTCTGTGTTATAATTGCGGACATTTGTGGTTTTTATTTTGCTCTACCAATCATCATAACGGACTCGAAATATTCACCCCTCTTAGCAGACCTGCATTTTCATTTCACATACATATTTCACATTGAAAGGTCTTCACAGATATACGTTGATGTCAAAACATTAGTCCTCGTGCAAAGTCTTTCAAACGAGGAAATGTGTCACTAGACAGTGTAAAAATCAACCAAACCAACTTCTTTGTATATGTAATACGTGGATAAATTCATCTAATGTAGGCGTACCGTTTCTTTATGCTCCATGAAATGTTACAGAGTGCGTCATACTATATCATATGGACGTGGCAGTAATGGCGGCTGTTTCTGGTACTTTGATGGACAGGACTGGGTTTATGACACATATCATATATCTATTATTAAAACCTGTGTATTGCCACGCCGGCTATCCTCCCACATTTCCCAATGTTTTAATAACTAGGGCTCGGAAGTTCAAGACCTATAAATTGCCTAAAATATCCTAAAAGGACCTAATATGTGTAGAAAAAGTACTGTTTAAATAATGAGTATAACGAACGACATTAAGCATCAACATATACATAACATTAAGATATTGACACACTGAGCTTATCGTGAGGCACCACCCAAATATTATACTTAGAGATAGTTAAATATGTTTGCTTCAATTTTGAAATAGGGAGTGCGTCTAGTTTTAGGAATAAAAACCTTCTTCTTTCAGTCATATATTACTTAGATGGTTATATTAATCAGTATACATAATTGTTGTCTATTCGAATTGAGCAAAAGTAGGAAAAATCTGGTCGAGAAAACCTGAAGTTGCAACTAAATCACTTAAAACATAAAAATGCTAAAAAGGGACCTGTAAGCATAAAGGTGCAGAAATGGCCAGATAAAGGGCAAATAAAACCCACCATTTTCTGGGCTACTGTTGCCCAAAATTAATATACCATTATGTTGGGCCTCGTCTTAGGACACTCGGAAAGAAATCATTTTCCCCAAACCTCCGAATCTTATCAGTAGCGCTCTGCAAACTCATTTGGTGTTTACTGCGACAACTGCGGCACATTGATATGAGAAACATCATGTGTTCGTAATTAACGAACGCTCTCCACAACGAAACAGGACTTCTCCCCTCCACCTGGTAATGGAAGATAGTCTAATTCGCAAACTCGTGCTCGATGTGTATAACAATACTGCGATATATCCTCAATTCACGTTCTGCGTCATGCAGTTGCCAGCAAAACTAGTACATATTATAAAATAAAGCCCCCAAGTTTTCTCATGGGGATGATTTACAAGCATCCTTCACACGTCATGCACGTAGTGGAGTTGAGAAGAGTTGGAGTGAGTAGAGCGTGCCCGGGAGGCGCCGAGATACTCTCTTTTGAGGACGTTAACGACAAATCCACATGACATCAAGTATTAGGCAGCTTCATAGCTTTCTATGCTAAAGTCCTTTGCTTAGAACCCGACCAACGCCTCTTTCCGTTTTGTATAAGGTACAGAGACACACCAATGTGAAAACGCGAGGGAGTTCTTCAATCTCGTGAACCGTGTACATTCGTTTGAAAAGATACTTTTCAAATTGCCAACGCAGATTTTTGCCACCGTCGTATCTTTAATTTTAGAAGTGTTTAATGCCCATTCTTACTACATACGGCACCACTGGCGGTGACACTGGGATATATGAAATTAAATGTTAATTGATAAAGGACATTTGGGAGGGAAACATTCCAAACCAGTTGTAGTTTATCTAGTATTTGTTAGTTATGAGTACTGAGGAAAACATTAACTTTCTTGATGTTACATTAGAGAAAGTTTTATTTGAATTAGCTCCATTGTACCAAATTTGAAAATTACCTCTGTTAAAAGTATAGGAAGCCTGTAGTAATTCAGATAATTACACCAGAATCAACGGTAGAGCTGAAGCATCGTTTAAAACCAGATCTGTACTTTTGATAAGGTACCAAATAGGGGTATTTTACGCATTAATATATGGCATCACTGGTAAAATTGCTTGAATCGGTGGAATAAATGTTTGTAAGGAATATGAACATCTTTTCTTTTCTTTTTTTTAATGCTATTAAATTCGCTATGCCAATAGTATTATAGTTGTGTTATACATACACTCCAAGAAATTACAAATTATTATTGCTAAATGAAACATGAGCAGCAATATTAATTAAACATCAAAATAACTATTTCAATATTTTGCATCACATTTACCTGGCTTATAGTCTAATGAAAAATAACTGCACTAACTCTCGCAAAAGAAAGCAAAAATAATATTAACTATTCATTCACAATACGATTTCACGAAAACATAAAAGGCAAAGCTAGAATACTTTATAACAGAATTGTGACATTTTATTAAACGCAATCAAGGAACCCCAACAACAGAAAGTAATCACCAATTAAAAGGTGCATAGACAGTTTATTTGCTGAACAATTCCCAAGATCGATCGACCTCTTCATCAGATGACAATTGCAGTTTTTTATTGTCAACTGATTTTGGTGCATCTGCATGGTCATCCTTGTATCGGAGATTCCACTATACCAAAGCCAGTTTTTGGGCTGTTGCTGGAGAAAGTTTTCCAGGTTTTTGTGTGGATTCACCCGTGGGTACACAGTTGCGCAAACTTGCGGCTAATGATGGTGATACATTAAGCAGTTTAGATGCCGCTCATTTATATTTTGTCACACAATCCACTTCATCAGGTAGAAGGTTGACATGTTGGGCAGCAGCTCATAAAGAGTCTCGAGAAAAATTTCCACGGCTAGCTTTAAATTTTGCTAAATTAGCCACGGTGATTTCACTGTTATGCCGTTGCACGTTGCTTAAAGATAAGAACAAATTGCCTGGTGGTTATGCACGACGGCGATAGTTTTATGTAGTGAAGGTTGTGTGTACTACATGTGTTCATTCAGTATTATAAAATGTGTTTGGTATGATACTGTATTTTTACATCTCTAATCAAGACAAAGTACGAGGCTGCAGTTCTGCGATGATCTGGATATCAGATTGACGAGTCACGCAGCCGTTGTGTCGTTAGGCTAGCACTTGGGCACGCGGAAGCAAGTAGGGAATGAGGAGGCTCTTGTCTTCTGAGCAAGAGGCACTTTCTTGCTTGTGCTGCTCTACAAAAACAGCTGTATGGCAGTTCCAGCCACCAGGCCAGCAATACACTACACCACAAAAACAGAACCGCTTTCTGTATGCACTGCCACTTCTGTTTTATGGTTTGTTATGTTTAAAAAATGTCATTTTACAAATGACGTATTTGTAAACAGGACTGCTTCAGTCACTTTCCCAACATTTCATAACTACAGAGTCCCATAAATCGAATGCCTCGAATAAAACTGGAAATAACAGCATGACAAATTTCCTGTTCTGTCACTCATGCTTCAATGTAGTTGCTTTAAATAAACTCAAAGCATGACTGATATTATTCGACTAAGAAATTCCAGTAAAATTAAGCAGCGCTGGCTTTGTTTCTCACTTGACTGTTGTTACGTTGAGTAATATTTTGGTGTTTGTATTACAGGATTCCTATAGAGCGCATTGTTTTGGGTCCCTCACAATTGCGTTAATTTTGCCAGTAACTTGGATGACAAAGTTTAAGTGTTCACAACACTATCGGTATTATAGACATAGCCTAATAAGACAGCAGTTGTTGACATATAACATGAAAAATAGATTTTATCAGACAAGATCGTAGTGATGTTTGCTGTAATTCCATCGATTCAGTCGAGTCACTCTGTGTTAAGGAGTTGATCTAAATTGCACAGTGCCTTCCAGGAACTTGTTTGGTATCGAAATGTTCAACCCGTTATTTATCTTGCGATTGGGGTACCTAAACACGAGGAAACCCCAGTAAGTTTAGCTAGTAAACTGAATTTGAACCTTGGATCTCTTGGATGAAAGCTAAAGAAGCTACCGCCCGAGCCATCTCACTCGATGCTAGTACATTATCGGCTGTTAAAAGCGGAGCGCCGAAATATATATCCACGGGCGGCGAAAACTGGACTCGAGGAGTATTTACTCTTCTTCCCTCGCTTCCCCCCAGATATCCATTTGTTTTGTACGTACTGCGCAGTAATGCCTATTCCTATTCTGGGGTGGAAGCCATTTTCTGCACGTCTTTATTTACCACGGCCTCGCATACCGAACGAAACTGATGTACCATATTTAAGAGGTGGAATCAGGACTGACAAATTCACTGCTATAGCCGGGATTTGAACCATAGATCTTCCGCGTATCGAGCGGCTGTTCTAACCACTAAGCTACCATGGCCAACTTGCCAGTATGACATTAAATTCCCCAGCCGAGTCGTACTTTCCCGGTAGACCACAATGGAATCTCACATCAGAGATAAATACCTCAAGGGCGACTTAAAATGGCGTTGAGTAGACTGGTGGAAAGGAAAACACTATGACATGACCTACGTGAGAGCTCCTGCACTGCCAGCATGCATCCTCATAAGGTTTTATAAATGTTTTCTATTTTAGCTATCTTCGAATTTCTGTTCCAGCTGTGCATATCAATCAGGAACGCTCTTGCAGACGCGGCCAATCCTAATGAAACCTAGTGATACATGAGCTGAGCGTGTTCGTAGCAAGTTAAAGAGTTCGAAGAACGAGTGTTGCTGAACTCGAATATGCTGATCTTTATTTAATGGGCCGGATTTGTCAAAGTTGCCAGTTCACCTAATAAGGACTTTTGTTTCAGTTTGCTAGCAGAGCCAGTTAGTTTATTTGCTCAAAGATATTGCGCTAAAGCCCATATTGATTTAGAGTGGATATTTAAGGTTATAACTTCAGATCTTAATGAGACACTTGTGATGAGAAGCCACCGATCTTTGCATCCCTTCATTAAGGAATGATATCGCCGATAGTGAAAGCTGGGAGATTTCTTCAAAACGCTTGTGATCAACGAACTTCTATAAACAAAGTGAGAACCCTAGTGCGGATACTTAGAAATTCTACCGACCAAATCAATACTGAACTCCAACCTTGTAACGTAAACATTTGAGATTACCGTTGTTCAGTATTAAAATATTTTTGACTTTAGCCATGTCTCGAGTAACATTTGGGTTATCCTGTTGGCACCCCACAAAAAGGAAAATCAATAACAGCTGCCTTAGATGACCGCCAACAGGACGAGTCTGAGCAGTTTCATCCCTTCTCCTCCTTCCACCCCCACTTCAGCAGCATTTTCCTAACAGCAAGTGGCTTCCACACGTGCCAGTGTGACGACAAATCCCGAAGTGGATGGCTACAACGCCTTCGAAACGTAGGTTTTATCTTTAATGCATAAGATGCGGCTTAAGCCACAAAACACTTTTGTAAGAATGGGCATTCACCTTTAATGTGGAAGTTACTTGATAACTTAGGGAAAGTGATCTCAAAGAAGAGCAGAAATGTTGCCTTCATTGAGGCAGTATATTTCTATAACGAAGAGACAATAAGTTGGACAAGCGTCTCGATGATCGTGGTAACTATGCTGTAAAGTAGTTTTCAGGTACAGTGCTTAATGTTGAATCTTGTCTCAAGGCAAATCCAGTCAAATGCTTTCATAAAAAGTTATTTGTAATAACAGCGGTAGCAGCTGCTTAAGGTTTCCTTCAGATATGGGGGCCACCGATTCCTGTAGCAGAGATTATTGAAGCACAGACACGAGGTCTGCGGTTCAAATTCCGCCAGGACCGCCCTCCTCGACTGAGGTACTTTCCAGGTTTTCAACAGTCCTTATAACTGGCAAATTCCGGAGACGTACCCCAAACTTTGCCCTTTCTCAAGTATGCCTTTATTTCATGTAGCACCACCGCCTGTGGTGCCGTAAGCCGTAAGAGCGGGCGTTAAACACTTTATGAAGGCAGATTACTTTACTCACCGTTGATTGTGCCGTGTAGAATCAAATGCCAATAAAATATTTTGAAAACAATATTGTGTTTAAAAAGCTCAGTACACGATTAAAATAAAACTTTTTGCAAATAAGATAACTTAACAAATGTCTTATTATTTCTTTTCTTTCATTTTTGTTTCTAGAAACCAATTTTAAAACATGAACTTGAACTTGGAAGTTGCTTTGCAGCATTTTCTGTTCAGGTTTATTCATGCATGCCATTCACTTTCCAAAGAACCACCTGGTCTTCAAAAAATATTTGACAAAATACACAGAAACAAAACCAGATATGGAATTACGATAGGTACTTGAGTAACAAAAGCAACAGTTACTAACTCCACCGTCTACTTTAAGATAAAGATTTTAGCTCTGCCACTAGCGGCAAATGCAAGCTCTCTCGCTGAGGACTCGCAGGCCGGAAAAGCGGATAGTATGTATGTATAATAATGCCTCTGCGCTTTGTAAATCTGTAAAGCCTCTTACATCATGTAGAATGCTTTCTGTTCCGCCCGCCATCGTGTACTTCAAAGGGGGTGCACTTCTACCTTCATGACTCTGAAATGTATCATCCACGATTTGTTTTTAAAAATAGAGCCATTTCTTAGGCGGCTCGACCCCTGCACATGCTAAGGTTTACCAGCTTTCTCAGTCTCTCACAATAATTGACCCATAGTAGACGCAATGCTGAAATTCATTGTATTTTAACTGGCAACAAACTAGACATTTTAATACTCATCACTGGTGTTCGTGAATGTTCCTGTTATTGAATGTTTTCGAGGAGAGTTGCTGGGAAGTTGTCGACTGTCAGACTGACGTGGTTGGTGCATAGTGCCGTAGCGTTTGTTTCATGTGTTGCTATGGGTTTATTTATCGACTGTCATTTTTGTTTTGAAGTTTGTTACACTTGGGATTATAAATTAAATTTTCCATTTTTGCAGATGGTGAGTGAAGCCATGGAGAAAGTGGAGTAGTTCCAACGTATTCTTCTCTTCGAGTTCAAGAGAGGGGCGAAAGCTGTGGCAGATACATTTGCGTCGTGTGTGGGGACAATGCCATCGAAGAAAGCACAACAAGCAAAGCCCTCCGCCCTCCTTTTTCAGGAGAACCATTTTTACAGCGACACTCTCCGTTCAGGCAGAATGTAGGAGTTAGAGAACACCGTTTAAATACAATAATCCACAATGATGTACGACAGTGTACAGTATCGGTGTCAAATGTTTTCCGAGGCACATGCTCCTAGCCGAAAGGGGGAAGCCAGGATGGCTTATCTATTAGTTATGCCAGGTGGTCTCGAAGATCGACTCGCCAGCTCATACCTGTCTACAAGGCTGAGGGACCTAATATGTTTGTAAGTCCAAAGAGAATATCATTCCAACACTTCTCTTAGACTTGGTCGTAACAAAGTAATCTCAATGTAAACAAAACAACATTAACCTTGTAAGTCCAGAACGAACTCGCAGCGAGGATGGCAACTATATCTTCGGCATTAGAGGCGTCATATCACTCTATAATGCAATTAAATTTAAAACGTTTAAATAATTTTAACATACCACGTTTTTAAAGCTATTCATGGAGACACACGCATGCGCGCTGGAAAATTTGCAAGTTGGTTTTATTCAGCGAACATAAATCGTGCATTTGTCCTGAAATTTCACATCGAAGTTTAAAACATTGAGTGGCTGTTTGTTGGAAATAGCAGGAAAACAGAACTTCAAACGTTTAACGTAACACAATAGAACTACTGCAAATAGCAAAACAGCATGTTTCAAAAAACTATGAGGCATCAACCTCTATAGGTCACGACGTAGCTTCTCCCCCTCTGCCTTCTTGCTTATCACCCTATAACTCAATCGGTTTAGATATTATTATTAATAATAATTAACGAGGAATACATTATATGCATTATCTATGTTTAATGTATTGTTTAAAGATATTTCTTAAACGCCGTTAGTGCTACCACAGAAAGCAATGTTACTTGTTTAAATACGTACAGAAAAGAATGTGCTGATTTGTTTTTCTTTTATATAGAATAAAATTGATTATTTAGCTTAGCTTCTTGTTGGCTCCCCGCTGACCACACATCAGAGGAACACGCACCAAAGTAAATATGTACCTCTGGTGAAGCCATCGTTGAGCCGGGCGGACCAGGCGCAAGTAATTCATAAGAAAATGTTTCGTGTGTTTCCCCTACACCCTACACCGTCCATCGGAAAACATTTGCAGCTGGCTGTACCTGAGAGCTGGTAAATGTGATCATTGTGCGACATTTGCATTCAATGGATCAAGATAACAAATCGTTGCATGGATCCTGCATCCTCCGAGCGAAACCCGGCCATATGTTGCATCTTCACTCGTCATCGGTTGACTCGTGGACAACATTGTTATTGATGACGAGAAATGTGGCTTTATGCTAACGTAAGGAAAAGAAAGGAATAGTTGCACCGAACAAAAACGCGACTGCCTGTACACAAAGCGCATGTCGGAAATGTTCCACTTTCTCCAACTGACAGTCCATTTCCTGTAGTCCATGGCTGCAAAAATGAAAAATTCAATTTGTAAACTCGAGCACAAATGAACTTCGAAACAAAAATGACGATCAATGAATAAGTCCATAGCAACTGGATGAGCAACAGGCGATACAAACCCGCTACGGCGTTATGATCTATTACAGGGTAAACACCATGCACGAGCTTGTACACCTATGGTAGATAAAACATTTAATGGCGGCTGATATCTGATCACTTCTATTCTCTTTCCTGTTGTGCAAATAAATGTTGTGGAACAAATGATATTTTCATCACCGGGTTTACAGCATGATTTCATAGCATGTTTAACTATACAGCACCACAAAGCCTGGCAAGCCTCTGCCACCCAACATTAAATTTGTCAGCCGTCGTTTAAGCCAGTGCAATGATTAAATTGCGTGACTTTTATTCTATTTATCTATACCGTTTACTATAAGCATTTTTCATATTTAAATTTTAGAAGAGTTTCGTGGATCGTTAATAAAAATTTAATAGACACTTCATTTTATTGAACAATTGCTGCTCACGTACCTGAAAACTTCATCAAGCACATATGATAATGACTTTCGTCAGCAAAATTTAAGTTGCGTTATAGTTTTTTTTTTTTTTTCTCCCTTTCCGGTATCTTTTCCCCCTCAATATAGACCCGTATTCTTAAAAATGATCCAAAAAATGTTGAATTATATGCAATAATCTTTCAACGGTAAGCAAATTTTCACACCAGAATCTCCAAAAGTTTTAGTACTACTTCACGTATTTCAGAAACCATAAAGAATGCAATTTGGATGTTTTTAATCCATTTCACGTGCATTTCATGTCATTATCTTCCTCACTATCATACCTGCTGCTGGACTGACCACCCGCTTCCAGGTCTTCACTCTGTCTGGTACAGAGGTTACTGTGCTCCCCGACAGGAGTCGGGCCCTAGGCACAGGCTTAGGTCTAAGTCCTAATAAGGGGAGGGTAATCCGATAAAGAAGAAGAAGAATTTTAAAAATTACCATTCAAATTGAACGTATTTTATCGTAATGTAAATGAAAAGGGTGATTTAAAGAAAACGTTTAAATATTCAGCAATGTTTACACTGATAACATACGAGAATCCAGCCATCCTTAAATTACCACAACTGTAGGAAACACTAGTTAAAACGTAACTTGCTATATTTTCCAACACCCAAGCCTTAACACCTCTGCTCACCGATTTGTTAAATGTTTATTCTGCAGACCAGCACGTGCGTCAATGTTAATTTAGGCATGTGACTGTTTAGCAAGTAAAAGGACGGTAACTCACGTTGTCAACAAGTGTTACTGTTTCACAGCTGCTGATACGAGACATGCAGGAAATCCGTAATAGCTCCATTACAAACTTTACATGCGTGGCGATAAGCATGAAGATGTCCAAAAAGCTCATGTTTCTCATTCAAGTTTTAGACTTTTGTGGCTATTAAAACCAACCAGAGCATAACCCAGAAACTAATGCCATTCAAGCAAAAATTAAAAGGAATTATATTACAGTCCATGCATTGGTTACTAAAATGTTGAGACCGTACAATTAATTGTATAACATCTGTCATTTTGTGTAAAAAAAATCTGATGTGTTGCACTCACATGACTTTCTCCACTTTTGCACTAACCATTCTTACAAACTCTTATTACTATATCTTCTTCGTATTAGTTAAAGTAAACATTTGTACAAATTATCTTATTGGTTATGTTATTTCCTTGTAGGTGCAAGGGGAAGAATAGAATACAGTAGGCTTTGTACGATAGTCAAATCTTTTAAAGCCTTGAGATTCCGTTCTCTTTGCACATTTAACATATAAAAAATGAACAACGATGTTCACGAAAGCTTTTAAGTTTTCCGAAACTCACACACATCACAAGGAATATCTCAGAAATGGTTGTTCAACCTACAAGAAAATTTATTGAGACATAAATTGTGTATTTTAGCAAGATCTACATTTTTTGTACGGTATGATTTGGTCTATCTCTAACAGTTTACCAGTTATGCAAAAGTTCTCCAGAGTAAATACGATTACAGGGGTTATAGCTAGAAAATTCAAAATATACATTTCATTTGTCATAAAAATATCTCAAACATGTGGCATTTTAATCAAAATCGTTACAGCCATTTTCAAGAAAATCAAAATTTTCGAAAAATCTTCCATGTAAATGGTAGTTTAGGGTAGGGCTATTTTCTTCAAAATCCTCGTGTCGCATCCTTGAAAGACATTAAACTTAAATACCAACTTTGGTTTTTAACCCACTTTTCGTTTTTGAGCTATGCTGTCCACAGACACACAGACAGACACGGACCTTTTTCTAAAAATGCTTTTTTTGGATTCAGGGGGTCTCAAAACACATATTTCCGGTGAAATCTCGACATCGAATTTTTGCGTGGAATACAATACTTCCCCTACTTACCAGTAGAGAAAGTAAAATTAATATTTCCAAACTATTTTCAGCGTTGTAAATAATTACAATGACTTACTGATTTAAGATTGGTATAGATAGTAGAAAGTTCTTTCTCGTATATTTTAAAGCATGCCTTAATGTGTCTATTAATAACGAACAAATACGTTTAAAACTGTTAAACGCATGAGGAAAGTTCTTATTAACTTATATCCATAGCATTATAATGCCCCTGTAAAAGTAATTTCATATACTTATATCAGTAATTCTGATGGGGTAGTTGTGTCCGAAATTGCAACTAAAATGTCATTTTGGGCCTTTTTTTCCTTCAGCTTTTCTCACTCAAAAGTTAGACGAGGAATTGTATAGTGAAAGTTTTACATCAATATCTCGATTCAAAGTGATAATTTAAGGTATTTTAAATAACTGCTGCAACCTGATCAGGCATTGAAAGGGGAAGCATGGGTGTTCAGTGTGTAATAATCGTTATTTCAATCCATATTTAAAACAAAGAATATTACAATTGTGGAATACTATTGCAACACCATACTTCAGTTTCCTGCAATTCATTGTGAGCACATTGTTTATTGTTATAGTTTCATTCTTTTCATGGAAGTTTTGTGAAGGTAAATCTATTTCTTAGTAATTTTTTACTTCTAATTATTTCTCTTCCAGTGGTGCTGTGGGTGTCGTATATTTTATTTGATTACAGTTTTTAGATAGTACCACGTAGTAACTAGTATTCAGTTTGGTTAGATTATGGGTAGAAGCAAGAAAAATACTATTGCTATGAACACAAATGTTAGTAAACATAGGGAGAGAATTTGTTAAACCCTTCCTGTTGTCGTTATTCTACGCCTTCTATTCATAGTAGAAGCAAGAAAAATACTATTGCTATGAACACAAATGTTAGTAAACATAGGGAGAGAATTTGTTAAACCCTTCCTGTTGTCGTTATTCTACGCCTTCTATTCATATTAGCATAGCATGCCTTAAACTGAACACACTTTCACTAAGATATTGGTGAAAATGGTTAGCAGAACGACCGACCAAAGTATCCTGGAGAATTCTTAGCCTAATAAATCCTGCAGATACGCTTCAAATCGTTCATTTTCCGTGTAACCTAGACCGCCGGCTTTAGTACCTCCATTGTAGTATAAACAATATTCCAGCATTCGGTATGCAGTTTTATATGGTATTTATTAATGACTCAGTAGAAGCAGCATGCGCATTAAACCAAATCTCTGGGCTTACCTCACGACCGTCCACAGAGGACATCATCTGCAACAGGCATAAAAGGGTAAAGGATACAGACACAGAGGGGACACCTCACTCACTTCGAATTACACACCTCTATTGTGGCTACCAATCCCCAGGAGGCAGGGATGAAATGAGGGAACCGAAGGTGCCACACAGTCGCAGCTAGGCAGGCCACAGAGACGCGTGGAAGTCCCTAACAAGTGCTGAGATCTCTTTATCCCGGTGCAAGGCCCCGCCAAGCAGCCATCACACCGCGGTTCCGGTATCGCACTGAGTGTCCCCCACCCGACGGAGGACAAGGTCGGCCAAACGCCACCTAGCACCGAGAACAACTGTTACCATGCGCAGTCATCCGTGCCATCAGCCCGGCACTGCCAACGCTACACATCTGAAAGTACATCTAAAAGATGATAAGCAAATGGAATGAAGGGAAATGATGGAAAGGAAACCGTGGTATGAAATAATGCACTACAGCATTTGCCTAATTGACATGGGGAAACCACTGAAAAGCCCATGGCAGAGTGCGCGGCCACGGGGATCGAACCCGCGACCTTCCGAATGCGGGCCACAGACGTTACCGCCTGTGCAACAGACATAACAGGGGCGACGTAAATCAGCACGCATACGTGTATGGGATTTACAAATCCTAAGAATGTCCCTTGTGATCAGAGCAGGCCTGTGATAGAGGTACCGTCTTTTTCGACCTGTGAGGTTTGCTCAAATTATCCAGGGCATGCATTATATTTCAACCTGTAATCTTTAAAATACCATGTTTATGAACATTTGCATTTGCACGCTTTATTAAAACACTTTGGGGCATGATATTTCAAACCGTGCAATAAACTAAGGCACAGCAGAAACGTACGGCCTCCTATGGTTGTAAAGCTCTCCTAAATGTCAGACCTACAGATGTTTCATTTGCTAGCTCGTAACTACTCAACTTGGGTTTACGGCGCAACTTCATTTCAATTTCATAAGGACGCGAGTGGATATTGTACTAAAGGATTCTGGGTCTTCAATAAACTCCGGATTTCAGTTTCACTTCTTATTGTAATTGCTAAACACAATCCGAGGATACCATGTAGCCTTCACCCGAGAATTGAGGTTACACAGCTCGTTTAGCCTCAGGACTTTAGTAACAAGATCGGAGAACATGCAGGTTACAATAACTGCATCAGTAGCTCAAATACCCACAACTTTCCTACTTTGGGAACGCTTCGAGGGGTTATCTCTGCAACCGAGGTTACCTTCCCATTGTTTCAAGGACGCCGCATCGCGATTCGTTCTATTCAAGTTTTTGTTTTGTTCCACTCATTTGCTACATTCTTGCATTTTTACTTTCTCTACTACGTATACGAAAGTAGAGGAAATATTTTATTCCACGCAAAAATTCGATGTCGAGATTTCAGCGGAAATATATGTTTTGAGGGCCCTGAATCCAAAATAGCACTTTTAGAAAAAGGTCCGTGTGCGTGTGTGCGCGCGCGCGCTTAATGTCTTTCAAGGATGCGACACGAAGATTTTGAAGAAACTTCCTCCTTCCTAAACTACCCTTTACATGGAAAATTTTTCGAAAATTTTGATTTTCTTGAAAATGACTAACGATTTTCATTAAAATGCCACACGTTTGAGATATTTTTATGGCAAATGAAATTTACATCTTGAATTTTCTGGCTATAGCCCATGTAGTCCTGTTTACTCTGGATGACTTTTGCGTAACTGATAAACCGAAAGAGATAGACCAAATCTTACTATACAAAAAATGTAGATATTGCTAAAACACACAATTTACGTTTAAACAATTTTTTTAGAGTGAACTATTTCGGAGATATTCCCCACTATTTGTGTGGGTTTTGGAGAACTTATACTTCTGTCAAATGGGACATCGTTATTCATTTTTTAAGTTAACCGTGCAAAGAGAACGGAATTTGAAAGCACTAAAAGATTTGACTATCGCTCAAAGTCCACGTATCCCCATATTCTCCCTGTACCTGCAAGAAGACCAACAATACGATAATTTCTGTTAATGTTTATCTCAACTAACACGAAGAAGATATAGGAATAAGAGTTTGTAAGAATGGTTAGTACAAGAGTAGTGGAAGTCATGTGAGTGCAATACATCAGATTTTTGCTAAAAGAGCAACAAAATTGTATTTTACTTCATATACTGCCTGCGTTACCACATGGGAGCTTAACGTTAAACTATCTACTGAGTAGCTTCTAGTGATCCATTATTATGACGTAGATTCCAACCATTATCACAAAGTGTATTTCAGGCAAATAGTTACAAGTTTACGGATACTGCAGTGCCTGTTGCCTTCTATAAAGCTATGATTTTATGTAACATATTTAATGATATGCTGGCACTAGAAACATTTCCATTTCAGTTATATAGGCCTAAAACTGCACCACGAATTCCTAATTACCACCAACAATAACGTCACAGAGTGAAAATAGTTTAGAGGTGGCATTAAAATTTATTAAATAAAAATTTGCTAACCATAGGGATGGGTTGCATTTGGGGGCGGGTCAGGGAAGCAGACGGAGTGTGTCCAGAGATTATAGTGTGTGAGGTTTAAGTTGAAACATGACCATGTGCTGCTACATGGCGCATCTAAGAGGGGCGGGTGCGCTAATGACGGCCCAAGTGCTCAGAAATACTGTCACAGTCACCCTTCAGTGCCTAGTCTCTCAAATTCAGTTATACTTTTGAAATATGGAACAGTTTCTACAGAAATGTGGAAAATATCCTGATATGTTTGGCCGTGCTTGCTTCGCTGGTTTTCGTATTGATACAAGCGTGTGTTGGGAAATACGAGTACCTTTGCAATTCAGAATTTAAATTGTAAGACCCATGTTTTGAAATATTGACAAGAGACAAACATCTGTGCACCCCCAAAAATGCAGGCTACCATACAACTCCCTGCCATATTTTCAAACCGTTATGACCAAATCTGTTACGTTAAGCTTACTGAGTTACAATTAGCACAACAGGCAAAAATCACAGGCTACCTTAAAACTTACAAAAATTACCGATCAGCTAATTCGAAACATGTTGTACCGGGCAATTTTTAAAAACTATTCTTAGTTTTTATTTTGAACTCCTTTTAGACCAAATTAAACTGTTAGCTCCATTTGACAAATGACAAAACTTTACACACCTTTACATGCTTTACATAGGAGTAAAAGCTGCTCACGACTTTAAAAATCTACATCTACATCATCTTCAAATCCACAACTACAGAGTGCATCCGTTGATCAACATCTGGTTATATAGAAAATAAACAGCAGCACACGACCTAGCCAATATCAGCAATTTCAAATGTGTGAAAGTATATGTATATTTTATTTCTTCTGTACATGTGAGAATTTCAAACCCAAAACTTTGCAGTGTACGTTAAAGCATCTGTTAAGGAAATAAAAGCAATTTAATGAAACTTTTATACTAAAATCAAGCTGTAGGAATTAAGATAACGAACATGAGTATTTCCGATTGCCTGTACAATGCTTATTTTAATAGTGCATTTACTTATATTACCAATTGGGAGTGAGCTCAAATACTAAATTTTAAAGTGCAGTCGTAGGGATATATTTTGCTGATCCTGTTAGCTGAATACGCATATTTAATGGAATTTATTTGGGTCAGAATGGTACAAAAAAGGAGTTTACATTTCCTGTTTTCGCATTGCGGAAAGATTTGGAACAAGGCCACGTCCAGGCACCATTATTTACGTCTGCTCTACATTAAAGATAAGAGCAAAGTTTAACAAAGCAATAACCACGTCAGGGTGTCCACAGATTAATGTAGCGTAAGCCCGTAAGGGGTGCACTCTAGCGTGCTTTCCCTTTAAGAACAACCCTTTGCATTTCGGAATTCAATTAAATTCTTCTTGTAAATCTGGGTTTAAATATAGGTATAACAGAAATCTACACGTCTAAGTAGCAATGGCTTCAAAGGGCATTTGTCTCCACTTTCTAAGTGTTTCTAAACTCTCGTAGGCAAATTAATGTAGTGAAGTTCTAATTTAGATATGCAGCAAGAACAAACGATCTTGCTCATTACGCGTTCCTAGATTTTTTCCAGTTTAAATGTTATAAGTTTTGTACCTTTTTTAAAAAAGATTACAGCGATTTTTTCAGCCGTTACTTTGTCTATCACGTACCCAGCAAGTAGAAAAGGTACAAATGGCATTTCACTCAAAATGTTGATATCGAGATTTCATTACAAATGAATGTTTGTAGGGCCCCTGGGTCCAAAACAAACATTTTAAGAGAAAGGTGTGTAGGTGTATGGGTGCGTACGTGTGCGTGTGTATGGGTGCGCTTGTGTGCCTGGAAACAGCATAGGTCAACAATGAAAGCTTGGACCAATACCAAATTTTGCATTTAAGTTCAGTATGTTCCAAAGTTGCGGCACGAAGATTGCAAGAAAATCTTCCTACCTAAACATGTTACAAGGAACATTTTAAAATATATTTTATTTTCTCGATGGCTCTAACGATTAAACTACCACATTGGCGGCGGTGGCGGTAGATGTGGGAGACTTAAGAGAGATGTCTATACGACATACAATTTATTTCAAATAACTTTAGGTGGCATCAGCCACTTCTGAAATACCCGTTATTAATGGCTGGAACTTTTCAACAGTTTTGTCATTCTTCAAAAATCCCGTAATTTAGTTGTTCCTTACAAATGCATGGAAGTTTAAGGCAAATGAATAGCATCCAGTATTTAAACACTTGATTATCGCTATTCCGTTTGTCTATATCCAAATGCGAACTGCAGCTATTTCTGTAAACGTTAATGTCGATTAAAACGAGCAGATAGAAAAATAGACTTTCGTAAGAATAGATTGTGCACTAATAAGCGATGGAAGGTAGAGAAAGTAATGTGAATGTACACATAAGATTTCTCTTGTGTGGTGTTTACAGAATTACTTTACATGCATTTAATACAACAAATGTTTGCTTAATACCTGAAATGGTCGTGAATCAAATGGCATTTTGGTCTCACAAGAAAAATAAAATATCCGGAAGTGTTGAACGTTTTCGCTTTCTTTTAACACCTACGTTTTTACTTCGTAACTTCACTTCACCGTTACTTTAAATCATATTGTCTCGGTGATACTGTCACGTATAATATTAAAAATTGTTCTAAATGGGCATAAAATAATTTTGTAAACATTATACAGCCTGTATCTTTATTGGTGTCAAATATTCCGGGACGCCAGCCCAATATCAAAACAGTGAAGAAAGAAAAAATCATTAACATGTGTCTAACATCGTTTGTTAGAGAGGTTTTAAAGAATTTGCGCCTTCACTGACATCAATAATAATTGATTGAATTAAATTGTTGTCCGGTATAAAATAGTAATCCATGAAGAAATTGAAGCCACTTAAGGGAATACAAGTTGAAAATGTGATTTTTTAAAGTTGATTCTCTTATTACATTTTTCAGCCGATTTAGCTATAAGAGGATCTTAAATTTCAGTGTGATCTCCTTTAGTTCCCGAGTAATGAAATGTTACATCTGTATTTTAGTATCCTATGACAAATGCTGCACACAATGGAATTTTAAAAATTACCGTTTTTAAAATTTGTATTACACTTATCCGATTATAACGTACAAATATGTTATATTATTTTGTTTTACTGGCCTTTGTTCAAAAGAAAATAATTTTTAAACTCCGTCATTTGAAATTTCTATTTTGATTGTTTTATACAGCTTTAAAAAGCTGTAACTCAGAAACCGTTCAAAAGAAAAAAATTGTATGACATTTAATTGTTTGTATTTTAGGAAGCTATATGATAAATTACAGAAGAATTGGATGTAAACAGCATCGTGTGAAACATTTTCATAAAAGTGAACAAAGTGAAAAAACAATTTAAAAAAAAAAACTTAAATTTTAGCATGAAAAACATTTGTATACTGTATGTTTAAATTACATTATATAAATATAGGTGTTTTAATCCAAAATAACAAAAACATTTTGAATTTATGGTCCCTATGGTATTTTCAGTCATGGAATACAAATGTCAATTTTTGCGAGATTTTAGTTGTGTATTGCAGTAAGGTGACAAGTTTTACCCTATTACTTTATACTTCATTACCGAAGCACAGTAAGATAAGGCAGAACAATTTCATTAAGCGGGCAGGGTAGTGATTTGCGTTCAAAAAGTCATTTTTTTGTTTTTCATCTTTAAAAAAAGTAGAAACCTTCCTCTTCAAAATGATATATATTGTAAGGGTACCGGTACATTTAAGGCTTTAAATGACCCCATTTAAATATGGCAGAGTGCTGGGCCACACTGGGTAAAGAGGGCTTCAGAGATGACACACTTTTCTTTGAATGTTTCCTGTAACTTGGCATTTTTCAAACTCAGGTACATTTTTTTTCAAAACTACTGAACCTATTTGAATGAAAATTTTACAGTAGTTCCAGAAGCATGTACTCTACAAACGTAACACAGAAAATTTTAAAACAAATATTTGTGCAAAAAAAAAAATTTACTTTTTTTTTTTTTTTTTTTTTTTTTACAAAAGTTAAATGTTTGCTTTTGAATATAGTGAATATAGCCAGAGATATTTAAGTAAATTTAGGTTAACAGTTATGAATACAGATTGCCTAGTGCACTACAAAAGTTTCAACACATATGCTTTAATGTTGTAGAAGGAATTTGTACTGTTAGTACTATATATATTATATTTTTTCAAAAACATCTTATCAGTTTTTGCCTTATTACATGCCCATTTTAAATAATTGTTTGGGTGCTCTCTATATCAATGTAATCACAATGAATCACTAAATATTCATGCCAAATTAAATTTTGATCTGAGCAGTAGAAGCTTAGACATTCTCAACTAAAGTTATGTTTTGAAATACTGAAATCGTGTACGAATCACTACCTTGTCCCCTTAAAGTATTACATAAGGGATATACAAGCATGATCTAAATAATATTGGTAAACTGAAGAATATGCTTTGCGAAGGTTTAGTAACATTATCTGTGAGTATTTTCGGAGGGGTTAGGGTCAGAATGCTGTATCACTAACAGCACAATTGATTATTCCATTTGCGCAGTGCAGACGCTGAAACTTACACGCGGTTGAAGCCTTGCATATCAGATTTCCACCCACGATGAGCGGATCGCCAGTGTCTGCGACAGTCTACTGCTCGTGCCGCTTCTCCACGCCCCTTGCAACATCAAAAGGAACCATTACCCAGATTGCTATTTATTAACCATTAAGATGCGAAACCCCTATCATGCCAAACTCGAATTACCTAAGTTTGTGTACTTAACGAAGCAGACCATTAAAATCACATTACTGGAATTTATAAGGCTCATTTGGATTGTTTTCCCTTCAATTAGATACAGCTATGTATTCTTTACATCGCTGTGTCGGTCTGAGTGGCTCAGTTGATTAGATGCTGGCTTACTGATCCCAAGGTCGCGGGTTCAAATCCGGCCCAGACAGATGGTTTTAAGTGTGCTTAAAAACGACAGCTGCATGTCAGATTTAGTGGCATGTAAAGTAACTCCTGAGGGGCAAAATTCCGGTACACCGGCGACGCTAACGTGATCCTGGCAATTGACAGCGATGTTAAACAACAAAATAATTTTATAATTTCTTTATACCCCTGCTATTATTATTATTATTATTATTATTATTATTATTATTATTATTATTATTATTATTATTATTATTATTATTATTATTATTATTATTATTATTATTATTATTATTAACCAATCGACTATCACTTGTAGATATAGGAAAAGCGTTTGACAAAGTCTCCAGATAACTATGGGAAATAACATATCGCAGATGATTTCCTGAACACCTTACAAATGTAGTCCAAAGTGTATAAAAGGCAACAAAAATCACAATAAAACATCAAGACAGCATTAGCAGAAAGGAAATAATAAATCAAAATCTTCATCCCCATTTTGTCAAAGGTGATTAAAATTATGCAGTTCTCATGGGTCATATAAAGTCGTATTTTGGCTTTTTCTTAGCGTTTTTTTATCGCTTTTCTCGTCATTTTTTAGATTATAGCAATATTTTCTCTTAAATTTTCGTATTTGTCATATTTTTATATTTCTACTCCAGTTTCAGGTATGTGCTTGCAGTCGTCCTATAGACGATTTTTCACATCTCCTAATTCTTGTCTGTAACATCAGGTGGTCATATTCCTTTTTTAAAATTTTGAAATGTACGTAATCTGCTACTGTAGTTCTTTCTGGTCGCCCTTCAAAATGTGACATTTATTTCATTCTGTACAGAGCTGTCAATTGCTCAATTTAATTGGATTGAACAATTAAATTCAAAATAGAACAATAAAATTAATATTCATTATTATTAAGTGTGCTAGATTTTTAAAGTAGATTTTCACTATGTTAAGTTAAAAAGACTTAAATTTTTTAACATTTCGAAAATGCACCCAAAACAATTTAGGTTATATTAATCGTCATATTTTCTAATTCTTTTCGCTTGAATATTTCTAACATTTTTAGGTCAAAAACAGCCAATTGGTGATGACCAATACAAAATTACTTTATGGCATCGAAACATGGACTCTCACAGTACAAGAACTTCACAAAGCTGAAGCAGCCGAGATTAAATTCTTAAGAGTACTTAGGAGTTGTACAGGAATGGATAAACTTGAGCCAACAGTTGAAAAAAGTATACAACAAAGAACAAAGTGGAAGTCGCACGTGCAGAAAATACCTGACGATGGCATCCCATATACAGAGAGCACTCCGTTATACGCCATATAGAAACAGGTGTGCAGGAAAACCATGAAAAAGATAGACCGATGAAGCTGAAACAGGCTTTTTAACCTAAAGAAATTATTATTAATTAATTATTAGTAGTATTATTATTAGTATTATTATCATTACTATTATATTATGTCATATATATCCTCATCATCACGATCATGATCATGAATATATATTTGAGAGGTAGAACTGGAACTTAAAAATTCAATGCCACAACTGGGATTTGAACCACAGACCTTCCGCTTACCGGGCGGCTGCTCTACCACTGAGCTATTGTGACAAACTGCCAAAATGGCATTAAATTCTCAAGCCAGTTCGTATTTCTCCTGGTAAACCACAAAGGCAGTCTCACATCAGAGACTACCTCTCAAACTTTGCCCACACACGGCATGTGTGTTTAAAAACACCAACAGTAAGTTTGTTGGCATAAATAAATAATATATTTATTATTTTTCGTCGTTACACTATCCTCCTTGGTTGTAGAACTGAATAAAAGAAGTCAGCCTACGCTGCGTACCTATATTTTAACAGAATTATTTCAGAGGGCTTACACAAAATAATGCCTCAGAGTCGTAGAGCTCGAAACCGACTGATAATTTTAAAAAACACAATGATGAAACTCATTCCCATGCAATAGTGTACCTCTGCACATTAAAGACTAGGCTTGCAATATTGAGGACCTACTGGCACATATAAACTGATTCGCTCTTGCGTACTGGGAGCATATAGAGGACAGATAACCTGAAGGCTCAAAGTTCCACTGTATCGGTCCCGCACGTTACATGATGTTAACCATGGTCAGAAAGAGGAACTGTGTTAATATGAGGAGGAAAGATCAGGTTCCGAGAGCTCTGGATCTCCAATTGTACATAGGGCCCGTTTTCAACTCCGATATGAGGCTTCGGGCAAACTTGCTTTTACTTTCAGTATTTGAAGTACCGCAAGAACATACAGAGCGCAAACAAACATATGAAGGATATGCTAGGGTACTAGTACTATTGCTGAGTAAATTAACATATTATAAACAAATGGGTAAACAAAGTGAAGTTTGTGTTAAGCAACCTGGGCACAAATTATGAAACCTTTGCACTGTTTAAGAGTAAAGATAAAAATTATGAATAAAAAGAACACAAATAAAACAATGTGGGTATTTCTACGAGGCAACTGTTTCACTTATTTCATACCCCATCCCCAGGGCGTCTCCTCGGCCACTGCGTCTTCCAGCCGCAGCCAAAGCCACGGAGGAGTGCAAGATGGGGGGCGAGGGTCAGCACGCCGATTCCCCCGACCGTAAGGTGACTACTTGACCTTTTAGGGACGCTACCTTTCTATCAGCATAGCTCCTCAATTGGCCCCTCAGGAACGTAACGAGGCTGAGTGCACCCCGTACCAGACCTTCCAGCGGGGGAAAAAAATCCCATGCCGGTACCTGGGATCGAACCCGGGTCCTCCGCGCCAGACGCAGGTGTGCTACCAACTGCGCTTATTTCAAATTTCATACATTTCAAATAATCAGAAATTTACAGAAATGGCATTACAAGTATAATTGTAAAGAAGCGGAATATACTTATAAACGCCCTCTTGTATTTGAGTACTGAGTTTTTCATGTTAGATAAAATAGAGCACACATTACATTTCCCTTCCTGTTTATACCTGTTAATGTGATATAAGTCATTACACATATCTTATTCTGCTACTCCAATGGGTAACATACGGCGCGTCAAAGCCGAGTGAAAAGATGAAGGTATTCAGTGTCGTGAAAAGCAACGATGCCACGTTTTCTCCAAGCAAGCACTCGCACTCCACGTGTGGACATTTACTTCTTAGTAGATCAATGTCATGAGAAAACTAACAGAATAAGAGATAAAACAGGGGAGATGTTGCAACACTGTGTTTCATTCCACCTGGAGCTAACAACTGTCTTGTCATTTGTGATTCCTTTGATTTCATTGACTGAAGTGACACGTTCATTGGTGCAATGTGAAACATGAGCAACTTCCGAGAACAAACAATGCATGCGGTGTGTGTTACCTGAGACGTTTCTGATGATCAAAGGTAAAGCGCATGTTAACCATTAGAGTAGCACAATGCGGGTATGTTCTGCCTGTGACGACATAGCAGGTATTCAGCCCAGGATGGACTAGGCATCACCTTAGATGTACTCGTGCTGCTTGTGACGTCAGAGAGTATTCAGTCTGGTGTAAGATATTGCTTCTGGTTACAGTCTATGAGCTATGAGCCAAAGTAATTCTGTGACGCACGCATGCAGGCAGTAAAATGCGCGAAATTATAGTGTGTAGGATTTTCCCTCTCTGTATGTCAGCACAAAGCTCAACGTAGACCGGTTTCCTCGAGAGCCTGGTAAAGTATTCCATTTGAAAGGAATGCATTAATACAACAGCTCAAGGGTACTCTCTTGCCATTACGGATTTGGTCTCTAATGTCAGTTCGGTGCACTACTTAATGGACATTCTAGAGCAGGCATTACTTTTTACAAAAACGACCAGCAATGTAGCTAACTAGTCCTACATTACAAGAATAGACTCCTGATTATTTTTAAAAACCAGTTGCTAAACGTACTTAACAAGACAGCATCGTTTGACTTCTAACCTACTAGGTGAAACTAAATGCCAAAGATTTCCAGTAAATTTAATTTTAGATTTAATAGCCTTATTAATTAAAATTTACTCTTTAATTTGATTTATGTTTTTGTTATTATAGCTAAATATATTTTTATTTTCTCTACAACGTATAGCAAATGGAAGTATTGTATACGACCCAAAATTTTGATGTTGAGATTTCACCGGAAATATGTTTTGAGGCCTCTGAATAAAAAAAGGCAGCTTTAGAAAAAGGGATGTGCGTGTGCGTGTTTTAAACTACCTTTTACATGGGAAATTTACATTTCTCAAAAAAGCTAACGACTGATTAAAATGCTAATGTTTAAGATATTTTTATTGCAAATAAAATGTGCATTATGACTTTTCTGGCTATAGCCTATGCAGTCCAGTTTACTCTTGATGACGTTTGCATAACTAGAAAACCGTAAGAAACAGACCAAATCTTACTATACAAAAAGGTAGATCTCGTTAAAACACACTAGTTATGTCCAAATGCATTTTTTTGGGGGAGTGAACCATTTCGGAGATATTCCTTGTTATTTGTGTGAGTTTTGCAATACTTACCTAAACATTTCTCAAATAGAAGGTCGTTATTCACTTTTTTATCTTTTGGCCGTGCAAAGAAAACCCAATTTCAAAGCCTTCATATAGTGATCAGCTTTAAAAGATATGACTCTCACTCACAACCTACTGTACTTCCATATTCCCCTTGTACCAACAAGCTGATCAACGATAAGGCAATTACTGTAAATGTTTATCTGGACTAACATGAAGTAGATAGAGCAGCGATGTCAAATAAATAAATAAATAAATAAATAAATAAATAAATAAATAAATAAATAAATAAATAAATAAATAAATAAATAACAATAATAATAACTATAATAACAGTAATAACAACAACAATAATAATAACAATAATAATAACAATAATAACAATAACAATAATAATAATAACAGTAATAATTTCCCTAGGGCGTCTTCCCCTTATGCAGAGGTTACCCTCATCGCCCGGCCGCTGCGTCCTCCAGCCGCAGCCAAGGCCACGGAAGAGAACAGTAATACTAACAATAATACTAACAATAACAATAATAACAATAATAATAATAACAACAACAATAATAATAATAATAATAATAATAATAATAATAATAATAATAATAATAATAATAATAATAATAATAATAATAATAATAATAATAATAATAATAATAATAATAATAATAATAATAATAATAATAATAATAAATTCTTTACACTTTAATTCAGCTCAATTCGATCTATCGTTTACACCAGCGATGTCCAACGTTTGCGAAACAGGGAGTTTGAATGTACCTCCTTCCACTATACGCGGACTTTACCTCTCTTTAACCCCCAGCCGTGCATTGTGTTGCAGTGGCGGGTTGGTTACATGTACGTTGCGTTTGATTTACGAAAGCACTTCTAAATCTTATGTGATAAACATCTGTTCCTTAGCGACTTCTATGGTACTGCTTACGTTTAAGAAGCCTATAAACATTTGGCGACAAAGTCGAAGTGCATAGCCTTAAAGGAGACACCAAGTGATCGTCGCGTAACATACTGCGATAGATATAGACTTTTAGTGTTGTTCAATTTGGGGCAACTCTGCTTGCAAATATATGTAGAGCTATACTCATTATCTTATTGCAAATTTTCTTGTAGGTGCAAGGGGAATGTGCGAATATACTAGGCTTTAAGCGATTGTGAAATGTTTTAAAAGGGGGTACTCGATACCTACCTTCGAAATTCCGTTCCCATTGCAAGGCAGAGATAAAAAAACGAGTAACATACTTTTCTCAAACACAAATATAAGTGTTGGCAAATTCATACAAATAATAAAGAATATCTAGGAAAAGGTTCACTCAAAAGAAAAAAGAAGTATTTGACACAAATTGTGTGTTTTAAAGAGATCCGCATTCTTTATTTAGTAAGCTTTTTTCTGTTTCTTACTGCTTAGCATTTATGCAAAAATCATCAAGAATGAAGAGATCTTCAAAGGACATTCCCAGAAAATTAGAAACTGCCATGGAATCGCCTGTTTGTGTCTGTCACTGCATACTGAATGGTTGCGAGTCTACACGCCACAGGCGTGACTCACCCTCCGATAAAGAGGAGGTGGGGAACAGCAGTCAATTACATAAGCGTCTCCAAAGAGACATGGTTGGACATAGCTGAGACAGAGGAACATGTGTTTATAAGTATAGTTAATACACGAGTAGAGAAAGTCATGTGAGTGCAACACACCCGGTGCTACATTTGCTATTTTGTACTGTGTATTCTGCACCACTTTTACACATTTTAGGTGTTTCTTTCAATGCAAGCCTGAGACTGACAGTCGAGACAAACTTGAGCTGCAAATCACTTGGAATCATTTGCTTTTTGTGATGTAGGAAACTTAACGCGCAAATCGATATTCTCGATGCATTAGTATCAAACCTTGTTAGACGGGTTCGCGGAACACTGAGTTATCGCCGAGCGCTATATAGGTTTCTATCCGCCGCCGCCGCCGCCGCCGCAGCCGCCGCCGCCGCTCAAATTGACGCACGAGGCCCTTTCTCTGCCGGCAAACTCTACAAATTCACTTCTAAGGTATCTGGCAATAGGGGGAATGTAAAGCACGGGCCTAGCTTCTGATCAAGATCTGTGGAACGCAAGGCGGCGGCGGCGGCGGCGTTTCCATTGCTTCCTTTAGGTACACACCACACGTGAATGTAGTCTGAATTCAGTCGCAGTAGAGTTACCGTTATCTAGGTCTAGTATTGCATGGGTTTGAACTAAGATATACCTACACACCTAATCACTGGGGGACAAACATGTTTGTTTTCTCTACCGCGTATGTACACAGTCGGCTGAGAAGATATTTTTTGTAAATTTAACAAGAACTGATAGTTTGAGGTGAACGTGATGTGCTACAACGTTTTCGAAACATTAACACAAATGAATGAAAACCTCATGTTGGTATCCGCAGGCGTGATTTGAACTTCCGACCCCCACTATGACTTTCCGGTATAGTAACAACGAGCACCGTCGAAGCCCTAATTGCATCGTCTGCAGGATTGCCTAGTTACCAATCCGTTGGATGAGAAGACTCGCCCGGTATACTGTCGTCACTACACGTCACCTGAGGCAGAAATAGGGGCTTTTTCATTTAGTAAAAACGGCAGACAAACTTTCGATTAGAACATTCGCAACTATAGCACAGAAACGATGTGTTTCACTATAGGAGTTTTCACGTTATGAAGGCACAATGGTTCTTATGGAGAACAAGCGCGGCGTTGCCACGTATGTTGCGCCAATGTGATTACCGCGTTTGCTCCCAACCAGGTTTATTATTATTAGTTATTATTAATTATTATTTATAATAATAATAATAATAATAATAACAATAACAACAACAATAACAATAATAACAACAACAATAACAATACCTTATAATAAACCCTTACCCTTTTTACATTCTTTTCTTAATATAAAAAATGTAGGCCTACTTACACCAGTCACCTTATGAAGTTCGCTAACAATAAACGAGTCACTGTGTCCGGGGTTCTTTTTCTTTAAATAATATTGCACCCTAAGAATTGTTTTTCGCTCGCTACTTTTAATAATTTCGCCTTTTCTTCTGCGATCCATTGCGCACTGATCACTTAACTGCAATGCACACGATTACCAGAGAACTTGTAAAACTCGCTCACACCTCAAATTCCCGAAACCTATTGAAAACCTCCACTGAAGTACAATCCCTTATCGGCCCTTCAACTGCCACATCATCTGCAAGACAGGAGAACCGGGTGTTGTTGGCCGTGTGCTTGGCGCGCTAAAACCATTTGCCTTTAAATGGTGATTTATGGATGGCTTGTTACTGGAGAGGTTCTATATTTATATAAAAAATAATTTCGTTATTTCCTTGACAACTTTGTCGCTGGAAGTTTTTACGTGGACTTACAGAACGAGAATTAGCCAGCGACGACATTTTCCACTGTATAAACGAAGAATCCTAACACTTTGTTTTAAACTTTATTTTTTTTAAAAAAATATGTTTAGACATATTGATATAATCTAAATACTAACGTGGCCTATAAAAGCAAGCGAATAATCAAGATTTTTTTTTCATTGCAATTATTTCGGTTTAAAGCCATGTTTAAACGTGCGGAGCGAGAAAGATGTTAAAAAAATTTGCTTTCAAGAAAATTTTACATTTTATTATTTTAAAAAATGTACAATTGCATAAAAAGTTTATCGTGCATACCATAGTATTCTTCGACACATTTTACACCGAAATGCATGTTCATACTTTATCTTAGTCACATTGAAAACACGCAAATTTGACAACGGCGCACCTGATTCTTCCATAAGAATAACATGGTCCAAGAGCCCGTTGTGCCTTCATGGCGTGAAAATAGCTATAGATTGATTCCTGCTCACAATACCATTCACCCAGTCCCTTCTTCCAGTTCTGAGGATCTGGTAAATGTGTTCCAAACACACGTAGAGAGCAGCATAAACAAAAACCACCCAAGAAGCATATTTTCTCAACATAAAAAGATTTGGTTCTCCTCAAAATTATTTTTTATGCTTATGAGGTTTTAAAATTCAAATACCACCATGCTCAATCCCTTATGACATACATTCGGAATAACTATTTTACAACACGTTGTGCAAGATAAATCAATACCCGCATACTGGGAGTTGTCAACTGTGGCAAATGTGTTTGTAGTGAAACGGTTTTGTCATTCGTCAGGGTTATCCATTTCCGACGTTTATTCCCAATGTTTTCCTCTGCTCCATAACACCCGTCAAAAAAATCGTTATACTATTTATGACTTACGTAAAAACGATGCACAACTGTTGGCATTCACTCTACATTGGCTTTAATTTATCCTAAAAGCTGATTAATGCAAAAGGATTTTAAAAACGTCATTTATAACTTCAGGATAATAATGCACATTAACATTACTCACCCAAAATCGACGGTTCACAGAAAATACTGGTTACAGAATATATACTTTAGATATTAGTCCGTCAATTTCCTGAATCAAGTTCCTTTCAATCTTTAAGAGGTGGAATCAGGACTGAAAAATTCAATGCCATAGCCGGGATTTGAACCACGGATCCTCCGCTTATCGAGTGTCTGCTTTAACCACTCAGCTACCATGGCCAACTTGCCAGTACGACATTACATTGCCCAGCTGATTCTTAGCGGTAAGCTTGTTGGGATAAATAAATAATACTTCCTTTCAGTGTGTTTGAGAACTTTTTAGCTATTGCCGATATAGTACCATCTATGTGGACATCTAAGGTCCACAAAGCCGAAGTGACAATGGTTAAAGAAATTGGCCAGGGCCCCAAAGTATGAAACTAGACTAGATACGAGCTAAGGCCTTAGAACTCCCGGACAGAGCTGAGATGGGTAACGTTTACCTTGCCTGGTTGCGCTAAGTTCACCACAAGTTTCCATATCTGCTTGTTGCTTATCATGTTGACGTAATCAAAACTTCCATCACGAGTTCATTAAGGAGATACACCACCGAAATTTGGTGAACAACTTGGGAAAATGGACAGTTAGGATTGAGTTAATTTTCTCTTCTGATATTGTTAATTTTTACCCTTTTGTCCAACAAACTAACATTGCATTGAAGTTATTCCCTTTCATTTTGAGCTTTTTTTCCCTCAGGACTTTTGCACGTTTAAAAAGTTACTACCGCGTGTCTTTAGTCTTAACTTTTTTTTTTTTTTTTTTTTTTTGAGTAATTGATTTTCAGAACAAAATAAACATTTTTTTAAATTATAATTTTTGTAAATCTTTCTTCTTTTGAACTAAGACTACTACTGTGGGATGAAATAAAAGGGATACTCAAATGAAAGGTGATCCTTAAAATCGTGTGAAACATTTAGCAGTAACCTAAACACTGAACAAGTATTCGTTGTATTTTTTCAGGAGAATAACGTTTATCGTGAACACGGAACGTAATCAAGGGAAATTGTATAAATCTGCAACTACCAGTCTTACAAATCAAGCACTTAACTTTATCGTCTTCATCTCGAAAACAAAAATATTCGTCCTGCAATTGAATTGTGTGTATTATTATATATACTCCACGCCATCCGCCTCTGACTAGCAGGTCTGGTTCTGCTTGCCTTGGTCAGTGGAAGGGAGAAAATAACATGTGCAGGGGAAGCGACGCTTGTTAAGCACCCCTGCTATAGGATGAACGGGGAATAATGCTGGGCAAAGAAAAATATCCTCCAGCCGGGAATCGAACCAGGAACCTCTGGATCTAGAAGCTTAAGGATGGTAACCACCAGACCACAGACATCTTTTGCCTCTTGTAGGATTTCTGTCACCACTTAATTTCGTTGCCTTTTAAAATTCTGGTCATGCTGGCGCTGTGATACGCGCCTTCTACTGTAAGTATGGTAATCTAAATTGTAAGGCACTGTTTGCCTCCTTGTTAGGTCAGATGTCAACTACTGGTCTTAAGAGGAGACGAAAGAATAACAACACTTCTAGAACAAACGTGGAATGAATGTGATGAAATTAGAGAGATTACACACATTGCATGAACGCAGATGTCCTAAGTAAACTTAATTTTCGTCGCAAAATTAGCTTCGAAGGTTAATATACATGCACAATGCTTACCTGGGTTTCAATTTTACAAACAATAAGCGTGTAAAATAACCATTTTAAATTAGAAAGCGTTCACAAGTTTCTAAAACTTTCATTACGGAAATAAAAAGCTAGTCCACATTGCCATTTTCGGTCATAAAAATTGTTGACTGCTTTTTTGAGTGGGCTTGCGCTTATAAGGTCACAATCACTCATAGCCCTTTCATTTACTTTCTCAGTTTCATACTAACCTAAATCTGACCTAAAAACTAAATATTCCCATTTGATTACAAATGTTTGATTTGAGGTTCCTACGAAAACGAGGAGTCGTATAAATACCACAATTGGTATTTTATTCGTACATTCGCGAAGGCTTCCGAGAAGTTCTCCACCAATCCAACTAAGCCTTTACTTCATAAATTACATGGGCTGTTAATCGTTTTCTATAATGGTCCTCAGAATTGTGAATATAATAATACGAGATTGAAATAATGACATGAACAACTTAAGTGTATATGCTACATTTTCTTCAGAATTCCTCAAAGAGATTCTTATTTCAAGGAATTTTTGTTGAACTTATTCTTTAGAAAAGCCTCGAACTCCAGGAAAGACCGTTCATATTATATGCAGGTAGTGAAAACTGATAATAAATTAAATGCTAATTGGAAAAGGAAATTTGAGAAGGAAACTTCCCTAGGTCTAAGGTTAGATTTGCAGCTATGAAGACTGAGGAAAACCTGGAAAGTCTGTTAGGGAGGACGGTTCTGGTGGGATTTGAACCTGGGATTTCCCGCTCACGAGTCCTTGCCTTAACGACCTTAACTATCCGCGTCAGTGTTAAATATTTTATTATTACTATTAATTTACAATTCATGGTCGTCTCAACGTGGTGGTAGCTGGTGCATACCATGCGGGAGACGCGGGTTCGATTTCCGGTACCGGCGTGGGGATTTTCTCCCGCTGGGAGACCTGGTCCGGGGTGCACTCAGCCTCGTTAGGTACCTGAGGGGCCAAATGAGGAGTTACACCCGTATAACCGGCCGGGAGGTACTTCCAGTACTGCACCCCGCACATGACGTCTGTGATGGACAGAGGTGGGGAACGCAGTGGCCGGGCGGTAGACCTAGGCCCAGAATAGGCTGTTGCATCTCGATGTTATTATTTATTATTATAATTTATGCCAAATAACTTTTCCTTCGAACGTTAATCTCTTGTACTACGCACTCAAAACATTTACAGTGTCTTCAGTCGGCATTCATCCGTAAGGAGCGCAGGTAGTAAAGATACGAATCAGCTGCCGGTTCTTCTGACTTTTACTATCTCCATTAAGAAGAGTGTTGGCAGTGTGATTTTTCAACGGTTTGGAGACAAAAAAGAATTTCACCCGCGTGTATTACAACTGGAAAAAATGCAGCTTTCACAAACAGAAGAGACGCGTAATAGTGCAATCTTGTTTAAGAAAAGGAAAAAAAAGAGCGACAGAGAAAGCAAGAAAAGAGAGGGAAAGAAAGAAACAAAGAAAGAAAGAAACGAAGAAAGGAAGGGAGGAAGTGAGGAAAGAAAGAAAGAAAGAAAGAAAGAAAGAAAGAAAGAAAGAAAGAAAGAAAGAAAGAAAGAAAGAAAGAAAGAAAGGAAGGAAGGAAGGAAGGAAGGAAGGAAGGAAGGAAAGAAACAAAGAAAGGAAGAAGGAAAGAAACGAAGAAAGGAAGGAAGAAAGGAAGGGAGGAAGAAAGGAAGGGAGGAAGGAAGGAAAGAAACGAAGAAAGGAAGAAAAGAAAAAAGGAAGGAAGGAAGGAAGAAAGAAAGAAAGAAAGAAAGAAAGCAAGAAAGAAAGAAAGAAAGGAAGGAAGGAAGCAAGCAAGAAACAAACAAACAAACAAACAAACAAACAAATCAAGAAAGCAAGAAAGAAAGAAAGAAATCAAGAAAGAAAGAAAGAAATCAAGAAAGCAAGAAAGAAAGAAATCAAGAAAGCAAGAAAGAACGAAACAAACAAAGGTGTGAAATACAAAGGTAGCACAAAGATATTTTTGTATTAACTTCCTTGTCGCAGGTAAGTGGTGAATATATTTGGAATGAGAAATCTGTGCGCCACGCTCTCGAGGATGAACACCATTTTGAAGATGCAATAGTAACACATGAAGTGTTTTGCCAAGCTATGAAATGCTAACGTGTACAGAAAGTTCTGCGATTGGACCCTTATTTTGAAGACAAAATCGTCGAGTATAACAGAAACGGCGATTCTTGTGCTGCAAGTCTTTATTAGGGCGCTTTTCAACACGCAAAGATGAAAATAATGCAAATCTATGCGGCCACCTTAAACCATAAAGTAATTTATCTGTCATTTCCATTAGCCACGTTATGTTATTTAACAGCTTGGTTTATTATCTTAGTTACGAGTACCTGTTTGCATTTCTACTATTACTGCCTATAAATCTGGCGGGTAATGTCTTCTGCACTGAGGTTGTGATATCTGGCACGATATTCATGAATAAGCAGCATAAAGCACGAGTTCATAAACGACAAACGAAAGTCAATAGAATCGCTGAAAATGACGTTCCGTTTATAATGCGCTTCAAACTAGAACGATCCTATAGTAAATATATGGGAGGGGAGAAAGAGAGGCAGAGATACTGTAGGCTGTTCACGCCTTTATGAACAGCCATGATTTTCCCTCCACCAATCAGCGTGCTGTTACAGTATGTCTGTCTCTTTCTCCCCTCCCTTACGTTTACAACAGGATCATTCTAATTTGAGACAGATTGTATTATTCTGAACTTGGAGGGGAAAATGTCATCCATCGCAATGTCTGTCATTGACAGACGTGTTTGCTCATTACAAACCTCGCCAATAAGGAACAAGAATACGCGGCTTCTCTTCAAGCGACTTAACAATGCACAGCCGGTTGCTAGCGGCTGCCGAAGTTTAACACTTCCGTTTTTCAACGTGCCGCGCTTATATCGACAAACGTTACCAAATTTGTCTTCTGTATGGGTATAATCATGCTTTCTTCTGCTAAAGGACATGACCTGAAAGGAACTCTTGAATCTACCGCTACTGATAGGTTCATTGGTGGAAATCGCAGCTGTTTGCACTATCCCTTTAACTTCCTATCTACAGTGAATTCGTTCTTCACATAATTGTAAAACGGTCTTATCATACTTTATGGCAGTACCTACTTATGATTTTCCCTATACGTCGGTTACCCCTCCATCAAACTGATTTTTCCATGTTTGTTAGTCTGCGAATTGATCTTCCTTTTGGATTGTAGTTCATAGCCACTTTTGTTATCCTTGTGGCTGCCATACTATTTACGTGATCCTTCCAATTATTGCATTCTCTACTTCGTTACTCTACCCAAAAATTCGATGTCGGGATGTCACCCTGAACTTATAAAAAAAAAAAAAAAAAAAATTAGAAAAAGGTCCGTGTGTGTGTGTCAGTCTGTGGACAGCATGACTCAAAAACGAAAACTCGATTAAAAACCAAAGTTAGTATTTAAGTTTAATGTCTTTCAAGGATACGACACGAAGATTTTGAAAAAATTCCTCCACCTTAAACCAGTTTTCGAAAATTTTGGTTTTATGGAAAATTTGATTAAAATGCCATATGTATAAGATATTTTTATTACAAATGAAATGTATATTTTGAATTCTTCTGGCTATAGCCTATGTAGTCCTATTTACTCTGGATGACTTTTGTGACTTTTGTATAACTGGTAAACCGTAACAAAAAAAAAAAAAAAAATAGAACTTGCTAAAACACACAATTTATGTCCAAATAACTTTTTTTTTGGGGGGGGGGGGGAAGAGTGAACCATTTCGGAGATATACCTTGTTATTTGTGCGAGTTCTGGAAAACAAACTTTCGCCAAATGGAAATTCGTTATTCATTTTTTATGTTAGCCGTACAAAGAGAACGGAATCTGAAAGCTTTAAAAGATTTGACTATCGCTCAAAGCCTACTGTATTCCCATATTCCCGTTGCACATGCAGAAAACGAGCAATTGGATAATTTTTGCAACTGTTTATCTCAACTAACACGAAGAAGATACAGGAATAAGAGTTTGTAAGAATGGTTAGTACAAGAGTAGAGAAAGTCATGTGAGTGCAACACATCAGATTTTTTTTTTTTTTTTTTTTAATTGTAGAATATTCTTACTTCAAGCGAAAGGCATTTAAATGGACGTAGAATCCTAACACGCCAACGTCAGTTTGAGTTAGCCATACATTGCTAATTCCAGAGGTGGGGGACACATGTCCCGTGCCGACCAAACTCAAAGCTGCTTAACTCCAAGATCGATGAGCACGGTAGTAGCCACTCACCTAACCTCACTCACTTGTAGAATATTCCTTGCTTTCAGTTCGTATCTAATATTTTCACTTCCTTTTTACCTAATACAGTACATCCATATACTATACTGTGGAATGAATATTTCTCTATTAACTTTAATGCTACTATATTTTAATTGTGTAGCTTACAGATCAATTTAATTTAGGTCCACTTTATTTTCAGGTCCTAAGCACCAGTTAAAATATGCTGTGTTATCTGAAGTATCTACATGCAATTAAATGCACCTCAAACCATATATTCACTGCAGTTTTTCAAAGTGATTTGCTTTAAGGTAATGTATCTGTGAAAATACAAAAATCTACTGTTTTTTATCCGATTGCTTTGACTTTGTTACCATGTACGCAAACAATAAAAGACGTAGTGCATGCAAAATGTCAACTATTAATATCGTTAAGATATTTATTGTTGCATTCCTAATTAACAGCTTTTTGATATGGAAATATGAAATTCCCCTTGGACCCCACAACTTGTTGTATCACTCCCAAAATTTTAATTTGAACTCAGGATACAAGCATAAAGAAACTGCTGTGCGGGCATTCTTAGTTTAACAATTATTTAATTGGTTTAAGAGAACAAAATTGTTACACAAACTTTTTCAATATGACCTTGAAAAAGTAATTAATTCGAACCGAACTAGTTAATGTTGGTTGACAGAGCACACATTATTTAAAAATCATAATTCTTGAAGCTCTTCTGAAAATTTTAAGTGGTCCAAGGAGCATTTTGCACAGTGAAAAAATGCGGAAAATACAAAAATGAGAAAAACTTGAGCTTCAAGTTGAATTCCTACACGATAGGACCAATTAAATACCCATTTGTGGATTTAAAATTTTTGATATTAAAAAAATGTGTGTAGCAAGAAAGCAATTTTTTAGCAAATTTTACAGATACAGTCTTAGTGTCTGAAACACCTTCTGGGTATGCAAGTCCAATTATTTTCAAATAGAGAAGCAAATGGCATTGATCACTAGGAGCACGAGAAAAAGTATGTGGGGAAAGAAATGTGCCCCGTTAGGAGTCCAATTCACAATAGTAACTATAGAGCCGTGAAACCGGAAACTAATATACATATTTCAGAAAACCAGTTTGTCAGCGTAGAAAGCTGTCGCAACACTGGAGTATTATTATTGTTGGTGTGTCAACCACGTCCCGTTCACTGCTAACGGCTATGTCGTCTTCCTGGGATATCCTGTCTTCTCAATCATACGTGTTTACGACAAGGACCTAATTTTCCCCTTTTATTTTGGATTTGGCTGTTTGAGGATACCCAACTGTGAAATTTCTAGAAGCCACAATATCGGTCAGATTCATTTGAAATGTTAATGCAGGAATCAGAAATAAACGTATAATATGCGCACCAAATTTCTATACATATTTTTTAATTAGCTCTAAAGATATTAATCTTTTTAGTTCTCTTTTGCTGTTTTGAAAAATTAGTCTACGTAACAATTACTTTTTGAAGAAACATATTTTACAAGAAAATTCTTAATTATGAACATCACTTTAAGTACTGAAGCTTCAAGTGTTTAACAATTAATACTTCATAGTTAAACGCTTAAATAGCATGTGAATACACTATAGATTGAATTTTAAATTACACTACTATTTAGGGGGGAAACAAAAGACCTTTTTGCTTAAAAATTACCAATGAGTATTAGTGTTTAATAATTAGAGCGAGGATAAATATCCCATCGCTTACAATGTTCGCGCGCTCGTACTATACACGCTCCGTGGTGACTGGCAGAAGGCGTAGCACGGGTGTTCAGAACAAGTAAACAAAAGGGCAGGGCTGTGTAAGAAGCTCTAGTCCATTTACATCAGTTCATATCGTCATCTATTCGTTCCTCAAAAACATTGTAGTGAACAATAATACATTTTTAAATTGTTCAAAAGTAAAACTTGTCATCTAAACAATGTTTATACAGCGAGAAACTTCTCTCAACGTCACATGATGTAACGGTAGCAAACGTAATATATTTTGCATTGTGTTCGTCATACGTAGATGACATTTTGTCTAGATGTTGTAAACCAATTTTTATATGAACCATTGTAGCGTAGCCAGGATCATTACATGATTTTACATTATCTATTTTGCACATGTCTTAAACTCCGATTGAAGTGACAAATGGTCGTGTTCTTTGATGCTGCAACAAGTGCTTTATGTTTTTTGGTATTACAATGTTGCTTCAACAATTTCCGTTTCTCCTTGGAATCTCTAGTTTGTGAATAACATAACTTACAGTGTATCGTATCGCCATTCAATACGAAATTATTTCTTCCAAATTCTTCCAATAACTTATTTAATTTACCATCACCTAAAGCTGAAGACATTATTCACGTCGTATGTAAACACGGATCGCACAGAAAATAACACTCCCTTATCTGCACGGTACAGCTGTCATACTGAACCAGAGCACGCTGTTCACCCGATGACGTCAAGCAAGCAATTCGCCGTGCAGTCAACCTGATTTCTTCTTCAGTGGATATATGTCCTCGCTCTATTAATAATATACAATTAAGCAAAACTTCATTTCCCTCTTTTACCCTGTCATTTATAATGAGCTAGGGTAAATGCCATTCATTTATACCGAGAAGTACATGGTATGGAACAATTTGAAAATGAGAATATGCCAACAAATGAAAATTCCTCAAGTGTTGAAAATTATAACGCTAAAATAACATTTTCCGACTTAAGATATTTAAGACATTTAGTGCAAATACGTACATGTCCCCTTCCATTTTTTCTGCTCCTCTGCAGAGGAAGATTCCTGAGGCAGCTCTAGAACAGTTTGTTCACTTCAATGTTGGCAAAACTTTTATTCTTACTACAATTATATTGGAAGCTAGGCTTATAGCCACACATTTACATTGCTATAAGACATGCTTCAAAAGTTCGTATAGCTATTACACCTGTATAGAATTCAAGTAGGTTTTTAATGTTTAATGGCATTAAAATCCATATTTATGCATTTTGGCAATTTTTGACCTTTTTCACAGTTAGAAACATGATCATGCTTGTTCAGGTTCCCTACGTGTACTTGACACATTTATATCTGATAAGTAGACCTCGAATTTTAGGTAAAAACCTATTTTGTCCCTTATGATGTATAACAAATAAAAGTTATATATATATACTAATTATGGAAATATGGAAATGTTCGAAAATGGTGGTACTATACAACCTAAAAATATCTAATTTCATGTTAAAACCTATTGTTATCTAATTTTACAATTTTATTTTCTTCATCTGGTAATATGAAGGGAAAAACCGCTGTGTAAGCCTGTATGCCATCACAGTGAACAATGCATAATATAGAGGACATTAAGAACATTGTTTTGAAACTGGGGGAGGATGCACTGAACATTACCTCAGCTAAAGAGCTTCTGCAGGACCCAACACTTGTCCAGAATATGCCATTCATCAGATTACTTTACGTATTTCGGGTCCTCACTATTAATCCTCTAGGTCTGGAGTCTTCAGGCAAACCGGTCTACGCACAACTGATAGTTGAGGTGATAAAAAACTCAACTTGGTTCATGGTTATGCTGGTGAAAAGGTTTCTGAGAAACCCAAATGAGTGGTTCAAACAAACCCAGGACTGACAGTTCTCCGTACAGTGACTGACATCTTGTCCGGCAAAACACCTGAACACATGAAAGTGCTGTTCCTTTGGCTCTAATACCAATATTTAAATATGTTCCGGTGACATCAGTTGATGTGGAACGCTCATTTTCGGTTTATAAGATGGTGTTATCTGACAAGCCATGCAGTTTCTCAATGGAAATCTTAGAAAAGGTTTTAGTTGTCTACTGTGGCTCTAATTATGGACGTATGCAACAAAGACATTGTCAAATGTTTCGGCTAATTTGTAATGGAAAATAAAACAATGCCATTTTTGTTCACCTATTTTTGTAACTTTAGAACCTATTTTGATTTATGATAGAACCTATTTTGGGTACCTAATTTAAGATTTTTAGGAACCAAAAGTGCGAGGTATATCTACTGATGAGTCTACTAGCTCTGCTGAACGCAATGCTAGCGTGATGGTTATCGTGTCTGCCTCACGTTCAAGAGGTCGCGAGTTCGAATCTCGCTTAGGGTAAGTTATCCGGGTAAGGTTTTTTTCCGAGGTTTTCCCTACCCTGAGAAGACGTTCGGGTAACTTAAAGCTCCATGGACCTCGGGCTCATTTGAGCATCATTTCACTCATTTCATTCATTCGTCCGTTGGAAACCGTGCAGCACAGAGCGAACAAGACCCACGGTCACTAAACATGCACAAACCGACAGCCTTAGTTCTCAGTACTCGTTCAGAAAGTTATCATTTCTAGAATACCTGGTACAAAGTACCGATATTTGGTTAATCTAGATGCACTTACAGTATTCACAGGACCAATATGTGTGCTAAATGTGTGGTTGCATCATAAATTCCAATTTACAAACGTTTTCACCACATTTCCTAGATTGAGTTGAAAAATGTATGACAGTTACAGAAGTTCGAGTATCTTAGAGTAAAATAAAAATAAAACGCAAAGATGACTAAGGAATGGAATGACACTTTTCCTCCCAAAGTAAATTACACATGCAGATTACACAGATCGCGGCGGCCGACTGATACACACGTCCCTCTGGTCAAGGGGATCAGATTCGACCCGGTGGTCACTTAAGTTCAACAAGCTGGTGTTCTCTGCTATACATTTCATAATTAATCTGGAAATGCAATTTGGCAAAGCTTCGCCATCTGAAAAGGAACTGCTCTCTGCATCCCAAATGGGGAATTATGTTACTGACTGGCACTTCCAAATCAAAAGAAAATGTTACTATGTTGTGTGTCCATTTAACGGCAGCCGTATTTCACACATGTTTATTAGTATATAGTTTCATCATTCAGTTGAGAAGCGTATTCTTTTTCAAGTAAACTGCAATGTAAGACAAACTCGAGTTCCCTAATGTACACAGTTAAGGGTAAGCTGCATCTTTATGTCAATAAGTTATTAGAGAATTGAGGATTATTTTCTTAGTTGTGCCTTCCTTTGAAATTTATCAGTAATTGTTTTTATTTTAAAGAATTAACCTATCATCCTACTGACACCAAAGTAGATTGACCAGAAGAGGTTGTTTTTATCATCCTAAAATGTAATATACCTATTGAAAGTTTGAGGAGACTGGTGATTTATAGCAGAACATGTCAAAAGAAAAATCTATTCAATGTAAAAATAGCGAATAAATCGCATATGTACATTTGTAAAAGAAAGAAGCCATATGACTTGAGCACACAGAAACTGCCGTGTTTGACCGTGGTACCAATTTGTAGAACAAAAGCTTCCCTAAACAATGGAAAACGTTTATGTCCTAACTCCCAAGTGTATAGGAGTTATATGTTTATGTGAAAAGGTGCAGCACAAAATGACAGTCGTGCTGTCATTTAAAGAATAGATGTAAAATATAAGTATGGTGCCTACAGTGATAAAGTTTATGTCAAATTAAATGCGTAAATTCCAATTTATAGGACTACATAAATACCACAAAAATCCAATTGTTCGGCCATTTTCACCTTTTAGTTTCCCCTTAATGAAAACCAATTATGATAAACATTATAGGATGATATTTCCGCACCAGGAAAGGGAAATAATATCGGCATGTCTTTTAGAACAGGTTTACTGCATCAAATTTCGAAGTTGGATAACCTGCATTGTATTGGCTGAAGTGCAAGTACATTTCCGGTTTCAGTTCCTGGTTTATTGAAAACCAACCTTCATATTTGAATTAGAGGAAGCAAAACGTCTTCATGGAGTTTAGGTATGTGGAGAGATTCTCTTTCTGTATGTTACAATTGAATTGAAAACTAGTTTTTTTTTTCTTTTTTTTTTTTTTCTTTTTTTTTTTTTCTTTTGGCCTAAATACTGCAAGCTTAAATAACCTTTTTCTTACCACGTATTTAAATTTTTGGATGAAATCACATGAGACAATCTCTCCGTAGATTATTACTTGAAAATGTGCGCATAAAGAGCTGCATATTTAAATTCACATACTTAGGTGTATCTGAAAAAAATATTTTTAACTTTCATAATGCCAGCGTTTAGAAGGAATCTTTTAAGTCAAGGTTTTGAAAGGAATGATTACACATTGGTAAGTTTGTTTGCCATCATAATATGTGATACGGCTACCAGATAATTCTCCCTAGTAACACTTTGGAAAATATCACACACATATGCGTTTATTTGACACCACTTCAAATAGCTGCAAGGGATGAAAATTTTGGTGCTAATTAAATTTAAGGAACATGTACGTCAAGCAGGCATCTGCGAGGTTACAGAAAGTCACATTTGACAGAACTATAAAAGATAAACGAAGTTGGAAATGTTAATACTATTTGGTGAATGGTTTCTATTAGTTTCGCTATTCTATTTCAATAGTTTTAGAAATATATTGATATCCTATGAACAACAACAACAACAACAACAATAATAATAATAATAATAATAATAATAATAATAATAATAATAATAATAATAATAATAATAATAATAATAATAATAATAATAATAATAATAATAATAATAATAATAATAATAATAATAATAATAATAATAATAATAATAATAATAATAATAATAATAATAATAATAATAATAATAATATTAATAATAATAATAATAATAATAATAATAATAATAATAATAATAATAATAATAATAATAATAATAATAATAATAATAATAATAATAATAATAATAATAATAATAATAATAATAATAATAATAAAGTGCCAATGCATTCAACGTTTACTGAATATATACAATGGGGCTTCATCAAATTTATGCATGTTATTCACAACGTCAGCATCAGAGAGCATGCTGTAGAGAGCGTTGCTTACTTTACGTTAGAATTTACATTTTGAAATCTTAAATTACTTAAAGTTAATTACTTAAAATATATTTTTAATTTACGTCTTTAAGCTTACTACCAGTTGAAGATTCTAGGTCTAGTCGTCATGGGCGTCAGCAGACTTTTTTCATGGGGGCGCATGTTGGAGATTTGCAATCAAGCAATATTAATTCATTATTCTGTTGTGAAAAACTGTAAAAGATGAGTTATAGTATTTGTTGCGGATACGTGTGTTAATTTGAGCTAAATAAAAATTGCTAATTCGATTACATTTTTGTGATTTCAATCTCTGTTGGTAAGATTTCTTAAGGACTTAAGGGGACAGGGTAGTGTTTTGGGCTCAAAAAGTCAATTTTTTGTTTTTCATCTTTAAAAAAAGTAGAAACCTTCCTCTTCAAAATTTTATATATATTGTAAGGGTACCGGCACATATAAGGCTTTAAATTACCCCATTTAAGTATGGCGGAGTGCTGGCCCACGCTGGGTAAAGAGGGCTTCAGAGATGACACACTTTTCTTTAAATGTAGTTTTCTGTAACTTGACATTTTTCAAACTCAGGTACATTTTTTTTCAAAACTACTGAAGCTATTTGAATGAAAATTTTACAGTAGTTCCAGAAGCATGTACTCTACAAACGTAAGCCATTGTTATTGGAAAAACCCAAAACAGAAAATTAAAAAAAAAAAAAAAAAAATATATGCAAAAAAAAAATTCTTTTTATTTATTTATTTTTTTTATTATTATTCTTTTTGCAAAAGTTAAATATTTTTTCTTTTGAATATAGCCAGAGATATTTAAGTAAATTTAGGTTAACAGTTATGAATACACATTGCCTAGTGCACTACAAAAGTTTCAACACATATGCTTGAATGTTGTAGAAGGAATTTGTACCGTTAATACTATATATATTATATTTTTTCAAAAAAATAATATCAGTTTTTGCCTTATTATACGCCCATTTTAAATAATTGTTTTGTTGTGCTCTATATCAATGTAATCACAATGAATCACTAAATATTCATCCCAAATTAAATTTTGATCTGAGCAGTAGAAGTTTAGACATCCTCAACTAAAGTTATGTTTTGAAATACTGAAATCGTGTACAAATCACTACCTTGTCCCCTTAAACTGCAAAACTTTGTACAAAAATAAAACATAATTATCGGTGCAATGAAGAACAACTGTGGACGCAATAAATTAAACATTTATAACTCCAAGTACGGAACTAGTGTTGACGGCAATAATCAGTAAAGGTATGTAGCTACTAATTGAAAAGAATGCATCCCTTATTTACATTAAAATGTGAATAACATTACTTGCGGGCTCATTTGTAACACAGGAACTATGAAACAATCAAGTATCTTCTTTTGTGCGGGCATGCTGTGGAAAAATTGTTCTTTGCATCCAAATTAAAACTATAGTCAGCAATTGGCAGTATATTAAATTCATTAATTTCCTAGGAGGGGGGGGGCGGACTACCCCCACCCTCTCTTCGCGACGCCCATTCTAGTCGTTATTGAGAAATAAGTACCTAAATATGAAACAAATGAATTCGCGATAAACAAACAAGATATCAACATATTTAAATATTTATAAAATCTAAAATAATTCAAATAGGATAATGAATGCCACAGAATCCATTCACTGAACAGTATTTAACACGTCTGCAAAATTGCAGTTTATCTCTTCTACTTCCTGTCACACAGATTTTATGTAATGGCCGTTTGACGTAAGTACATGTTCCCGTAAGGTCTGTAAACACTATCATGTTTATGCACTCATATCCCAGCCTGCTCTGCCGTGGAAGCTGACGTACATATCTATTATATAACCAGATGTCGGAGAACGTGTTTTTTTGCAGCCTGTGTAAGTGATTCTGCGGTTAGGTTGCCTCCGCCGTAACTACACGTTACTTTCCATTTAATTACAGCTTGCTATTGCGCTCTGCTTATATCACTGCTTAAATCCGTAATGTATTCTTAGCGACGAACAAGACAACTTCACTCAAGAATAAAACCAAAAGAATGCTCCCATTGTGATTTCTTTCTTTCTTTCTTGCTCGGTCCAGGCATACAGGAACTGTAACACAATAATTGTGCGCTACCTCAGGGTCGAGGTAAAATTCTCCCCAAATTGCACGGTGAGAGTTGTTCTTACACAGTTTGTCATTCTGTACTCATTTGTTTACCTACGCCAAGGATGCGAAGTCCACGCGTGAAACGCGAAAGAAGAATCCACTATATCTTTGCATTTCTATACTTCTGAAACAATCGCTAGAATCCATCGGAAAGGCACTGCACAGGGAAAGGTATTTTGAATCTCAACCTTTAGGAGCCATTCACAACGAAAATTAAGCATTAACTGAACAACGTAAAATTTACACAAACTTATAAGGAAATGTCTTCACAACGACAAATGGAAACAAACAATGGCTAATCGCAAGAAAGCGTGAAACACTGTGCTAATATGGCGGTCAGTGAAGCCACCACCGACAGTAAACACGACAAAACAAGTTATGTAAAAATATCAAAATGAGCATCCGGTTAAAGGACATTAAACTCGCAACAAAGCACCACCAAACACCCCATCAAATTTGTTTTGCTGCCATTTTAATAAAAATCCAAGTGATTCTTGGCCTGAGAAATTACACAGGCAGTTAATAACAATAACAACGATAATAATAATAATAATAATAATAATAATAATAATAATAATAATAATAATAATAATAATAATAATAATAATAATAATAATAATAATAATAATAATAATAATAATAATAAACATCCAAAGGCATAACAGCCCTAGTCCGGCCTAGGCCTACTGCCCGGCCGCTGCGTCCACCACCTTTGCCCATCACAGGCGTCATGGGTGAGGTGCAGTACTGGAGATGGGATGTGGTCAGCGCCCCGGTACCTCCGGACGGTTACGCGGCCTTCGCAACCAGGGATCGCTACTTTTTCATTCAAGCAACTCCTCAATTGAACTCTCAGGGACCTAACGAGGCTGAGTGCACCTCGGACCAGGTCTTCCAGCGAGAGAAAATCTCCACGTCGGTACCGGGAATCGAACCCGGGTCTCCCGCTTGAAAGGCAGTTATGGCTACGGAAAATCTGATGCGAGTTGGCAGAATGATCACGTGATGAGAATCGTTCTCTGATTGGCTAACATTTTACGTTTAACGTAAACACCCACTTGAAAGCTTCTAATTCAATGTTTATGTTTAGTGATTCATTGCGAACGGTTCCACTACAACACATATCATTTAGCTTCCACTTAATGAGGGCCTTACAACAGGAAAGGAGGCACTGTAACTGCACATTGGTAGAGAATATAAAGTGGCACTAGTCCTTTCGTGTCAATGTGACTGTGATTACCGATAATGCCCACATTGTCTGGTGTGGCACCCAAACAAGAGAGCTGGGTGCGCTCAATATGGAAACCGCAGTGCTCAAGCTAAGTGCGTCGACCTTTCCACTGCAGAATATAGTGTGTTAGCTAGCGATAAGTATTGTTCGGCTGACTGGGCTAGCTTCAACAGATTCAAATTACCACTGAGGTGTGCATATGATTCCACTCGCGCACATCTCTACGGACAAAATCATTGCAAATTCTATGCTTGAAAGCGATGTTACCCTAATCTGACCTGGCTGTTAGCCCGAGAAACTATCATCAACCTTTATAGTAGTTTTGATTGTGAATATTTCTTTTCCTCGAACATTACTGCATTAGTAACCTTAATTGTGTTCGCCCGCTCTTACTACATATGACAAAAAATATTTTGTTCTTTAACGACTCTGTCAATTGCCAGATCACATCGACGTCGCCGGTGTGCCGTAATTTCGTCCCGCAGGAATTCTTTAACATGCCAGTAAATCTACTGACATAGAGCTGTTTTTAAGCACACTTAAAAACCTTTGGTCTGGGCCGGATTTGAAGCCGTGACCTTGGGATCAGTAGGCCAGCGTCTAACCAACTGAGCCACCAGGACCGACACTACATATGACACCATTGTACTGTGATGCTTGGAGTGAAATGATAATTGGGAAGCAAGATTTGGGAAGGAAAATCTTAGGGTACCTCCCGGTCATGTGCCAGTTATAAGGCCTGAAAACATGGAGAACTTCTCTGGTGCGATTTGAACCTTCATTAGTCCTTGACTAAACGACCTCGGCTACCTGTGTCTCGGTATCGCATTATTTGCTTGGACATCCCCAATCCGTTAAATTATACTGTAAAAATTATACAGTACACATGAATGAAATTTCTAAATTCTATATCTTCTAAACACACACACACACACGCACGCACGCACGCACGCACACACGCACACACACATATTAAATACCGCAAGTTAACACACCAAATCAGCAGCATTATACGCACCTGCATTGCAATATTTCCGGTAGTTTTCAAGTCATTGTATAGTTAATTGTGTTAATGATATACAAAATAAGTCAATACAATGAAAAAATTAAAATTATAACAATAATATATTTTGAATAACGAACGTTCAAGAATAAACGCTGGAAACATGCATTTTATTGACTTTTCAATTTGTGAGAAAAAATATAAATTTATGCGAAACAATATTTGTCACTAATTTTAGGCCTTAAACTAGATGTAACTGATATTTCAAAACAACGATAAATAAAATCAAACTTCCAACATTTTTATACATATACATAGCTTTAGGTATTTGTCTACGACACTGGAATGAAATTGAACAAAAACTGCATCGTGTAGAATATTTTGAACGCCCAAAAACGTAGAAGAAAGAAATGGAAAGATAGATTAAAAGATTTGATTGCAAAGGGCTATCTGGCCTCGTGTGCAGAAGATTTAAAAACTTGTGTGAAGTTGTTTCTAATCATCAGTAATACGCCCAAGTACAGATTATAAAACTAGATGACTCAATGATTTCACAACTTACAGATTTGACTCTTTGAAGTATTTAGCTCAATTTTCATTTGTGTTGCCATAAAACAGTTCGCTGCCTTTTCCAAAACGTGCAGTATCTTAAATGTATTCAATTTCAGGACAGTAAAATTACGATTAAATATATACATTTCGCGTTTAGAAATAACAATTATGCAGTTAAATAAAGCATATTTTACAGGGCCTGTTTTCCATTTTTATTACTTCCTCTACTACGTATAGTAAAGTAGAGAAAGTAGATATTGTATTCCACCCAAAAATTCGATGTCGATATTTCACCGGAAATATATGTTTTGAGGCCCCCTGAATATAAAAAAGCATTTTTAGAAAAATGTCCGTATGTGTGCGTCAATCTGTATGTCTGTCAACAGCATCACTCAAAAACGAAAAGTCGGTTAAAAACCAAAGTTCGTATTTAAGTTTAATGTCTTTCAAGGATACCACACGAAGATTTTAAAGAAAATTCCTCCGCCCTAAACTACCCTTTACATGGAAAATTTTTCGAAAATTTTGATTGTCTTGAAAATGGCTGTAATGATTTTGATTAAAATGCCATATGTTTGAGATATTTTTATGACAAATGAAATGTATATCTAGAATTTTCTGGCTATAGCCCATGAACTCTTGTTTACTCTGGATGACTTTTGCATAACTGGTAAGCCGTAAGAGATAGACCAAAGCTACACAAAAAATGTAGATCTTGCTAAAATACATAATTTATGTCCAAATGATTTTTTCTAGGGTGAATCATTTTGGAGATATGCCTTATTTGTGTGAGTTTTGGAGAACTTATATTTCTGTCAAATGGAACATCGTTATTCACTTTTTTATATGGTAGCCGTGCAAAGAGAAGGGAATTTGAAAGTTTTAAAACATTTGACTAACCCTCAAGGTCTACTGTATTCCCATATTCTCCTTATACCTACAAGGAAATAAACAATAAGGTAATTTGTACAAATGTTTATCTCAACTACCACGAAGAAGATGTAGGAATAACAGTTTGTAGGAATAGTTAGTACAAGAGTAGAGAAAGTCATGTGAGTGCAACACATCAGATTTTTTAAAACTGTTTTATGAAACGTTGTTCCTCAAGTTCAGCCAGGCGCCTTTCGTTCCCGCAACTACTGCATTGTTATCGACACTGTGAAATATCACTAGATTGCCAACTAATCTCATTCCTGGCACCGGAACAGAAACTCTGCCACGAACGGGAGCTGATTGCATGACACAAGTACAAGTGAAAGGTCGCGAGGTTTATCGTTTTTGGTGGTCTTGCCTTATTCACTTTTTAAGTGTCAAAGCGCCCTGTTTCAATCAGCGCCCGAATGAAAAGGGAGTAAGTCTACTGAACTTAAATTCTGCACACTTTGGTGAAATTAGCTAATTTAGAACAAATGTTCTCGCTTGGAAAAAGCGCGTACCAAATCAATGTTTTAATATGTACAGAGTACCTGCAAAATGAATGCAGGGATTCTAGGCGATGTCCGTTGAGAGTACACAGTAGCTGCATTGTTATATTATTAAACACTGGAAATTCAATGTAAGTTGCTCAGTTCAAGTAGCTGTTTGCTAGTGGTAACAAAAAACCAAAGCAGGTACCTTTGACCTGTTGCACAGCTCCGTGTGTCTAACAATTGACTGATGAATTAGGAGTGCATGCCATTTGCGCAAAACGGGCCGCAGAATACCGTTACATTACCGCAAAAATTCAGGTTGCAGTAACACAAATGAATTAACAAGTTAATCATACAGTGGAAGTGACTACATAAATTTAAGACATCTACTGTTGCAAACAACGGACTGAAACGTGAATTTATGAATAAAAGCTTAAAATTAGGAGAATATCTACAATATTTTTCTTTGGTTTGCAGTATTTGCCTCCAGGTACTATAGGTGATGGGTTTGTTGAATAGCACAGCGTAATTCCTGATAATCCCCAAATGAATGTCTTCGTCAAGTATGTATTCGAAAATTAGATCACTGATGACCCAAATTTCCAACGGTGTAATGTGCTATTTGTTCTTCATGCGATCCCCGAACGACAAATGAAGGTGGGTCAATCCATAGACATTAAACAAATATCTTGAATTACATCCATTGTGCATGCGTTGACTGCAACGCCTAAGGAATTCTGTCACTTCTTTGCAGAACAGGAAACTTAGGTTAGCATATCATCCAGAAACACACGTAGGTAAAACTTGGGTCTCTGGAAAAGTTACTCAGCTGGTACAATGTCGCTATTACTGTACACAAAACTTTGGGATACCGTTACCAGCCACAACATCTCCGTGCTACGACGAATCCAGTGGACGCCACACTTCTAGTGTAAGGAAAGCCTTCATGCTCATTAAATGCATCACAAATTTTGTGCTAATGACATATCAACTTTTGCGGTACTGTAACCATGCTCATTTGCGGAAATGCAACGTATTCTTGCATAAAGGTGCTACACCGTGACTTAGCATATCTGCTCGCTACTTCAGTTTTGCGCCAGCTATGATCATCATGTTTCTATCCTGCCTTTAGAACGAGTAACTTCGGGTGTTCCACAGAGAAAACTCCATCGGTGTGAGATGTATGGACTTCGTAGGCGCAATCCTTAGAATAACCTCATGGTTTAGGCCTTTAGACCTATACATGTACGATTAACTGGTCATAATTGCACGTTATTTTTACCGCTTATGTAATTGCTACCTACCAGAGTTTACCTTTGAGTCTCTCTGCGGTGCGTCCTACGTACTTTTGTAACTTTCGGATCTATGTCTTTGAAAATACTTCCATGTTGACATATCTATGTTCACGCTTGTTTCTCTTGAAAGTTACTTCGAGGAGCTTGCTCCAAATTTATAGCTAGGTCGACTTTATAATATGATCATATTTTATACTAATGAAACATTACTTATGCATTTCGCTATGAAGTTATTGTTCCTTTGGGTAAAAATCCCTTCGTTGACGGACTCGCCTATACAGTTGAACCTGATTTATCCGTATATCAAGATGAAGAGGAAAGATTACTTGTAACTGAGAATTACCTACAAATGAGATTTTGATCATTCATATTTTTAAAGCAATACGGTGGACCTACGTGTGTAAAACTTTACAAACAAAGATGTGTACGAAGAAAATATTATTTTGAACTCGGTCCCCCTTTAAAGACATCAGTTAATTTGGCTTGTTTCACTTTTCTTACATTAAGTGCATACACCTCATTTTGCTACTGATGACTGTACCTGGCATAGTATAAACAATTCCTAAGTCTGAAGTAATTTCGGTTTTTGTTTTGCTTAGATCAAGTTCCACCTCTCGATTGAATTTTGCTTTCTGATCTAGTGTGTAACATTTCCTTTTTCTGTTCTTCATGACTGATTAAAAACAAATGAGAACTGAAAGACAAAGCCGCTGTTCAACAATAAACAGACACCAAAAGTAGGTATTTATCTTTACTTCTCGTTTGTTGCTACAACATTGTCGCGTCGAAAGCCGCCGAAAAACATCTTTGTCTTTGTTTCCGCGGCCGAAAGCCGCGTGCTCAGCTTAGGTCTTTGTCAACAGAGATAAGGAAAATACTCCTCGAGTTTCTTTTAAGACGCGTATTACGGATACATAAATGCCTTTCATATAAATAAGGTTCTGTTAAAACGTTTCTAAATTACATTTTGCCCGGACCTACAAAAATTTAGGTATAAATACGAATTACTTAGAACTGGATTACGTATAAAGTAGGTTCAACTGTATTTGCGATTAGCGAGGATTCCAACTATTTGTCACGCGGTCGAATGATTAGTTTTAAAAATGTTCCTTTTCTACCCTATAGAAAGCATAGGCTGCGTTTTGTACAGTCATGGAAGAAATGACTACGCGCATTAGGAGAGCAGCATATTTCTAAGCCCCACGTCGTGCTGCAGCGCGGTTTACACAAGTTGATATTTCCAACATGCAGCTGAGTTTATTGTTAATCTCTGTTCAATATTTCATCGTCCGTAGGACACACAAATAGGCTGTCTCTTGTATTGTGTACATACTCGCAAATGCAAATAGGATTAGTGATTCAAAATAGAGCCTATTTCTCTCTCTCTCTCTCTCTCTCTTCAATGGTTGTACCAGTGGGAGACTGCCTGCGCTTAAAGGACTATGTTAGAGACTTTTGCTATTTCGAAAACTGGGAGGCCAATCTACTAAAATGTGTGCAAGCATTCCATCTTCGAACTGTATTCTAGCCAACAAAACAAACCATAACATATTAAAATGTTAAGTCTTCAATTTCCGTTGTGCCAAAATTAGTGGTTAAATTTCATTTTTGAGTAATTATTGGCATTACTGATTTTGTGTGCAAAATTGAGTTTACTGGTTAGTCTTACCACGCATGCTCTGGCATATAAAGTTATGAATAAGTCACTTTTTCAAGATCATGCATTCATTTCTAAATAATTTTAGGTAAATACTCCTAAATTCATTTTTTACGTTCTCTATCACCACCGCAAAATTCGATAGCGAGATTTCACCGGAAATCCAAAAAGAACATTCTTAAAAAGCATGTTGTGCATGTGTGTGTGAGCAGCAGAACTTAAAAAACAAAAGAAGTCAGTTAAATACCAAACTTGGTATAGGTATATGTTAATATCCGGTTAGTTGGAGTTGCATGGATAACGTTTTTTTTTTCCTGGGTTCTTCCTTATCCTGAAAGATGAGTCGGGTAATTCTCAATTCTATATACCCGGGCTCATTTGAGCATCATTTCACCTATTTTAGTTATCGTCCGATATCATCTAACCGGTTAAGGAACGTTAAATCTTCCACAGACAAGACAAAGGTTTTCAAGAAATTTCCACCATCCCAAACCACTGTTTACATGAAATATTTACGGAACTTCTTAGTTTCTCAAAAATGGTAGTAATTATTTTGATTAACTGTCACATACTAAGGGTACTTATAGCTCAAATAAAATTCATATCTTGAATTCTCTGGGAATAATTTAGTTGTATTTGGAAGGAATTTAATATAACTGTGCATGGCATAAACCATTTCCAAGATATACATTATTAATGGATCAAGTTTTTAAATACTTTGTCAAATTCTTTTCATTATTCAGTTGTTTCTCGCGAATGCATGGAAGGAGCATAGAATTTTAAGATTAGTGTACAGTGTCCAGACCTTAAACATTTGACTATCGCTGTTTTCTGTGTAATCCAGTTGTTTCTGCAACTCCATTAAAGTGAATTAATAAGAATTTCGTACACCTACACACCAACAAAGGATAAACGGCAGGGGAAGTCATATAACATCAGATTTGTAAAGTTTATATGTAACCCTTGTGTGCGTGTCTCTCTTCTATTGAACATTTTCAATAAATGCATGTTGACGAGTGTTTGTTGGTTTCCTAGCCCGTACCTGGACACTTAAAACACGTATGTTTCACACAAAAAGCAAGGTTCATTAACAAATGTGTTTGGTTCAGCACTCCTGATATGTACATATAGGTATAAAACCTACGCTAATGCACCCTTTCCCACCGGAATATCTTATGAGCGGATATTCCACCCACCACGGTGATAAAAATCGATTAACTAAAAGGTCACGTCATTCATCTCTTTCCCTCTAGGGTTTAAAATAACACAAAGCATTCATTTTATTTAAAACTCCACATAGGCAAAAATATTATGTTTTTTTAACCAAATGCATTTTTGAGAGAATATCAACATTCTTATAAAAAAGTTCATTCTTACATCACACACGTTTGCCCATTAGCTATTAACACTAGCTACAACACTAATATTTCAGCCAGGACCTTCCCCTGAAGCCAAGTGCTTTGGTAACCAATGTAGCTCTTTTCAAACAAATATGGTAATGTGGACAAACCACGCTAATCAAAATATTATAAATAAAAGAAACCTACACAAAATTCGATTTCAATCTTATTTTGTATGCACTTGGTTGATTAGTAATAAGAATACGGACGACATTTTAACTCCAACAATGTGCTTCAGAGCTTTATAAAGCATTTTTTTGGAGGGGGGCGGAACGACATCAAGCTGATACCACCGAATTTACAACTTTGTTTACTTGGACTTCTACCTTCGAAAGTGCCTAACATAACCACAATCTGTTAGTTGAAGCTTTAAAACACTGTTTTGTCAACGTGTTTATACGATACTACAGGGTAAGCTGGTTATATAAATTGTCCCTTAAACGCTATTACTGATATAATGTTATTTACATTTATAAATTAAACACGGACTTGTCTGAGAGGCATAAACTAGGGAATAAAACGAAAGCCAAGCAAATACTTCCAAATTTTCATTGCTCGCTAAAGTTTAACGTGACAGTATATCACTTTTTATGAAATATCATTTTGGTGAACCTATGGAAATTCATCTCGAAAAACAATCTACGCACCTGCCATACTCTTTTACAAAAATAAATACCAGCTGGATGACATGCTAGACATGACATCAGAATTGTTGGTCTCAAGGTAGGTCGGGCCGTTTTTTGTCAACCTTTGAAAAAATAATTTAAACTTCCAGCTACCAACATAAGAAAAATTGTTAACACTTTATGTGGCTCCGTAAACATTCTTAGAACCAACTTATTTGGACCTTAAAACTACAAATAAGATTTGTTGTTTTATGATCTGTAATTAAAACTTGAATTGCATGAAACTATAATATTATTAATACTATCAACATATCCTGTATCTAAATTGTTAAACCGAAATTCAAACTTTGGTCTAATGGCTACTAATATTGTTATTCGCATTGTTTAAGCTTTGCCAAATTTGGCAATTGTTTCAATTAAGTGGTAACTTAGATACAATGAACCCAAAATGACAGTAGATCTACGACATGCCATTTAAATGAAAATATTAATCCTGAATATTTCAATCAGATAATCATTAATATGTATATTCATTTATACTGGTCAAAACGGATCATTACAAAAGGTTAAATATCCCTACTGCTGCTATAAATTCAAGAGAAATATATGCACATATGCAGTTAAGATTTTAATCAATACTATTTATGTATATATTATATATCTGTGTGTGCGAATGAATGACTTCGAACTTTTTCGTAATGTATATCTATTTAATTAGTAATTTCACTGTTAAAATTGATGTTTTATTACAGACACGTAACGCAGTGAACAAGATCTGGGAAACTCCGAGCATTCTAAACACTTTATGTATCTGTGTCCAGGATTATGAACGTCATTAACTTAAGTTAAGGTTCTACTTGGATGCTTTAAAATGCACTTATGTATCACGCATGCGCTGTCACGCACTACGTCAGCAAAATAAAGCCAAGCCAGCTGAGGTGCCAAGGCGTTATCTTTCCAACGCTCAGTTAAGCATTTTATTGATAGTCAAAAGCGACGTTAACTCCAGCTCAATAAAGAAACGTTTGTGATAAAGTTAACGCAAAAGTTCCTTTCAACTGTCATAAAATACAAGTGGAACCCATGGAACCCATGGAACCATAACAAAAGTGCATGCTGAAGTAATTTGGCATGGAGTCAACCAATTAAATGGAGCAATGGGGACGGAGTAGTTAACAGTTTGGGATATCTGCAGCGGTAAATGTCAGATGTCAGAGTGAGGGCTTCGACACCCGCGCGCCTACAACTACAACATGCATCAAACACAACTGCATAGCATGCAATAGGACTGGGGATCGACAATGATACTTACTGCACGCAATCGCTGTCGCTCATCGTGGAGGACATTTCAACCTCTTCTTTGTGAGCAAACAATTCCAAGAAAACAAGGTAAATAAAGGGAGCTGCACCTACGAGGAAGTCGATCTCGACCCGAGCCGATGGAGTTGGGCAACTTCTTCAGGGTCATGGAGCACGTGCGCTATGAGATAGCTAGCAACTTCCGCCGAGCTTCCTCCACCAGTCAGTCAGTCAGTCGCTCGCTCGCTTGGACAGCTACAACGCCCTACAACCGCTAAGATAGGACGACAGGTCAGTTATCGGCCCACGGCGCACGGCGCACGCTCTACCAAGCACCACCAGAAGCCAACACCCTCTTTATCTCGCAACTAGCACTCCCCGGCATCAACTAAACTCATATTTGTTGCAATATGTCAGCCGTCCTTGCAACGTCAAAATCAAATCCCACCAACTCCGAAATTTGATGCGTTCGATCGGAAAGTCGTCAAGTCGAGGGAAAAGCTACTTTCTAATGTTGCGGCCCACGAAATTAGGAGCACCTTCTTGGTTTCCTACAGCACTATACAGGAGATTCATTCACAAAATGAGGGAGCAAGTGTTGCAGAGAGGGTGGGGGCCAGGAGGGTTGGACGCACGAGGCGTTCGCCACCCTCCCATGTATGTCCCTTGCTGCGACTGCGCCCGCCGCCTGTATTGATGAAATCTCCCTCCTCCCTGCACCCTTGCACGGTCGATCCCATTATTTCCTTTCGGGGGAACGTGGGGCGAGAGGGGACAAGCAAACTCCTAGCTTCGTACCGACAATTGTCTGCATTTACTGTAATTATATATAGCGCTATGTCGCGGGTTATATTTAGTAACATTAGTCTTCTTTATACGTATTTAACATGCATATGCATATCTGTCGATACTTTCCGCACTACTTTTTATATATCTGTAGTAGAACAGCTGGGATGTACATTCCCTTCTCGTAGGATGACGTCATCCAAGATGCTGGCTGCGCAACTCTGAGCTTTCAAATATTTACTATGGTTTGGTTGTTTCACTAAACGGGTCGAACATTTAACATTCAAGCGAATAACATGTGATTCTGTAACTTAACAATGAACATGTTACTCAAAATGGGATTACTGACAACTTACTATGTTTCAACTCCATTGTTACGGTTCATCTTTCAACCAAAGCATTTTAATATTCTATTAACTATATGTAACAGCCACAAGAATTGTTCTATCAATTACCATTAATTTTGATGCTAGCTGCTCACCTCATACAAATAGTTTTATATATTCTCACTTGAATCATCATAAAACAGATATGTTCAAGCTAGCAATACAATGAACAACGTGTTTTCATGTGTTACACAGGAAAAAGACACAAACAAATGTTTATAAAAGAAGCTCTCTATGCAGAAGATGCTAAAATGCGGAAGAATTTGCATAAATAACAAATGGTTAAGAAATAGTTAATGCCACAAACGTTTGACTGTTATGGTTTCGCAATTATATAGACTTCTATGAAATGAAGGAGGCTATCAATACAATGTTGTGCGATGCCAGTTATTTCAAAGCTATTATTTTTAATAAAACATTTACAGAGCACTCTTTGAAAAAGTAAAATTACTGACACAAATTGTACCATGTCATTTTGTGGAGTGAGAGGAGAATTCCCTGAAAACCTTGGTTTGTATCTTTAAACCAATCTAAGTTAAACATGAAATCTAGATTTTATCTGATTTTTCGCCTCTTCACAGAGGCTCTACAGTCCTCTTGCAGACGCAACACTTTTTTGGTCCACAGACTTCATCTCCCGTGAGATTGCGATATAACATTCTTCATTGGTAGTACTGTCCTTGTCGCACTGTGTTCGCAGTAGCGTTACTTGGTTCGAAACTTGGCTATGGCTTACAAGTTCTCACATGTAACATTGTGGATGTTACGGTTTAACTACACAAACACGACACGCTTGCAAGAACATGGTTTCCAAAACTTTAATCAGGCCGATTTAAACAAAAATGGAATTTTAAGTTGGAAAGGTTCACGCTGTTAAGTCCCTTGAAGAAAAACACTAGACAAAAATTCAAATCAACCCTACATAAGTTGATTGGAACTTCTCAAAGCAAATTCACAAAACAGTGGAACTTTTCCCAGACAAGAAAATGCATGGTGTTAAGCGAGCAGATAGGAAAGTTATTGATCCACTGAGATATCCTTTGCTCATGGCATACACCTACGGTAGGATAACAGTTGACAAAGGAGTCCAGTAGGAAACGACAAACCCCAAAACTCGTAATCCTTTAAAGATAATAATATATATTAACGGCAATAAAAATGTCTGTCCTGGCGTCGAATAGCTTGAGGTTTCCCTCGGGCTTCTCAGCATTTTCATAGATAACTTTCATTGAAGCCCAAAAAAACCTAAAGCGATGTGTTTATTTCCTACTGCTTCCTGAGAGCAGACTAATTACTCCATTTCAAATTATAATATCACAAGAGAGAACCAATTCATGACAAGTTTGATTTCATTACCTGACATCTGTCTTACTTAACAATTCCATTTTCAACAGCACAAACATTCATATTACCTTTCCAAATAGTGTACGTTGCACAGTGCATTTTGAAGCCATGAAAGGCATTACCTTCCCCTTAAGGGACACTGGAAGTGAAATTTTGGTCAAAATTTTCAAAAAATTGAAAATTGTTTTTTTTTTTACCTTAAAATGTTGCTGGAAACCCTGTGCATTTGGATCAGCTAACATTTTTCATATCCCCCACTCCATGTGGTCATTACGGCCCTTTCAAATAGTGCTCTTCCCTTAACGTACACAGGATGTTCCTATATAAAAGCCTGTTTTTCTCAAAACTACATTTCTGCACTTTCCAAAAGAAGGTCGCGACTGAGTTTTGTTTCAAATTCAATGAAAATTTCCAAAAATATTCATAAATAGCAGCTAAACAAAACTATGATTCAATATTGATGTTATCATTAACATGAATTCCAAAAACATCTTTTTTTGTATGAAAAAAAAATCAATAATTTTGAAGATTAAATTTTCTTTGTTATTAAAAAAAATATGTACAGCATAATCAGCAAACGTATTTGAAATATCTCTTCATACAATAGTTACCCATGTTTTAGAGTATCAGTTCTGCCAATATAAATGAATTTTGAAAAGTCAATAGACGCGAGCTCTATTTTGAAAATGTGCCGATTAAATTCATAAAATAATTTATATATCATAAAAGACTTATCCAATTTTAAGAAATTTGGTGTACCTCCTATTCTCATATAAATACAAACACAGTAAAAATTTCAGAAAAATCTATCAAGTAATGTGGAACTTTCAAATTTCACTCCCAGTGTCCCTTAAATGACTTGAGGCACAACAAAACGGACAGGGCATTTCAAAGGTAAATTTACCTTTATAAGGTGAGATTAAATGGCCAAAAGTTAATTTTTTTAGCTTTTGTGTAATCTTATTCATTGGGGCTTCTTTTTTATTTTACACATTGTCACTGTAGACACAATTTTTTAAAAGATATTTTTAAAAATGGTGCTGCATCTGCCGTTTTGTACTGTGAATTCTACCCCACTTTGAAGAAAACTACATAACTCCCTCACAATTTGGAGTAGAGTGGTAAAATTTAGCGCATGTTTTGGGAACGTTTCGTTCTACAAACTGGTACTACTATTAACTATGCTGCTTCTGTGTGCTCAAACACGTGGTTTCTTCTTTGTAAATAATGCGAGTTTGTTATCTCCATTTTTGCTCTCAACATCTTTTTCTGAGAATCAAATTTCTGGTACTTTCTCAAATTTTAGGGTAAAACAAAGAACCTAAGTGCTGTTGTGGATGTACTTTAGTGTTAATAATATGGTTGGGTATTAAAAAAAGGGGTCTCCCTCTTTGGTGAAAAATTGTAATCAAAAGTTGGCATAATTAAGAAAACATTAAATAAACTCAATGGATAACACTAGTTCAGTGTATTTAGAAAGCATACATGCTTAACAGTTTCCGGGATAACATATCATGAATTTAGCAGATTTCATACAGGCAGGAGAAAAGGTTTTTATCTTCTCTTAAATGCCTAAGTTATAAGGAAGGGTACATTACTGTAAACAATCAAGATATTTTAAAGTTTTGCCAATCTCTTGATTTCTTGGCTACAAAAAATTCAATAAGAAGGAAGAGAGCCTCAAAACTTATTCACAGAAAATTCAAGATGTGCATTTTACTTGTCAAGACAGTATCTAGAACACGAGACATTTTAATCAAACACATCGAAGTCGGTTTTGAGGGGGGCAAATAAAAAAGAAACAAGGAAATGTTTCCAGCATATAAGTTTGTGAAGGACAACTTCTTGAAGATCCTTAATTGCTGGTTATTGAGTTGTACTGCTCACAGAAACAGAGGTAGACAAAATATCTGCCCTAAGTTCCCAAAATGGAGTGGGGCAATGTTTACAATCGGCGGTTGATTTTGTTCAACCTCAGTCCCTGGAAGAAACACACCCCTTTCTTTCCTTTGCGTGGAACCCCGTTGCTCCGAGTCTACAGGAAACTGGATGTGTCATCAGCTACTCCCTGTGCAACTTATTTCGTTTCGATCTACGAAACAGCTCTACTGCTTTAAAAGGAAGGGTTGGTGACTTAGCATTTCGCTTTTATTTCCCTTTTGCATAGCAAAGTCCACGGGCTCCGAGACAATTTAATTCAAAAACGTGAAGTTTTCTACAATGGAGAATTAAACTGAGGAAGAATTTTCTTCTACTGCAACATCAGGAAATGAAACGATTTGCATCTTAAAAGATACCAGTGTGCTTTTTCAGCCTTCATTCACTTCAGAAGTTTGCCATTAAACTTCAAAGTTAAATTCAATTCTGTAATCTCTGTCAAGTGTTTTGAATTCCTTTCATATTCATTTAAGTCCGTAATTGAGCGATATCATTTTATGAAATGGTGTCAGTTCCTTCGCAACTCTCAGTTTTCTATTGATAGCCATGCAAAAGTGACTTTAGGACACAGAAGTGATATGCTTCTTATGAATGTGTAATTCTAGTGCAATCTTGACATTCCTTCTAGTCAAAACTAACACTAAAACAATGATAAAGGCTAAAGGAGTTGGTTTTCATACGTTTGCATATAAGTAATAAAAAACGTTATTGGTATTTTGAGAAAATACAATGCAACTCAACGTGCAACGTATAATTTTTCTTTAAAATCGTTAATTGTTGCTGATATACCTACTGAATATGAATCTACCAAAATTCAAAACCTAAAACACAAGAGAAGAAAAAGGTTTCATTCAATCAAAAGTGAAATACGATAAACTGCTTAAACAAAGGCACAATATGTCAATGTTATTTATATTTTAATACCGATTCGTAGTCAGGAAAGGTAAAGAGAGCACATCAGTATATAGTTTATACATTTTGAACTAGCCTACTCACCTGAAATAGCATTCATACACAATACAACACAAAAGTAACTTCCCTGTTCTCTTCAGGTTCTTCAAGAACGAGACCCTCGGTTTCTTTGGCAACAAATTATTTGTACTGCATGAAAGAGCACATCAAATAATCATTCAACTTTCAGTATGTTCACGTTCCACAATTTTGGAAAATCACAACTCTTACTTGCTCTCAACCAATAACTGAACCCAGACACTAACCCGACCAATGGCCTTGTGTGCTGACAACACAGACGGTGAAACTGAATGCGAAATGAGGCACCTAAGCAATACCATTTTGGTATTAATTTGTATGCGAAGTGCGATATTTCCAGCGGTAACACTTGGGCTTGGCTTTTACAGAGACACACTCCATTTCTTCAAAACTCGTATTTCGTTGGGGTTGCAAGCTCAGCAGGTTGAAGCGGTTTTGGGCGAACGTCATGGGCTTTTCCAGCATTAGACTTTGAACGGCCGACCTTGTGATTGGTAGCGCTCTGGTCACTGTCTTCAAAATTCAAAGACGGATCCAAGTATTGTGACAAAATGACAATTTGACAAATTCCACTCCTGACACCAGAGTGACAAAATGACAAAAGTGCAGTCCAGTTACTTTTCTATCACTTTATTTTCTTCTAACTGAAAGCACAACAATACAGTTCTCTCTTACTGGTGTTAACACTGTCTACAGCCCTTTGTGATATTAGAAACCACAATTTTTTTTCTTCTCGTGACCTTGACTAACTTCTTTCTGTCTTTCTTCACTTTCTCTCTCAAACAGCTGACTCTGAAGCTATAATAACTCGACATTCATTAACTGCTTCGTTATCTTCCTTCATGACGCGCCGGTTCTCTCACGACGACCGTTCACACGCAGCTCTCTCACACACACACGCACGCACGCACACTAGGAACCGATCGACTCATGGCTATAACCACTCACTCCAATCGTCGACTCGCGTAATTATACAGTCATGACGACGTTACACGGACCTTTCTCGAACTTCTACAAATACGCCGGCTGCCCGACACTTCTCGAATAATCTAGAAAAATCTTTGTTGTCACGTATTCACAAACAGTCGCGCGAGGCAGCCTGATCTTGAGCGTCTTTGATACCCGCCGCGTCTGGTATGCGGTGTGGGAGGACTTGGCTTCGACCGTCCTTTGTTGGACGTCCAGCCAGCTATCTATTGCGCCAAAATAGTTTCAAATTCCTCAGCCAGATAAATTTGCAACCCGAATGAAATCCAAGATTCGAACTAGTGGATTACTCCATATTCATATGTTCATCCATTAAGAACAGTGTCGGCATATTTATTTTTCCCAAATTTAAGTGGTTATTCTGTGTCCGTTATAGTGCACATTCACTCAGTCACTTCTAAACCAAAGTGCTAAACAAAATACTTCTGCAGGAAAGCTTCAACTTGCATTCTTGACTGGTAAATAATTGATAGTTTGATTAAACGTATGTATATCAGCACCTCTTATAGTAATTAGATACGGCATATTATTTCGAGTTGCAGTATACTGTTACCGAAGTCTATCAAGTCCATACATGCCATTCGCTGTTTAGTTTAAGTGGGCCCACCCCGTCCTTTGCCATGGAACTGGTGGTACCGGAGCAAGGATTCTAACATGGCTAACTTCAGACTGGGAATACCTGGCCAATGCTCCAGTCATTACACTTACAAACCCGAGAACGTTAAGTGTTTTTTAAAAGGTATTGACGATATACTGTAAAGTTTTGCTCAAAATAAAGTCCAGACTGAAGGATTAAACATGTGCAATTTATATTCCTGTTTAGAAATGCCATATTGTTGAAATCGAAATCACATTAACGTTAACAAATAATCAGTTGCTATTTATTAGAAATTAATAAGTTGCCATTACACTCATTAATAACTCATGAGCACCAGAAATACATGATCATTAACGGCGGTTCCATTTTGTTCTAGTTTTGTTCATCTAGTATTTCCGAAAGCGGCTGCATAGTAATTATATGGTGATTTAATTGGAATTACAAAGACAAGCTGATAACGTAGTTTAAAATATTGATTTTACAAGAAATACACTATGTGAAGTAATTACCAAAGAAGACAAAATTTCATTTGAAAACAACTGTATGGATTTCCGTTTCATCGTGGACAGTAAGTGGAATTTCCGATTCAATACGAAACAATTGTAATTTTTCAGCATTACCTCTATCAGTGAAATGGAAAAGGAAATTGAAAGATGCAGCTTAATCTTTTTAATTGCAGGCAGTCCACATGTAACTCCGCTCGAGCTAAACGCTGTTTAGGATATACCTGATAAATACACAGTAAACAGTTCAACACACTGCTTCACACAATGCTAACAATGTTTTTTCCTCCCATTCTATGTAACGTTGGAGAACTCAATGTCATAGCCAGGAATTGAACCATGGGTGTTCGAATTTCCATGCCTTTGCTCTAACCAACTAAACTACCACGCCAACATGCGGGTACGACATTCAATAATTAACACGAAGACAAATAGGTGAAATTCCTATGTTCTATGGTATTTCAGCTAGAAGTTTCATTTTTGGCACACAAGTTTTCCACATCATACTAATAAAACCATTAAAGCTTTATCTTGCTGGGTTAATAGTTATTGGGTTGTTTTTCTAAATAAAAACATAGGCATTATAAAGTCTATCTCCTATAAACTTTCAGCAGCATATTTTTAAAATATCCTGCAGTACCGTTTCGGCACCAAACTTTAAAGTATTCAGATTTTTCATATTTAGCGCCTGAGGTGGATAAAAATAATGAATGTACTAAACATTAGAATTGCGAACATTTGAAGCTGTAGCGCATGATTTCATTTTCATTTATTGTTTTACTTTTTATGTTTTAGGTTTATTTATTTATTTTAAAACCACATAAGGTATCAAACACCCAAACCTAAGTCACACTAATCTCCTTTGTAGAACATCCAATAGAAAGCACTTTGTATGCAGTTTGTAAGACACGACTTTTAAATGTAGCAAACTGCTTCAAAAAATAGAAGTGTGGAAAACGCAATTCAAAGTCTGCGTTGCAATTGGTTAGAACAGGAATGGGGAAGAGGGGGTCAGGAATGCCATTGAGTATTTACCCTCTCCACTTACTGACACTTTTGAAGGACTGACCGGTTTTCTGGGCTAGACAGACAATAGCGGGAGGCGTGGCCTGGTAGCTAATCGCTGTGAGGCAGTGGACGGGATTAAAAGTATGATGTAGGGGAGGTGACACAATGAGTCAGTTCTCCCCATCTACGGATTAGAACACGACTTCTTTAAAAAAAGGGAGGGGAGGTGTTAATTCTTATGGTTCCAAGGATCTTAAGGTCTTGAAACTCCAGGGATATATTTTTGGCAAAAAAAGAGGGGGAGGGGGGAGGGAATAAAGTGAGTTTTTCGCAAAACATGAGAATGTTCATCCATATGCACCCTTGAAGCACTTGCCTGATTTTAAGTCCCTGTTAAGATTTATTTATTTAAAATAAATTTGAAAACCTTTGTGATTTACAGAAAAAAAATCTGAGAGAATTTAATGTCGCGCCGGCATGTTGCAATGATAGCTTGCTGGTTAGAGCAAAGGTACGGAAAGCCACATATCCGGGGTTCATATCCCGGCTATGGCACTGCATTATGCAATGATTCTATATTTCCCGCTTTGTTTAACATTTATTCATATTCTACTCTATGTCAAACAGACTGAACTCCAAATGCAGTTACCGTTCAAAGGCACGTCAGCTAGGCTACCGCAGTGCGAGGTCATTCTAACCGATATCTGCTCCATGACACTCAGCAGCCAACAGTCGCATCATGTAGGATAAACTCAGTAGATTTTAACGGCATTAGTTACTTCTATTGGTCAAGGGATCTAAGAAAAGTGTCGTTGCTAATCGGTGTTCCGTAACTGCGCATAGCAGAATCTAATGTAAAGGATGTTAAAAGTGAAACCAATTCTACTTAGTTACGCTAGCATTAATGATGAGGTTTCCACACAAACTCTCGGGTCCTTAAAAGCAATAGGATAGCGTGCCATACACGGACAGCTTCATTCTGTATATTTAATTCATGGCGCTGATTGATTTCACGAATCCATTTGCGTCATCAACCATTTCAAAACTATCCAATCGATGTATCCGGTTGTATGAAATGCAACGCCGCTAACTGCAGCGATAACACCGTCCCGAATACTTGCATTAGGCTGTTATTTCTCACCCCCGCACAATAAAAGTACAGTATTTGCCCAGAAGTACACGGATTCGCCATTGTTTGTTTCTGGCATCAAAAACGACCTGTCACTTCGGTTAACTTATCAACAAACGGTGGTTTCACGGTCCATGTCCAGATCTAAAACAGACAGGTGTGATTGAAGAACCGAAAAGGATGTCATTTCACGGTTATCATCAGTCAATTGTATTTGTCCAAAACCATACACATGAATAGGACATCAAGAGTAACAGAAAATCACCTGATAATTATAAAACTGAAATTCGAGTAAAATGTTGCTCTGTACCAATCAATGAAAAGGTTTGCTTACAAAATTGCTCATGATGAACTTAATTTATCATAAAATTCCACGCCTTTAAAAAAATGTTACCTTAGTGAAGGAAAATCTTTAAATAGCAAATTTGAGTTCATAGCTATTTCTTGTGAGCACCTCCGTAGCGTAGTTGGTAGCACCCCTGCCTCTGGCGCGGAGGACCAGGGTTCGATCCCGGTACCGGTATGGGGATCTTTCCCCCACTGGGAGGTCTGGCAGTTAGGTCCCTGGGGGCCAACTAAGGAGCTACTTGGAGAAGTAGCGACCCCAGATCACGAAGGCCGCATAACCAGCCGGGAGGGCGCTGACCATGTCCCACCCTCCGTTACTGCACCCCACCAATGACACCTGTAGTGCAACACAGAGGTGGGCAGAGCGGCAAGCCTTGGCCCTTCAAGGGCTGTTGCGCTAGGGTTTACTTTTATGTATATTTCTCATACCTTCCTGTAGCTTAACATAGAATTTGAATTTTCTAAAAAAGGTAAACCAGTCATGGCGGCTTGCTGCATATTTTATGAATATGATTTACCGTAGAGCTTTGAATGAAGTCCAAAACCCAGTACATTTTATTTTCATTCCATTAATCTTTAATCCTAATTGCATTCCTTGACTTTTTTCGATTAAAAAAATTATCATTCACAACGAACCAATTCTGGGACACATTAGAATTAACAATAGCTGAAATATTCAAGTTATGAAAGTTAGTGTCTGGTTTCTTGAAGTGTACGATAATTTACTATTGACGAACAAATGAGGTCTTAGCATTGAGCATGTTGTACTCCACAAATTATGTAAATAATGATAGCATCAGTATTAATTGTGCACTGTAATACATCATTGTAACATTTGTTTTATTTCCGAAAGCAAAAAAGGACAACATAAAACCTCATTAGGGTTGTATTTCGCGTATGTACTTATAGAGATTTAAAACAAATAAGTTCCCAAGTCTTAAGGACATCATTTATCAAGGATAACACTGAAGATGGTCAGATACTACAATTCGTTGGAGTTAAACTAGCATAGTGTAGGCATTACTCCAACAAAGCCTAAGAAATTTAGTTGTTTGGCTGCAATGACCCTCCTGTTTTGCTGACACAGTTACTGAAAGTTGGATGTGTGTGTATACAAGAAGGGCACTTTCATACTCTGTGTTCAAACACTTGATCTGCTACTGGCTGTGTTTACAGTACATCTGCTCATTAACACCTCGTTAACGCAATGCAAGGTCAATAAAGCTGTCATCCTGCAACTATGGCACTTCATACTACAGTACCCACCTTCCATGATACTGCGATGGCAACTATCTTCAGATGATATTACAGCAGTTACATGGAAAGACGTTCGTTCTTTTTATTTACTCATAATCAGCGCCCGGGTATTTGTCACATGTCATAGTATTTGTTCTTGTTCTTTTTTTTTTCCTGCGAAATATAAGCGAAGCACTATTTTATCAATGGTGACTTACATTCTGGGTCATATAAAATCATATTTAAAATTTTAAAACTTTTTTTGGTCATTTTCTTGTTATATTCCTGTCATTTTTCGCATTATAATCATATTTCCCCTTAAAGTTTGGTATTTTATCATATTTTTACTTTCTCTATTGGTAAGTAGAGGAAATATTCGATGTCGAGATTTCACCGGAAATATGTTTTGAGACCCCCTAAGTTAAAAAAAAAACATTTCTTAGAAAAAGGCCCGCGCTCGTGTGTGTACGTGTACGTGTGTACGTGTACGTGTGTGTACGTGTACGTGTGTACGTGTACGTGTGTGTGTGTACGTGTGTGTGCGTGTGCGTGTGCGTGTGCGTGTGTGTGTGTGTGTGTGTGTGTGTGTGTGTGTGTGTGTGTAGCATAACTCAAAAACGAAAAGTCGGATAAGAACAAAGTTGGTATTTAAGTTTAATGTCTTCCAAGGATGCGACACGAAGATTTTGAAGAAAATACCTCCATCCTAACTACCCTTTACATAGAAAATTTTTCGAAAATTTTGATTTTCTTGAAAATGGCTCTAACGATTTTGATTAAAATGCCACATGTTTGAGATATTCTTATGACAAATGAAATGCATATTTTGAATTTTCTGGCTATAGCCTATGTAGTCCTGTTTAGTCTGGATGACTGTTGAATAACTCGTAAAGCGTAAGCGATAGAAAAAATCTTACAATACAAAGAATGTAGATCTCCCTAAAACACACAATTTATGTCTAAATAAAGTTTTTTGTAGAGTGAACCATTTGGGAGATATTCCTTACTATGTGTGTCAGTTTCGGAAAACTTAATCGTGAAATGCCATACCGTTGTTCATTTTTTTAATATGTTCAGCATGCAAAAAGAACGGAATCTCAAAGCTTTAAAAGATTAGACTATCGCTTATAGCCTCGTGTATTCCCATATTCTCCTTACATCTACAAGGAACAATTTTCTGTAAATGTTTATCCCAACTAACACGATGTAGATAGAGGAATAAAAGTTTGTAAGAATGGTTAGTACAAGAGTAGAGAAAGGCATGTGAGTACAACACATCAGATTTTTATACTTCCATTCCACTTCCGTATATGTGCTTACACTCGTCCCAAAGACGATTTTTCCCGTTACTATGCCTCGCCCTTTAAAATGTGACATTTCATTCTGTGCAGAGCTGGAGGTTACGTCTGGATTCAGCAGTTAAATAAATTCAAAGGCAACAATAAAATTAATGGTAATTATCATCGAATAAGCTAGATTTTTAAACTAGATTTTTACTATAATGTTACTTTAAATAGCATTAAACTTTTGAAGATTTCGAAATTCCACCTCAAAAAAAAAAAAAAAAAGTCATAACATGGGTCTAACCGAGAAAGTACGAATCGGCTGGGGAATTTAATGTCGTACTGGCAAGTTGCCCATGGTACTTTAGTGGTTAGAGCAGCCGCTCGATAAGCGGAAGCTCCATGGTTCAAATCCCGGCTATGGCATTGAATTTGTCAGTCCTGATTCCACCTGTTAAAACATTGCCCACACACGACTTGTGTGTTTAAAAACACCAGCATTAAGTTTGTTGGCATAAATAAATAATAATTATAGGTCATATTTATCGTCATATTTTCTAATTCTTTTCGGTCTTTCTAACTTTCTAGATCATAAACATCCGGACCCTGCTCATAATGGGCTTTATTAAATATACGTTAATAGCTATGACAAATCACATATTCAATATTTTGTAAATAATCCGTGAGGTCTTCTTCATTCTCACTGAACTTTCGTGGCGGGAAAGCGTTCAAGACAGATAAATAAAAGCTACCAAAGAAAGTAGTAGAGCTTATTAAAATACACGGATCATGTCGAAATCTTCTAATAGTAACTAGATATAACGAACTCTGTCAAGAAATAATTTCATACTACCCAGCACAAACGTGTGTCGCGAGTAATGTTAGCTGGGTAGTACAGTATAATTTTAAGAGCTAAAGGACGGAGGGATGTGCGCTCGCATGCGATACAGGTTAACTGGACGCAAAGTATGAATGGCATCAGAAGTACAGTACGGCCATCAAATGTACAAACAACTGCCACTAAAAGCAAGGGTCGAAAACAACGTAACGTAGTACTCCGCGAACTAGTGAAGCATTGCCTTGCAAGTGTATGCAGACGCAAGGTCAAGGTGTAGTATAACGCGATTGTTTTGTTTCTTCTCGCAGTGAGCTGCAGATGTGGAGTGATAGTGTTCATATGATGCTTGTAGGTTGTGCTGGAGTGAGGCGGTTTTCATGATCAGGTTGTACCTACCTGCAGTTGTTTACATGCGCGAGCGATAACACTAAAGTCCATGTGCAGTATACCTATGGAAAAACGTACACGCCTCCAGTCTTTATTAATAACCAACCCTGAACTAGTATGTATATATTTCGTGCATTTTGGTCCAAATAAAATATCGACGTTTGATCCCGTAATTAAACTGTAACAAACCAACGGTTACATCCTGCAGGGAGCCTCAATAGCTAATTGTTTATCTGCAGCCTTTGAAGCTGGTCAAGTAAAAGCGAGGATCATGCATCTCCATGAAATTAATCGGCGTCGCTCCCATTCCAACCTATAATATGTGCCCTGCATATTAAGCAAACTGTTGAAAACTGCTAGATAGGGCGTCCACTCGAAAGCAAAGAGAAAAACGCTTCTCCTCCATCAAGTGAACTTATTAGTTTCGGGTTGAATAGCTTCCGAAATGAAAAGCGTTTGGGGACTCCGCTCTAAATCGATTTCCATTAATTGAGATACATGATAAGAGGTGCATCGCTTTAGCTCTTGGCTCGTTCTTACTTCCTCGTGTTTCACACATTAAACCTAATTTACCCACCTGGCTGCCTTTTATAATAGATATATAATACAATACTTTCTGACCAGAAAAACTACTGTACTTGACATCATAATGTGGCCACAATATTTCGAATTCCAATGTTTTATGTGGTTCGAGAAAAGCTGCTAATGAACTTTTTTTTTTTTTAAATTCTTTCTCAGTAAAATGCCATCGATTTAAATATTGCTTGTGTTCACCTTTACCTTCTCTACTACGTATAGTAAGTAGAGGAAGTATTGTACACCACCCAAAAATTCGGTGTAGATTTCACCGCAAATATATGATTTGAGCCCCATGAATCCAATAAAAGCATTTTTAGAAAAAGGTCCATGTGCGCGCGCGTGCGTGCGTGTGTGTCAGTCTGTGAACAGCATAGCCCAAAAACGAAAAGTCGGTTACAAACCAAAGTTGGTATTTACGTTTAATGTCTTTGAAGGATGCGACACGAAAATTTTGATGAAAATTGCTCCAACCTAAACTACCCTTTACATGGAACATTTTCCGAAAATTTTGATTTTCTTGAAAATGGCTCTAACGATTTTGATTAAAATGCCATATGTCTGAGGTATTTTTATGACAAATGAAATGTATATCTTGAATTTTCTGGCTATAGCCCGTGACGTCCTATTTACTCTGGAAGACTTGCGTAACTGGTAAACCGTAAGAGATAGACCAAATCTTACCATAAAAAATGTAGATCTTGCTAAACCACACAATTTATGTCTTTTTTTTTTTTTTTTTTTTTTTTTTTTTTTTTTTTTTTTTTTTTTTTAGCAGAGCGAATATTTCGGATATATTCCTTGTTTGTGTAAGTTTATACTTCTGTCAAATGGAACATCGCTATTCATTTTTTATATGTTAGCCCTGCAAAGAGAACGGAATTTGAAAGCTTTAAAATATTTGACTATCGCTCAAAGCCTGCTGTATTCTCATATTCCCCTTGCACCTACAAGGAAATAAGCAATAAGATAAGGTCTGCAAATGTTTATCTCAACTAACACGATAGAGATAAAGGAATAAGAGATTGTAAGAATGGTTAGTACAAGAGTAGAGAAGGTCATGTGAGTGCAACACATCAGATTTTTTTTTTCGGTATTTCAACACTACAGGTACACAATGAAGTGACAAAGAACTACAGTTTTATACCAGTTTAAAACATAACTTTGAAGTGAATAGAACATTCAAACATACCAGTATCTTGTTTACTCTCACTATGTCTTGGTTGCCGTTTTTCAAAATCCGGGTGTGTTTTAAGCCCTACAATATGCCGTATACGGATATGCATCTGTGAAAAAAAGGGATCCCATATTGCCGAAATTCATAAAAGTGTTATTTTGGTGTCATTAAAGACTACAAAACTACATTAGCTCTATTGACCTTTTATATCTGTACGAACTTTTAAAGCATATATAGCTACATAGCATAGCTACTTTTAAGTTGACAAGCTCAACATAAAATCATAGTAAAAACAATGCGTTTACGTACAACAAAGTGAACGAACCATTCAAACAACTAAGTTAGTTTAGAGGGGCAGAAAGGAAGGGTCACTAAATGTTTTTGAACACCATAAAGTTTAGTGTTATGTTATTTATGGCTGTCACTTTGACACCTGGATCAGACCATGAGATTACAGATTACAATACATTAGAAACTGAACAGTTAGTGAAACTTAAAGAAAAATTACAATATTGTAATAAAACGCCAAAATGCAAAATCCTGTTAGTTTTCCATCACTTTATTGTTCTCTAAACTTTACTACAAATGCACAATTTTCTTCTAGTTGTTAACACAGTTTGTAGTCCTTTCTGCTATCACAATTGTTCTTCTGATAATCTTTCTCAGTCTTTCAATGTCTTTCTCCAGTTCCTGTGTCCCTTATATCTTGACTATTACGATACAATCACTCGACGACACATACGTACTCACTGACAGTCTCACTCTCGTAACTAAAAACTAACTGTACACGTCGACTTACACAGCTGAACAACTCAACTCAACTGGACTCAAAACTAAAAACTGCTGTCTCTGCTCGCGCGTCTATGGTTCTATTTATACTGGAGCCGATGTCACGTGACCTTTCGAGATCTTCCATGCGTACTTGTGCAACGACTCGGCGAGAATCAACGAGAAGCTTCTCGGCTCCTTTTGTTGTTATCGCGTCGCCACGTCCACGCACACACACAACCCCTCCAGGCCGTCCGGCCCCTGTTATATTGCTGTACGACCAATGTTACAATATGTTACATTAACACAAGATGAAACCAAATGAATAATTACAATATATTACGATAAAACATGAAATTGAACTAACAAATTACAATAGGTTACAGTAACACATGATAAAACTAAATAAACAATTACTATATTTCACCACAGAAAATATTACAACACAAAATGAAACTGAATGAATAATTGCAATATGTCACAGTGGCGTACTTCGTTCATTCAACTAAACCATACCAAGTAGTAGTTGGATGTTGCGTATTTCACAGTCTGGGGGTGGTTTCTTTCAAGGAGGTGAAAATGGGTTGATTTTGTGTAGAAAGTGCTATTTTAGCGCTATAATTTTAAGCTGCCTTTGTTCGAATATTCAATTGTTGGCACATTCTCATTATCAAATTGTTCCACATGAAGTATTTCTCGGCATAAATGAATGAAATGTACAATTCCTCATTTATAACAAGATAAAAAATAACGAGATGTATTTTTGTTAACACGCTTAGTTAAGATTAGGCTCAGTACGTAGGCTACCAAAAGCATGAAGTTATGCACGTTCTGCCTATAGAGCAGACGGACAGAACCGGTTCCCCACACTGTGCTGGCACATGTACTGCGAATGTGCACAACTTGAATCCTCTTTAATATACAGGACCTACTACGCCTAGACTGATGATACATGGAATGGAGGTGGAGCAACGTTGGAATGAGATGGCGGGGGAAACCGGAGAACCCGGAGGAAACCCGCCCCAGCGCCGCTTCGTCTACCACGAATACCACATGCAGTTGCCTGGGATCGAACCCGGGCCGCTTTGGTGAGAAGTGAATGGTCTAACCACTCGGCTACGGCGCGGCCAAGCCTAGTTATGATATTATTAAACAATAATACTCATTTTAGTGTTAATTTCTTCAACATTTGTACGGTGATTATAAATTCATCTCTGCAGTTTATAAATATACTATTAAGTTCTAATTATGCGTATTTTTAATCAAATATTTCTCATTACACTAAAATAAAGTAGTAAATAAACAAACCCGAAATAATTTTAAAATATGCCCGGTATTTTTACATACTTTACATTAAACCATGATTACTGTATTAAAATTAAATGCACACATTGAAATAGTGAATTTTAGAAATTTCGCGGATGAGTATCCTTAAATAATTCGCTTACCATTTCCCATCTACAATCCAAAATGCACGTAGACAGTCTAAAACCCTTCAGTAATGGTTTTGTAGTTTGTATTTGCGCTTCATGAACGCTGTTAACTGTGGTCATAAAACACTTTAGAGCCCCGGGGAAATAAGTATGGCCGTCTCAAAGGCATTCATTGGGTGTAGAATTACGGGCAGCAATTCATTATTAAAATGGAATTAGAAACTCTTCCCCGTGTTTATGTACGACACAATACTTCAATATATTTTAGGTACCGTAAATTTACACAAAAAATGTGATGTGTTGCACTCATATGACTTTCTCCACTCTTGTACTAACCATTCTTATAAACCCCTATTGCTTTATCTTCGTGTTAGTTGAGATAAATATTTGCAGAAATTATCTTATTGTTTATTTTCTTGTAGGTACAAGGGGAATATGGGAATACAGTAGACTTTGAGCGATAGTCATCTGTCTAAGGTTCCAAATTCCGTTCTCTTTGCACAGTTAGCATATAAAAAAGGAATAACGATGTTCCATTTGACAGAAGTATATGTTCTCCAAAACTCACACAAATAAACGGTATATCTGAAATGGTTCACTCTACAAAAAAAATTATTTAGACATTGTGTGTTTTGGCTAATACAATTTTTTTCTCTAATGAACATAGCAAGATCAAAATTGAGATCTCCCGTTTCAGATGACTTCTCGGCGCGAATGCGCATTGCTGTTACAGATATTACGCCAGTTTGAACGTCTTCTCATATGTTAGGATGATAATGTGTGTAATTCCGATTTCACACAATGAAAGTATGACCACCACTTTCCTGTTTGATCGTTAACTGTATCAATCCACCACTGTGAAAAGCAGTGGCGTATGCTGGTATTGTGGCCTACCAGATCCGGACTATATGGAGTTGTTGATTAACCTTCAGTTAGGTGCGCGCCGCCGTAGAACACGCGCGGGGCCTAATCGTTGCGAGATTGTTTGTAACACGATAGGGCTACCCTCGTTCGCAGGTGAGTGAATCAGCTAGCTGTCAAGTGCCAGGTTAGCTCTCGCAGACTGTAGGCTTTCACTAATTTATCTTTTTATTTCAACTGCGAGTATAGTTGTTTTACTACACATTGTTCATCCATTTCAAGGCATTAGCACTAGCAATTGTCTTGGTACACTGCACACTATGAAATAAATAATACTAATACAGCGATTGAATACCGCAACAATCGCACAATTAAAAACACATTCTTTCTTGCTTTTAACTCCACGTGCTATTGCTATGCAGCCAGTCGTGTTCATACGGCACATTTCGGAGACGCTCGTATGCGTATAGCGACACGGGATTCCGAAGCCTTGGCGTGCTTACTCCTGCATTCCGCCACCTCTCTTCTCGCATCGTAGTGAAGGCTGCGGCAGCAAGCATCCGAAGCCCAACTCTCCCCTCTGCATGAGGGAAACTGGCTAGTATTGCATTTTTTGTTAATATTACTTATTCATTTCTAGTTTACTTTAGATATGGGCTTCGGTGATAGCTTTGCTAGCCCACAATATATGCCACTGGTTTAAGCGAAGAACTGTTACTCCTCCAACCAGCAAGAATGTTACGCGGGATGCGTGCACAATGGATTTGGAGCAGACACTGAAGTATGTGTTGAAAATCTAAGCACAGCACTAGGTGTCTAACCTTTTTATAATTAAAAGTTGATTTAACATTGGTCGTGATGACGTTAATTTAAACTGAACTCGGTATACAGAGACATGGAAGGGTATAATCTGTGTGAGGTAGGAGACAGGTCGGGCCATTCCATTCCCTTCCATCTATAATACCTTCACTTTAATCTCTTGAGATCAGGGCTTGCTCCAGTACGCTCCAGTACTCTGTTCTGAATTTGAAAATTATGCAGACGGTGATATGCTTCAAACCGGCTACAATCTTCTGGCCAACAAGTAAACCTAGGCCATAAATTAGATATGGTTGCAGGGTATTACAGTCAGCTGCTGCCAATAAAGGCAGCCAAAACAATAAACGTGGAAGTACAAACGGTTTTTAAAACACAGCTGTCTCAGGCGGGTATTCAACTTAAGATTTACATATCCAAGCTAATATATTGAACAATGCCAAGCTATTGATTTTTATAGTTTTCTTCTATAGCGAACTAATAGTACACAAAACTGTTACACATATTGATAATTGTTGAGAAAACAGCACTTTTAAATAGGAGTGTTCATAAAGTAAAGAAAGGCGGACAATTATTATCCATGTAACTGATATGACTGGAAATGTCAATCAGGCATAGGAATTTCCAAGCATCAAAGCAAACACGAAAGGAAATTAGGTTGAACTGTTATCCTGTGACGTCGTAGATAATAAACCACTCCCAATCCCTCGTAAAATCTGTGCAGACCAATCATGAGACCGCCATTTACCTGCCGTCAGTGACTCATGCTCACTGTTGTGTACTCTCTACATACTAATGATGGTTTGGGTGCAACTAACTTGAGAAGCCAACTGCTTAAGAATTCCTATGCTTGGTTATAAAAATAAAAAGCTCTTGCACGGCCTAGTTGAAACTAAGCGACTGACGTTCTGCATGGGTTACTTTACGCTAATGTAACACATATTCACTGATTTACCGTGAAGTTTGCGGCATACAGCATGGCGCAAGGAATAAAGAAAGGCTTCATTTCGAAGCAAACGATATAATTTTGCTTCGAGAGGTTATTGCTGCAAAACCTAACGACGATATTACTCATACAAGGAAATTCATGTAAAAGCAAAAACAATGTTGCAGTTCATGCTGTCAAAATCTCAAACGGATCGTATATCTGTAGATAAATATTGTGAGTTCGTTGTAAATTGACACCACTCAGTTTTCACTATCACTTAATCGCCTAGTTTAATTTTCCCTGAGAGTTCGGTTAGCTCCCACTGTCACTTCACTTTCTTCCGCGACGCAGCAACGCTACGAGCGTAGCCTCTTCTTCCGGGCGGTTCACTCGTCAGTGTTCACTGGCCGTATGTAGAAGAACTAACGTTAAACACCAGTTAAAAAAAGTAAATTTTTTACAGGCTGGTCTCTCTTAATTCTCCCACATACGTTTGATGCCAGTGGCTCTAGTAGTTCAGATTTTTCAACTAAGGCCTTGCATGAAGTATTTGACACATATATGGCATTACAAAACGCCAAACACTTGGAGCTAAGCTCATGATAGGTAAAGCAGCTTTTAGAAAAATACCATTGCCTGTGTTTACTGTTTCGATACAACTGCTCTACTTGCTTGCTGAGCAAAGCGCTCAACGGGTCAATATCTGTAGAAACGGTTCCAAGCCAGGATGACTCCGATTCTTCGGCGAGACGCACAAAAACATTTTATTGCTTTACTGCAGCAATAAGACAACGTGTGCTACTGAAAAGTAGATTACTGTGTTTGGACGTATGCCCGTGAATGTCGTACAGAGCAATCGCTGCACGTTTTTGGACTGCATCATTATAAAACTGTATCACGCGATAACCAAAGTATAGGTTTCTGTTTTCAGCGAGTTATTTCACAACATTAACTTCCGCAACATAGCTGTAATTTGGAGGTTGCCACCAGTCACTTGGCAATGCGGAGATAATGGACATGGGCAAGGTTGTCTTTCCATGTTAACACGACATTAAAAGAAACATTGTATTTTCTAGAAAATATGTAACAATAAGAACTGCAGAAAGTACTCGTCTCCACTTTGAAGAACTTAACTTCAAAAACAATGCAGAGAATTGTGGGTGGGGTAAGGTTAAGTGAGTGGATACGTCCTTGTCGATCAATCGAACTAAGCAGCTTTGAGCTTGTTTGACACTTGGACGAGTGACCCTCCATTAACTCACCGTGATGCGGATTTCACACTAAGCTGTAGGTCAGGCCTGGGCGACAGGCGGAATAGCTGCACCTACCTCCCCCCCCCCCTTTTTTTTTGTTACCTGCTAAACATACGATTATCAGTGCAAGCCCATGAGTGGACTGCGCTCAGAGAGTACTACTTGCCCCGGCCTGCTGCACGTCCTCGATGTATTCCCTAATTATTTCGCTTTATTAATATGCAAAAGTAACAATATTCACGCATTCTGGCATTTTCCAAATTTTTAGACTTCGTTTTCAAGAGTATTACGTGTGGCGTTTACAAGTGCATTCAGTAGAGTAATTTTTATATATCTAACACTGTCACCGATAAAACTAGTAGGTACAGAAATAAATTTGAGAAATTGAGAAAATAGAGGCGTTAATGAGCATGTTCGGTAAAGGCGTTGATTTTCCCTTCACAGTCAGATCAAAACCCATTTTTACTACAACACAGGAAAGCTGCATACTACAGGTGGATGGGTTTTCAATGCTTGTCAGTGACCGACCGAAATGAAGGATTTGGATACCTACACCAAATACTGTGCAATTACAATCGAAGGACAGGCTGTATCTTGGTGTGAAGCTTTTACATTGTAAAAAAGCGACAAGAGTGTCAAAATATACAAGTTTTGGATTAAAAGCATACCTTATTTATTTCAGGCTTGCGTGCATAAAAATACACCAATATGCGTCTTTGCAGACGGAATACAAGAAAGCGTGACGCATTTTCGCACTCTCCTCAGGCTCGTACGATAAGTAAAGCCCGGATTTCTAAGCACAATAAAATAGTAAAATACTCAAGGAAATTAGCACGAAAACTGATGAAAATAAGCGCCAAATTAAGCAAAAACGAATATACGCAAATATGATGAACTCTTACCTTATAGAAGGCTGTTACATCGACATCGCATGACGTCAAAGGCGTTTGAGGATAGCACTACAGTTCTTTTTCGGTGAATTACTCTTCAATCTTTTTCTTCACCAGAAAGCTTTTTAGAAATTTGACGCTGTATTTTGTAACCGGATTTAGACTGTCAAACGCAATTTTTACATCCAGGAGTGTTTCTCACGACAATGTTACTGAAATTTGGTCAATCAGAAAAAGTGAATGTTCCAAGAAATTACTTCGAGCCTACAGCTGCTTTAAAATGTCAGGTATTTTGGAGAAATGCCATTTTTGCACAACATGCTGCTGCTTGGAACTGGTGGAATCACCGTTTTTGTCCATCATACCATTTCGATATCTCAGGCAATAACCGACTGATGAGTTGACTACCCAGTAGCAGCAAGTTTTTTCTCATTGCAGTATTATTTCACAACACCTGACTATACCCTAGAATTTCTTTCCTACGTATTTAGCCGAGAAAATAGTGAATCACTGATAACTGTGAAATATGCACCTCAAATTTAGTTTTGTGTAAAATATGCTTTAATTCAACAGCGTAAAATAAATAAGCAAAAACGTTTTCCTGTGAAATAAGTATAACTAACCACAAACAACTGCTCATCTAGTTGTGCCTTACAAAGTAAGACCTTTTTGCTTATCCTCAAGGGTACACCGAAATGAAAAGCGTGATTTTCTAAACTATTGAAGTTAGAGACTTAATTTTTTGCACAGGCATTACTGGCAACCAAAGAAACGTGAGTACCAAATTTCACTATAGTATCTAATCACATTCTTGATAAATTAATTTATATCAATTTGATTAGGTTTAATCCAAATCTATCTCCTCCAACAGATGTTGAACAACAGAATTGATTTTTTAAAATTGTATCCCTTATTACCTTTGTAACAACTTACAGTATGGAAATTTTGATATAGTGAATAGTTTTTCTTAAAAAACATTTAATACCGCAAAGTGTAAAACTTATTTTTTTAAAAAAGCAGGTATAAGCAATATCAAAATTCCAATCTACATGTTAATACCCATACTCTGAACTATATTGGGAAAAGTTTAGCAGGATTTTTGAGGAAGAAGATAGACTTTGAATAAGAGAAAGTAACAAAAAAATCGTTTCTGAGAAAAATGAGTTTGAAGTTATGGAGGCAGAGGCGCACCACTTTTAAAATGGCGTCCAAAATATGTGTTCCCCTCCCTAGGGGATTAAAACTTCGCAGATATATTCTTTAAGGTATGGTGCATTTTTTGCAATAAAAATCCAAAAATCGATTTTTCTGACCGAACTGGCTAAAATATCACTTCACAGTTCCCTTAAAGGTGTGGAAAAAGTTAAGCATTTTGCTTAAAAATCCGGGCTTTAATAATAAGTCTGTGCATTTCACCTTACACCTATGTACTCTTTTTTCATTCTCTAATTATAAATTTTCCTTTAGTATACCAGAAAACGTGTTCATGTGAGAAACTTGGCAATACATTCATAGTAATCACTAGGGCTAGGAAGTTCATGCATTTGCATGTTTTTTCATAGGGGTTAAAAATGTATGCCTTTGCATTATGTGCACGAATTATGGAATTTTCAGTTATTTGGACATGATTTTATGGTGGATATAACTGCATATTTTCTTGATTTTTGATAAATGCATATTATTTCAATACTATACCCCCTATACTGCATATTTTAATGATTTTTATGGCTTTTTATTACTTTTTTCTATCTGGATAATATTTTTCATATTGACAGTACTGCACATGATGATGCAACTCACGAAGATTTCAATATTATTGCCCCTATATTGCATATTTTAATGATTTTTATGCTTTTTTTATTTTTTCATCTGCATAATATTTTTCATATTGATAGCATTTCTGAGACAATGGTTCTTTCCCATTGGTAGATAGATTTGTGTCCAGTACGAAGATAATATTTGTTAAATCTCCTAAGAGTTAAGTTGTTTAGATCAACACCACCTAATATCTGACTTCCTCCTGCACCAGTGTTAATCGATGGGGAACATGGATCGATGCAGTTTTATATTATGCTGAGCACATAGAAATAGCCGAAGAGGTTATTAATTCATTGGACTTGAAAGATGCTTCATCAATAGAAACTGTGCAAAATATTCTGTCAGGCACTGGGTTAAAAGAGGATCTTGGTTTCATATCTGCCCATTTTTCTTTCTTACCAACAGCCATAACGGCAATGGAAGCTGCATGATCTCCTTTGCATGAATCACTGTCTTTGAAAAAAACAATATGTGATCTAAGTTTGGTTCCTGGTAGCATAGGACAAAAAGTGAAAGAGAAAGTGAATTATGTGATTTCAAAAAATTCTGGTTATAAACAAATGTGCGGTATTCGAGACATCCTCAAAAGAAAACCATGTCTCACCAAGAGACTTGACTCTCTCTCTCTCTCTCTCTCTATCTCTCTCTCTCTCTCTCTCTCTGTGAAGCAGTTAACATCATTTAAATATGCGCGATAACATCTTGTGACTTGGAGAGAAGTTTTTCACGTTACAAAAGTGTTTTGCGAGACAACAGACGATGCTTTACAGTTGAAAATTTGTGCAAAGTGTTGGTTGTGAACTGCAAATTAGCAGTTAATACTAGCAGCGGGACTACTTCTGCTTCAACCTCTAAAGAATAAGGTAACTTTATTTATTATTTATACTAACTTGTCTTGTCTACTGCAAAGGGACATTAATTGTTTTAATTCAATAGTGCATATTTCTTGGCATATTTTCAAGTTTTTAAGAGCATATTTGCATGCATATTTCAGTGTTTTTTAGGGCATGAACTTCCGAGCCCTAGTAATCACACAGTTGAGACTTTGTGGATTCCTAGCTTTTTCAGTATAAGCCTCAACAGCTCATATTTTTAGTAAAAGCTGTACGTTTTAGTTGATGCCTACAAACATTCCGTTCTAAAGCTCCTCATTAAAGCACTCACATTGTACAAAATAATTAAGGAGGACAGAGAAAGCTGTATATTTTGATAAGTTAGCTTTATTTCGTAAACACTTACACCATCGTTACGTTTAACTGCTTCTTGAGTGTTTATCACCGTAAATTTGGTGTAGAATAACATGTTTCCAACGCAACGCTCATTGGGACCATGGATGCTGCGATTTTATCTCGGAGATCCCGGCAACAAGTAACAAAGATGATCACGCTTCACTTCGGGATCTCTACCTTCTCCTAATTAGTGATATTCTAAAGCCTCCTGCCTACAGCAGTTAATGACGTCAGATTGCGTTTCCGGTTATTACTCGAGCGATATGCATTAACGTGACCGTGAACTTTACAAGAAGCATAAGCCCTAATGAGATGCTGGCAAAACAAAACCGTAACGGTGGTATTGCCTTCTCAATCTCGCCTACCTAACTTAGGAAGTGGTGTCAAAACAACATATGTAGGAAATAAAGAGGCATGTGTGAGTTAAGCTCTTGGATTGGATTGCCATACACATTTCTTTACGGTTCAGACTTCTCGTATTAGAGCCTTTTGTTTTTAGTTTCACAACGACGTTCAATGAATAACAGAATCACCATTTTTCACATTTACTTTTAACACTTTATATTCCAGATGAAACGTGACACACCTCCAAAGAATATATAGTTCAATCGTAAACGATAGGGAGCACACACACTTTTGTCCATCGCGTATCTTCAAGTTGAACTTCTAGAAAAAGATTTTCACCAAAACTAATAACCAACATCTGATGCAGAATCAAGCACATTTGGGATTCGTCAAACCCCAAGTGTCATCCGTAAATGCAGGAAAGTAAGTAATATAGCAATGCTGTATATGTTTTTATTCTAATAATACTGTCATATTTTATAAGCAGAAGTTTAGTATAAATTTGGTATTCACTTAAGACGCAGCACAAAGCTGAACAAGAAGGAATCAGCGAATTTTGTAGGATGATGGAGAAGATGGAAACATTTGAGGTAGGTACCGAAAAAAGTATTGACGTTCTAGATGATTCAGATGGAGAATTTGCAGACTACCAGAGGGATAGTGATCACGCATCTATAGCTGAAGAAACTAGATCACGTTTTGAAATTTCTCTCCTTGGTGCTTGTTATCCTGATGAGTGTTTGTAGAAGTAACTTTCATATGAGCATTTCCTAAGATACAGTAAATACACATTGCATCCAATGCACATCAAATATTGGTCTGGAACTATGAAGCCATTCACGGTCAGACGCATACAGAGCCTTCGTTTTTAAAATTATACTAAACTAAAACAATATCTTTGACTGAATATATAATCTGTTACTTTCATCTGTCCACTGTGCTTTTATTAGTGAAAATACTCTTTCAACATTTGCATTGTGTTGCTTTGCCTCCACACAATATCAACCTTTTGCCTTGGAGTGTAAACGCTGCGTTGCCAATCTCTCGCTCAATTTTACTATGCACGAGTATACTCTTTAACTATAGCCATGTTGCCATAGAGAGTTGCGGTTAATAACCAATTATTCATTTCCATTTTCGCAGTTGTCAGTTCATTTTCTAACGACCACTCCTTGTTTCTGAAAATGTAGGACGTTAGAGACTTTTCAAAAATTTCCCCCAGACGCCAGACAAATGGTTAAAATGTAGGGCATATCCGGGAATTTCCGGACGTCTGGAACCCTAACGTATGTGTGTGTGCAGGCAAGGAGGTGTGGGGGGGGGGGGGGGGGGAGACTACTCTGTTCACACCTTCGGAGTACTCCTACACAGTCCTGTTCTATCTGATCAAAGGGACCAGGCACATTCAGAATATTTTATAGACTGCTGTTATCTGACTTAAGAATCTTTAATTACAGGTTTGCCGTAATTTGAATTTCTATTTTAATTCTGTAGTGGGTAGAAGAAGTTGTGTGTTTGTTCTTATGTAACGTGGTGAATGTAATATTATATGAATCCAAACAAAAATGAATAACAATTGCATGAATGGAAAAACATAATTTACGAGTTGTTTAACATGCCACTTCCCAATTCCTGAAGACCGAAGGGTTAATATCCCATGTTTTCCATGTTGCATTATGTAAAAACAGCTATATCAAAACCACATGCCATAGAGAACACGTTTCACACTTGGCACTTCAGAATGTGGACTGAAACTGCTGTGCTATTTGGGCTGAATACACGTAAGGAACCCATTTTACATCTCTGTGTGAAATCACAGTATTAGAGTGAAAAAGAAAAAGACAAGTAAGCTAATGTCGTAACACTTGCATATGCACGAGTTGTTTCTATACGCCTCTACTCTCATTTTCACATGACATAACTGTTCAATTCTGGCGTCCTTGGATTCCAAGCTGCTTATAATCGAGTTCCGTGGTAACTATCATTTATTTGTGTGTTACTTCGAAAAAAGTAGTTCTCCACCACAGAGAAGTTAAAGAAGTATAAATTCAGGAAATGTACCAGTAATTTTTTCTTTCATAAAACATTTAAAGAATGCGCTTCTACTTTAATTGCTACTTACAATAACTAGAGGAATGTGTGTGTTAATTAGTTTAAAAGTGAATACTATACATTTGTTGACAACTCGCAGGGAGGAAGGGAGAGAGGGAGGAAGCGAGAGGAGGAAGGGAGGGAGGGAGGGAGAGAGGGAGGAAGGGAGAGAGGGAGGAAGGGAGAGGAGGGAGGAAGGGAGAGAGGGAGGAAGGGAGAGAGGGAGGAAGGGAGAGGAGGGAGGAAGAGAGAGGAGGGAGGAAGGGAGAGGAGGGAGGAAGGGAGAGAGGGAGGAAGAAAGGAAGTAAACTCGCATTGCATCTGAACAGGTGAAGCTCAACTTCAATTGTTTCATCAATAATGCTTTATTTATTTCGGTTTATTACAGTGGGATTATTTTGAAGGCAACACGAAAAGAAGGAACAGCAACACCGAAAGTAACATGTTATTGAGCCCAAACTTGAAGAAATCAGCTGTCACTTATGCCGTGGAAATTCGTTTTCATGACGTAAGCCCGTACTGTGCTGCCACTCGCCAGATAAACGCTAGCCTTACCTCATTGTTTCTTCTCCCTCAGAAGATGGTGCTCGAAATCTCTTGGCGGAGTTGAGAATATCTTCATTACACATTGAAAACATAAGCGTCCGATTAACCTTACTGCCAAATTAGCACTCGCCACTACTTGTAGCAGCAGGAACCTCGCCCGAAACCATGTAAACATATTGCTTATCGCATCGCCATAATTCGTCTGCATGAAACTTCTGGCACTGCATAATCGCTGAATACTTCCACGTCTTTTATACCAAAAACTGTTTCTGTCATATTAATTATCAGCTCGACAGCAGCACTAGTAGTGTCCACCCACAGAGTGAAGTAAGCACACCCCTTCCATTTCCAGTAATTACTAAATGCAATCATCGGAAAGTTCCTGAATGTAGTGCTTTTAAACTCAAAGATAACCTTGCATGTTATCAAATTATCCGACGTATGGTCGGTTTACTCGGTCACCATTACCCTCGTGCTATATATGAGGAATATTTACTAAAACTCGCACACTGAACGTGTATAAAGATCCAAGTTAAGCCAGCAACAACATTTTTTTTTAAAAAAAGGAATGTACAGATGAAAGCCGAATGTGTGTGTGTGTGTGTGTGTGTGTGTGTGTGTGTGTGTGTGTGTGTGTGTGTGTGTGTGTGTATTAACCCATTATATTGACTTCCTCTTAATATCACATTAACTTTTATAGGCACACTGTTTCTGATAATTGTTTATTTACGTATTGTCAATAGGATGAATATTTGAGAATGTATACATTTTCGCTTTTATTCAATTATTATGGGAAAAATTGGTTCTAATTGTATAACAGACACAGGAATAGACACAACTTCATGTATTATTAAACCTTATATTTGTTTTAATGTTTATTAATGTCTGAGGAAAAACTTTAAATGGCATGCACGTTGCAGAGAGAGAGAGAGAGAGAGAGAGAGAGAGAGAGAGAGAGAGAGAGAGAGAAGGGGGAGGCGCGAACTTGTGAACGGAGGATCCTTGGTTCAAATCCTCAGTCTTCATAGCTGACAAATGCTTGGGCGGTATGCATACTTAGGCCTGGTAAGTTTCCCTTCCCAATTATCATTGTATTTATCATCAGTGTCGCCGCCTGTGGTAGGAATGGGCGTTAAATACGAGGGTGAGAGAGGTGCAGAAAACGATGCGACAGTGGGGAGAGATAGGGCGAGAGAACGAGATAAAGGGGTAGACGGTAGGGGAAGGGATATTTTAGAGGTAGGAGATTCTCCGGAGTTAACGCTCTCAAACAGTTAATTTAATAAAGTAAATTCAGTAAATTCGAGTCTCTCTGACTACCAATTAGGTTTAACAACTTTCTTGGCTAAATTCGGTGATCCAGATCTAAAATCAAAGAAAGCAATTTGTTGGGACAATCAGCCTCATAATAACAATCCAATCCGTATATTTTTCAGTTTTCTTTCAGCTACACCTAACGTCTGTACCCTATTTTATTTGCTGCAAGATTAACAGAATACTGGTTGAGCACAGTGATAAACCTCCCAGCAGGAATGTCTAAGTTAGTAAAAGACGTATTTAATTTTATTTCATTAAGAAGTTTCCCGGATGTGCTCCACTTTCCGACATCCGTCGAGGAATACCGAAACAGCGCTAATCCTGAGCCGGAGGCAAACGCACAACCAGGAAACGTGATTCCAAATCGTTTTAGTAGCTAATTAGTAGTCACGGTGAAAACTGAGTGAAAGGCTACTGATGCAACGTCCTAACAAGGACCTCTTGGCAATCAAATCGGGGCATTAGAATTAATAGGAAATACAAACCTTTTCTCTAAAGCTGCTCGCTGGTACCTGGTTGATGCATGTCATCGTTATTTTCTATTAGGGACGACTTTGGCTTAAAGGTCTTTTTGTTGTAAACATACAACAAAGTTACGGTGTCAGCTCAGATGACTCGAGAATTTCACTACTACAGCTGGATTCAGCGTTCTTGGCCTCTGGAGGAAGTAAATGTGAAGGTTGAAAGCGAGTTTATTTACCAAGCCAGGTGACAGCAGAAAGCAAGCGAATTGGTGCGTCAGTTTCATATGCTACTCAGATAACGTTCTGCTTCGTAAAGTAGTACAGTCCATGCAGAAAAAATGTCTACACAATGTGCCTAGCTTAATTAGCTGTGCAAATGTGTTCGCATTAATCATGCATCACAGCAGATATTATATATATTTTTTTTCATTTAAAACTCAGTTCTCTCACTATTCTGTTTAAGGATAACTTGCTGCCCTGAAATTTAATGCCTTCTTTTAAAATTCTAAGTAATTTAGCTATTGTAGTAGCACACTTTCCATGAAAATAAAAATGTTGAATCGTTCTTCTAACGATACATTTATCCAAATCAACTAGATCCGTTACTCGTTTCTGAACTTTTTTCTTTGCCTGAAGTTCCAAAAGATGTGCTCTGATTTTCATGTTTGCGTTCTTGAACAATTCGTTTCACTGTTCCTTCTGACACTCCGGTGGCATCTGATACGCGTTTTTGAACTTTGTTTTTGAAAAATCGCCTGATGTAAGCAGTTCTTTGCTTTTAGCTGCTTCTTTCTTTGTGTATATCCATACATTTGAAACAATTTCTCTGTACTGACTGTGTAATGTTTTGGATCCTAATTTAGAAAGCAGTGGTGGCATAATTGATTTATGCTTTGCTCAATGTCTCATAAATTCACTATATTCTCTTCTTATCGCAAAGCTCTTACTATGTCTTTCTTTAACTGCACGCTGCACAAAAAAGTAACTGTCTCTGATGCAGACAAACTATCTTCCCCCTCTCCACCCCACCTGATGTGCATGGCTTCTTTTGCAGAATTATATGAGCTGATGAAAGAAACAAAAGCTATGGTTTCGCCTACAGGACTTCCAGCCAAGGCCAGGGGCCAAGAACGATGAGTCCAGCTGTACAAGATATCAATACTCTAGCCCAGAGCCTCTCAGAGTGCATGCATCAGTGTATTGCATGTTGTATTTTAAGACCGGGTGCCCAACCGTTATCCTTAGGAAATTGAGAAGCTGCGATAGGCCACGTAAGTCAACGTTCCGGTTGGGGGAAGCGTGGTGCTAATTCCATCACCTCCCCGAATCGGTTGGATTATAGCAAGGCCAGCTATTAACATTTACACAATTAAATATAAAAGTAAAGAAAATACAGGACGCTGCAGTCGAGCTACCGAAACTCTGGCTCGACCCCAAACTTGGGCATACAACAAGCGGATGCCTGTCAAAAAAAAAAAAAAAAAAAAAAAAAAAAAAAAAAAAAAAAAAAAAAAATTGCCTCGCTCATAAATTGTTAGTTCAATTCGTGTCGTTTCTCCACTGCTTATGTATCTCAGGCAGAGAAATACTGCATTCAACTAAAAAATTTGAAGCCATAATTCCCCGGAAATTGAAGTTTTGGAGTCTCCTGAATAAAAGAAGGGTTTTCCTCTAAAATGTGTGTCTGCACGCGCGCGCCCTTTCGCGTTTAATTAAAAACAACAAGGTCGGATTAATATGGAACTCCATACTCAAGTCAGGCACTTTCCAATTACGCAAGACGACTACTTCCAGCAAATTCCTCCCAACAAAAACAGTCCCTACGATTAAAATGTCCCTATTCATTTTCTCAAACATATACCTATTGATTAAAACATTAAGATACATGACGAATAAGATACATTTTTGAGACTTTTATTAATAGCTCCCCTCTTTCGCATAAAGTTGGACATCACTGTTGATAATTCATTGCATATTTTAGAACTGTAGTAAATTAGTTCGCAAATGATAAGCATATTATCTTGTAAAATCACAAGATTGATGGGAAAGATTCACTATCCCACAATGGAAAGCAGTGGGATATCAATGCCCTTGTTACTCCCGAAACTCTATCATTCTTGTCGGTCTCCATAAGTATGCGTAACTGCATCAGATGCAAGCAGGGGGACACCTCGCGCAATGCGATCTACAAGAAATCTATGGCGCTTACCACCCACCAGAAGGAAGGGATTAGTTTTGAGTTATGCTGTCCACAGACTGATACACAGACACAAGCGCACGTGCGGACCTTTCTCTTAATTTTTTTTTTTTTTCCAGGCGGCTTCAAAACATTTCCGGTGAAATCTCGACATCGAATTTTCGGGTGGAATACAATACTTCCTCTACTTTACTATACGTAGTAGAGAAAGTAAAAAGGATCCTACTTTCTGATAATGTATATGTTCATGATTTTGTTTAATTCTATATGCAGCTGCACAGAGTCAAAATCTGTTAGGAAAGTGACGTAGAACAAGTTGTAGGAGGAATAACAGTTGGTTTAAAATGTGTCCAGTCTATGTATATTTACATTTCTAATGCTGATTCTTTCAGTATTTTGTCAGATAAAAAAATCAATAATACAGCAGGGAACTTAGAAACCATGCCTGTTATTTCAATGAACATGCTAAATATAACATTTGAAATGTAATTATAAAGGTAGTATTTGGTATTTTATTTCACCGTTTTCATTCCACTTTGAGCCTTCTTTTTACACCGACATTCACAATGTTAGTCACCATAAAATTGTGTCCCTAACTAAGGTGCAATCAAATTTTAAATCTGCACGCTATGCAGTCCAGTGAAGGGGGACAATGATCGTGATGGACAAACAGACACACAGGTGACTTTTGACCTATCATAGCACTGTATAAACCGATACCGCGGTACAGCCAGCCACAATCTTCAAGTTACATATAATGCAATAGAATTTAATGTCTTATAATGTTCTTGGTGTAAATCATTAACCCTTTGATTCTCCCCACAACGCTATAAAAACGTCTCCTTTACCGTAAAGTCAGAAAGAGGCGTCCGCTCTCTATATTTTATGGGTAAGTCGTAAAAGTTGGCAAATACGCAGATGTGCTTTTGGAAAATGGTGATTGAACGAAAAATCGCACAAAAAGTGGGCGTGGTTGTAGTTTAAATGCTGAATAGTATTTCCGCGCACATTTGCAACCATCAACTGTCATTGCTACACGTACGAGATAAACAGAGGGCAAAAAGCAGTAGGCTGTTTGAAGAGATTGAGCAAGACAGAGATAAACTCACAATTAAAAACACAGTATCGCGTATGTTAATAAAAGGAAGGTGATTGAAGAGACAAAGTTCTCTGATAAATGCGTTATACTGTAATGTAAGTCAGTTGGACCAAACCGCTGCTAACTGCAATGTGCTGTTTTCATCTGCCCAAACTTATCCATCTTTATTTTGAAATTTTTACTTTCTCTACTACGTATAGTAAAGAAGAAATATTGTATTCCACCCAAAAATTCGATGTCGAGATTTCACCGGAAATGTTTTGAAGCCGCCTGAATCCTAAAAAGCATTTTTAGAATTTATGTTTAAATACTTTTTTGTAGAGTGAACCATTTCGGAGATATTCCTCGTTATCTGTGTGAGTTCTGGAGAACTTATACTTCTGTTAAATGGAACATCGTTATTCATTTGTTATATGTTAACCATGCAAGGAGAACGGAATATGAAAGTTTTAAAAGATTTGACTATCGCTCAAAGTCTACTGTATTCCCATATTCCCCTTGCACCTACAAGAAGATAAGCAATAAGATAATTTCTGCAAATGTTTATCTCAACTAACACGTAGAAGATGTAGGAATAAGAGTTTGTAAGAATGGTTAGTACAAGAGTAGAGAAAGTCATGTGAGTGCAACACATCAGATTTTTATTCCTCATTTTGTTTGGGCATTGTATGTGCGTACTTTCCGGAGCGCTCTGTATCAGATGTGGAAGGAATATGCTTTTATTGATTTATTAATTTATTTGTGCATATCCCGACACCTTTTAACATCTGGCCGATGACCTTAGAAATGCCTACTGTATCATGTTTTGTTTCTGTTGATGGTGACACCCCTAAAGTGTTTATACGGTACTGTAAAGCTTGGTTTTACTACCTTCTGTCGTCCAAGTGAAATTTAGGGGTCGTGGAAATCCTGCATTAGCCGGTATTCACTCACACGGCTAATGAAAACCCAGGAAGCCTTTGTCAGTTTGAGGGGAATAAATATTTTAACGTAAAGACTGGTTCAGAATAACCGAGCACAGAAACCAGAAGGAGAACGGCAAAGTTCAAGTATGTGTATAATAATACAAGCATTCACAACTGTATTAGCGGAAAAACATTTCCACGAACGAGAAGCAAGACTTTGTCAAAGTTTAATTATCTCATCCTCGTTCTCAGGAATGGCATTTCAGATAAATATTTTGTACATTACTGTTCATTGTAGAAATTAATCAAACGGGCCATGGAAAGAAACTCCGCTGGATCTCTCCATGAACGCAAGCTGAGAAAATAAAACCGGAAGATATTTCAGGAAACTGTGCGTCCTGACCACAGATCCACTGGACTTTGCTTCTTCTAGCGAAAGCGTCATCTATATGAAACTGAAAACTGGATATTGCATAAAAAACAATAGCAAAAACTGATAGAAATTAACAAAGAACAAAATATAACTTTAATGTACGCTATTAATAAAGGAATGACAGTTGGTACTAGAGGAATCAGAAATATATAACTAATAATGGATCTGTATTTAGATTATGTTTTCTCTACTAAATTTTGGCGTTGGCTGACCTGGATTATGTAGGATGAATTGGAAGCACGTGAAAAATGCCAATTGACGTCCCAATACACAAGGTCGTCTTTCCACGTTGTCGTCGTTATGCATTCCCACTCTCGTTCCCGAGAGTTGTAAACCAGGATGTTGTCTGCTATTTTTCTTCCCGTTCAGGTTTCCGTTCTTGGGTGAATCAGCCTCAGTTCTTCCCGAATGCGAGGGTCAGCTTCATTAATCAACCATAGGATGAGGAATAGGACAGATACGGAGGAGTTTCAGCACTGAATTCAGGTTAATTGTACCTAAGCCCCCAAGGGCGCACCCTCGGGAGGAAGGATGAGGTGAGAGGAGACACCGGGCGGCCAGACATTGAAGAGCTCCCTAAGGTTTCCCAAGTTTAAAGACACCTCGCAGTCTAGGTCTTCCGGGGCCATTTCAGGAGGACCTCGGCGCGGCGTCCAATGCCCCCATATGCCGCCCCCTATTCGGATCTCACAGACGAGGGGCGGAAAGAGTACCTGTGCGCATATCATCCCTGCCAAGCTGCACCTAACGCCTTCAATGATACTTGCGACCCTGAAAGAATCAACGGGATGAACGATGAATGAAATAATTAATGAAACGAAATGGGACAGGAAACTCGGGGGATGTAATTGCCCTTCCCAACATTCGCCTGGCGAGCCGGGGAAACCCCCGAAAAAAACCATGCGTTAGGAAGGTCGGCTATGGGAATCGAATCCACGACCTGCCACATGCAAGCCTGAAACGTTACCGCGGAGCCATCTCGGTCGGTTTAATCAGCCATAATCGGTCAGTAGTTCGATTATTGAGGCCTTTCAGTGCATCCTTCATGGTAAATTGCAAGTGCCAAGCTTTGTTACAACTTGTGGCAGTTTCCATCATACTCGTATGCCAGGAGAAGATACTGGAGAACGTGAGCAAAGGATTTGTATTCTTGTCCATCGCATGATTCGAACGTGCACGATGCAGCTTATCAAGTTAACCGAACATGTATGACATAGCGAGTAATAATGATTGATAAATATTGTCCTTAAGGGACACTGGGAGTGAAATTTTGGTCAAAATTGTCAAAAAGTGGAAAATTGTTTTTTTACCTTAAAATGTTCCTGGAACACCGGTGCATTTGGATCAGCTAACATTTTTCATATATCCCACTCCATGTGGTCATTACGGCCCTTTCAAATAGCGCTCTTCCCTTAACATACACAGGATGCTCCTATATAAAAGCCTGTTTTTCTCAAAACTACATTTCTGCAATTCCAAAAGGAGGTCGCGCCTGAGTTTTACTTCAAATTCAACGAAAATTTCCAAAAGTATTCATAAATAGCAGCTAAACAAAATTATCATTCAATATTGATGTTATCATTAGCATGAATTCCAAAAACATATTTCTTGTATCAAAAAAATCAATAATTTTTAAGATTAAATTTTCTTTGTTATTAAAAAAATATGTACAGCATAATCAGCAAACGTATTCGAAATATCTCTTCATACAATTGTTACCCATGTTTTAGAGTACCAGTTCTGCCAGTATAAATGAATTTTGAAAAGTCAATAGACGCGAGCTCTATTTTGAAAATGTGCCTATTAAATTCATAAAATAATTTATATACCCTAAACTACTTAACCAATTTTAATGAAATTTGGTGTACCTCCTATTCTCATATAAATACTAGCACAGTAAAAATTTCAGAAAAATCTATCAAAAAATGTGGAACTTACAAATTTCACCCCCAGTGTCCCTTAAAACTGCTCAAATCGGTCTCCATTTTATTTCTCTGCCGCTTATTCCTAACTCAAAGAAACATTGCATTGATAAAACATTTCACAACCAAATTTCAAAGAAAGGACACGCTTTGAGGTCTACTGAACACACGTGGGATAAATTTCACATTTAATTCAGGCATCTAAGGATAGAGAGCGAACGTTTTCAAAATGTTCTACCACCCTAAATATGCTTTCACGTGGAATTTGTTATGAATAGAACAAGGATATACAAGATTCCATTGAATTGTATAGTATATAAGGGTCACAGGTGAAATGTTAATACAGAGAGAAATCCATGCGACTCTCACACAACTTCTTTAGCTCTGTAGTCATTTTACAAAACCATTGAAAATAAGACAAATGTATGCTGATTTCACATACGACATAAAGACTACAGAAAGAATCTGAAACGGCATACCCACGTGACTTTCTCCAACAACGCCATTTCACATGTCCTATTCATATAAAATATGATTCTTCTATCCACTTTATCTTATTCACGATAAAAATATTTGCTTAGAAACCACTTCAAATGAGGCCATGCGAACCTATTATTGCAACATTTGTTCTTCCGTGGTTATAGAAACAGCGTGGCCCTCATTGACCCAAGTTTCATCTAGATAATAAGAGTTTCGGTCCTTCTTGCGCTGCCGGAGTATGTCCTCACGATCGACATAGTATCCTTTTTCTGTTTCTGCTCACAAAAAGCTCTAAACCTATGTCACAAAGAGTAGAGGGAAAACCAGTTTTCCCAAAGTTTGGCAAATCGGGATCAATGTTTAAAGCTTGTAGCACTTTGGCGGTTGTTACCGGATCGATTTTTTCCCCTTGCCCCCCCCCCCCCCCCCCCCCCCCCCCGTCTCAAGGAAGCTATGCACCTTAAGAAGAACAGTTCTAACAAATTCATCGTATTCACCTTACACCTTACACTATGCGGTTTTTTGCAAGTGTTGCGAGCTGGCCAGTTTTCACTGCCTGTCACTGAAACACCGGTTCATAACTGCATCCTCAATTACTGCAGTCTGATACTTTTTGGGCAACTTGCAGAACAATTCATAATGTTTTCCACTATTATTTAAAAGTTTCCTCTCGGATACACAAAAACGACCATTTGTACAAAATGACGTAACTGCGCATGCGCAGTACACACTCAATAACCCAAAAAGTTAATTACCTTTATATTTATGAAACAGGATACAATTCAATACTCTTTGGCTGTTACATATCTATGTAACAAAACGGATTTTTATATTGTTCGCACTGAAAGTAAACAATTTTGAAACAAGACGGTGAACTATATTTTCCTTTCACAAGGGCTACAAGGCTGAACCAGCCAACAGACTCATACACGTGCTTTTGTTTACATTCCCCATATTTTTAGAACGCAACTGGTATAGATGCAAGATGCGGAAATGACAGTCCGTTTTTATTGTCATCTCAAGTGAAAATGAAAAATAGCCAGTTGCAAATTCTCATACATAAGAAACAATCTAAATTTCGTCCGGGAAGACTAGACCGTAAAAAGAGTATTTCAAAACAGCTATTGCTGCTAAAACAATTAACTTTAAATAAATGGTGTGGTTTACTTGTTTACCTTACGTTTACGTCTGTTTCTTGTGGTACTCTTTATACAAAAACAGTACCATAAGAATGAAGAGGACTAACCGACTACTCGCAGGGAATTCAAGAAATCATTGTTTTGAATGTCCTTATCTCAAACTTACATGATAAAATATTAATGAAAAATGTTCCACGTAATCATAAAAGATAGTTTTCGACGAGGGAGGCCTTAAAATGCCCTGGAATTTCACTAGTAGATAACTAGGTACTTGTTTAGTAGGTAGAGGAAATATCTACTGCATTCCACACAGAAATTCGATATCGAGATTCCATCGGAAATGCGTATTTTAAGATAGGTATCCTAAATTAAAAAATGCACTATGGGAAAAGGCCCGCACGCCACCGCATCTGTGTGAGATAAAGGGTGGGGAGAGAGGGGAGGGAGAGGGGAGGAGGGAGAGAGAAGGGAGGCAGGGATAGAGCGAAGGGAGGTAGGGAGAGAGAAGGGAAGGGAGAGAGAAGGGAAGGGAGAGAGAAGGGAGGGAAAAGAGAGAAGGGAGGGAAGAGAGAGCGAAGGAGAGGGTGAGAGAGGGAAGGAGAGAGTGAAGGATGAGAGAGGGAAGGAGAGGGGAGAGAGGAAATGATAGGGAAGGAGAGGGAGAGAGGGAAGGAGAGGGGAGAGAGGAGAGAGGAGAGGGAGAGAGGAAATGAGAGGGAAGGAGAGGAAATGAGAGGGAAGGAGAGGAAATGAGAGGGAAGGAGAGGGAGAGAGGGAAGGAGAGGGAGAGAGTGAAGGAGAGGGAAGGAGAGGGAGAGGGAAGGAGAGGGTAGGAGAGGGAGAGAGGGAAGAAGGAGAGAGTCAAGGATGAGAGAGGGAAGGAAAGGGAGAGAGGGAAGGAGAGGGAGAGAGTGAAGGAGAGGGGAGAGATGAAAGGAGAGGGAAGGAGAGGGGGAGAGGGAAGGAGAGGGAGAGGGAAGGAGAGGGAGAGGGAAGGAGAGGGAAGGAGAGGGAGAGGGGGAAGGAGAGGGAGAGAGGGAAGGAGGGAGAGAGGGAAGGAGGGAGAGAGGGAAGGAGGGAGAGAGGGAAGGAGAGGGAGAGAGGGAAGGAGAGGGGAGAGAGGGAAGGAACGGGAGAGAGGGAAGGAACGGGAGAGAAGGAAGGAGAGGGAGAGAGGGAAGGAGAGGGAGAGAGGGAAGGACAGGGAGAGAGGGAAGGAGAGGGAGAGAGGGAAGGAGAGGGAGAGAGGGAAGGAGAGATGGGATAGAGAGGAAGGGGAAACGACTCCAAAACGAAATCTCAAATATGCCAAACTTCGTGTCGGATCTTTGCAAGATTCCCAATTAAATACGAATATTTTCACATAAATGCCCACCCCAAGCAACCCTTTCCATATAAACAATTTCCCTTTATCTTCCTTGTACCCACAACAATGTGTTATGAAACCATTTCTGCAAAGGTTTATGCCTACTGACATGAAATAGATAGAAAAATAAGCTTTCTGAAGTAGGAATAATTTGTATGGCTGACAATGTTTAATGGCGGGTGGTTCAAACAAAATCAAATCCGAGATTTGCCACGCTTTGCAGTGTTGTATAGTTGAACGCATAGCAAAATAACGCTGTAAAGCCAGTAACAAATATAATTTGCACCCACGAAATGTATTTGCATAACAGGATAGAGAATAGTGGAGGTCAGCTACGTAAAAGTAAACCACAGGGGCTAGAGCAAGTCATACATCAGATGTTTTAAATTACGTTTCTCTCTATCTCTAACGGATACACACATATTTTTATAAATACGTTTTTATTGCTTCAGGAAACACGTATATCCGGTGAAATCTTGATACCACAATTACCTCCTCCACCTTCTACAAACAAGAGCATAAAAACACGTAAATATTGAGGGGAAAATTACATTTTTACACATATATACCTACACGGGACTCAAAATTCCAAATGCAAGACACTTCTGAATTGTAAATACAAATTCTGATTTTTGTGCACATGCCCTTCTCCTTGAGACCACACAAACATATGGGAGTCATATACCGCCTACCCAGGATAAAGGTCACGGCAAGGCATGGAAATGTCATGGATGAAATGAAGTAATGAGGTTAAGCACATTGAAAAGGAGATTTCCTTAATGTAAATCTCATTACAGTGCACGGTTGATTAAAGGCAATGTGAATAGAGGATCATTCTGGTCTGTACAACATCTCAGAACGCCTTCCTCGCGAAGCCGAGGGCAGGCAGGCACTTCAACTACTAGAACAAAGAGTCAGTGGGGTCTCGCGCGTTTCTTTTACCAACATGTTAAGTACTTCCTCAGCTGGAAGGAGAAAGTCAGCTTCTGGGGCAAGCAATTTGCTCCTTTTCTCAATCCATAACGCAAGTTCAGTTTCGCTGTCTCAAACATCCAAGACCATTTAGAATAGGAAAAAAAATTAAGTGTTGTACTTGCTCTACTCTTGTACCAACCATTCTTACGAACTCTTATGCCTATATCTTCATCGAGTTAGTTGAGATAAACATTTCCACAAATTATTTTATTGTTTATTTTCTTGTAGGTACAACCAGAATATGGGAAACAGTAGACTTTGAGCGATAGTCAAATCTTAAAGCTTTCTTTGCACGGTTAACATATAAAAAATTGAATAACGATGTTCCATTTTACAGAAATATAAGTTCTTCAAAACTTTCACAAATAACAAGGAATATCTCTGAAGTGTGTTTTAGCGAGATTTACATTTTTTGTATAGTAAGATTTGGTCTATCTCTTACGGCTTACCATGCATGCAAAAGTCATTCAGAGTAAATAGGTCTATATGGGCTATAGCCAGAAAATTCAAAATACGTTTCATTTGTCATAAAAATATCTTAAACACATTTCATTTTAATCATTTTCAAGAAAATCAAAATTTTCCATGTAAAGGGTAATTTAGGGTGGTGAAATTTTCTTCAAATTCATTGAACTAAAATACCAACTTTGGTTTTTAAACGACTTTTGGTTTTTGAGTTATGCTGTCCACAGACTGACACACACACACACACACACACACACACACACACACACACACACACACACACACACACACACACACACACACAGACACAGACACAGACACACACACAGACACACACACAGACACACACACAGACACACACAGACACACACAGACAGACACACACACACACACGCACACACACACACACACACACACACACACACACACACGCACACGATCCTTTTTCTAAAAATGCTTTATTTGGATTCAGGGGTGGAATACAATACTTCCTCTACTTTACTATACGTAGTAGAGAAAGTGAGAAAGCATTACATTCAAATAACTCCTCTACCCACTGTGGCTTACTGATCCCAAGGTTGCGGGTTCAAATCCGGCCCAGACCGATGCTTTTTAAGTGTGCTTAAAAACGACAGCTCCATGTCAGTAGATTTACTGGCATGTTAAAGAACTCCTGCGGGACAAAATTCCGGCACACCAGCGACGCTGATGTGATCCTGGCAATTGACAGCGTCGTTAAAGAACAAAATAATTTTTTAATTTTTACCCACTGTGGCTTATTTCATACAGTTGCTATACATTATTCTTTAAAATATCTTATTCTGCTATCCACTTCAAATTAGTGGACATTTGCATAAATACTTTGATTAATTACAAAGGGAATAGCATTCAAATGTTCAAAAACTGTTCACTATATAAACTCCTTACTCTTTCCATGATATTGACAACTGATTAGACAACACTTCAAAATGGTAAATATTGACAAATTGAAACCAATAATAGAAATAGGTATCTTGGAAATGAGTGATGCTACAAAGAATGTATTTGAAACAAAGTGTGCACTTTAAATATATCCACATTTTTGTGTGCTACGTTCTTTACTACCTCTTATGGTTTATCAAATTTACAAAAGTATACAAATAAAAATTGGTTATAAACTTAATGAATAAGTAAGGTTATCTCTCCAAATTGGAATGAAAGAGCAGGGTTGAAATTATCTAGATCCCCTAAGATGAAGGCTCCTTTTAAAGGTAAGATAGATACAGATACGAATAGGATAATCAAATAATTAGCACACAATGAAATTAATACGCCTCAATTTAATATGCTTAAGAACATTTTTGTCGAATTACTGGATGCCGAGGACTTTATAAGCTATTCCCAAAAAAATTCAAGATATAGTTAGATATTATTTATTTATGCCAACAAACTTACTGTTGGTGTTTTTAAACACACAAGCCGTGTGTGGGCAAAGTTTAAGAGGTAGAACTGGAACTTAAAAATTAAATAATAATTACCATGTGAAGGTTATTTAATCCTGGGATATAAAGTACTTGCAATAGTAAGTCACCATTGGGGTAATTGTTTCTGATGTGAGACTGCCTTTGTGGTTTACCAGGAGAAATACGAACTGGCTTGAGAATTTAATGTCATTCTGGCAGTTTGTCACAATAGCTCAGTGGTAGAGCAGCCGCCCGGTAAGCGGAAGGTCTGTGGTTCAAATCCCAGTTGTGGCATTGAATTTTTAAGTTCCAGTTCTACCTCTTATATAGTTAGATGTTTTGCACAAGATTACTTCTTCAGATAAGTATAACTGACTGTTAATGATCATATTTAACACTGTATGTTTCAGGAGTTTAAGAAAATAAGTGTAAATGTCCATGGGTATAAATTTACATTATTTTTGCATTGACCGACAATGTTCTACATTTTTGTCAAATGTCTTACATTTTTTTACCATTGAGTCCCACATTTCCATAAATTAAATCTGGTAGCCCTAGAGTGGAGAAGTTTATAATGACAAGACCCGAGGTTGCACGTGGAGCCACTTGGACAAGTGAAGAGCTCTGGCGGAACTCGATAATGTGAGCAAAACCTAGCTTGACCTTGTCAGACGAAATACTGGTTCTGCAAATGACCATGGCAAGCGGATGCCGGCTCTTTCATTTGTTTCCTACATAACGCCATGCATGTGGAGTAGAAGTTTCACTGGTTTACGTTATTTGTTGGGGAAAGTGTCAACTTTTGAGAGTTATGTAACATGAGTCGTGTGCTGCACTTGCACGTGATCCAACATGCTGGCTAGACTAGATCATGAACGGTAAACTCAGCTTGTCTGGCTTCTTTAAATTGCTCTATTACTTCCTCCTTTTTTCACATTACGGAACTTGCTGTAATTGTCATCAAATCTTCCCTAGCTCAGGTACTCAGTGTGGAGCATGCAAGTAGTGCATGCGACACAAAACTCAATATAGAAGTTTCATAGAAAATACTATATAATACCTATTACATTCACATGCCCTCTAGCGAATATTAGTGGGGAAAAAAAATTATTAGGACTGCGTATTTTTGTATTAACTTCATTCCAATCGAGATAAACATTTGCAGAAATAGCTACATTGCATATTTTAGTACAAATACAAAGGGAATAGTGATAGTCAAATATTTAAGAACTGGACACTACACATTAGCCTTAAAATTCCAGTCTTTCCATACAACCACGAAAAACAATGGAATATAGCCACGACTTGAAAAGAATGGCGAAGTATTGAACAATTTAAACCATTAATAACGGATATCTCGGAAAGTACCTATGGCATAAAATTATTTGAAATAAACTGTTTTAAAGAGATTTAAATGTTATGGGTAGGACGCTTTAGTCTATCGCTTAACGTATAACTACTAGTTATACAGGATTTCTTCCAAAAGGAGACCTTTCTCATAAGCTATTTCCAAAAAATTCAAGAAATACAATTTAGTTTTTAGTTATGTTACACACACGCGCGCCCGAGAACCCTTTTTTAAAAAACGTATTTTTTACTCTGGGGGCCTCAAAACACGTGTTTCTGTATCTACTATATACGTAGGTAACCTAAAAATAAGAATCCGCTTGTCCAAGCGTGTGTAGCACAAGGATACGCATCTGTGTAAAAAGGCTAAAAATTTGAAAAATTGCCAAAAATGGATTTTTGTTTTATCAAATAGTATAAACCTTCTGCTTTATTTTGATATGCTTTTTATAGCCATACAGCCTTTTTAACTGTGTCACGTGGCCGTCTAACGAATTGCCTGTAAGTGGTCGTGTCCATTTAAATCCATACAGTTCCATTATCCTTGCTATGACTTCAGACTTAGTTTTTCCATGTTTTTATTTTTAGCACTGTTTGCTCTTTAAAATGCTCCACATGATGCAATTTTCAGTACTTATGCATGAAATTTGGTGTACCTGCTTAGAAATAACATTAAAAAGAAATGATGAGATATTTTTTTCATAACGTGAATGACTACTGAGTAATTAAATATTAAAGTTTACATTTCGACATTTAAATGAAAAAAATAATGAATTTAAACTTTAAAATTTATTTTTATCCAAACTAATAACAAGATCAAGAAATTATCTCAGCAATTTACTAACATTCTATAACAGGACATAACTGAAAATTATTAAGCGTTTCAAATCAAAATTGCATCATGGGGAACCATTTATACAAATATTAAAAAAATATAATAAAATATTAATATGTTAGCAACTAATCTGACTAAATGTATGAAATTTAGCACAGTTACTCCTCACTATACAGTGATTGTTGTGTTAAAATTTCAAAGCAATGCAATGAAAACTGTAGATTTTCAAAATTTCACAGATGGGTATCCATTAGAGACCATTCACAATGAAAATTAAGCATTAACAAACGACGTACTACTTGAAAGTATGAAGGTAACAGGTCTCATTCACAATGACAAATGGAAGCCAATCTGAAGAGTTGTAACAGCTGAACTAATATGGCGGTCTGTGTAGAGACTACGACAGTGCACATTACAAGAGGTTGTGTACACGTATCAAGTTACCCCGCTAAAGGACGTTAAACTCGCAACAAAGCATAACCTGTTGTCACAAATAGGCAGAGTTATCACGTGATAAGGTGTTAGCAGAATCGCTCTCTGATTGGCTAACTTCTCATGTTTGTTGTAAACCAGGGCTGACGAACGTTACTCCGTGGATGTGAACAAATTCCCCTACTTCCCCTCTCTTCGTGACCACGAAAGAGGAAAACAAAGCGCAAAAGCGGTTCCAGCTAAAGCGAGCTACTATAGTTGTGGAGGGCGGGGGGATTCCTCTCTTCACACCTATGGAGTAACGTTTGTCAGTCCTGATGTAGACAAACATCAAAGCTTGGATTTAAGGCAAGTTTGTTAGTCTACTTCAATGTTTATGTCGTCAGTTTTAAGATAATATGAAACAAGCCTCGCTGCTTACGCTAGGCTTTTGTGTAAGTTCCATTGTGAATGGGTCCTAATCCACAAAGGAAAGTTCAGACGTGCAAAGTGAAGATTTTAAAAATATTTATAATTTTGCTATTTTTTAATTCCCTAAAGTGGCTATAATAATTTTACTTAAAATTGTTAGGGGAAATGGCAACGGTGTTTCTTGGCACTGCGAAACCATAAAATATGATACACAAGAATTTAGTCTACAAAATATTAGGTAACAGCTTGTTAAAATATAGCGTTTATGAAACCTTTTCGTGGCATCAACCATTACCTAAATATTACTATTAATTTGAACTTTGTAATATGTTAAGTAACTATTTTATTGTTTCATATAATCTTATGGAAAGAGTCGATAGCTTTTTGGAAGTTGGCTCGTATATCCTCTTGTGTATACGTAACAAAATGCGTTTTGCAGCAATTCCTGAACAATGTGTGTTATGATTAAGAGCAAGTATTTAAAGAAACAAAGCTTACAAAGGATCCTTGTAATATAGATATGAAAATCCTGTTGGCACAAAAGCCCTCGAGCGACGAGGCGTATTGCACCCCGCTGCAGGTTCACACAGGACATGGGGAAGCAAAGTGATGGGGGTGGCATGTGGGCAGTGCCCTCGTTACTTTATCAATCTAACTGATTGCTAATGTGACTTTTTCTGCCTCACGTACGCACTCACACACTTCTGGAAGTACGTCATCTTGTAACACCCACTCGCTGCCTTTCACTGGCTAAAACCTATTCTATTTTCAGCAGCTTTGCTGCACAAATCTTCATTACGTTTATTATTCAAAGAGGTAAACCTACAGTAGCGATAACAGCTTCATTCATACAACCTAACAATGCTGTTGGTTCCCTGTATAATAACCAGGGACAGGAATAGCATGCCATGATAATCCCTTTAATATACACTGAAAGATTCCATAATATGCACATAAATATACGCACTATTAAAACATAATATAAAATAAGCATTTAAGGGAACTTTATGTAATCTCTCCTTGAATAAAACTACTGTAATAATTCTGCGATTTTTAAATTCTGTCTTCTAATTTTTTGGTTAAAGGCATGCAGTTAATAGTTATTGTCAATCACTGTATCTATTACTGAATTGCGTAGTTATAGCAAAGTTTTCATTGTTGGTCTTTCGGAGAAACAATGAAATGTCAAAGTGGTCATGAAGTACTACCCCATCGGTATAATCTGATTCATGTAAAAAAAGAATTGTTAAACAATATTAAACATTACCTTTATAGATATGACAAGATAAATACCCCCTTTTAAAATACATGTTTTAAAAATAGCTCAGACATTTTGAGCAATAAGGTCACCTCTGTTCGCTGATGACCTAGAAGTTGAGCGCCCTTAAACCAAATCAAATCAGTCACCTCTGTTGGTAGTGTAAGTTCTGTAATAAGGATTGGCATAATATCTAATGTGAGTCATGCAAAAAACAAAAAATCTGATGTGTTGCACTCACATGACTTTCTCTACTCTTCTACAAACCATTCTTACAAACCCCATATTCCTATATCTTCGTCTTGAGAAAAAAATTTGTAGAGATTATCTAATTACTTATTTCCTTGTAGGTACAAGGGGAATATGGGAATACATAGACTTTGAGCGATAGTCAAATATTTTAAAGCTTTCAAATTCTATTCTCTTTGCACGGCTAACACAAAAAAGGAATCACGATGTTCCATTTGACGAAAGTAAGTTTTCCAGAACTCGCACAAATAACAAGGAATATCTCCGAAATAGTCCACTCTACAAAGAAGAAGAAAAAAATTCTTTGGACATAAATTGTGTGTTTTAGTAAGATCTACATTCTTTGTATAGAAAGATTTGGTCTATCTCTTACGGTCTAGCAGTTATACAAAAGTCATCTAGAGTAAACAGGACTACATGGGCTATAACATTTCATTTGTCATAAAAATTTTTAAACCTATGGTATTTTAATCAAAATCATTAGAACCATTTTCGAGAGAAGCAAAATTTTCGAAATTTTTTTCATGTAATGGTAGTTTAGGGTGGAGCAATCTTCTTCAAAATCTTCGTGTCGTATCCTTAAAAGATGTTAAACTTAAATACCAACTTTGGTTTTTAATAGGCTTTTCGTTTGAGTTATACTGTCCCCCCACACGCATACGCACGCACCTTTTTTCTAAAAATTCTCTTTTTGGGTTCAGGGGGCCTCAAAACATATTTCCGGTGAAATCTCGACATCGAATTTTTTGGTGGAATGCAATACTTCCTCTACTTACTATACGTAGTAGAGAAAGTAAAAAAGCAATAGCTAAACACTTAAATATTACCTTTATAAACATGAGACGATATAATACCCGATTTTAAAATACATTTGTTTTAAAAATTGTTCAGGCAATTTGTTACCACAGGTCACGAAGTACCCCCTCCTCTCCCGTTGGGCTTGGCTTTGCTAGGGTTAACTCAAAGTTCATGGATATCTACTTAAGAGCCATAATACAAAGTAATTGAAGTAAGATAATGAAACTCAACAGAAGCCGTTCAGTATTTAACATGTCTGCAAAAATTGCAGTTTGATATATTTTATAGTTCCTCTCAAATGCGGTTTTATGTAATGCCTTACATGTTCCCTATAGACAGAGGATACCTATTTGCATTAAACTAAAGAGATGTTTCCTTATTTTGGGATGAAAGCCTCAAGCTGCTTGGTCTGACAAAGCGACAAACAAGTGTAAATCTAGATTGCCCTTTGTTTGCGACACGAACCCCTGTTCCCTTCTAGCAAGCGGTGTAATGAGCTTAGCAGAAACACTAGAGAAGCAATTTCTTTAACACCAAGCTTTGTGTCTCAAACTTTGGAAGATACAGCGCGGTTTTCAGCAGCTCGCAAGTTAAACCGCTAAATGTGTCACATTTATGACAGCTTCGTGGCGAAGTGGTTAGGCACAACCATCAAGATCCGCGCTGGAGATTCGTACAGGGCCGCAACAAAGGAAATTCAAAACTTTACCTTTGTATTCTATCATATTTTTTGTAGGAGTATTAAGGAAAACGTTAACAGTAGTTAGTTAATACACTTTCTGATAATTCATCACAACCTACGGCCTTTTAACAAAAACACCAATTAGAGGTCGAGGTTTAATCACGGCAGTCAGGATCATACTTTAAAATCCCATTCAGCTTTCCAATCTTAAGTCCTCATACATCGATTGAAGATCAGATGAGGATAAGAACAAAGACGCCGAACATCCTAAAGGAAAGCGATTTAAGCTCTCATGACTACTCAATGATGTTACGATATAAGTTGAAAAACACCGATAAATAGCTCAACAGACGACGCAAAATTCAGCTCCATCAGCCGATTCCATAGAGCAGGCCTGGGGAAGAGGGGTGACAGGAATGCCATCCAGTATTTACCCTCTCCACTTACTGACACAATCTGAAGGACTGACCGGTTCTCTGAGGTACACAGACAATAGTGGGAGGCGTGGCCTGGTAGCTAATCGCTGTGAGGCAGTGGAAGGAGTAGGGGAAGTGACACATTGAGTCAGTTCTCCCAATATATGCTATAGAAGATACAAGTAGGAGATGTAAACAATGTTTTCCACTTTTCTCATGCGGCAGGTATATAGCAAAGTGGTTTGATGTGGGAGGGGGGTAAACATTTAATGCAGATAAATTACGGCAAATGTGGCGAAAACCAGAATCGCGAGTCACTATGAATCGGAGACGTCGTTCCTGTGGCTGGCTATGTCCTTTTTTATGTGCCACGGAGTGTTAGTGTGTTGTGTATGTGGTGAATCGCCGACACCCCCCCCCCCTCTCTCTCTCTCTCTCGTACTACGGAGTGCTGTACTTTTGCAGATCTGCTGTTAAGCATGGCAGCTTGTGTCTGCTCAAGCCATGTGGTTTCTTTCTTTGCAAACATGTGCGAGTTTGTTTCCTCCATTTTTGTTTTGAACAGCTTTTTCTAAGAATAACATTTTCTAATATAAATTATCCGTGTTCTCAGAAACTGCTGAGGGTAGCTAAATTGAATTCTAGATTGATGAGAACAACCTCTGCTACTGTGGATCTGCTTTGGCGTGAAAAACAGGACTGATTATTTTTTTAAACAATAAATGCTGATACATTTTAATCAAAATATAATAAAATTAAGAAAATAATGCTATCGTCCTTAAGGGACACTGGGAGTGAAATTTTGGTCAAGATTGTCAAAAAGTCGAAAATTGTTTTTTTGCCTTAAAATGTTCCTGGAACACCTGTGCATTTGGATCAGCTAACATTTTTCATATCCCACACTCCATGTGGTTATTACGGCCCTTTCAAATAGCGCTCTTCCCTTAACGTACACAGGATGCACCTATATAAAAGCCTGTTTTTCTCAAAACTACATTTCTGCACATTCCAAAAGAAGGTCGCGCCTGAGTTTTGCTTCAAATTCAATTACAATTTCCAAAAGTATTCATAAATAGCAGCTAAATAAAACTATGCTTCAATATTGATTTTATCATTAACATGAATTCCAAAAACATTTTTTGTATGAAAAAAATCAATAAATTTTAAGATTAAATTTTCTTTGTTATTAAAAAAATATGTACAGTATAATCAGCAAACGTATTTGAAATATCTCTACATACAATTGTTACCCATATTTTAGAGTATCAGTTCTGCCAATATAAATGAATTTTGAAAAGTCAACAGACGCGAGCTCTATTTTGAAAATATGCCTATTAAATTCATAAAATAATTTATACATCCTAAACGAATTATCCAAGTTTAATGAAATTTTGTGTACCTCCTATTCTCATATAAATACAAACACAGTGAGAATTTCAGAAAAATCTATCAAAAAAATGTGGAACTTTCAAATTTCACTCCCAGTGTCCCTTAATAACTTATTCGATAAAAGCAACAGAACTTGGAAGGCATTAGCCTACATTTTGTAAACATTTCAGGGATAACGGGCCATAAATAGCAGATTTAGCATTGGTGGGATTATCTCCTTAGAGAGATATGGCTCAAAGGTCGCAAAAGTTTGTAAGCTTAAAGATTATTACTGTCCCAGTAAGCACTGACATTTAACATAAAAAGGAGCCGAGTGCTGTTGGATGTAACAAAGCGTTCGTTCTCATTCAGAATCAGAATTCACCCTTGGTACTGACTGTGTGAGTTTCAAAGAGAATGCAACAGCCCTCGGGAACTGGCGCTCTTTGGCCTCGCCTACCACAAACTGCCAGCTCCCGAGGGTTTGTTTGGAACCTCTGACTGCAGAGACAATAGCACGCAACCATTCGAATAAAATGTTGCTCTTTTACTTCCCACTCTTTCTGCGTTGAAGGTTTTCAATCGTTGTAATTGTCCAAGTGAGCAGACCTGTCAAAATCTTAACATGTTTGTCACGGACTTCTGCTCGCAGTGAACGAAATTATCAGTAATAGTTCAGCAGCATTATTAACGTAAATACTAACCTGTTCAACAATACACAATGGGTGAAGTGAATAAAAATCAGTAAATACCTATAAGAACTTACATGTCAAGTAAATAATTGCCAATTATCCGAATATCTGGGTTTATTTTACTGTGTTCAAGAACAATAGATCGCATTTGCACCTTTAAACTTAAAATTAAGGCGGTAAATCCAGAAGAACCTAATGTTGGTCAAAAAAGAATCAACTCCAACAATTGGTATTGGTCTCTTGATTTCTGTATCTATGTGGATGTACTCGAATGCACCATCGGTCTGGGTGGTTAGATGCTGGACTACTGATCCCAAGGTCGCGGGTTCAAATTCGGCCCAGATCGATGGTTTTTAAGTGTGCTTAAAAACGACAGCCCCATGTCAGTAGATTTACTGGCACGTAAAAGAACTCCTGCGGGACGAAATTCCGACACACTGGCGACACTGATGTGATGCTGGCAACTGACAGCGTCGTTAAACAACAAAATATTTATTTATTTTCCAATGTGCCAATCACCGAGGGAATTGTAAACTTTTCAACCGTTTTCTTCTTGCAGTGGACATTTCCTCTAAAGTACTTGGAAAAACTATCAATTCGTTCGCTTTCTGCTCTATTCTTTCAGAAACACTTGGTATCGTTTAACAAACTAGTGCGACCAATCCCCAAATTTTTGGTCACAAAAATTTGATAACCAAGGTCGCTTAAGTAGCCTAGGAATACTTCCATTTTCTTCTGGATATGAATGTCCTTCTGCGTGTTTTTCCACCCTCCGGAAGGAAATAGTTAAATAATTAACATTTTCATCTTCAAACCTAAGCAGTGATTTAAATCTTCTAGGGCAGCGATGACCAACCTTTGCGAAAGAGGGGAGGTTGGATTCACCCCCTTCCATTATACATATACGTACCAACCATTGTACGTGAACTTTGCCTCTCTTTAACACCCAGCCGTGCATCGCGTTACAGTGGAGGGTTGGTTATATGTACGCTGTGTTTGAGTTAGAAAAGTACTTTCAAATATTATACGATAAACATCTGTTCATTAGTCACTTGTTTGGTACTGCTTACGTTTAAGAAGTATATCAATATTTAGCACAGTCTTAGAAGACACGCCAGGTGTAACATATTGACTTCTAATATAGTTCACAAATATATGTAGAGATATACTCACTATTATACAAGCTATTATTGTAAATGCCTATTTCTCTATATACTACACTTTGATCGACATAAGCATTTTCAGAAAGTGTCTTATTGCTAATTTTCTTGTAGGTACAAGAGGAATATGGTAATACAGTAGGCTTTAAGCGAAATGTTTTAAGAGCTGATTGTCATGCGATTACTTTGAAATTTCGTTCTCTTTGCAAGGCCAAATAATGAAAAGACGAATAACATTCCTATTTGAAAAATAGTTATAAGTATTGGCAAATTTAAGCAAATAAGAAAGAATATCTCTAAATGGTTCGCTCAAAAGAAAGCAGTATTTGACACAAACTGTGTTTTAGAGAGATCCACAGTTTTTATTTAGTAAGCTTTTGTCTGCCTCCTACTGTTTACCATTTATGCAAAAATTATCCAGAATGAAGAGGTCTTCTGAGGACATTCCCAGAGAATTCAAGGTGTGAGTTATAGACTGCCATGGAATCGCATGTTTGTGTACGTCACTGGATACTGACTGTCTGTCCCTGCGAGTGAAAGAGTGGAGTGAGTCATTGCCGCTCACTGCGTAAGGTTCTCCAAAGAGTCAAGGTTGGACATCCCTATTCTAGGGCTTACATCTCTCGTTTCTCAATAGACTTTGGCTACTCAATTGAGGCTCGCTCTAACAAGCTGAAACAGGGATAGGCGTGCTCGGTCGACGAGATTGCCTCTGACCAACCATGCAAATGGAAAGTATTTTTTACTTGTGTTGCAAGTAGAAAGGCGTGTTCTTAAAGTAAGTACCGATTAAAAAAAGAACATTAGTTTTCAAATACTTTTCATTAGTCATAAACTTACACTATTTCTCCATAAACTCACCGCCACTATTCAGGAACATGTAACGGGAAACCAGTTTTTGACCTTTGTCAAAGAATGATGCCGCCTGTGGTGAAAATCAAGTCTACATTTCTTGTTTCACAACATCGTTATTCAAATGTTTTCCACCATGGAAAATCTTCTGATGAATAAGCAGATGAAAATAACACGGTAGGCAAATCTGGACTGTAGGAAGGGTGACCGAATTGTTTCCAACCAAATGATGCGATCAGATCTTGAGTTTGTTTGGCTGTGTGTGGACGGGCATTGTCATTCATTGTTTCCCCATAAACCTCACACAATTGGCGATGTATGTTTGCTGGTGGAACATTTCTCGCATTCACAAAGCGAATCACTGATCTGACTTCACAGTCGGCTGATCGTTCGATTGTTTTGTACACGTAGAAATGCTCTAACAATAGGAAAACACAAAGTGACAATCGCTCACGGCAACATCTGGCTTCCTAATGAATGTAGGAAGTGATCGCGCATGCTCAAAATGATGATTACAACGCTAAAGCGGCAAAATATTTAAACGGTACTTACCTTAAAATCACGTCCCGAATTTACTAAACTTCAATTTAAGCGTCAGTATTTAATTGTAATTTGTATCCTTGAAACAGTTTTGATATAAACAGTATATCATGAATAATGATCCTAATTTTACTGTGTTTGAGCTAAAACTGTTTCAGGTAACACACTTTTCTTAGGCACCTAATTGCCTTAATATATCTTATCTTCCTGTATTCAGACAGAAGGTAGTTGGTTGTGAAGAAATACAAATGAATGTTTAAAGGAGAAGAGTTTCGAAGTGAAACGGTCGTTGGTGCATGTCAAGAGGACAACTGAAAAGAGAAAAAACTGGAAGAGACTGAATACTGTATTTGGAACAATTGCTATGAAAAAGTATAATTTTTAAAATATGAAGAATTTCACCTGTAATGATGATGATGAAGATGATGATGATGATAAATTTGATCTGAGTTATATTTGAGTTATGCTGTTCATAGATACACTCTATGGGGCTTTTTCTAAAAATATCTGCGGAGTTCAAAGAGCAATCAAACAAACCTGGCATGACAATGAGCCCTTCCTGCCTCAACACTGACCGTCGACATGGGCAGTCAACACAGTGGACGAGAGCAAGTGAAGGTTGAGGTATTACGAGAGCATGTCACGGATATTTCTGCGTCTAACAAGTACTTCCATCCTGTTCAAATGATTGCCGAGCTTTTCGTCCACGCAATACCCACAAAAGAACTACATTTTAAGGCAATGTATCTATAAAATTTTGTAAAAATTGCAAACATTTTTTTCTTTTTACTTTTTGCATTATTATTATGCTTATACTTTGCACTTTAATGGCACACTTCAGTTTTCTCAATACCAGCCATTTTTAAACCTCCAGGAGGGCATTTAAATGTCCTGGTGCGTGTGCTAAACTTCGTCGCTGCAGCGTGGAAATACTTTCTTTGTTTTTACTGGCTTTGATTTTAGTCTGTTGCAGGGAATTTTGCTTCAGATAGGTTGCGAGTTGACTGTGCTGAAATGAATTCGATATATCAAGCTGAAACGCTGCGAATCAGACACATGTTTTGCTTCCAAACAGAGAAATGCAGTCAGTGTTCTGTAAATCTGTAATCTTGCCAAGTTACGTATTAGACATTGTTATTCGTAAAGCCGTAACACGCAGATATTTTATGAATTTTGTGTATAAATTAGCCAAAGTTTATAACGTAGAGGTTAGCTAAGAACAGTAAGTTTCTAAATTTTGTGAACAATTCGAAGGCGAAAAGAAAGTTTTCATATTAAGAAACAACCAAGCAAACTTAAAATTCTCAAAAACTGCTACTAGAATCAAGAAGAAATCAATAGAGGATCCCACAGATGGTGCTGGGAAATTTTAAGTTGATTGGATTTAGTTGAACTACAAAAATATATTGAACTTTAAAATTAATTTTTCTCATTTTTTCCAGCATTTTTCACTATTCAAAATGCTCCTTGGCCCCTAGTTTATAACTTCTTAGCTTGAAATTTTCAGGAGACCTTCAGAGATTAAAGTATTAAAATTTGTCATGCGCTAGTTAAAAAGTATTAAATAATTGAGCTGAAATTAAATATTTTTAATAATTCATACTGAAAAAATTGAAAATATCAAACTGTACACAAAACATTTTTTCTCTTGCTAATTAGATCCAGGCAATGGTGATTTGACAATTTCTTTGTATCTATATACTGAGCTCAAATTAAATATTTAGGGGCGATACAACAAACTGTAGGGTCCAAGGGTTATTTCATATTAGCATATCAAAAAGTGATTTATTATTAATATATTTCTAATTTAAAAACAGTTTGACAGAGAACACAAAAATTTTGTGTACGCTATATATTTTAGGTTCTGAGTGTGTGGAAAAAAAAAAAATTCAGAGCAATCAGAAGATAACTGTGGGCTTTTTAATTTTCATAGATACATTGTCTTTGATCTGACAACGGCCTTGGAATATTTTGCTACGTATGCCGTTCTTCATCTAATTCGAAACCGGTTTAGATTAGGCGGTCTGGGACACCTTCAGCCTGCTGGCTTGAATAGCCATGATCGTTAAGGCAACACGTAGTGCACTGGCCATGCACTCAAAGCCTGGGGTCGTGAGTTCGAGTCTCGGCAACCGCAGTCAAATGTGACTGTGGTAAAGGACGGGGAGGGCCCACGTAAAATAAATAATCGGTGTGATGGCACGCGTGGATGATGACGGGGTATCATTTGACTGCGGTTGCATGGATTTTGCTTCTTTTCTTATAAAAAACACTACAATATAAATTGTAAAAAAATTGTTGTACAATTCAAAACGTCTCAAATATGTATTTTTAATTGGTGACAGACAGTATAACAAGAATATAGCAGAAAAAAAAGTTAAAACTAGTACAAATAGGAAAAAAAGCCTATGGATCTTGTAATACACACCAGGCATGAAAGGGTTAAGATAACTGATCAAGTTAGGGAACGAACTATTTTGCATCGTAGAACAACCTATTCCACGACAGCAGCCAATGGGAGGCGACTGACCGATAAGATATACGGGGTAAAATGATATGCAGCGACAGCTGCGGTTCAGCTTGGTGTAAAAGCTAATATACAATAGTATATGTTTTCAAAGAGATGAAATAGGTACGTCACTTCAGAGATTATGCTAAAAGTACAAAATGTGGCATCGTTCTCGCATTGTAATTACTTTACCGAATCCTCCTCTTGCTTACAAATTTTCCTGGGTAAATTAAATTAACGTTGAAACTCATGTCTGCTGTCAACAAGCGTTTGTTAACCTCAGTTAACTTACCGAGAAAGTATCAGCGCTTGTGTTATTACTGAACATATCTGGGAGACCGAGGAGGCACGGGGAACCAATATTTCATTAGTAGGCCTTTGAGCGATTGTCTGCAGAAGATTTGGTGGCTTCGTGCAGGCCGGAAATGGCCTAGCGGTCTCCTCGAGCTTGTTTTGACACGCGCCAGTACATACCTACATGGAACATAATGTGTGATACGCATATGGTGATCAACTGCGTTTCTACCCGGCTAATACCGTTATCATCCTATTCCACTTATTGTTCCCAGATGAATAGAAGCCTATTGACAGCACTCAGGTTACAATAATCTTCTGACCTCAATGTGCGAGCTATTTGTATGCAGTTGTCAAATGATATTTGGAAACAAAAGAGCAATAATCACACAGTAGCAAAACACCCAAGTTTCCATAATGCTCGTGCTTCTGCAGATCTAGTTCTCAAGCGATGAGCGATTTAACGTCGGTGACATATACGGTTTTAACACAATGGCGTTTAATTTTGAAGTGCAAGATCTTAGCCGATGGTTCAGCCAGAGGACTCTTAAACACAACTGAGTAAACCTGGCCGAAAAATTATCAAATTGACGGTTTTTAGGTTTATGTATATAAATATTCCCCAAACCTTCAGCCATCGGTTGGCAGTGGAAGTTCTTAGATTCCGCCATTGTCTTTAAATACCACATGCGCTACATTTAAACACCCCTTTTCCGCTTAAATTTTCGACATAATTTGAACAAAATCTGGGCTAAAAAGGGCTCAAAAACAACCAATTTCAGCGGAATGAAGTGGTTAAGCTATGAATCTGGGGATAGAGACTACTAGACAAAAGAGGGAAGTTGTGACATATGCAGCAGGACAGTTTTAGACCAATCAGGTAATCTGACTCATGATCATGATGCATGTGTGTAGAAAAATTAGTTTTTCTCGACTTTACATTTTGTAATATACTAACTGCACATTACATTTTGTGCTATACTCCTAGACTTTTTCCATCACGTGCTCTATTTATGTGACTTGAACCTTAGTCTTTGGTTTTAAAATTTGAAAACTTGTTTAGCTTTACAAAAATTACATACACAAAAGAAAGCTTAAAATAAATATTTTTCATGTCCATCAAAGCAAAAAAAATAATTACTTTAAAAGTAATTTTTTTTCTTCCTCCCAGAGGGGGCCCTAATGACCAAGTTGTCGACGGGCCCTTAAACCCAACACACTCACTCACTTCCTCCCAGAGACTGATGGTGTTTGGTGGACAATTAGAGTTTATAAAATAATAAAACTGTTTTTATGTTTTAGTTTTTGATGCACATGGAGTATTCTGAATATTTAAATATATTTGCATTGTGAATAAGTTTAATAATTAATTCCCTCAAAACTGTAAAACAGTTTGTGCTGTAACTTTGTTTATAACATACACACTGAGGTGTGTAAAGTAGTGATTTCATAACAATAAAAATATAGAACATTTAAATTTCGGTCCCAGGGTACCTTAATAGCGAGTCATATCCGGAAATTACCACTATGTAACATTCATCGATTTGATAAAAATGTTCAAATTTGAGGAAACAAAAAAGAAAATTTTCCAGCCATATTCAACTTTTCTAGAAGACAGTTCCGCTGCGTACCGCGTAATTTAAAGGGGCACATTCTAAATAGTTACCCTCTTTCGATAGCTTCGTACGAAGTAACATGTGGGTCGACCATCAAGAAGACCGTGACATTGCCTCGTTAAAGAAACGAAAGACTGAAGGGTTGATATTGTGTTCCTTTCACGAAAATGGGACTATAAGAAATGTGTTTGACATCAATAACTCCAGTGTTTTCTGAAAAAGATTACGGCTAGAGTTTCAACCTATCAACAAGACTTAAAAAGCCTCTTAAAGAACATATGCTCTTGTGCTAGCAATGCTGAGACACTATCACGTAGTAGCCTCTTTAACCAAGTTTCAACCTGTTCTCTATTCTCTTCCACTTTGATCATTGCTAACACTTTTCCCTTCTTGTGTGCTCAAAGCTGAAAGGATATCCACAACTTTCACTTTTCATATTAAGCAAGTAGTGGCGGAATAGGAAGAAAGTATGAAATCCAATTTTCACTGTCTCGCATTTGCTTCGCCGAGCAAGACGTTGATAGAATGATTGAAATTACATCTGCACGGTGCCACGCATGCTTGCTCTTCGTGTGCCTATGGAATGTCGAACAGAAGTTCTCTCGTTAGCCACCATCCCGGAGGTACGCGAATGCTTCTTATGAATATTATCATTAGTCTCATTACACCATTTTCCAATTGAAAAATGAGCTAAGTGGGCCCTTTTAACATTTTGAAATCCCATCTAGTGACCTGGTTTTAAACATAATATTCAACTCACTAATAATAATAATAATAATAATAATAATAATAATAATAATAATAATAATAATAATAATAATAATAATAATAATAATAATAATAATAATAATAATAATAATAATAATAATAATAATAATAATAATCATAATAATAATAATAATAATTAATAACAACAATAATAATAACAACAACAACAACAACAATAATAATAATTTTATAGCCTACGAGAGAATGAAACAGTTTTACAGCATTATCATTTAAATATTCCTCTCAAGTGTATTTGGACATATTAACATTCCTTAGGAGTACTTAACGGCCATATTTAAGACATACGGCACCACAGGCGGACACCGATGACAATAAAATGAAATGTTTATTGAAAAGGAAACGTTCTAAGCCTAATTATTATTTATTTATGCCAACAAACTTACCGTTGGTGTTTTTAAACACACAAGCCGTGTGTGGGCAATGTTTGAGAAGTAGAATTGGAACTGAAGAATCCAATGCTTACCAGGTAGGTATTGTAGCTTAATAATTAGAGTACCCGCCTGGTAAGCGGAGGGTCGGGGTTCAGATCCCAGCTGTGACATTGGATTTTTCAGTTCCAATTCTACCTCTCGCTCTAAGCCTAAGTAAGGTACCTCTCCAGCATTTACCACTTACAACTGTGGACAACCTGGAAAAAGTCTTAGCACGGGACCGCAGAAATTCCATTCACGAGTCCGTCCTTTAACGACCTCGGCTATTCGTGTCGGTATTTGAACGTAGTAAACAACACGAAGCTGTTATTGCTGCTGTGGTATTGTAAATACTTACATTTCACTTGGAAGAAACTGAGTTGGGGGAGATAACATTAAATAGCTAAGTTCAAACAGAAGAAATCTGCTTCGTTTGGTTGTGCATCAGCGACCTGACTTGGCGGATAAAGACAAACGTAACCAACTCTGGTATGAGATCATACTCTACATCTACACACGTGCCAACTGTGTCACTATGATGAACAGTCGAAAGGTTAGCAGGAGTCGATCATTTCCTTCTGAATATATTATCATACTAATCAATCCCACGAGAAGCTGAGAATTTATCGGATAAACTGTAACCTCGAGAGATTCATTGAGACTATCCCACGAATAAAATACAACAGACTATATGAAAAATTACTTTCTTACTTGCGTTGTTTAACATCAAATTAGCACTTTGTCAGCTATCACAAGGTATATTTACTAATACCAAATGAACAATTGAATGTGTTACGGAATATTAGCCAATGCTACCAACAGTGGGAATGAGAAATTAGTTAACTTCAGAACACATTAACGACACATTTATTCATGAACATAATTTGTTTGGAAATTCACACAACTTCAATGTGCAAGGATTAACACATGATTGGATTATGTAGCCTGTTTAAATATTCTGATAGTTGAGGCTTTATCCGATAAAATGGTAAACTTGCAAGCACATTGTTAGATAAACGACGGTGATTGACATCCCACACATTGCTAAACGTTTTGGGCAGTATCAAATACGCGGTGTATGAATGCAACAATGGAAACAATACCCCAGTTCCCTTATATAGGTAATACATACGCTACTATATTTTAGGTGCGTTCGTTACTTTGTTTGTCCATCAATATGAATATAACTCGTGAACCGCTGCATATACCTACTAAGATTAAGTTTTGTATGCCTATAAGAGTTTGCGGAGTTTGCTGTTTTACGTTTCATATTTGCCGAAAAAAATGGTGGCATTTTATAAGAGAAGGCTCATAAAATGTATGATCTTTTGGAGAAGTAAAGCATCTATGAAACTCACATTTTATATGCCAGTGTTTGAAACACATTTGTCAATACATCTCTAACTTTGGTTATGCTCGACCATACCCAAATCTATTAATTATAAGTCATAGTGATCCTTTAATGGACTTCCTTAAGTTCAAACTTTCATTAAAGGACTGGTCTTCATACAATCGCACAGTTCAATTTGCATTAAAGGAATCAGAGAATTCCCATGCAGCAATGGCAAAGCGAAATATCTATTAATTCTCGAAACGCAACTAGCGCGGGTTTAGAAAACGCTAAAATGTTGGACACTACTGACAGTGAGATGCAACTTACTCCGCCTAAGTAAGATACAACGTACACAAAACACACAAACTAACCTCAATACAGCATCAACTTCCAACAATATTGCACTAAGCACAGTCCCACAAATTAATTTCACTAATTGTACAATGAATAACTTATACATGAAATAAAGTTTCGTCTGAAAACCAATATATTCAATTTGCCTTCTGTTTTTCAATGTTACGTAGCATACCAAGGTTATCATTTTCATCGTGCAGCTGTGACGTGCTGGAAACGAATCGATCGTTTAGCGCCTGCGCAGAACTCTGCAATATGTAGGTCATTGTCCCTGGTGAGTGTACAACATTTTACAATATTTCAACTATAAAATTAGGTATATGGTCGAGCTTAAATTGTCGTATGAAACTTAACTATAATGGTAATTAAGACGCTCGTGTGAAAATTACGAAACTCGCGTTTTAATTACTACTATTATAGTATCGTTGCATAATACACTAAAAAGGTGTACCAAATTGAGCGCAGTTTATAAGGGCAGCCTCCTAAAAAATCTACGACGTCTAATATTTACAAGTTTATCAATAACCATATAAATACTACGTCGTCCTCTGAGATCTAGGGGTAATATGCTAGCGCCTGGTTCAAAACCGGCGGGGGATGGATTTTTTCGGCATCCTTCGGAAGGGATGTTACGCCGTTGGTCCCGTGTCGTAGATTTAAAGCCTGATAAAGAGGCCTCTGAGCAAAATTAAGCGGTCTTTCATGACCAATACAGAATGCGATGCTGTCAAAGAGCGTCCATAAATAACACTCAATTTCATATACACAGATACTACCGCACTACTTCCTTCCTAACGAAAGCAGCCCATCTTAACACCATCGGCACGTTTATCGGAGAATACATTTTAGAAGTTCACAAACAGTACCAGCTTATTTTTTGTACACCCTTGCAGACTGACATTTTCTCTTTAATATACAAAATCGTGAGCACAGTATTACTATTATTATTACTATTATTACTATTATTATTATTATTATTATTATTATTATTATTATTATTATTATTATTATTATTATTATTTATTTTTTTATTTTTTTTTAATTTTTTTTTTTTTTTTTTTTTTTTTTTTTTTTTTTTTTTTTAATTTTGTACTCTTGAATTCCGGGCTGTTTGGCACTCGGACACTTATTGGAGTAGAAGGATAATTTTAGCTCATCTTTTGGATAAAGTTCTGCTCTACAAATTGGCAATGCTGCTAAATATGGCAGCCTCTGTGTATCTGCAAATATATGTGAACCTTTTCTCTATCTATTTTGAACATTTTTTTCTGATACGATTGACCGGTTTTCTGCCAAACTATTGGATGTGGTTGAATCAAAGATAGAGATGATGAAATCTACATCTAAATGCTGTTGTGGATCTTTGATGATCAATCCTACCTTCCTCAATAAGCAATACATCCTAGAAACATTTCATTGAGATATCTTAAACGGTTTCCGAAATATGGGATAGTGAATATAACCAATTTAACCATTGACGGAATAGGGCACTCAATTTTCCCTCACTTCGGCATTATTACTACCAAGACTTTCTTTTTTATTTTATTTATCTTTCATTTCTATTGCCACATTTAACTGCTATGGTCAAATCTAGGCTCTGAGGAACATTTGTTGCTGTTTTTACTCTGAACTTTTAGGTTAAGACGTTGTAGGTTTTCGTCATCTTTACCTTATTTCCACACTTACGGAGAGTAGGGAGTAATCATAATTGAAGAAATATTCCCACCTACAGGTCTGGGTGAGAACTCAGCTCACTGACCATTCAACTATGGAGGCAGTCAGTTGCTGTATTTATACCTTATTGAATCTGGATTAAAAGTTGTGTACCAAAGTGGTTCTATCTGCTATGCAAAGCACTATTACTTATATTCCATCCTCGTGTTTTCAGGAGATTCCAATCATGGTTTCCTTCCCTTCCTGCTCATCTGGAGACATTTGGTGACATTACAACTTACAGTTCTAGTTGAAGGTATCGCCGCAATACTGACATCAGCTCTGACAAGATTTTAAACCTAAATTAATTCCTTGTTCTTTGCATAAATCAAGGAATACCCCAAGAAATAGACATTGTTCTCCTCCGAATGTAAATACAGAAATTATAGTACTTACAAGCATTCTCCTGAGCTTCCATTTCACCAGCATGAACTAGCACTGCCAACATACCACTCTTTCACTAGCACTACTATTACGAAGGTTAAATTGCGGGTGACGCCCTTAACGGCTCTGCAGTGTCTGCGTCGACTTATGACACATTGTGTTTGTGTTTTCTAAGGCACCAATCTCTAAACGTAACGGTGTCGTACGCGAGTTGAATACAAGGTACCCTTGTGCGCTATTTGGTTAAAGCTCATCGACATGGACGGCGCGTATGAGACGGCGGCCGGTTCGTCAAGGAGATAAGTCGAGCAACCTGTAGTAACCAGAATCGAATGCAAGCAAGCCTGCGTGGGAATCCTGACATCTGAGTCGCAGCCGTGGACAGATCTGTGTATGTACGCCTTAAATCTGATCCCATGTGAATATACATACATATTATGTTTGTGTGTGGGGGAGGGGCTTATATAAACAACAGGAGATGATAAATTTCACAAGGACACCTTGGCAGTTACTTTAGTGAAAGTCTAAAGGCCCTCCTGGTTTATTAGAAAATAAGTGTTAACCATCAACCAAATCTTAAGTTCCCAACATCGAGTGCTCTTGAAGGCCTGCCCCAGAGGGTGCTTTCAAAACAGTATGGTAGTTTGTTACTTCAATATAAGTTTGTGCTCTCTTATTTCTTCGGCTTCATTACAAGAAATGGTGGACAGGTCACCTAAACTCCTATTGAGAATTTTGGTTGTATCTTTGCAGATTAAAAATAGGCTATGGCATTCAAAGGCGGGTTCGCATTTCCTATTATAAGATACGTTAAGACAAACGTAAATTCCACTATGGGTAAAATGCTCGAAGGCTCAACCACAATTCTTTAACTCTTAGTGCTTGAGCAACGCAACAAATAATAATCACAATATTTCCACAAATAGTTACGTGATCATTCGAAATGCAAGGTTCGGCGTTTGTTTGCCTGAAGATAGAATATCCAAAAGAAGGTAAGAAGTATCACTGCTGACTACTCGGTGGTTTTCATCAAGGAAGGAATGAAACAGAGGCATTTGGTTCTTACGTTCTGAAGTGAAGCAATGAGTAGATGCAGATACATCTTGCAGAAGTAGTCTAGGTGCAATACGCTGTAGATCGAAACACTGACATTGCTTGGAGAAAACGCAGCGAGTGTGGCTCGCTGACATGAAAAAGGGCACTCAACCACTGAAGTATTATTTTACAATCTCAAATTTACAGGAAAAAACTGACAATATGTCTTATTGTGTTGCGTCAAAGAGCAACAAACAAAATACGAAGTTCAAATAAGGGAGGAAATGAAATCAATACCGAAAGAAACTTCAGCAAAAGTCTTCGCTTTTGTCGACTTGTGCACAAATACTAGAAGAACTCAAATATATACAGACAAATAAAACAGCCTTCTTCACAAGCATCCGATGTCTAGCAATCAATCAAATCGCTAAGCACGCTATATTTTCTTTCAACCAAAGTTATTGCTAAACTTGGCAGAATAAAGAATGCAGCTTTTTTTCACAGGCCTGTGGTGTTTTCTCAAGACTCTTCAGATCTGTTACACTTGTAAGGTTCGTGTACGTAGAAATACAAACCTGAGAATTGCAACAAACAGCGTCCACACTGTGTGGCACAGTTAACAGGAATACCTCCGACACTACACTGAAGCATGGCGCTGATATGAGCTTGGCAGATGCTACGACACTTATTTTCAATATTTTAAACGTTTTGTCATGACTTCTCTTGCTATAAGCTGTAACAACTGAATGCACAAAGTGAAGTTCAGAGTTTTATTCTAAAATTGACATTAACTCACTTTACAATTATTTTAAAGCTCAAGGTTTATATCAAATTAACGTGCAAAATTATATTTTTACCCTTGAAGGCATATGCACCTCTATGAGGTCATATCTACGCTTTGGAAAGACATAATATAGAATATAAACACACCATATAAAGGCAACCCTAAAGCTAACAGGATCTTACACAAAAAAACTTGATCACCCGCAACAACTACCATTTTGTTCAAGAGTGATAGAAGTTATTTGCAAAGCCTCCGAGAACGGAAGGCAAATATCGGGAAGCATCGGAGCTTCCAACATCATTGATTTCATTCAGCTTCAAAGAAAAGACCACTTGGCACCAATTTTAAACTCTCTTTTAAAAAAAGACCGCCTTCTGAGAGATACGCGGGGCTAAAGGCTTTGTGCACTGGCTCGGGAATGAAGGGGAGAAATGAAATTCCTTGCCTTATTCTGGAGGCCTTGCCATTCAAGGTGAAATACTAGTATAACCTGAAGTGAATTTACCGCCATTCACCCGAACGCCCGCATTAACCACAGCTTGATGCACTTCCCATTCCAACAGGGTTTAAGTTTTAGTAAGGTTAGGCTCTGACGATAAATTCCTAGAACTAGGGGTTAGATCAAGTGCAGGGCTGCAGCACTGAGAGGCACTTGCCTGTTTAGGATCATACTAGCAGAACCCACAGCTTCGCTCGCGATATTTACCCTAACTCACTCCCTCTTTTTCCTCTTCGGTACAGCCATGGAGAAAATTATTGAGCGCATTAGGAGAGCAGAACATTTTAAGTCCCACGTCGTTTGGCAGCCCGGTTTACACAAGTCGATATTTCCAACATGCAGCTTAGTTTATTGATAGTCTTTGTTCTACATGTTATGGTCTGTCGGACACACAAATAGACTGTCTCTTGAATCACCACTCGCATTTGTATTTGTGAGTATGCATGGCTGTGATGTGATATTTCAAAACCCTGCAGTACAACTGCTTTTTCTGGGGTGCTAATAAATATTAGAACGTGAACCGTTTCTTTATTCACTGCAAGAACCTTAAAAATATTGGCCTCCACTTAACAATAGAATTAATATCAGCCAAATTAACAAAGAGAAAATTCTAACTTTTAATATACAGAAAGAACAAACTATTCTCAATGTACTGTTCCGGCATTTTTCAAGCTTTTTCCATTATATTTTAAAAGTTGCATCGATATTTCAACCATTTCCTGTGTGGTGTTTACAAACCTACTTCACACGCATTTATTAGAGAAAATGTTTTGTATAATTACTGAACTTGCCGTGAAAATGAGTTTTGATCTAACGGAATAGAAAATGGCAATTAACGCTTTTAGTAAACTTCCTTGTTAACGCTTCGGTTTTTACAATTCACAAACGTATTTCTTTGTCAACTTAAACGGTCAGGTTTTACTTAAAATTTTGTTGTACTAAAATGCACATAATTATTTTGTAAATACCACACAAGAAAACGTTTGGGTATTTTAAAGTGGGGCTGGGTATTTTCTGGATTTGAAAACATTTCAGACAAAAACATGATAAACCGAAAGCTTCCTTAAAAATAGCAGATTCCAGCTGGGAACAATTTCCTTTCTTCACAAGACATGCTGCTGTGAAAAAGCCACTTTATATGATGCGACTGATTCAGGGTAACTTACGGCGCAGTTATGTAAGAAAGGAACTGAAACAGCCCATCTGTCATGGCTTAACTCACAGAAGATATATACTTCTGGGGAAACGTTTTTAGAGCCACAAGCTTTTGAATCAATATCGGTCATTGAACTGTATTTCTTGGTAAAGGATGCAGGCACACATTTAGCACAATGAAGTCGTCTGAAGTAAATGGATGAAAACCGTATCCAGACATGGCAAGAACATTTCCCTCGTGGGCCAACCAATCTGACTGTGGTTTTCCCTCAGTCGCCCAGGTAGACACCGGATTGGATATCTAATCCGCGACCCAATGTTCCACATTAGGTCTAAAACAATAGTTAACATGGAAATAGATGGTAATAGGCAATGGTCTGTCATTTATCCACAGATAAATGGACGGCACCTTAATACCATCCGCTTGGCACGCATAGAAGCACAAGTACAGTTACCTGGCACCAAGGCTTCTGTGGATAATGTCGAAGTTGCCATCTGCCTGGCACGTGTTGAAGCAGAGGAACAGTTGCTTAACACCAAGGCGTCTGTGGACAGTGTGCCCGGCAAGTATAGGTGCCTTGCACTAAGGCCTCTGTGGACACATGACGGAGCAAGTTAACTATGTCAGCCAGACACCGAGCCACGAAATATCTCCCAACAGATCCATCGCGATATGACCACGTAGTTAAAGCGCCGTTATGCAAAAACATACATGAACCAGGATCCATTAATCATTTTAACACTCAGTGGAAGAAGAAACTCGAAGTTTATGAAGATATGCCACTTCAACACAAGTATGCATTTGCATGTATGTACGTAGCGAAGGTGGTATGAGAGAATGTGTCGAAAGTTTCTGACGGATGTGGATGACTGATGGATGGACGTCTACGGTGACTCTGTCCCAGCATGACACCCATAAACTAACTTCTGTAACAACAGTGCTGCTGACCGCGGTGGTTCTCTCCGGATTGGTGCCACATCAGGTAAGTACAGTAACACCTTCAGCACTACAGTGAAATACCTATATCAAATCCTCACACTACACTGTGCTGATTTTTCGCGAAATGCTGATATGGGCTTCTACTCTGGTATTCCCATTTTTCATTGCTTAACGTGTTTTGAAAATTCGATAAAATAAGAAACTGACTAAAAAAAAAAACGCATACTAAATGTAATATAAATGCGAAAGGCGTTGCAAATCGTACTTTTTTTCAAATGAAACGTAAATAGCAAACTCAAAACAAGTGTATGTAGCGTTTACTTAAAGTTGAGCAATCGCATGAAAGAATATGCGAAAAACATTTTTTTCCTTTCCCAAAAGGTTGATAAACATTTTAATCGTGTCACCGCTGGCCGAGTTCCGTTAAACAAGTTAAGCGAAAGTAAAAAGGTCCCATTGTTTTCGAGTTCTGAATACGACTTTTTTTGGGGAGGGGGGGGGGGGTCATATGAATTGTTTCCAACTAGTAATACAAACTATGCGGGAAAAGTAAGATGCAGACTATCTACAAATGCTGTTCACCGTAAAACTAATGTAACAAGATCTTGGTAATCTATGATTGTAATTAATATCAGAATTCAAAAGTTAATCATTTTGAAGCCTTCATTACTTTAATCATTTCAACCACGCTCGATTATCATTTTTAATTATTTTCTTGGAAAGTATAGAACCCAGAAATTAAGGCTAATTATATTAAATAAATATGTGATAAAAACTTCATGAATACCCATTATTGAAATGCAAGATTTTGTAGAAGGTACAACAGAGACTACAAAGTTGTTCCCATTTCAAGCAGAGCTCTCGTGTGTAATTAAAACGTGATTTGTGGTTTCCCTGTTAATATCGAGTTTCTGCAACAAGCAAGTTCACAGCCTTTATTAGACGCCAGCAAGAAAATGTGTAAAGCAAACTTGTGAACTGCTTTCAGTTCATTGCTTGGAGACTACAAACAACCTTGTGTTCACCTGCAACTAAGGACTTTCCTTAGGATAGCTGATGGACAATATAGCTGTAAACAGAATTCATCTAATGCTGCTATATTCACAAAGAAAAAAAAATTAACTGCTGCCAAGGCATGTGTTTTCACTTTTTTTATAACTGTGCTAAGCGGATTCGATTGAAACATTGTGCAAAATTCACATTTTCCTTCTAATTTATTTTCCTTTCCTTTCGCGAATACAGTTCATGATTGGGAACACAAAGCTAAAATCGGAGGCCCCCAATGTTTAACTTGTGATGCATACACCTCTGTAGTTTGCATAGCTACCTTTCTATCTGTAACACAGAAAATGTTTGCAGAAAATTTGTTGGCAGAAGTACTAGAAAAAAAGCTGATGTATTGCACTCGCATAACTTTCTCTACTCTTGTACTAACCATCCTTACAAATTCTTATTCCTGTATCTTCGTGTTAGTTGAGATAAACATTTGCAGAAATTATCTTAATGTTTATTTCCTTGTAGGTGCAAGGGGAATATGGGAATACAGTAGACTTTGACAGTCAAATCTTTTAAAGCTTTCGAATTCCATTCTCTTTGCACGGTTAACATAAAAAATCAATAATGATGTTCCATTTGACGAAAGTTGTTTTCCAAAACTCATGCAAATAACAAGGAATATCTCCGAAATGGTTCACTCCACAAAAAAAAATTATTTGGACATAAATTGCGTGCTTTAGCAAGATTTACATCTTTTTGTACAGCAAGATTTGCTCTATCTCTTACGGTTTACCAGTTATGCAAAAGTCATCAGGAGTAAACAGGACTACATAGTCTATAGCCAGAAAATTCAAAATATGCATTTCATTTGTCATACAAATATCTTAAGCATATGGCATTTTAATAAAAATCGTTAGCCATTTTCGAGAAAATCAGAATTTTGCATGGAAGGGTAGTTTGGGGTGGAGGAATTTTCTTCAAGATCTTCGTGTCGCATCCTTAAAAGATGTTCAAATTAAATACAACTCTGGTTTTGAACCGACTTTTCGTTTTTGAGTTATACTGTCCATAGACTGACTGACACACATTTTACTAAAAATGCTTTTTATGAATTTAAGGGCTTCAAAGCATATATACCCGGTGAAATCTCCGCATCGAATTTTTGGGTAGAATACAATACTTCTTACTACATGTAGTAGAAAAAGTAAAAATACGATAAATACGAAAGGTTTTATAACAATGCCCACTATCATCTGTTGATAAATGTATAAGTTTAATCGTCTAGAAGCCCTGATTATTGTAATACGGAATTCTTGTAACATTGATGTGAAACAGAAGGACGCAGTGAATAAAACTGCCAAGAGACTCAAGCGCCATTTGAGAAAATGTTTTTAAAAATAACTGGTAAGGCTTCTTTGAGCTCTTTCATGCATACGATTTCATGTCGAACAAGGAACGATCCGACGCGATATAATTTCTGGTGTTTGTTTATGCACGTGTCGTGTCGCATTGAATGCCTATTGCTAGTTTCACCAGCCTGTTGCCACATTTGGCTCAACAGCTGGTAAAAATTGGTTCTCCTTTGTTGCACTATTGCTACGAACTCTTAAAACGACGTCGGAGAGTACATATGATGAACATACAAGGTTTCTGGACAGTGGATTTAGGAAATTGCTTCTTTTTACAATACTTGTGATTTTCTGAGGCGACATCCCAAATTGAACTCCTAATACGAACTCCTATAAAATGTTCCGTATCCATGCCTGATAAAAGCCTGAACGAGGAAAATCACATCACTTCTGCAATAAGTGAAAGCATAAACCATACTGAACAATCGAATCTACAGTCTGGATTTCCCAAACTCAACTGTCTCGCTCACAATGAGACAACGCGACGTGTATAGGCTCATGTAAACCTTGTACGACGGTCACACTTGTCTTGTCAAAACACAAAAAGGGCCTGTGGTGCTAAAGCATTCATCAATGCAGATGTGAGGACTAAAACAAATATATTAGTTGATTAGTTATATAAACACATTATTCCAGAAAGTACTGTGCTTTTAATAAACCATTCTAGCAGCCAAATCATAAAACTTATTTTATATGCAGAGAAGAAACACTATAGATCTGTGTGTTCTGGCGTTTTTAAAGATTTTACATTTTATTGGTTTAATAACTCTGAAATCGCGCCTATTTTTAACATTTTCCTGTGTAGCGTTTACAAAGTTTCCTATTTAGATACATCAAATTGGTATATTACACAAGAATTTAAGTCTGTAGCTGCAATTTTCCATTAATGTTTATAATAAAAGGTGCATTTACTCTGCAACTGTGACCATAAATACTGTAGTTTACTTAGGTATCAGATTTTGAAAAGCAGCTCCTCTATTTCCATTAAAAAATCAATTCAACGAGATGCTAAACCTTGCATGCGGCCCTCCACGACTTACAAGGGGAAAGTGTAAAACCGTATTTTCTTCTGCCTGCCCCTAACGAGCTAGCCATTATTTCATTAAGGCACTCTATACTGAACAAGGGGAGGGGTTGAGTCGTGCAGTCGACTTCGTAAAATTCAACGTCAAACTATTACCCTGGTGTTACAGGCTATTCTCCTGACGAACTTTCAATTTCCTAACACTCCATATTGTTTATACCATGTCTATGCAAGTTCATGGAAACCTTCAGCACAACTTAAAAAAGAGGGAAATTAGGAAAGCTGTTTCACAACGAGCGTTTGGAAGACAAAAAGTGTAGTAGGTATTGCAAAAATAAATCTTAAAAGGCTACCAATTATGCCTGGAGTTTAAAACACCTTGAAATATTTAAACTTTATAGAGCTGGCAGCAATTAAAATACGATCCTAAGTGCATTCGGAAATGATAGAAATGTATTATTGCAAAAGTGAGCAAGATGGCCCTGCAGTAACGTGTGAGGCTCGTGTTCGGGAGACCCGGGTTCTATTCTCGTCGACCATCCACTCTGACGTTGGGTTTTTCGTGGTTTTCCTGGTCGGTAGGTGAATCTGGGATGGTTAGCTACAACAGACTATCTAGGTCGCAGCGCGCGAGTTGTCCCCCTCCGCAGCATAACCTATTCCTGTGTTATTGCGAACTTTATGGATTCTCAAGGGTCCATTGACCTCGGACACAACTAAAACAAATGTCATTTAAACGTGCGCACAACACATTTTAATTTTGTGTATTCTGAAGTTTACCGAAAATGCTAAAGAGGCTCTCAATGAAACCAAACATAACTCTTTAGTGATCTGAATCAGTGTCAAGAATGTGTTTCACACACACAAGTGAAGCTAATGTTGTTCACTTCTGTTAAACTTTGGACGAAAACTCGTGTTCGTACTTAGGGAGTAAACTGGTGAAATTCCTAAATCCTACAATTTTCAACCGAATTGTTTATATCTTTTCGCCAGACTGTAGGAGTAGCACAACGTATGGCGTCGAAGTCGTTTTGATTTGATTCACTGACCATGAACACAAGAAAGAAAAAGCAGTGTTTTACTTACATTTTATAGCAATTACCTAAAACGGTCAACATATTGTAGATGACACTTTTTCCAGAAAGTAAGAATGTTAACGCACTGATTTAAGACTAAGAAATAGAACTATCATAAGAATTCTTGAAACTATTCTAAACTGAAGTTTCTAATTTTCTATTTTAGCATTTCTGTTAACAATCTGGGGGTAACAGAAAAATGTTACGAAAATCAAGATAGATCTTTTGTAATGTAACAGCAGGCCTCTGTCTATCTTAACAAGGTTAAATCTGACATATTTTATATATTTTTTCTAACCAATTATTGCTTATAGGACTCTGAGTTTTTATTGATTTGTGAACAATTAAACACGGGGGATTTATTTTACAAGAACACTTCCAGTATTTAGCCATAACATTCTAAAAGTTATCAACAATAACAGGAGCCCAGGTCTAAGTATTTTTGGCTAACTGGAAGATGTTTCGTCCTTCTATCTTGGTTAGTTACTGAGAAATAACAAACTTACCAAAAGCTAGATAAAGAAAATCTTGCTTTTGTAGTGCATTCCTGGCCTATATGTTGGGTGGTCTGGATCTTCCTGGAAGATTGCTTTTGATGTTTCCTTCCAAATGAGCGTTTCCAAGAGGCAAATTCAACACCACGGGTATGTTTAGTTTATCTGTAACTATCAACCAGTAACCACGCCCAGAATATGATTTGTAGTGTACATGCTCTTTTACAATATCTTAAGACATTCATAACCAATATTTCTTATAAAGAGTTTCTGGGGCCGGCTGCCCTAAAATGTAGCTCATATGCCGTAGCCCGTGAAAATTCATATTTACATCCTCGCGTACGAAACTGTCCACAGCTACTCTGACGGAAATTTCAAACGTCAAGGACAAACACAAGACGTCAGTGGAGTAGGTATCACTCCATCAACACAGATGCACTATTGAAACACACAGCAATAGGAATCCGTGTTGTCTCGTAGCGTGGCGTGCAGACACAGATATGCGCTTTTGTTTCACATTCTCAATCAAGAGCTTTTAGACTTCACGCCATTCGCTTCAAGTTCAATGTTATCGCACGCTCACACACCAAAGGAGAGAACATTCGCTAATTATTGAGTGTCTGCGATACACACTTTTCCACTTCCAGACGACGTCAGTCACTCTGCTACCAGACGGACGTTCGCAAGGTGTGGCGGAAGACATGGCCTAAGAATAACCACCTACACACAGCATGCGCATTTCCAGTCCATCAGAGACGCAGCACGCTGCTCTATTGTTTACCTAAACTAGAGCAAGTATTGCATTCGCCAACAATTTTGGTACCAGATTTCACCGGAAATACATGTTTCGGGGCCCCTGAATAAATAAATAAATTAATTAAATAAATTAAATTAATAAATTAAATAAATACATAAATAAAATTAAGAAATTAAATTAATTAATTAATTAATTAAATTAATAAATTAATTAATAAATAAATTAATTAATAAATAAATTAATTAATAAATAAATTAATTAATAAATAAATTAATTAATAAATTAATAAATAAATTAATTAATAAATAAATTAATAAATAAATTAATAAATAAATAAATTAATTAATAAATAAATTAATTAATAAATAAATTAATAAATTAATTAATTAATAAATAAATTAATTAATAAATAAGTTAATAAATAAATAAATTAATTAATAAATTAAATAAATAAATGAATAAATAAATAAATAAATTAAATAAATAAAAACCTGCAATAGTAAACCCTGGCACCTAATTACTTAAACCAGGGCTTACATTCCAGATCCCTATTCGTTTATTTAACTTCCAAAAATATTTACAACAACAATATTCTACAAGTTATAAAAATCTAAATACGACAAAACAAAAATATAATATACAATAAAAAAAAATTACAACATACACAAATTAAACATGTTCAAAGACTATTCATCACATCTAATATCTATACCAACATTTCCTCTAATACCTAAAACAATCACAATACTAATGATTAAATTAATATATACATGTATAAAAAAAAATTTTTTAAATAAAATATTCATAATTTAACAACCGAAATAAAAGGAAACTGACATTAAAATTCCAAAATCAAGTAATTAAATTTCTAAATTTCTTAACCTATTTATATAAATGATTATTTCAATTACTAATAATAATTAATTTATTAACTTTTATTCCTAATTCATCAAACCAAAACAACCAGCAAAACTTCCAATTCATATAGCAAAAATCAATCAATATACCAAAATAAATCAAACAAATATATAATTTAATATTAAATAAATTATACATTTACAAATATTATTTTAATTAAAATTTCCTGAAATTAATAGAACAACAAATCTTCAATTCAACTTACCAAAATAATTCCCATTTAAAATATATCAAATTCTTCCAATATCATGATTTAATATTTAAAATTTTATATACAAATTTTAATTCAATATCAAACAATATATAACAAAATTTCAGTTTATAATACCAACCTAATATCTAAGAAAATCTTACCAAATTTATTTACTCAATTTTGCAATTCAAAATTAAAATAAATTTCATTTAAAAATTTTAAATTAATTTAATAATAAAAAAATATTCTTAAATTATCAACCAAATTAAACAATTTTTTTTCAAAACACCACATATAATAGTTGAACAAAATTTACCAAATTCATACATATATACAACTTATACCAAATATATAATTAAATATTAAATATTTACAAACTTTCAAAAATTAAAATAAAATACTACAAACAAATAATTTCAAAATAAAAAAATACATTTTTATCTCCCCTCTTTTTAAAATATACACATATATAACTTCATTCATTTCAAAATTCAAATAAAATATATTTTAACCCCCTTTTTATAATATACAGAATACAGAAAAAGAATGTTTAGAAAAAGGTACATGTGAATAATATGAATATGAATTTATAGAGTACCAAAGCATGTAGGACATGTTGGGCTGCCCATGAACTTGGGCCCTAGCCCCTCTGTCATGGGACAGCCCTCTGCGATTCCCTACATATTTTTTGACGTGTGCTGTTTATTCTTTGGCAACAGTTAATTAATCTTGTTAATTTTAACTTTCGTCTTTTCTATTCCCTTATTTTCATCAAATTCTCTTAATGCTTACTTTTCCCTAAGATCATTACTATTTTAGATCATGTATTCCGTTCCAAAATTTATTCCCCTCCCCCCTCATTTATCTTATGTTTCCTGGTTAATAATTCCCTACACTTCACTTTCTTCTATATCACTTCCACTTTCTTTCCTCACTTAATTTTCACTTTTAAGTGCTTACTTGACACTATCCCTAAACTCTTATTTCCATCCCTCTTACCAACCCTGAACACAGTTCACTCTATCACTTATTCTTCCTTGTCACACGGCGTGAAGCACCATTTCCCTCTCTTTTTTACTCTTCGGCTTCCTATATATTAACACATGTTCACTATCTGATATCCACTTTTTCTATTTAATATCTCTCCAAATACGAGCTGGACTTTTCTGCTCGCCCTTCTCCCGTTTCAACCTACCCACATACGTAATGCCTGTCTCTCTGCCACCACCCCCCCCCCCTCCCACTCCACTTGGTCATATACCTCCTCTTCTTGGTTACCCGGTTTATTTCTACTCAACTTTGGAATTTCCCCTTTGTTGTTTGAGTAACCTGCACTAGCTTGTTCGCCTCCACTCGCTGTAGGTCCATATGTATCTCCCTCCCTCCCTCATACTCTTTCTCTCTCTGAATGTTAACAACATAACTCAAAAACGAAAAATAACTTAAATGAGGACACTGAAAAAGGGGAGCACAAAGTCCAAGGAAATTGCTTACAAGTGTCTTTGATGCGGCCAATTATGGAATATGTAGCAGCATGTTGGGACCCATATATATTTAATCAAATTGATTCGTTAAAAAAATACAGAGAAGAGCAATAACATTCAAAAGGGGTAAATATTTTGGGCTTACAAAAGGGGAAGAGGCTAAATCCTATCGTTTCTTCTACAACATTCTGCAATATAAGTGTTTACAAAAATTGGTTGAAAAGCCACAGGAGGTAACTGCAGTGCTTACGAAAGGGCAAAGAGAAGTTGCCCATCTGCATTAGTTTCCTTGGATACGTGACATAGTGGCATGCATAAAGCTTAATTAAATACACCGGAAAGCCTGCACCAAGTCGCCAACATTCAAAATTCACATTACACCAACTGTCCTAAGTTTTTCTCAGAGTGTATTGCAAAACAAATTACAGAGCATTAACGAAAACACTATCGCGGGTTTTTAAGGAACTTCCAGATCTCAAGCTACATACTCCTGCTTATACGGGGTCTCCATGGAAACCAAGACCGCCCAAGCGGCGTGGTTACTCTCGGATACATAAGCTGCAGTATTGGAAGCGCTTGATCTTGCAAGCAGCATATGCTGTTAATATTGCAACACCGCATTTTCGTATGTAAAAGCTATTTTAAGTACGAATCAGCTCGACGGGTACACGATACATTTGTTCAGCAATTTCCTGGTGAAGTACCACCTTCACGAGCATAGATTCAAGTAATTGTAAATAATTTGAAGTTACTGGCTCAGAGCTCAATAAAAACATATACGCACACCAATAATTTTAACAAAGGAAAAGCTAGATGACATTGGTGCGAATCTTGAACGGTCGCCGAATAAATCACTCACAAAACTACACTGAAAGAAAAAGTGTATCGAACAAATCCGCACGCACTGGAGGAACTGAGAAAAAACATTACGAATAAAATCAGAAACAGTACAGTGGCGGAACTCACTCGCGTCTGCCAGAAGATGGCTACCACCTACTGTAACAAAATTGTGCAAAAATGCGAAGTCCGTTTACTTTTCTAACCCTTTATTTTCCTCTAAATTTAACTACAGATGCACAACTTCCTTCTCTTTGCTAACACAATTTATAGTCTTCTCTACTATTACAATTCACAGTTCTTCCGACAATCTTTCAATGTCTCTATCCAGTTTCAGTCTCTTATATCTTTACTATTACGACACAATCACTCGACGACACATTCATACTCGCTGACAGGCTGGCCGATGCACTCTCGTAACTAATACTAACTGTACACGACGACTTAAACAATTATTATTCACTCAACTCTAAAAACTGACACCAACTCGAAAAACTGCTCACTGTCCTATTTATACTGGAGCCGGCGTGACCTAACCTCCTTCGAGTTCTTTCCACTGCACATGTGCATGACTCAGCAAAAAAGTTTCCAGAAGTTTCTGGTGTTATCGCTGTTCGATCACATACACACAGTCGCTAGTTGTACTGTAGCCCCGGACGCCTCGTCATTATTACAGTCACGCTCGTCGCATCCAAGGTCACCCGGCCTCCTCTTGCCCGTATATTGTTGAATGTCACACTACAATGCCTGTAGAACTCATGAAGGATGACACTTCTAGCGTAATTATAAGTTAAGAGTTCATATAAGATTGCATACGCGCTTAAAGCAGCGCGGACGCGCGCGGCATGCGTTCGACTACGGCAACTGTTCTTGCGCAGAGCACAAACACCGTGTGCACGGTCTTGGTTTATATGGGAAACCCGAAACATTAATACTTCTAAATGTGAAATTTTCCATAACACGATTTATGCGCGACACAACATTCGTTCACATCAGTTTAAATAGCTGTAGTATTAGAATCAATAATAATCAAATAGGCTTTACAGAATTACACATTGAAAATATGTCAACTTTCTCTTTGCTAGGAGAAGACCTTAATTACACTAACAATATTCTGAAAAAAAAAATCGTTTAAGTACTCTTCAAAGTGAAGAGTTGTTTTCTTTCATTCCTTTTACTTTATCTCGTAAGAGTAAGAGAACGGGAGGGAATAGCTATGTTATTTAACGCTCAGACGACTGCCAACATAACCGCTGAGGGGCTTCGCCACAAGTATGATTCTCTATGGAGTAGCTCATTAATGGGCGACACTCAAGAATTTCTGTACAAGGAAACAAAAACAGATACAACCTCACCTTTTGTGCAAACTAGTCTAGTACTGATGTTTACTTTTTAAGCTTTTCGTGTTGTGTCGACAATGACATAACCTCACTCCGCATCGTATTAGTGAATCTCTACACTGTATTATGTGGTTGCCTTAAGTAATAATTAACCTCACTGTTCCCGTAAAACTATGCATTGTACTATAGGTATATTCCATACATAGAGGCGTTAAATTATCATATACGAATTATCACCTGGCCATTCGTTTGTTTTGTGCAAATTATTGCTAAATGATTCTTCTGTTCAGTCAGTGTTGCCAATTGTATTTCATAAATCGCTGATAAACAATGTATTACACATTACAATCAAAACAGCACTCCATTTCAATTTGACAGCCGTATTTTTAACAATTGTTTTTTTTAATAAAATTAATGTATCTCTCCAGAAAAAAGGTTTGTGTGTGTGTGTGTGTGTGTGTGTGTGTGTGTGTGTGTGTGTGTGTGTGTGTGTGTGTGTGTGTGTGTGTGTGTGTGTGTGTATGTGTCATGGAAAATGTTTATTTCCTCGAAAATGGCTAACGATTTTGATAAAAAAATGACATGTTTAAGATATTTTTATGACAAATGAAATGTATATTTTGAATGTTCTATGTAGTCCTCTTTACTCTGAATGACTTGTATAATTGGTAAACCGTAAGAGATAGACCGAATCTTACTACACAAAAATGTAGATCTTGCTAAAACACACGAGTTATCTCCGAATAAATTTTTTGTAGAGTGAGCCATTTCGGAGATATTCCTTGTTACTTGTGAGTTTTCGAAAACTTAAACTTTCGTCAAATGGAAGATCATGGCTTTTTTTTTTTTTTTTTTTTTTTTAATATATATCTTAATCGTGCAAAGAGAACGGAATCTCAAACCTCACTGTATTCCCATATTCCCCTTGTAGCTACAAGGAAATAAGCAATACGATAATTTCTGCAAATGTTTATCTCAACTAACACGAAGAAGATATAGGCATAAGAGTTTGTAAGAATGGTTAGTACAAGAGTAGAGAAAGTCATGCGAGTGCAACACATCAGATTTTTTACTACAGTATGTTTATGTCTATTTCTTCCAATTCCACAAAGTTCATGATATTAGTTGTCATGTAAATATCCTCAATACGCGGTATTCAATCAGTTGTTAGTTATGTTTGGGGGGGGGGGGATGTCGAAACACTTTGTATGTGAAGTGCAGTTTGGATTGGGGATCTTCTTGTCCCAACTTTGGAAGGTAATGAAATTAAATACCAACGTGCACACAAAGATGTTTCTAAAACTGGTTCTTTTTCGATTCAAGGTGTATAAAAACATATTTGTGCTGAAATTTCGACATGGAATTTTCGGTTGGAATGCAATACTTCCTCCACCTGAGGTACGTGGTAGAGGAAAAGTAAAGAAACATACATGCAGGCAAGTGAACTATTGGAGTAGGTATACATTTGACTATATACAGTTGAACTTGATTTATACATACCTCAAGGGGAAGAGGGAAGATTACTCCTAATTCAGAGTTACTTACAACTGAGATTTTGATAATGCATCATATTTTTTTTTTTTAAAAAAAAGCGATACAGTGGGCCTACATGTGTAAAAGTTTCCAAACAATAAAGATATGTATGAAGAAAACATTATTTTGAACTTAGCCCTCCTTTAAATAAATCAGTTAATTTCTCTTATTAACTTTTCTTGCATTAAGTGCATACACCTCATTTTGTTATTGATGACTGTGCCTGGCGTGGTATAAACAATTCTTAAGTCTGGGCAATTTTGGTTTTGTGTGGAACCTCTCGTATGAATTTTACTTTCTGATCTAGTGTGTAGAATTTCCTTTTTCTGTTCTCCATGACTGATTAAAAGCATGAGAACTGAAAGACAAAACCGCTGTTCAACAGTGAACACCAGATGCCGGAAATGTTGTTAAAACATTGTCGCGCCGAAAGTCGGCCGCTCAGGTTGGGTCTTTGTCAACAGAGATAAGGAAAATACCCCTCGATAACGTATGCCGTATGCTCATTATTACATAAAACTCAGTTGTATTTCACTGAAATTTCATACGTATAACTGCGAATTAGGTATATATAAGGTTTTATTAACACGTTTCTTAGTTACATTTTGCCGGCGCCAACAAAAATTTACGTATAAATGCGAATTACGTAGAACTGGGAACAACGATTGCGTGCTGAGATGAGATACGCCGCTGGACGCATGTTAAGAACACTGGATCCTTCATGACTTTCAAAACTGACGCTATTTCTTAGTTTGCTCAAGGGAACATTAACACGTTAAGAGAAAACCACTTTATTGTGTCAAAAATGACTCAATTATGCAAATAAGGAAAGTAAACTCCCCTGGATCATTTACATCAACTTCCGATGTGTGGTAATGGACTGTAAGGTACCCGGGAAGGAAATATGGCCCTTTTATGAAACTTAAGGGGTTTCTTACATCCTTGGAGAACAAAGCTATAATCGCCAGATCATTTTAACTGTAATTGTGTACACGCTAACTGAACATTGGGCGCTGAAATGGAAACTTCGCGCCCTGCTGATTTTGTCCCGGGATATTCCTGCAAGTTCCGAAGCAGCGGCGCGTGCTGGAACATTTTATAATGTAACAAATTTTTCTATCAACGTACACTTGGGAGCACAAAAAGCGGTCCATAGTGTGTTTCCTTCAGTAAGGTTCCCACAATTATCCGACATCACCAACTTTAGTTTCTGTCCAGCCCTTATGCATAAGTGTATAGTTGATTTTACACAGGCGTTAGGGTTACAAGTGCAGATATTTTGATAATTGATACTTTAATATGTATCCTTTTCGATGTGTTGGTTGCTTTTTCCCTTTCTAACAGTTTTCCAACAAACCAATCACATAGTTTACTACCCAATGCTTTTTGTATGGTTGTAACTGTTCCGTGAAATGAACAACGCCTGTCGTATAGACTACCCGTTTTGCTTTACACCTCAATGCATATGACCTGGTCTAGGTAGTGAGAGGCCATTGGCCTTGTAGACACATTGGAACTGTTTCAATAAACCATTGGTTATTACGAGACCGGCTCACACTGCGTCACGACATTGGTGACACGCCTACCTAGAGGTATTAACCAACCTGAAAACATGCTATTCTTAATATGTAAAATTATAACTATCGATGTAATATTTTTCATTATATTGCCCTCAATTACCAACAAAAATATCATACATGTTATACATATGAAATGGCTTTCTGGTGCCTCTGTATCCATCTGTGAAACACATAAGTGGCAGCATGTCGCAACCCGAGTAAACTAGGGTTATCAATAAGTTCCTCCGCACTGGGCTGGTGCCTATCGCTCCAGATAACGTTGGTACCCTGTTTATCTATATTACCTTTCATTAATTACATGCCTGAATCTATCAGATTTTTTATTTCAAAGAACGTTATAACCATGCTCCCCCCGGTAGCCAGTGCTGCGACCGGAATTCCCCGTCCCTAGGGGAATCTTGGTCACCTGAGCGCTGCGGAGTGACTTCTCGATAACCCTACTCATTTCGCGAGTTGCATTAAAATCCGCGAGAGTAAACGTTGGTAATTATGCCGACAATCGCAATAGAATTGATTCTGAAACCTTTTTATTGCATATTAACAAATTTCGCTTCACCGCGATCTACCAAAACGTTGTGTCCCTGGGTATCAATTAAACGATTACTACTTCCATTAGACGGTTATATCCTTCATTACGGCTAAGCTCAGTGGTTAGGAACTTGAGCTGTGCCTAGGGACAAGAAACTGGCACCACTGTCAGACCGGAGATGATTTAGATTGGGGTTGCTTGGTTCTGTAGTTATAAGGCTGCTTGTTACTTGGGGACTTCCTGAACTTATGTTCTGTACATGTGCTCGGTGTTCTAACAGACGCCTGAGCTTATACCTACTCGAAGCAAATTTACCTTGGGATACACAGATCTGGAGATGTCAATGAGGTGATACAGAATCATGAGAGCCAAGTGCCACATCTAGTAAACCTCGGTCTCCAAAGTCTTCCTCATTGGTAAGAATACAAGTCGGAGTTTCAGAACATACACGTATACCTTCTTTCAATCGATTACTTTATAAACAACAGAACATTAGGAATATCTAATATACTTTGTTTACCATATCGCTAGTGCCTAACGTTATTGGTTGCAACAATTTTGCTTTCTCTGGAACGTAGGTACCTGTATAGTAGGAAAACGAAGCATAGCATTCCCTCCAAAAATTCAATATAGATATTTCAGCGCAAATACATGTTTTGAGGTCCCCTGAATAAAAAAAAGCCTTTTTGTATAAAGGTCCGTGCGAGTGCGTATCTGTGTGTGTGTGTGTGTATGGTGTGTGTGTGTGTGTGTGTGTGTGTGTGTGTGTGTGTGTGTGTGTGTGTGTGTGTGTGTGTGTGTACCATAATTCAAACACGAAAGGTCGGTTAAAAACCAAAGATGGTATTTAAGATTAATACCTTTCAAGGATGCGACACGAAGATTTTGAAAAAAAATTCCTGCACCCTAAACTACCACTTACATGGAAAATCTTGATTTTCTGAAAATGGCAAGCGATGTTGACTAAAATACCATATGTTTAATACTTTTACGACAAATGAAATATATATTTTGAATTTTCTGGCTATAGCCTATGTAGTTCTCTTTACTCTGGATGACTTCTGCACAACTGGTAAACCGTAAGAGATGCACCAAATCTTACTACACAAAAAATATTGATCTTCCTAAAACACACGTTATGCCCAAATAAATGTTTTGTAGAGCGAACCATTTCGGAGATATTCCTTATTATTAAACTTTCGTCAAATGGAACATCATTATTCATCTTTTATATGTTAGCCGTGCAAAGAGAATGGCATTTAGAAGCTTTAAAAGATTTGACTATCGCTCAAAGCCTACTGTATTCCCATATTCCCCTTGCACCTACAAGGAAATAAGCAATAAGATAATTTCTGCAAATGTTTATCTCAACTAACACGAAGAAGATAGAGGAATGAGTTTATAAGAATGGCTAGTACAAGAGTAGAGAAAGTCCTGTGAGTGCAACACATTTTTTGTCGTATAATTCATTGCCTCAAAAATAATATTGGTTTACATTTAAAATCTATGCTGAAGATCTTATTTGGCTAAATGTTTTAATGCCATGTGTCATGTACGAGTATTTCTCGACCTTAATGTCGTGTTACTCGTACATTCCCATTTTTGTTACAGAGAATTTGTAAGTGTTAGGTGCACGGGGAAATGTTAGTTAATTCCTGAGACTTAGAATCCGACTGGTGCATAGGTTTTACAATGGTCTCGTGTAGTTGTAGACGAGTCGCTGCTGTTTCTTGTGCATCTCAGAGCAGAGCATACCTACATGAGCGAAGCAATTGGAGCACAGGAAGTTTCGGTTATGAAACCCCGGCTTAACGCTGTACGTCCTAGAGCCAAAATAATCTCCCTTCCGTTATGATTTACGGTAAGGCATAAAACCGGCAGGCGACGAAAAAATGCATCCTTAAGTTCCTTCGTGAACTTAAGCACGTGCATAAACACATCAAGACAGACTCATTTCCTGTTTCAATAACACTCACTTGTTTTACTTTAAACATGTGCATTTTATGCCTCGACATAAACTGTCCTTAGTCTGTTGCAGAATGGCCTATTTTCTGCATTTGCTATTCTCAGCCACATTTCTGTGAATATAAAATCTGAACGATGCATCTTATCACATGCCGTCATCGTTGTACCCATGCGGCTATTTCCTCTGAAGATTGGGAGCAAGTTGGGATGTCCTCTGAGTGGGTAGAGTCTGTTTAGTCAACGCATGTGCAGTTCGACCGCCACCTTTGAGGAACCCTCATAATTGTTTTACAACACGGGCCCTTCCACATGAGCCCTTTCAGGCAGAGTTGCAACATCTTAACGTGAACCTTTGTAGCTAGTGAAACAGGAAAAACCTGGAATTCAGAATTTTGATAACTGGAACTCCACGTGGAGTCAACATTTAACTGCCTTTCCCTTAAAATCAGGGTTGCTATTGGTCTTCAAGGACAGGGATTTGAAGCATGAAGATTGATTTATGACAGCCATTAGTTGTGAGTAGCGCACATCTCCTTTGTGAACCAACTGCACATGCGTTGGGTAAACATACTATAACCAGCCCATCGCTGAATTTGTCGACAGAGCTGCTGATGTTGGTGCAGTAGCTTTACTCAGGATCTGTGGGATATATTTAGGGGCACTCTTTCTTCTAATTAACGATAAAACCTACAAATATCATATTAAAGCGATTTCCCATTATCATTCCGAATTATGTGATGTTGATCAATAAATCAATATTATTATTATTTTAGCGATAAGTACAGATTGAAGCGATACTGCCTTATTTTGCGAAAAATGCGAAATTCCAGTGATTTTGAATATAACAATTAGTTTTCGCTTTCTGCTAAGTTCATTCCTATGAATTGTTAAATTGCAAGAAAGAATAAAGTAAAACTCTCAATTACAAAAATAGTGAAGTAATGGCTGATGATTAATGAAGGTTTAGCATTCTTGGAAGTTGACCATTCTGTCACTAGAGAAGTGATGGTCTAGATATTCAAGGACAAATTAGCATTCTTGGCGATTGGCTCTTTTTACCTGACCACAATGAGCGTGAAGAGATGGTCCTGGATTGGGAAGTAGGAAAGGGTAGGGAATTCTCGGAAAACAAAACGCGTTGCACTTAGGCTTTCCATTGTTTCCCTTAAATAGGACTTCTTAAGTGTCGTAAAACAACATTTTGACGTGCAAATTTTGTGAAATTCGAATAGAGTGGCACAAAAAGATACCGTATCAAAACACTGCTTTAAAAATAAGGAATATTTGAAACGTAAATTAAATACATCTGAGAAATCCCAGACACCCATAGAACTTTCACTACAAAACAAGAAAGCCCAAATAGAAGAAAAAAAACTGATTTTGTAATGGACACTATTGCGATGCTGCTGAAAGCCAACATCCCAGTGGAAAAGATGGATAAACCTGCAGTACGTAAGTACGTTCCAGGTAAGAGTAAAATAACAGATTAAAAAATGAATGTAGGAAAACATTCCCCCAGTGTCATTTACTATGAATTAAGAAAGTATCGCGAAATTAGTGATAATACCAGCCATATAGAGCGAGGAAAAAACCACGAAGATTAGAACTCATTTCGCGAAATTCGAAAAAAAATTAATGCGAAAAAATAGTGCCTCTGGATACATTATTCCAACAACTCCTACACATAATAGAAAACATTAATCAACAAAGTCAGACAAGAGACTATTTTGAAATTTTACAAAGTAATGGCTCAGAAACGTGGGCTCTAACTACAAGTCAACTTAGAGGAATAGAAGCTGTTGAAATGAAATTAAGATGTTTAGCAAGTTATACTTTGTATGATCACAAATAACAAAGAAGAAGAAGAAAAAGAAGAAATAAGAGAACTGCATGTCACACCTATAACAGAAACCTTCAGCACCTACAGAAATAAATGGTATCCACATATTGCGAATGCGGGAAGACAGGAATACCCCAAGGACTCTACAACCACAGAACAAGAGGGAAAAGATATTTTGGATGACCAAAGAAACGCTGGAGAGACCAACTCCCAATCTGAAGCGGACATGCCAAAAGGTTAATCCTCGAAAGTTATTGATGAGTGTGAGTGTGTGGGGTTTAACGGCCCGACGACAACGAGGTCATTTGGGCCTCGAAAGTTATTGATGATGATGATGATGATGATGATGGTGATATCTTATTACGTAAGAACTTCCCTGTCCAATGCTTCCTCTATCTTTACTTGCATGAACATAGCACTGCAAATGTGTGAAAATGTTTATTTTTCACTAATAGTTCCAAACGCTCCAGTTCCACAAGAGCTTGGAAGTTACAGTCATACTCTGCCCACCGTCGCGGTAACGCATGAGACTCGCATTCGGAAGGTTGCGGGTTCTATTTGCGGTGACCCACGGTCTTTTTCATGGCTTCCTCGGGACGGTAGGCGAATGTTAGGACGGTTCCCGTACCCGTCATTTCCATCTGTTTCAGTGTTTGTCCTGGCGACGGTGTTCGGCGTGTTGCGGCTGGGTGGTTACTTCCTGGCATCGTTCGGGACTGCTGAGCTGGATCCACCTTCAGATACTCTCGAGCGGGCGCCCTTTCGGGGAACCCCCGAGGATTAAGGGCTAGTGGGCAGCTTGGGCGGCGCCGGATGCGTTCGAACTAGAAACGTTGGGGATCCCGTCCACGCTTGAGCACATCATCCGGATCTGGACCTTTCCAAGTCTCTCCTCTCATTCTTCCCTACAGAAGCACGAAGGGTCGATGCCTACTCGCGGAGCTCTGTCCCGGCTGCGGGGGCCCCTCCACTTCTCTGTATCTTCACCATACTCTACACACTACAGTATATCTTGTTCTAACTTCTACAAAATATCTTCACGAAATCTCATTTTCCTGTCTACTTCACTTTTCAGAAATGTCAACAAATTTACTTGAAATACACTTCGTGTTTTTAATAAATTATATTTTACATAATAATTTCCCGAAATTATTCCATATGTAGCTGCATGATACAAGTGTTAAAAGTAGTTTTTCTTTCCCAGGAGTGTAGGAATCCTGCGAGCAAAATAAAATCACTTTTAGCACACGTGGCATACACTATTTATTTGTAAAATACTAAACTGATTCAAGGCCTCCGTGAAACTATGAGAAATGGCACCTAGATCCAGCTCAACAGACGTGTGCCACGAGATGCTCCATTGTCTTGTTGATTCGCTAGCAGTGTTTACCTTACACCAGTCAATAAAGCGAGTATATGCGATATCATACCGTTTTCTGGAATTTTTGGAAGCAATCTCACTATTACCCTTTCGGTGGCCTGCAGAATTTCGTTTGCGCTTGGAATTCAATTTCATCCACATTCGTCCCTGCCGCCTTTTGTCGGTTATTGAGGTCACAGATAAAGGAACGCTTCAGATCAAAGAAAGTACAAGGCTGCCAACACAAGGAACAGGTTAACTGGACAATGCATTGCGATAAATTGAGGTATGACGATTTGAACTGCGAACAGTCCGTGTGACCGCCGCGCCATCATCATAATCAAAACAAGTAGATTTATTAAAAAATGCAAATACAAAGGAGAATTGCCATGGACTTGAAACCACAGTTGCTAACAATGGAGTGGCGTTCTCGCAATGAGCTATCTTGAAGCGGAAATTTTAACTGTCTTTAAAGCGACATGGTGAATGTTATTTCTTATGCCAGGACGCTAATCCTTGCTATACAATTGTAAAGTGTTTTCTACTGTGACGGGTATGAAAGCTGTTCTAGTGATTTATTTATATAAGGAGGGAGGATGATTTAAACGTTTTCTAACGTGAAGTGAATGAACAAATAACCTGTTTTGACTTGTCTTACGTCAGGTCACAATTGTACCACACAGTTTCGGACCTAATGCAGGGTTATTCAGAAGCCCGTGAAACATTTTAAAAAGCCATTACTACTAAACCACGCAACGGATAAAATCTTTTACACGAAAAGAAATAGGAACTCTCCAAGTTTTGTTGATTACCTTTAAGTGTTACAAATGCGCAATGCGTCCACCCTTGCTTATACGGCAAATAATGCATTTCCTCCCATACTCGCTCCAGCAAGTCACGGTTGGTCAGAGTCTAAGCAGCTATAATCTATGCGAAGTTCCTGAAGATTAGCGGGTAGTGTTGTTTATAAATCCCTGCAGGTAAAGAGTCGCACGGGGTTAAATCCGATGATCGTGGTGGCCACGTCTTCATGACCAGTGCGTCCAATCCAATAGTGGGCCACTAGATATTGATAACTGCTGCCACCTAGCGATAAACCATTGGAATTCAGCGCGGGTTTTCATTAAACAAATCTCAGTTTCTCTCTCTCTCTCTCTCTCTCTCTCTCTCTCTCTCTCTCTCTCTCTCTCTCTCTCTCTCTCTCTCTCTCTCTCTCTCTTCTTTCTCTCGTCATAATTCCCATGATCAGTCGCACTTAAGGGACACTGGGAGTGAAATTTTGGTCAAAATTGTCAAAAGGTCGAAAATTGTTTTTTTACCTCAAAATGTTTCTGGAACACCTGTGCATTTGGATCAGCTAACATTTTTCATATCCTTCACACCATATGGTCATTACGGCCCTTTCAAATAGTGCTCTTCCCTTAACGTACACAGGATGCTCCTATATAAAAGCCTGTTTTTCTCAAAACTACATTTCTGCACATTCCAAAAGAAGGTCGCGCCTGAGTTTTGCTTCAAATTCAATGAAAATTTCCAAAAGTATTCATAAATAGCAGCTAAACAAAACTATGATTCAATATTGATGTTATCATTAACATAAATTCCAAAAACATTTTTTATGAAGAAAGAAAAAAAAAAAAAAAAAAAAACCCCAATCATTTTTAAGATTAAATTTTCTTTGCTATTAAAAATATGTACAGCATAATCAGCAAACGTATTTTAAATATCTCTTCATACAATTGTTACCCATGTTTTAGAGTATCAGTTCTGCCAATATAAATGAATTTTGAAAAGTCAATAGACGCGAGCTCTATTTTGAAAATGTGCCTATTAAATTCATAAAATAATTTATATATCATAAACGAATTATCCAATTTTAATGAAATTTGGTGTACCTTCTATTCTCATATAAATACAAACACAATAAAAATTTCAGAAAAATCTATCAAGAAATGTGGAACTTTCAAATTTCACTCCCAGTGTCGCTTAACTTGTTAAACTTCAAAATGTTTCACGGAGTTATGAATAAGCCTGTATACTGTGTATGACCTTGACCTCATGTGCTAATGACATCACCTTGCTGCTCTACCCCACCTTCGTTTTGTGCACGAAGCATTTCGCCTTCACCCACTGAGGTAACCAAGCATTAGAGGGGTTCCTTTCCTTTACTCTAGCTCGACGAAGAGTAGGTGGAGACAAATTCACCTTCGCCTCTTTTGCATAAGGTTGGTCATCACTGCGTGTGACTGTAGGTATAATAACTTCAAGCAGGGGTGACTACCCACACAATGACCTAGGCAAACGTGAGAGGAGTGGGAGAAAACATTGCAAACAGGTCTAGCAAGGAGGAAAACTAGCAGTACCAAAGGCATGCCATTCTTTTTGTACACCAGCACGACGTTCAACAATTATTTCTAATTGTGTATTACATAGTTCTAAGTTGAAGTGCACAATTCCAACCTTCCTTCCATGCCACATGATTTGTGAAGTTGAGACGAGCGATTCGCCCGACTTTGAGCAACGTTTAGAGGATCCTACTTTTGTACTACAGTTAGCAAACGAGCAGGACCTGCCCAGGACAGAGTTGTTACATACATTTTCCTTTTGCAATCTAGCGGGAGAGAGAAAACCAAGGTCCTTGACCAAGGTAATCTGGTTTATGTACGGTGACAACAAAGAGTTCTTCCCTCCCGCAGCCTCAAGCCTTCATTTGTGTTTTACGGCAAACAATGAGTACCTTACCACAAGTGCAGACGCGCAATTCCAAAAGCAACGCCATGTTATAAAGGATATAAATTTCTGCAGGCGAGAAAACAAGCGGTAGGGAATTGCTTCTGGGAACTGAACTACTGTGATCTTTTTTTTTTTTTACCTACTTTTTCTTTTTTCCCCCTTTTTAGAGGACTTCAACCATGAAATTCGCGTCTCCACGATTTTGTAACAACTGTCCCCCAAGAAGCCTGAAGCCACACGATGCTCAAGCTCTACGTCGTCTGTTGTCTACTGCCTCATGTTATACCCGGTACAGTTATGGGTAAAAATAATTTCCTGGTTCTACCTTACCGGACGACAAAGTTAATCTCACGAAATATGTAATTTTTACTTTCTCTACTACGTATAGTATAGTAGATGAACTTGTGTGCTCCACACAAAAATTCTATGTCGAGATTTCACCCCAAGTATGTTTTGAGGGCCCCTGAAAAAAAAAGCATTTTTAGAAAAAGGTCTGTGTGAGTGTGTCTGTCAGTTTGTGGACAGCATAACTCAAAAACCAAAAGTCGATTAAAAACCTAATTTGGTATTTAAGTTAATGTCTTTCAATGATGCGACACGAAGATTTTGAAAAAAATTCCTCCGCCCCAAACTACCCTTTATATGCAACATCATTAAAAAATTTGATTTTCTCGAAAATGGCTCTATCGATTTTGATTAAAATGCCATATCTTTTACATATTATTATGGCAAATGAAATGTATGTCTTGAATTTTCTTGTTATAGCCCATGAAGTCCTATTTACTCTGGATAACTTTTGCATAACTGGTAAACCATAAGAGATAGACCAAATCTTACTGTACCTACAAAAAACGTAGGTCTTGCTAAAACATACAATTTATGTCTGAATAAATTTTGTTGTAGAGTGAACCATTTCGGAGACATTCCTTGCAATTTGTAAGTTTTGGAAAACTTCTACTTCTGTCAAATGGAACATCGCTATTCATTTTTATATGTTAACCGTGCAAAGAGAACGGAATTTCATAGCTTTAAAAGATTTGACTATCGCTCAAAGCCATATTCCCCTTGTACCTACAAGGAAATAAGCCACAAGATAATTTCTGCAAATGTTTATCTCAACTAACACGAAGAACATAGAGGAATAAGAGTTTGTAAGATTGGTTAGTACAAGAGTAGAGAAAGTCGTGTGAGTGCAACACGTGAACAAACGTCAGGAGAATAATAAGGAAGGGATGCAATGAGTTTTGCCGTGTAGTGTACAGTTTGAGATAACTGATATTAGCTTGCAGAGAAGGTGCAAAATGAGTATTTCTAACCTGACTACCCGCGTCGTGGCTGCTGCAATAGTTACAACAGTTGCCAAACTTTTCATAACAAGGAGAATGCTAATACACAGGAACCATCAAGTCAGAGGCACGAGGCGCAAGGCTTACATTACTTTTTCAAGTACAGTAAAACTGTGTTTGTACGGACTAATAGCGACCAAAGGCGAGCGATCCAAAACAAAACTCTTAAATCCTTAAATAAGCAGGCTTGCCGGTTATGAAGATAAAACACTATGTCCTGTAACAAAATTATGTACAGTACATAGTACGTATTTCTTACACGACACTGAAAATATAAGAATCTCAGTCACACAAAATCACATCATTTCTTAACAAAGAATTGATCCACAGTCATCTGTTTTAAATATGTGTGGCGTTTGAACGAAGTACAGTCACACAAGCGCTTTATAATTAATAGTTCAGCTGGAGTGGTGTAGGGCTGACGCCCCAAGTACACCATAATGTTTGTCACCTGTGCGCAGCAAAGCGCAAGTCAACGGCTATTTTCTTCAATGCTCCTCCTTTAACAATTCGATTAATAACTTCAAACTTAGTATCCATTGAAACCACGACTTTCTTTCGCTTTGATGTCATTTAAACTTGTACACTGAATTACACTCTCAAACACTTGGATAATAATCCAGTTGAAACACACACCATAAACTTAATGACAGGTCCCGTTTGAAAACTAGGAAAACTGAGGAGATTGAGGGAAGTGTAGTGACGGGTAGGGATAAAGGTCAACGCTTTCTTCAGGCGCTATTTATAGCTGGTGAGACATACCGCGCTAGCACCGTGTGACACATTACCAAATCTTCCTAAACTCAACAGGTAGCATTTTACAGTACAGTACAATACGTATTACCATAATTTATGGTACAATTTATGCAGGAACCGTACACTGAATCAAACTAAAAAGTTAATATTTGGCGTACATACTTATATTTACGTTCTTGCTATCATAGTTAAACTTATCTAATGTGAACATGAAATTAAAAAAAAAAAAAAAAAAAAAAAAAAAAAAAAAAAAAATCTACAAATCTGATCCGGAAAATCCAGATATCCGAGGTTTTGCTGTACCTTATTGGACTAAAATCTAAACTTCTCGTAGCTGATGTAATAGAATACTTAAATGAAGTCTTTCACAGTCTCATGAAAATGCAATTTACATGCAGAAAAAAAAATATATAGACACACATACTCACACACCTGTTGGGTGAATTATTTCACGTTAACAGCAGTTTACATGAGAAGCAAGAAAGTGACTGATATAATTGCAGACATTTTGTGCTACCTATTATCAATACGGGCTCCAATGTCCATCAGTAAAGCCACAATTATTGGTACTAAGCGCGCGCCAAAGGACTACCTAGATCAGCTGTTCTGTATACCATTTTGGCCAGCGTTTATCTCCCCAGAAAAATCCATCGTCTTATGTTTTCCCCTCTAAGTTGATAGATTTACCAACGTCATTCAGATGACTGATGATCCTCTCCTTTTCTTAGCATTTAGGTAGGTATACCAACACCATTGCAGTGCAGTTTAACTTAACCAGAAGATTATAAAACGTCACATGCAGCTAAACTTCTGTTTCTGTTTAATACGTTTATAATATCAGGGCTTAGTGTTCTAAGCCAGGGTTTTCCAAACTACGGTGCCGAACCAGGCTCGCAACCCGCAACCTTAAAAAAATGATAAATAAAATGAATAGAACACATGCCTATATTAGATTACGTTACTCACGCATTTCAGATGATTAAATAAAATTAAACGCTTCTGATTTTGTATTACAGTGTAAAGACCTACTGAAGAACAACTACAAGGAAGTTAATTTGGTTGATGTTTTGTAACTGTCTGCCGAGACACTTCTCACTTGGAAGTCTTTGCACTATGAGAGTTCACATCAGCGTACACATATAAACGGGTATTTTCGAAAATGAACCGCACCGTGTTTAGGAGTCGGTAATGTGGGGAGTATTCGCCCGGACCGAGCCCTAGGCAAGCCATTAGCGCTGAACGAATCATCACGGTAAGAATTTATTGGCAAGATTTCGATGTGTTCTCACAACAGAAGAATAATATTCTTAAATGTCTTATAGCCGAGTACTGATAAAAGCTGACCTTTGAAAGTCCACGCATATCTAATTTTGATGTTTTATAACACAAATGTAACCGTATAGGATCATTTTGTGAAGGTTTCTCTCCAGTTCGAGAACTTCTGTTGCATGGATGGATTGACCACCATTTTCACTGCCATGCAAGAATCGAAGTGCGTTTTCGATGCCTTTGCCGGGGAAAAAGTGAACGAGAAAATAAACCTTGCACAAAGCTGAAGCTTTATTACTCTTCTGAAAACATTAAATTGCCTGTATCTTGCAGCAGCCTTGACTGGATTGTAAAACGCACTACATTTCCTTTATGTGCGAACAATCTTTGCTCTCTGACTGACGTAGTTCGTCACGCTTCAACTAAATGGTTTCCTCTTGGAGTTTTCTGGATTAGCTGTTGCTGTTTGTGTCATCATTCTTCTTTAAGTATTTTCTTGGGTAAACTCGGCGTGCCTCTTCCATGAAATAGCGCATAGAAGCGTCTGCCTTTCCACGCTATAATAAGCATCTAGGTTAGGGAGGGATGCAGTTATAGGCTTCTGAGTATTCAAGGAAATCTGTGTGAACCTTGGCTAACGTAATGTAGCATAAACCAATTGGAAAAAAGAACATTACTGATATACATATTTATACTTTGGCCAATGCCAGTTATTTTGATTACTGCTTGTAATTCATATTGGTGATTTTAATTGCGTATTACCCTCTTAATACATTCAAGCCGAGGATTTCATATTTGCACAGCTTATCAAGAACACACTCAGAATTAAGATGTACTATTATGTAAAAGCGGTTAGTTAAGCTTAACCAAAATACAGCTAGCTGCAGTAAACAAAATATCTTGCATATCTAACAAAATAGTTTTGAAATAAATGAGGTTATGTGAACAAAAACTAATTTTTACGAAAACGGGCACTAAAAATTAGTACCTGAATATAAATGTGTGTAATTTTGGGCTGAATTATGTTTTAAAACTGTCTATATCTATGTAAATCAGTTAGCAAACCAGTTCTATTTTTTAAAGAATAACAATCCATCCAGTGTTTTCACGTGGTTATTGATGAATCAACGAGTCCTCAAATAAAATATAATTTACGTAAATTTATAGAAAGGGAAGTCATGGTCGCTACATGGGATGGTCCACTTTGTACACCGTGGCCGTGTGGTGCCCTAGGACGACTGGATTGTGACGCGAACCAGACGCTTTCCTAAGGGCATCTCTTCCTGGAACTAGCGCAGGACCTGCCTTCTAATAGCAGCCGCTACCCGCTCTTAAAGGGTAAACGATACAGATACAGAGGGGACACCTCGCTCACTTCGACCTACACAGATCTACTGTGGCTACCATACCCCAGGAGGCAGGGATGAAATGAGGGAACCGAAGGAGCCACACAGGGTCGCAGCTAGACAGGCCAAAGAGACGCGCGGAAGTCCCTAACAAGTGCTGAGATCTCTTCATCCCGGCGGCAGACCCCGCCAAGCAGCCATCATACCGCGGTTCCGGTGTCGCACTGAGTGTACCCTCCCCCCACTGGACAAGGCCGGCCAAACGCCACCTAGCGCCGAGAACAGCAATTACCATTCGCAATCATCCGCACCATCTGCCCGGCACTGCCCACACTACACGCCTGAAAGTACACCTGAAAGATGATAAGGAAATGGAAAGAAGGGAAATAATGGAAAGGAAACCATGGTATGAAATAATGCACCCCAGCATTCGCTTAAGTGACATGGGGGAACCACTGAAAAATCCATGTCAGAGTGGGCGGCCACAGGGATCGAAAGCGCCACCTCCCAAATGCGGGCCACAGACGTTACCCCCTGAGCCATCGCGCTCGGTTACCCGCTCTTATATACAGATGGATTGCCGGAATTGGTATACATAAAGAGTTCACAATATTCAATGCACTAGGCCTAAGAGAGGTTGGGAACATAACAATTGGCCATTATTCTTATTCGAAATTATAGTTTTCTTATTTATTTTCAGCATGCTGATCCTCTGCGAAAACTCCAGTAAATACAGCTCGCCCACCACCTAGGCGGCCCGGTTTCGATCCCAGGGACCCGCATGTGGTATTCGTGGTGGACGAAGCGGCGTCAGGGCGGGTTTTCTCCGGGTGCTCCGGTTTCCCCCGTCATCTCATTTCACCGGTGCTCCATCTTCATTCCATGTGTCATCAGTGTCACCGCCTGCGGTGCCGTAGTAGTAAAAGCGGGCGTTAAACACTACAACAACATCCAGTAAATACAAAATGTCTAGTTTAAGTTCCAAAGACGGGGTACCAAAATGTTCAAGAAAATCTCCCTATTTTCTCAAAAATGTCTAATGATTATTATTAAAATGCTGGTATTTAACATATTTACTGATAAATAAAATTTATATCTTCTTTTCATTCGGAAGGAATGAACTTCCACACTCAGGTAAGGATGAGGAATAATCCTGGCTGGAGAAAAATTCCTACCCCCCTGCCGGGAACCGAACCCGGGACCCCTAGCACAGCAGGCAGGTGCTCTACCAACTGCGCCACAGGGCCACAGCCACCTGTGGTATTAGCCACTACAGATATACATTATTATTGATTTGAATTTTTCAACAGTAATTTTCTTTAAAGTGCTATGGGTATTCAGTTTATCGCAATATCATGGAAGGAGTATTTAATTTTAAGTCCAGCATATACCAACTAGCTTTTATAGTAGCCACAAAACAAGAATGAACATGGGCCTAGCCAATGAAGTGACGTTGCTCTCTCGGCGTTTCCAGTTACCCAGCGAGCGGGTGACAAGGATGGAAGATTTGACTGTCTTTGTCACACCGAAAGCGCCTTGCGCGTAAAACTGCCGACGCCGAGGTGGCTAGACCCATGTTCATTATTGTTTTGTAGCTACTATAAACATCGAAGTATCGATTGAGTATCCTCTATCCTTCTTGTAGCTGTAACATAAGTGTAATGACTGTCCTCAAACAAATGATGAATCAAGCAGTTTTCCATGAGCTGAAACTACGGCAATTGGATCTCTTTTAATGCTAGTTTCAAGCAACGTTTTAGTAAATTATCTTGCAATAACGTAAATAAATTTAAATAGAAAATTAAGCTTTCCAGATTCCTCTCATCTCCATAGATCTGTAATACATGAAAGGAACCCAAGCCTAATAGCAGTGGACATGATTTGCATGAACACATATGTGGATACTGTCTATAAACTTTAAAAACTGGAACCTTGAAAACGACGCTACGAATATTTTGTGATATAAGCCCACAATATATACAATTTCAAACAAAAATGCATGTCATTTGCCGATATACACATCTAATTTTTGAGAATTATAATTACACATCTAATGTTTAACAAAGCGAGGTGGCGCAGGCGGAAGCACGTGGGTTCGATTCCCGTGGACGATCTTTCTGACCACGGGGATTTTTCGGAGATTTTCCAGGGCCACTAGACGAATGCTTTGAAGGCTGATCACATACCCCCCCCCTCCCCAATTTCCTGTCCCTCCATTTCAATCACTTCTGATTTACTTTCACCTTTTATCTGCTTGTTTTCAGAGTTGCAATATCGGTGAGTGTCTCGGCGTTGCATGGCAAGGAAAAAGGATGTTCTGTGTAACTCTGTCCTCCGAGTCCCACCTTCCCCTCCCCTCCCCTCCAGTGGTATGTGCAAGGCTGAAGGGGAGAGGAGTCGGTTGTATACCCACGAGCGCATTTTGAAACCAAAATCCGATTATTTTGCACTTTTGAAGTTCCCATGTAGTGAGGCTTCGCACGAGCTACAAAACATGGAACTACTTGTATTGCAGAACTCCAGCACCGTAACATATTCTGTGAGTATCCGAGATTACGTTTGTTTGCATCTAGTTCAATGGCAGTCTTTGCCTCCACTTCTATCTGCGAACAAATATTTTCATAAATGAACTACATTAAAAGTGAGTATCGCAGCAAGATTAGTGAAAATCACCTTGCTTATCTTTTGAGAGTGTGCACTTCATCTTTGCACCAAATATTGAAGACCCTCTGAAACGTAAATCGTTCCAAAAAAGTATACTCAGAAACATCGTGGTTTAATCAGGAGTAGAATATGAATGTGTACGCCTTTGATTTCCTGTACGCAAGAATGTGCCGCCACTGGAACTCGGTAATCATCACGGATAAATGCGTCATTCTGTCCCAGTGGGTGGAAGGAGGCGATTTCAACTTCCCCTAACTTGCCTCGGTTGAGCACCGCTGCGTTAGACTGATCTGCTTCTGGAGTAAACGCGTGAACTAGGCTACTGCAAAGGGGGAGGGAGCAATCAATCGATACCTGCTTCGAGCCATACCTGTGGATCAACATTTATCTTCATTTTTTTTTTTTTTTTAAATTAACGTCCTCCAACATTGTGTCATATCAGACGAATGAAAGAAATGAAATGGGTGAAATGATGCTCAAGGTGCATGGAGCTTTCAGTTACCCGACATTCGTCTTCTCAGGGTAGGGAAAACCTCGGAAAAAAAACCTTACCCGGATAACTTACCCTAAGCGAGATTCGAACTCGCGACCTCTTGAACGTGAGGCAGAAACGCTAACCATCACGCTACCGAGGCGGGCACATAAGGTATACCTACAGAAGTTGTGTACGAAAACAATTTCAGTGTTGTGGAAAAGCAACTGGAACAATTTAATTATTCCGGGTTAGCAAGGCAAATGTATACCGGAAAGAAACAAGTACTGCAATTAAAATAATTTGCTGTTAACATCTAGTGTTTGTATCCCAAAATACCATAAATGCCATATTTAACAGCCGGGATATAATTGTGGTTTGCACATGGACTACATGACGTGCTATGGCTTCTATTTTGAAATGGGGGTTGGATGATCTCGCAAGACAAAATAGAAAACCTTTGGAAAGGGCATTCAGGTTCTCTGCCATTAACAAGACCTTCATTCGTGTCTATTTGCCACATGCTTCCGAGTGTTGTTGGAGCTGTGTTAACAGGAATAACACACAGCATCCCAAGGGTAGAACTTAGTATCCATTAAGGTGAGTGCTCAGACCCGTAACATGATGGAACAGTGTGAATAAAATATATTTGTTCAAAGTGAAGCAGAGTGAAGTCGAGTTAAGTAACGGCCACAGATAATCTGACTCGCGCAGGATTTATTTAAAAGCATAAACTCGAGTCTTGATGGGTTGGAGGGCACTGTAGACCGTTAAGTAGCCCAATCCCAGCCATACACTTTTGCAACAAAAATATAAAACACCGAACTCATTCCATCGTTTGAGAAATTGCATTTTCAAGACGACAGAAGTGACAATCAAGTCACTAATGAGAAAAATTCATTGAGAAGAAATGAACTTCCAAGTCCGGCGGCGGGGAGAGGGGGGCGTTACACGGGCATTCTGCTGCTCTAATTTGTTAAAACACCCTTCCCTTTATGATATCCTCTTTAAGGATACCCATCTGTGAAATTTTGAAAATCTACAGTTTTCGTTGGATTGATTTGAAATTTTAACACAACAATCACTGTATAGTGAGGAGTAACTGTGCTAAATTTCATACATTTAGTCAGATTAGTTGCTAACATATTAATATTTTATTATATTTTTTTAAAATATTTGTATAAATGGTTCCCCATGATGCAATTTTGATTTGAAAAACTTAATAATTTTCAGTTATGTCCTGTAATAGAATGTTAGCAAATTGATGAGATAATTTTTTAATCTTGTTATTAGTTTGGATAAAAATAAATTTTAAAGTTTAAATTCATAATTTTTTTCATTTAAATTTCGAAATGTAAACTTTAATATTTAATTACTCGGCAGTTATTCACGTTATAAAACAATTATCTCATCATTTATTTTTAATGTTATTTCTAAGCAGGTACACCAAATTTCATGCATAAGTACTGAAAATTGCATTGTGTGGAGCATTTTAAAGAGCAAACAGTGCTAAAAATAAAAACATGGAAAAACTAAGTTTGAAGTCACAGCAAGAATAATGGAACTGTATGGATTTAAATGGACATGACCACTTACAGGCAATCAGTTAGACGGCCACGTGACATAGATAAAAAGGCCGTAAGGCTATAAAAAGCATATCAAAATAAAGCTGAAGATTTATACTATTTGATAAAACAAAATCCATTCTTGACAATTTTTGAAATTTTTAGCCTTTTTAAACAGATGGGTATCCCTAAAAGATACCCATCAGTGAAAATTGGCAGAAAAAACCCGCAATTCATAAATGTGGAATTTAGTGTTAAGGTGCACGAGGACTGAAATTTCAAAGTTCTGTAATATGTAAGCTACTAACTTAAAATTTTGTGTAGGCTCTAAGTAGGCCACTAGTAAACTGTGTAACAAGTTTCACATTTATATCATTGTTACTTATAGAGCTATTGGTTATTTTATCAATCAATAATATACAATTTTGCTCATATTCAAAACACTCCTGGCGCCATTATTTTTTAAGTAGGTTTATAATGTTATGTGCTTCTTATTTGTTACAATGATGAGTACAAAATCAGTTATTACTTTTGTAGCCATAGCACTACTTGCTAAAATAAAAATGTATTTCTATTTGCACATATTCTTATATAAAAGTTAGCCAAATATCTGGACATTTTATTTATTATTTTTTTTTAGAAAAACTATCTGCCATAAACTGAAAATAATAACACGGATTGTTCAAGTGTCTTTGCACAACATGCATGTAACTTTTTACTACAATTGGATCAAAACTATTGCCCCAGCTTCATTTTACGTGTTGAAAAATGTAAATTTGAGAAAAATTGAGTTTTCTGAAAACACGCATTTCAAACATATTTACAGGCTACCTGTATTCTCAGAACTGGCTCGTAGTGTTACAATACGATCTCAAACAGTGAAACTCGACCCAAACAAGGCTCGCAGTGTTACGATACGTAATGTAAAGCAATATTTGTTTAAAATGGGGAGTATAGTAATATGTTTCCAAAACTGTTTCAAAACAGGCATCACACTGGGTGGTTTCTACCTGCCCCGTCAACTGCACACATAAGTATTTAAACGTGCACTGGCACCTTAAAAATGACGGAACTTGACATTTTACTTATAAACCTGATTCCTGAAGTTCCTAAGTACATTTGTAAGTGAAAATGTGAAATTCGTAAATTTTGTCATTCTTGGTCGAAATTTCAGTCCCCTCTCCCTTAATAAGGACCACAAAATAAGGACCTCGTTTTGTATAAAGTTGCAGAAATAAGTGGCAATTTTGACTACTTAAAGTGAACAAATCATTCATGAGAGGCTTCGGAAGTCTTCAAATACTAAGAAGTAAAGGAGCAGAAAAGACAAACGAGAGCCCTTACATGCACTGAGTAGTTTTTAAACAGCGCAAACTCAGAAATGGTGTTATTTTGGGGTTATAATTTTTAAACGATCTTTTCGCAAATTTGCATCTGAAATTGTTCCACACGATGTTTTCGATACAAATCTATGACATTGTGTATTCCTCATTATTAGAGCGCGGAACCGCGTGCGATCATATGTGATACAGGTTAGCTGGACACGGAGAGTGAATGACGTAACCGGTACCGCGCGAGTAGTAACACCCATGTGCACTAAAACTGTGGCTTGTAGCACAATCTTCCGCCCTCTACTCATTATAAATAGCATGACACAAACGAGATCAACTTTATCAACATAGTTGCGATGCCACACTCATTGTTTAAATTAAGAAAAATTGAAGCCCCATATTTAAGTTATTTTCTCCCAAAGCACTTGGATAATTAAAAATGCATCTACACAACTCATTAATAAACTCTTAAGAAGTTTAATCATCCTAAAATATTTCTGTTTTCGAAAAATAATTGCATCGTATAGATAATTTTGTTTTTTAAACAGTAAAATAATAAAAAAATAATATCTTGGGAATTTATTTAAAATACCTATACAGAAATTTGGTGCACGTATTACACATTAAACCTCAATTACTCAATTTAGCTCCAAATGAATAGGCTTGAAATCATGGATCTTAAAAATTTAGAAATGAGTATCCTTAAATTTAAATTAATGTTTCTTACTATTATTTTTATTTAATTTCATGTTTTACTTAAGATTTTTGATGAAGTACTTATGTTCCTGCTAACTGGCATATTTTTTCAAGAAGCCCGAAAAGTTGTGCGTTGTGTAAACGGACTTGGCAAAACAGGTGTAGCAAGCGATCTTTAAGATTGCTTCATATTTCCCAGTTTCACCACGTTAGCATGGCTTGTGTTACTAGTTTTGATTCTGTCCAAGCGGAATTAGTCATGTCTAAGGGGACACATCTGTGAAAATTAAAAAATCTAACTTTTTGTTGGATTTGTTTCAAAATTATATAATTTGTTTATTACGATCAAGAATAGAAAAATACAACGTTTCAGTTGTTTAGCTCTAATAGTTTTTGCAGAATTAATTTTTGAGAGAACAAAATATTTCAGTAGTGGTTCCATGTAAAGGGTATTTGAGAATGGGGATTTTTTCTTGAAAATCTTCGTGTTGCAACTTTGGAAAATACTGAACATGAATACCCACTAAGATACTGATCCGAGTTTTCGATTTTTAGCTATCCAGTTCACAGACACATATTCCTTTTCTACAATTTCTATTTTTTTAATTTAGGGGCCTCAAAGCATGCATTTTCGGGGAAATTTAGTGATATAATTTTTTAGTGGAATGCTACACCGTTGTCTACCTGCTATGCGAATTGTGGAGAAAGTAATAAATCTGCATAAATATACGGGATTGAAGGGATGGTGCAAATACGCCTGGGAAGTAATGCTGCCTGCCCCCGCGCTGTTTTCCATCAGGAACAAGCGCGGTAGGCGTTAACTCTGCATTAATCCCGTATGTTCACGCTACGATGCAACTTTGCTGAAAAATATTTGTACCACCTCCCACTCTCGATTTTAGTACTTTTAAGAAGTAGCTCCAAAAGTTTGACATTCAAACCTCTAACTTAAAAATAGAAAACCTGCACAGCACCCATATGTGGAACATATTTTGAGCAATATCAAGATACATCAGGGAAAATCATATTTTTCACGTTTTCACTCATTTTCTTTCCTTTATTTGAAAATATATGTAGTATATGAAACCCCATTACTGCTACTGAAAACTAACTTTGGATTGCATAGCAGAATACTTTTGTAAACATTAATCCTAGCAATGCCCAACGGGAAGAGAGAGGGGGGGGGGGTGTACTTTGTGACCACCACTTGTAACAAGATGCTTGAGCAATTTTATTTTAAAATTGGGTATCATATCTTGTTATGTTTATAAAGATAACATTTAACATTAACTACAACAATAAAAACTTTAAAACAATTACGCAATTCCGTAGTAGAAACAGTGTTGGCAATAACTATTAACTGCATGCCTTTAATAAAAAAATTAAACGACAGAATTTAAAAAATCGGATGTGTTGTACTCACACGATTTTCTCTACTCTTGTGCTAACCATTCTTACAAACTCTTATTTCTATATCTGTTAGTTGAGATAAACACTTGCAGAAATTATCTTATTGCTTATTTCCTTGTAGGTACAAGGGGAATATGGGAATACAGTAGGCTTTGTGCGATAGTCAAATCTTTTAAAGCTTTGAGATTCCGTTCTCTTTGCACGCTTAAGATATAAAAAACATGAACAACGATGTAGCATTTGACGAAAGTTGGTTTTCCGAAACTGATACAAAGAAGGAATATCTCCGAAACAGTTCACTCTACAAAAAATTTGGACATAAATTGTGTGTTTTAGCGAGATCTACATTTTTATATAGTAAGATTTTGTTCATCTCTTATTCATATATCATCTAGAGTAAACAGGACTACATAGGCTATAGCCAGAAAATTCAAAATATGCATTTCATTTGTCATAAAAATATCTTAAACACGTCATTTTAATTAAAATGGCTACAGCCATTTTCAAGAAAATAAAAATTTTCGAAAAATATTCCATGTAAAGGATAGCAATTTTAAATATTTTATTATATGCAGATGACGTAGTAATTATACAAGAAACAGAAGATGATCTACAACGTTCAATACACCACCTTAACCAAATATGCAGAAGTTTTAATATTGAAATATCAATAGAAAAGTCAAAAATAATGGCAAACTGGGGTAAAATACCAATAAGGTCGAAAATAGTCGTTAATGATAAAGTATTGGAACAAGTATCCTCCTTCAATTATTTAGGGTGTGAAATCAGCAATGAGAAAGACAAAGATACGAACAAAAAATTAATGAGATTTCAAACAATCTGTGGAACAATTCACAAAACCCTAAATAATAAAACAAGATCTGAAACTAGAATAAAATTTTATAATACCATGGCGGTCCCAACGTTACTTTATGGATGTGAAAACTGGGTACCTACACAAAGAATCATCAGCAGAATATAAAGTTTCGAAATGAGATTCTTGAGAAGAACAAAAGGATGTACAAGAGAAGATAGAATTAGAAATGAAAATATAAGAAATGAATTACAAGTGGAAGCTATCATCTCAAGAATGGATAGGTACAGAAGAAGATGGTTTGAACATGTTGGAAGAATGGATGATACAAGACTGCCAAAAGTAGTTTTCCAATATAGTCCTAAAGGAAAGAGGGACGTAGGGAGGCCGAGGAAAAGATGCAAGGAGACACTGTGAAGACGGAACAGGCGAGAGCCTAATCCATGAAGTGAAGAAGAAGAAGAAGAAGAAGAAGAAGGATAGCTTAGGGTGGAGGAATTTTCTTCAAAATCTTCGTGTAACATCCTTGAAAGACATTAAACATAAATATCAAATTTGGTTTTTAACCGAATTTTCGTTTTTGAGACTGACACACAGACCTTACCATAAATTTTTTTTTTTTTATTTATTTATTTTTTTTTTTTTTTATTTAGGGGCCTCAAAACATATTTCTGGTGAAATCTCGACATTAAATTTTTGGGTGGAATACAATACTTCCTCTACTTACTAGTTACAGAAGGTGGACATAAAGTACCCGCCCGCCGCCCCCCCCCCCCCCCTGGTCATGCTAGGGTTAACACACGTGCTTTAAGCTCTAACTCTGAACGTTTAGGCATTTTGAACTTGGTATTGCAGTAGAATCAGATTGATGTAATCCTCGTGCTTCCCTTGCAAAACACGCTTTACATTTTCAATTCTGTGCTCTCTATGATATAAATTAATTGGCATACATCATGTGATGTGAATGCATATCCGGAGCAAGACAGCTGATTCTAAATGTGACCTTCACAACATCGTCGTCTTTGTATCTGTCCACTTCCACCCACATCACGTGATCATCACACTCATTCAAATGCTTCATTTCCTGAATGAAGTGCTAGAAGTGGCTCATGCTGCATTTCTATGTAACAACACTACAGCCAGAGCATTTTTCGTATATATGGACGAAGATTTGTTGTGGACGCACAGAGGGTGGTGGGTCCTCGCTGCTTAGTGACAGAGAGAGAGAGTCCACTTATAAAGAATAATGAACCCTTCAGCCCATATCCGAACTAGGACGGCGATTTCCTAAGTGATGCAGCTGGGTTTTAATGGAGGTCGATGAGCTAACGAGGAGTCCCCGCCAGTATGTGCCGTTTTTTTGTCAATACCGGCACCAGTGGAACAGAAAGGGAAAAATATACCAAGCAAAATTTAATTGCCTTCAACACCAGCAACCGGGATTTTATGGCCACTGCCTTATTATCTCCATTACGTTTCAAAACTCAAATTCATTCCAAAAGAGTGTTGTAGCCACAGTGTCTACCCTAAATTTCGACACTGTTTTAACTGATTTTGGTTTCTAGACTTCAGTCAAAAACACACACACACACAATTAGTGCCTTTTAGTGTACACCAATAACTGAAGGAATCCTGAGACTGAATTTTGAATTTCCTACATTTTTATAGGCATGAAAACAATGCTTTGCACAGTTATGTTATAAACTATCACAGAAAGTTTTTTTTTTTTTTTTTTTTTTTTTTACCGGCACCATCTCTTTTATAGTTTTGAGGGAATTAATTATTCAATTTATTCACAATGCGAAAATACCTTAATATTCAAAATACTCCATGCGCATCAAAAACTAAAATATCCCAAAAGTTTTATTATATTATAAACTCTAATTGGCCAACAAATGCCATGAGTTTCTGGCAGGATGAAAAAAAAATTACTTTCAAAGTAATTAATTCCTTTGCTTTCATGGACATTGAAAATATTTTAAAACTATTTTGCATGTTTAATTTGTTTAAAGTTAAACAAATTTTCAGATTTTGAAACCAAAGACTGAAGCCTAAGTCACATAAATGGAGCATTTGCTGGAAAAATTCTAGGAGCATTACACAGAATTTAAAGCGCATGGAGCAGATGTGTGATATTTTTAAGTTGCTTTAATATAAAATTCAAGGCACCAAGAAAAACCTTAGAATTAACCATGATTTAAAATTATAAACGTTCGAATTATGCGAGTTCCACTGTAATACAAAGAAAACATGGGATATGTTTTCTGTATCGCGGTCAGAGGCCACGTGCTTGGGGTTGGCTCTCGCCTTTGTTTACCTCGAGTGTGTTTCTTATTTCGGTAGAAGCACTGAACACGATGAGTGTCCCGTATTACAGTACTCAGCAGGCTTCACAACTAGCGACAGAAGCCAGTACTGCACAAGAGTGTTTTGTTTACATCCTACACTACAAAAAAAGTTTGACAATCGGACACAGACGGATTTGTTGACGCATGCAGCACAGTAAAAACGCTTGTGCGACCAGTCCCTCTCTTATCCTACAAATGCCTTTCCACTCTACAATTTTGTGCACATTGTTTTCCTGCACCCAGTACAATTATTGCCAAAGTTTGTCGACATGATCTGGAACGTCCCGTCCGTCGGACTTGCACGCAGTTGTGAAGGTAAACACTATTCAACTAGCAGAGTTGGAGTTCGCAATGCAGAACGACACTGATGCCAGCTTGTATGTTACAAATCGATTGAGCAGATGTTTTATTACTTTCTAGGAAGAAAGCCAGCAGCTCGAGAGCAGTTATTGCCAAAAGCGCCTTGCTTTGAAAAGGGATACTTGTATTCCTCGAGGAACAGCGCATTTACAGATTGAAACATGCTTGGTCTTCTGTCAGTTTACTCAGCGTAAATCTCTGCTTCCCTCACCAAAATGCAACACTGCGAGCATGCTCCGTTATTTTCACTTTACCTTATCAAATCACTCCAATTAACTCAAGTTTGTCAATGTGCGTGAGCCGGAACAGTGTCTCAAAACAGCCCAGCAACGGCGCTAAACGTACCGTTTTTTTTTTTTTTTTTTTTTTTTTTTAAACTTTCTCTACTGCTTGTCTATAGTAGGTAGAGGAAGTATTGCATTCCAACAAAAAATTTATACAGAGATTTTACCGGAAAAACATGTTTTGAGGTCCCCCGAACTAAAAAAAATTAGAATGAGCCCTGTGAACATGGAATACACAACTGAAATTGAGTACAAATCTCGCAAAAATTGAATTTATATTCCATGACTTCAAAAAACGCCTAGGCCATAAATTTAATTTTTTTCTTTTTACTTTTTACATAACAAATACATATATTTATACAACGTGCGTTTTTCATTTTGAAATTTAAGGTTTTTGAACATTATTTTTTCACCATACCCACCTTTTGAAAATGTTCTACATGATGTAGTTTTCATCCAATTGTTCTAAAACTTGTCATGTAGATTTCCAAAACACAAATAAGTAAATCTGTCACGTGCCTTTTTTTTTTTTTTTTTTTTTTTTTTTTTTCCTTTTGTACGGATTTTCAGTTATTCAGTTTTAAAGCCATATAAAAAAAATAGACATTTGAAATGACAGAATTCGAAAGTTATTTTCTTTTAAACCAAGGCTAGTAAAACAAAATTATATACCAGATTTGTACGTTATAATCAGATAAATATAACAGAATTTTAAAACAAACGGCAATTTTTTAAAATTGCATCATGTGGAGCATTTGGTATAGGATAGTAAAATCCAGGTTTAAGATTTCAAAACTCGGAAACTAAATGAGATATAACACTAAAATTTAAAACACTAATGATATATGACAACACAAACTAAATTTTCAGCTAAATCGGCTGAAAACGTTAGAAAATAACATTTTTAGCTGTGCATTCCCTTAACTCAAAAATGTAAAGTCAAATAAATACCAAACTTGGTGTTTAAGCTCAGTATCTTCCAACGATGCAACCCGAAGATTTTCAAGAAAATCGCCACATCCCTAACTACCCTTTAAATGTAACATTTTTTTTTTAAATTGGGCTTTTCTCATAAATGGCTCCAACGATTTTGATTAAAATACCATATACCAAAGACATTTATATGACAAATAAAACGTAGTTATATCTTGAACTGCCTGGGAATAGTCCGTTAAGTCCTCTACAATCGGAAGGAATTTTGTGTAATTATCGTACGGCCAGTGGATATAGGGGGAAGGTTAACGTTGCTTCGGAAAATGGATTATCAAAATTGTCATAACAATGAAAGTATATGAGATGTATTAAGTTGTAACATTGAAATACAGGTTTCGGTTTTATTTTCATGTAGTATCCTTGTTGCACCACTATTCTGTTCGAATATTACCTTTATATCTGTTATGGGCAGTAGCTGTTACTATTGGAAATGCTGGAAGCGAGTAACTTTCTGCTAGCACCAATGAGCGCTCTCCCAGCTGGGCGTGGCTTCCAAATGTAGCACCGTGTTGCCAACTCCGTTTTACAAGGACCACGTGGATTCAATTGCTTTGGTGTTTGTGCAGGGTTTTTCCGGTAGGTAAACGGTATAACAATTGCCTCCATATTCTACCACTCTGTTATTTATATACATACTGACCACGTAAATTTACGAAGTAGCGGTGACATCTGTTTGAAATTCCCGCTAAAGAACTGGCAACACCGAGTCACGAGGCCTTGAGAAATGTCAGAGCCGGAGATCTACTGGCCGTACAATAGTGTACATTAAGCGAATGACGAAAACTACTAAGTTATTAATGGTTGGGATTTCTAAAAACTGTCCTGTCGTCATTCAGTTGTTTATTGTGATTCCAAGGAAAGAGCATGAAATTTTAATACCAGCACATAAACATTCGATTATCAGTGTTCCAATTTTATCTACCAGGTTAGTCAGCTGCACCTTATTTTACAGATTTATGCAATCCGCATTTTATACTCTATCATGAAAACATCAGCCCCTGTGCTACATTGTATCCAAGTATTTAACATATACCTACATGTTAAACGGAATATTTGTGTCTGAAGTTCTAGGTAGCTCAGTTGGAACGAGCACACGATTCGTAAGTAATCCGTGTGCTATTGAGGCTGTTCAAATCCCCTGCATGTACTAGTTTTTTTTTAACCGTGTAATATTCACTAAGAACATTGAACAATTATTGTGTTAAAGCTGCTATTATTTTAATAGATAACTGTTTTAGTTTCCATTTTATGGTATCATTGTGTATGAGGATATCTCTCCTGGTATAGATGCTGAGCTGCTTGTGCTTGGCTCTTGCTTCTCCGTGGATCAAAAGTATATCAGTGTACTCGTCTGTCGAATACATCGTGAAGGACTGCCACAAAATCACGTGACAGTACACACGTGGAGAATGGAGGGAGTCGGCGTTCATAATAACATATTGCATCATGCTAGTCCAGTGGGGCTGAAGTCATATGAAAATGGTGTATTAATATATTTATAAAGTCTAAAATAATTCAACTAGCATAATGAAACACACAAAAGCCATTCGCTCAACAGTATTTAACATGTATATAAAGTTGTAGCTCGTTTTCTTTTATGTATAATTCCTGTCGATATGACAATGTAAAGTCTTGCAAATGTTACATATCCTCAACACTTACTTCCAATAAGAGTTGAATGAGTATAATTAATTTAGGTAATTAAAACTCTACAACTTTCCAGACCATTCTACTCACGTATCGAAGAAATGCTTTGAATTTCCATCAATCACTGGTGTCTATTCTGCCAATTTTATCGTTTTAATTTTATGGCTTTCATTTAATTACCCCATTATTCTGATACGTAATAGGACATTTTAAGTCCTCTACTGTGTTATCCCGTAAAACGCTTTAATCCCGACGTTCATTTGTTCAACGATTAGCTTAAAATTAAAATGCCAGACTGGTCGTTTCATAGTCATTGATTATGGATGTATTGTTTGATTTTTGTCATTTTGGTCGTGGAACACTCAACATAATTAGTACTCTAGGTCTATAGTATCTAAATACAAGTTCTATGTCTATGGATACAAATTAGAGCACGTATGAAGAGGTACCGCACATCAATACACTTGGCGTGTGTAATTACATAAGAATGACCCAGAAGAAGTTGTGAACTGCCAACTCATGGCAACGTAACAAGGAGATTCGTGACGCCATATTCACGACATAATACTCAAAAAATTCGGTCGTGTGATTCGACAACCGCTAGCCTGCAGCTGGTCCGTGCTTCAAAGTTCAACACCTGCTTTCTCTAAACAAGCACACACTTATGGCATTAAAGGGCCCCTTGTTACGAGGAATAGGGACTACAAAATATAAACTGATATAAGATATATGCAGGAAATTTCATGTAATCTAAGGTTAACCATAGGGGACAGTTCCAAATTCTGCATTTCTTTATTTAAACATTTTCAAAATTTTGTCAAATGTAGCTCTACCACAAGGGCCCGGATGTTTGTGGCCTAAAAATGTTATAAATATGCTAGCACTTATGACCGAAAAAAAAAAAAAAAAAAAATTAGAGAATATGACGGTAAATATGACCTAAAATATTTTGGGTGTATTTTCGAAATCTTTAAACATTTAATGCTGTTTAAAGTAACATTATATTGAAAATCTACTTTAAAAATCTAGCACACTCAATAAATAATATTAATTTTATTGTTGTATTTTGGATGTATTTAATTGTTAAATCTAGAGCTAACCCTCAGCTCTGCACGGAATGAAATAAATGTCACATTTTGCAGGGCGATCCAAAGGAAGAATTACAACAGAAAATTATACATTTTAAAGTTTTCAAAAAGAAATAATCTTGTATTTGCACGCAACATTGTAACAGAAAAAAGACCTAATATTACAGACAAAAATTAGGAGTTGTGAAAAATCGTCTTTGGGATGACTGCAATAGAATTATAAAAATATGAGAAAAATACGAAAATTTATGAAAAAATATGACTGTAATAATGAAAACGCAAGAAAAGGGCATAAAAAAGGCCATAAAAGCCAAAATATAACCCTATATGACAAATAAAAATTGCATAATGTTAATCACCATTGATAAAATCGTGCTTCGCTTATGTTTTCCATGAAAAAGATCACAAACAAAAACTGACGCCATAAACATCCGGGCCTTGATAATCATGCAGGGCGTTTAAAATTTCATGCACATAAATTTGACAATTTTTTAGGAAAAAAAGTTTATTTTATTATACTAATTAATCAGGTGTTGATACACGATGACCGCCTCCGTAGCCCAGTGGTAGCGCGCCTGCCTCTGACGTGGAGGACCCGGGTTTGATCCCCGGTACCGGGGTGGGGATTTTTCAAGGCACTTAACCTCGTTAGGTCCCTGAGGGGCCAATTGAGAAGCTACTTGATAAAGAAGTAGCGACCCCAGGTCGCGAAGACCGTATAACCGGCCAGCAGGGCTCGAGGCGCTGACCACATCCCACCCTCCAGTTCTGCACCCCACTCATGTCTGTAGCGGACAGAGGTGGGGAACGCAGCGGCTGGGGGCGCAGCAGCTTTGATTCGCTAAGGGCTGTTGAACTAAGCTTTTTTTTTTTTTTATTATGCGATGCAGAAATTGTAATTTCAAAAAAAAAATTACGTAATCATTTATGTACTAATACAAAAAACTGGCATATAGAAAAATGTTCCACTCCTATGGTTTTTCAGGGAAAAAAGGATATTGGTAATTAAATTAATTATGTCATATCGTGAGCATTTTAAAAAGTAGAGAAACATGTCAAATTTTAAAATTAATTTTTTGAAGTTTCTGCTGAAATTTTAAGTAAGATTCGATATTCACTACACCATATGGAACACTTTTGATACGCGAAAACTGTCGAGTAAAAGGTGTAAAAAGTAAATAAAAGCAATTTAGCCTCGTGCTCTTAAGTATTTAAACGCTCACGTGTTGAAGCTTTAAAGCGCTCAGAGTAAAAGCTGTTGAAGCTCAAGGTTGTTCAAAGTATTTTTGGGACACAAAAACTGAAATTTAGGTTTGACCAAATTTCAACTATGGGTACCCTTAGAACGAGGAATGGTAAAATGTTTATCGAAAATATCTACATACTTAATGCATTAAAGAACTGACCATTACATATGCATTTGAAAGTTTAACACTTCTAACGCATTATCTTAAGTTATTGGTTTATAGAAACTATCATAGCGAGATTCAATATTTAGATTAATTAGAACGCAATATGTCTAAATGTTAAATTAACGGGCTGGCGTATTAATCATAAAATAAATGAACTTGACGGAAATGAATTCGTTCATCATTACGGTATGTTTTGACACTGTTAACGCCCAGCGGTCTATTTATAGACCGGCTGATTTTGGGACACTGGTTGAATAAAATACAAACAAAATATATTGTTGACATGCTGTATGCTAAAGGAATACAATACATATACTTTTTCTTAATTTTGTAAAAATAAATAAATAACAAAGTTTGGCGTTAATGGGTTAATATAACTTTATTTCTCACGTTTGTTTTTCTCTCTGGAAATGCACTGACTGGTTATGTATCATTAGTTAATAACCGTAAACTATATTTCATCACTAAAGGCCGGAGGCGTATGCCTTTTTCCATGGGTACTACCTGGCAAAGCCATGAAGTGTATCGGAAAGAATGTGAAACTGCCCAGATGTTTGTGCGAGGTATCGCACAAACATGGCTAGACGGTGTGCGTACATTCTGTTCAGATGCAATCATATCTTCAGGATAGCGTCTCATATATCGGCAGGCGCGAGAGATCACCTATTTGTGTTTATCACTGACTATCGCCAAGTTACTATTATTTTGCTCTTCTAATAAACAAGATTAAGAAGAGATCGTAGCGCTCGATAGCCAAGGTCAATACGTCTCAACGCTTTGCCAAGTAATATACTGCACATGGGCTTTACTGTTATCGCTCGCGCATGTAAACAACTGCAGGTAGGTACAGCCTGACCATGAAAACCGTCTCATTGCAGCACAACCTACAAGCGTCACACATGAACACTATCACTCCACGTCTGCAGCTCACTGCGAGAAGAAACAAAACAGTCGCGTTATACTACACCTTGACCTTGCGTCAGCATACACTTGCAAGGCAATGCTTCACTAGTTCGCAGAGTACTACGTTGCGTTGTTTTTGACTCTTGCTTCTAGTGGCAGTTGTTTGTACATTTGATGGCCGTACTGTACTTCTGACGTCATTCATACTCTGCGTCCAGCTAACCTGTATCGCATGCGAGCGCACATCCCTCCGGCCTTTATTCATCACGCTAGTCGTGATACGGGCAATCTTCCTTGGTCTGCAGGTGCGTTTTGCGGCAGCTGAGAGAGGGCTGGCCAAGAGCAGTATCTCAAACCTACGGTGTCTAACCTAAATGATCCCCTGTAATGTAGGTATAAGTTCTTGCTGCATGTGCAATATGACGGAGCTCGTTAGGAGACCGAAAGCACTGACAGCTACACGCACCTACACCTCACGCTCCTTCGGCAAGTTGGAGGCAGAGCAATTAACCTAATGAAAGTCTATTGTACAAGATCCAAGACTACACCCTAGCCATCCACATCCCGCCCGCACTGCTACGTTCGCTTGATTAAACAAAGTGGCACCAAGAACGGCAGGCATTTTCTCGCTTGCTCGTGTACCCATGACAGCGCTAAAAATACCCCATTACTCTCTTGTCTTCTTAACACTTTTGTTTTTGCTTGTCTTAAAGATTAAAACATAGACATTTATGGCCACGAAACAAGTTGTGGTGTTTCTGTTAAAAGCGTTTCTAACAAATATAAATGTCAAATTTAACAAGCCTGGAAATGCATAAAAGTCCTCTTGTTCAAACATACCAAAGACATTAGTTGGAACTATTTACGTAGTTTCCTAATAATGTGAACTAGGTGGCACAAATATACGCCATTTTCATGGCATCTGCTTAAACGCACATTTATAACAGAAAACGCAAAGGTAAAGGTAAAGTCACCTGCCCTTGGATACGCCCACTTTAGTACGCATTCTAAAAGGATTTGTACATTAACAGAGTGAACTTGCAAAGTTCTGTACACCTTGCAAATGTAAATACCGGGTGGAAGGGAAGTCATTACATTAATTTAAACCAGTGGTAGACCTCTGTGTTTGGAACACATTTTGTGTCTTACGTTTTTGTCTCTGACCATTTCCTACGGAGATATTTCAGTTTTGTCGAAAACAATCTGGCAACACTGCAGATTGTGTGGGTGTCACTTTCCCTAGCTCAGTACATAAACAAACACCGTAACGGTGTTTCTTGAAAACAAATTCATACCCTGCCTTGTCCTTCAGTGTTTACTGTTCGAGTGTGGGAAAATCACAAGTGTTAGCTCCCAAAATATTACACGAAAGCGAAAGCGCCCGACCTGTTTACATCCATAAACCAGATCAATTCCCTGACCAACCTCCACGCGTCTGAAAGAGCAGCTCGGAGTATTCCTTCACGTCTTTTAAGTGATTAGTTGTTTCGTAACCCTGTGTGATATCCCGTAATTACTACCGAAGCTATGTCAGAAATAAGTTACTCTACGCATCTTACAAGCAACAAACTGTTATCTTCGTGCGTTCTTGTGGAATTACGCATCCAATTTGGATAAAAAAAAAAACTATTTTTTCGAAATCGGCCGACCAAAGAACAAAATGACATTCGACTTTTTTGTTTGTAATGCTTCCATGAAGCACACATTAGAAGGAATGCAATGACTTCCCTTCCACCCTGTATACTCCGAACTAAATCAAACTGGAAAAGATCTGTGTTTGAACTTTATGGTACTGCAGAAATTCTGCTACTAGTGTCTTATTTAAAATAGTCATGTTTTACGCTCTTTAAAAGGATGGAATGAAATAGCATTATTTGGTGTATTTAATATCAACAATAATACAGAAGAAACACGCGACCAAATGGTATTTAAACCTATAATTACATTTACAGTTAAAGAAGCCACGTAATTTGATAACAGTAGATTATCTACTTTCTTTATGAATAAAAACTAACTACTAACAAGTTTTGTTCCTTTTCTACGTCACTCCCCCTATATAGGGGACACACATACATGCATACAAAGGTATTCAACGTGCCTTAATAGCATTTTGTATTTTCACAAAAATCGATTGAGTGTTCTATAAACACATTAAAAAACCTGATTCGGCTGCAGGATTTACAAAACAAGGATACTTCTCACACTGCATGTGTAAGCTGGGCAAGTCAAAATTTTAATCCTAAAATATGTGATTATGCAGTTCTAGTAAGATAGTAAGATTTGGTCTATCTCTTACAGTTTACCATTTATGCAAAAGTCATCCAGAGTAAACAGGACCAAACGGCTACAGTCAGAAAATTAAAAATATACATTTCATTTGCCATAAAAATATCTTAGAAGTACGGCATTTTAATTTAAATCGTTAGCCATTTTCGAGAAAATCAAAATTTTCGACGTAAAATGTAATTTAGGGTGGAGGAGTTTTCTTCAAAATCTTCATGTCGCATCCTTGAAAGACTTAAATACCAACCTTGGTTTTTAACCGACTTTTCGTTTTTGAGTTATGCTGTCTACAGACTGAGAAACACACACGTACCTTTTTCTAAATTTTTTTTTGATTCAGGGGACCTCAAAACATGTCATTCCGGTGAAACCTCGACATCGACATTTAGGGTGGAATATAATACTTCTACTTACTAGTAAAGAAAGTAAAAATGTTGGTAGAAGAGAGAAAAACAAGGATTGCCGAAATGAGTTACTCAAATTGAAAAGAAAAATCGATTCCAGTAATCTGGGAAGTGTCCAAACGATTCAGGGCCCATTTCTTTCCAGTTGCTATATGCGAGGTACAAAGGCACATCTTTGCTCGATAAAAAGTCACTCCGCTTGCTGTTTTGCGTGTGGCGCGGGGAACCAGGGTTACATCCCCGGTACGGGCGTGGGGATTTTTCTCTGCTGCGAGGTCTGGTCCGGGGTGCACTCAGCCTCGTGATGCCAATTGGGTAGCTATCCTGATGGAAAGGTAGCGTCCCTAAAAGGTGTAATGGTCGCCTTACGGTCGTTAAAGTCGGAACGCTGACCGCCGCCATCCCCAACTTGCAGTCCCCCGCGGCCTTGGCTGCGGCTGGTGGACGCCACGGCCGGGATACGCCCTAGGGACTATTATTATTATTATTATTATTATTATTATTATTATTATTATTATTAGTAGTAGTAGTAGTAGTAGTAGTAGTAGTAGTAGTAGTAGTAGTAATAGTAGTAGTAGTAGTAGTAGTAGTAGTAGTAGTAGTAGTAGTAGTAGTAGTAGTAGTAGTAGTAGTAGTAGTAGTAGTAGTAGTAGTAGTATTATAAGATGAATTGTTAATATGTCTAGTTGGGGCATTATTAAACAATGACAACATTATCACATTGTGTAAATTGTTAAGTAAAGAGTTTAACCATCATATTTAACTTTTATTTTCTTCCGAACTAGTAGAATAATTAAAAATCCTCCTATGAATGTATTAACAGTATATATTAAGCAGTTTGATTGCAACTTTAAAAAATATTGCATAGTATGGCGAGTAATTGTACAAAACAGTAAAATAAGTAATTAAAACATTAATTTCTGCAACTAATTTAACAGTATGCATGAAATTTGTTCTGTATATTTTACCCTGATTGCTGTATTAACATTTCAAATTGTGTATTTTAGAAATGTCAGATATATGTACCTATCCTTAAAAGTTATTTCAGGGGATTCGGGGGCCATTGGATGAAAAACGCGAAAATATCTTGCCAATCCAAAGGGAAAGTGTTCATAAATAACACTGAACTTGTCAAAGTTTATCTAAATAGCCTTATACACCTGCAGATAACGTGGTTACGGTACCCATAAATCTGGCCGTACCGTTTATCAAAATACGTCATTTGCAGCCATAGGGATCAATGCCATGCAGTCTTTTGTCTCCAACATCACTGTGTCGGTATTGATAGAAGGTGCAGCATTCCAAACACCGTAACCTTCATACTCTTCGATTCTGTATCACTTTTCTTCTTGGATATTTAATATATTGCTATTATTAGTTAAATCCAAAATGCTCCACACGATGCAATTTTAAAAATTACCGTTTTTTAAAACTATTATATTTATCTGATTATAACGTACACATCTGTCATATAATTTTGTTTTACTAGCCTTGATTCAAAAGAAAATAATTTTTAAATTCTACCGTTTGTTTAAGTTTTATACAGCTTTAAAAAGTAATAACTCAAAAACCATTCAAAAGAAAAAAATAGATGATAAATTTAACGGTTGTTGTTTTGGAAATCTAGATGGCAAATTTCAGAAGAATTGGACGAAAGCTTTTTCAAAAAGTGAACATGGAAAAAAAAATTTCAAACTCCTTAAATTTCAAAATGAAAAGCATTTTATTCTGTATTTTTAACGTACATTATATAAAAATGTATTTTTAATACAAAAATTAAAAAATATGTTGAATTTATGATCCCTGAGGATTTTTAGTCATGGAATACAAATGTGAATTTTTGCGAGATTCCTACTAAATTTCAGTTGTGTATTACCGTAACTGCAACTACTAACACTATGAATACAACATTTCTGAAATGAATGTTGTGGAGAGGCTGGTTAACAATAACCAGGAAGGGAAACGGAAACGAGAAAATTGAAATATATGTATTATAATGTGAACGCTTACGATTAATGGAAAGCTTTTCCGGGTCCCGGAAACGAAAAGTGTGTTCAACGTTTTAACTTTTTCGTTCGCTATTCAAGACAGCCGCTAGAGCTCACTCTAGCCGCAAGCTAGGAAAATCAAACCAGAGGAAATTCCGGTAAACGTTCGTTCTGATCCCCTCAGATTCACTGAGCGTTGGTTCCGACTTGTAGCTTGTTTATATGCAACTCAACACTGCTTCAAAAAACAATAACAAAGCTACAAAGAACTGCAAAAGCCGGTAGAAACTACAGATTGGTAACAGAATTAACAGAGAATAATATTTAGATTGAAAAGGTCCTAAAGAGCCAGATGCTTAATTTAAGGACAGTATATCAAATAATACCTACAATTTGAAGGCAATTTTTTGGTTGTGTTTAGTGCTCGCTTTTACTGCGGCACCGCAGGCGGTGACACTGATGATACATGGAATGAAATTGGAGCACCTGTGTAATGAGATGGCGGAGGAAACCGGAGAACCCGGAGAAAACCCGCCCCTTGTCCACCACCAATTCGACACGCAGTTGCCTGGGATCGAACCCGGGCCGCTTTAGTGAGAGGCAAATGGTCGCAGTATTTAGATGTAGGATGCGAAGAACTTTTAGATGCTTAATACCGTTTCCGAAATAAAGAATAACAAATAATCGCTTTATATGACGTCAATACCAAGCCTCGTGTATACTCTTCACGTTTCCGTCAGATGGTCCAAATGCGTGCATTGCTAGCATGTGACCAGACACGTGGCTCGCTTTTGTCTCTTTGAAAGTCGAATAGCAGTAGGTATCGACGCAGCACGCCGGGTCACGTGATTAACAGGGCTGTAGGGAGCAACAACGTGAAATTCCATTATGCCTAGCCGACTAGTATAACTATCCTCAGAAATACCATGAGAGCAGACAGTTTTTTGGTGAACTTTTCACTAAGGTCGGGAAACGATCATCTCATGACAACAAGCATGAATTTCAAGGCTCAATTAAACTACCTAAGAAAAATTATTAGCGACATGTTGGTATACAACGCGAGAACAATCTCACAATTTCGCTCGGCGCAAACTCTGAAAACTCATGCCATGTCACCTTTCGTTTGTTTTTGTACTTCGCGGCGTCAGATGTTTTACACTTCGAATTCTCAGATAACCAAATCTCGCTATATCTACCGCCAATAGTCAACAGGCAAATGTACGAGAATGGATTTCCTATATCCATAGTCGAACTGAAGCAGAAATTATACTAATAACGAAATGAATGTAAGAAAAGAACACTATCAGTTATTAGTTATTGAGCACCATGCTGTAAAACTTCAACTGTTCAATTCTGTCAATGGGACCACACATTGGCTAAAAAGTGCTCGTGTGTCATCAGCATTAAAATATTTAATTTAAAATATACAATAATTTTGTTTTTAATGCTTTCACGTTATTCAGTATTCTAGGCTAACTAAAACCAGGTATCCAAGTTCATTTGATTTTGTACCAATACGGGGTGTTTAAAAAGTGTGATATTGCAACAGGAGTTGGGATTGGGGAAACCTAGAATAAATGTGTCTTTAAACATGTGTGCGAAAACAAATACATGTTGAGATATGAGAAATTCATCCAACGGATGGATTGGTCAAGGAGGTCCAGTAGCATGGCCTTCCCATTCACCAGACCTCAATCCATTAGATTTTTTGGCGATGGGGCATTGGTGTATGCCAAACCATCGACAATGTGCATACGTTACAAGAGCGCGTCCCCAATCCGAGAGCAGCCAGGTGCGCTCTAAAGATTTCGGGATTCCTTGGGAAGTGGAGTTGAATTACGTGTAAGCATGCAAGAGCATCTCCTGTAGTAGTATCGACATAACGTGCAGATGTACTAGAAGACAGAATGGCAGAGATCATCGCAATTAGTGTTTGGTGTTTATGGATATTTACCCAACAATTGTTCTGTTTGTGACCGTAAAGTATCCCCTAGAGTTCGATTATTGCATGAAGTCCATTGGACTGCCTCCGTAGCACAGTTGGTAGCGCGCTTGCCTCTGGCGCGGAGGACCCGGGTTCGATCCCCGGTACCAGCATGGGGATTTTCCCCAGCTGGGAGGTCTGAAACGGGGTGCACTCAGCCTCGTTGGGTCCCTGGGGGGGCAACTGAGGAGCTACTTGGAGAAGTAGCATCCCCAGGTCGATCTGGCCACGCTGACCACGTCCCACTCTCCAGTACTGCACCCTACCAATGATGCCTGTAGTAGGCAGAGGTGGGGGACGCAGCGGCTGGGCGACAAGCCTTGGCCCTTCATGGGCTGGTGCGCTGAGGCTTACTTTTTATGAAGCCTAAGGTGTAAATACTCAACATAAGTAAAATGGCTCATCTCAACAGGTATTTGTTTCCGGACATGTGTTTATAGGAGCATTTGTTCTAGTTGAAACCAATCCCAACTCTTGTTGCAATATCAGACATTTTTTAAACACCCGGTATATTGCTTCAAATTTTAAAATTGAATGAAATTCATACGAGAGCAATTCGGAAACTAACCTCCGTTGCTAAGTAGTGCGGGAATAATTGGGGATAGCGCCACCATTTTTACATCGCCGTGCAGCAGAATTCAATACTTTTGTAGCTGTGCTAGCGAAAACACCAAACTGTTCTGCGTTCGCTTATCATAACATTACAAAATGAATGCTGCGCTTGAAAACGTCGCCAAATGTGAGGTGCGTAGTGTTATAACATTTCTTTTTAAGGGACACTGGGAGTGAAATTTTGATCAAAATTGTCAAAAAGTCGAAAATTGTTTTTTTACCTTAAAATGTTCCTGGAACTCCTGTGCATTTGGATCAGCTAACATTTTTCATATCCCCCACTCCATGTGGTCATTACGGCCCTTTCAAATAGCGCTCTTCCCTTAACGTACACAGGATGCTCCTATATAAAAGCCTGTTTTTCTCAAAACTACATTTTTGCACATTCCAAAAGAAGGTCGCGCCTAAGTTTTGCTTCAAATTCAATGACAATTTCCAAAAGTATTCATAAATAGCAGCTAAACAAAACTATGATTCAATTCATTAACATGAATTCCAAAAACATTTTTTTTTTTGTATGGAAAAAATCAATAATTTTTAAGATTACATTTTCTTTGCTATTAAAAATATGTACAGCATAATCACCAAACGTATTTTAAATATCTCTTCATATAATTGTTACTCATGTTTCAGAGTATCAGTTCTGCCAATATAAATATAATTTTGAAAAGTCAATAGACGCGAGCTCTATTTTGAAAATGTGCCTATCAAATTCATAAAATAATTTATATATCATAAACGAATTATCCAATTTTAATGAATTTTGCTGTACCTCCTATTCTCATATAAATATAAACACAGTAAAAATTTCAGAAAAATCTATCAAGAAATGTGGAACTTTCAAATTTCACTCCCAATGTCCCTTAAAGAACTACAAAGAAGATTATAAGCTTTAAGGCACTTCATGTGGTTGAAAAGATGACCATTCCGAGCGAAACTGTAAGGTGGGTAAAACTACTGCCCCGTTTATATTTATTGAAAGGTCCCGAGTTTTTCGAACACTGAAAGGTGGCTGTCAGCATACCGTGACGGTTGTTTTGAATGGTTCGCCTAATAAAGAAATCTTTTAACACAACGCACCTCGCATTTGGCGGCGATTTTCTAGCGCGGCACTAAACACGGCTATGGTAAGCACAAATGCATAGCAGTTTGTTTTCGCTAGCACGGCTGGAAAAACGCCGCATCACGCTGCACGGCGGAAAAAATAAAAAACAAAAACGAAACAAAACAAAAAGCGGCGCTACCTCCGCTACTTTCCCCGCTACCTGACAACGGAAGTTAGTTTCCGAATTGCCCTCGTATATTATGTTTCCGTTTTGACCACACGTGGACGTTTCAAGTATTGATTTGTTTAAAAATCGTTTGCATTTCTGCGGACTGTATTAAAATCCAAATTAAAATTTAGTAAAGACAAATTCATGTTTAATAAACACAAGGGCTACTTATTAATGAATAATAGCTTAAGTACATTCAGTAATAATTTTAAAAGTAAATTGTCCACCTAAGTAAAACACTTTAAAATAATCTTAATTTAATAAAACAGCTTTCTACATTTCGCATGAACCAAACAACTTAAATTAATTGGACAGTAATTTACAGAATTTAGCATTGGACCATTCTCAGTATTGTACTAAAGCACAAGTGTTTTAATTTTAAGAATTTAGTTTATAACTTGCGATTGTAATGCACTTTCAGGTTTAAACAATTCCTTTAGTTAAGTAACGGTAGTTTGCTTAAATTTATTGATATCTACACGACTTCAACTAAAAAGGGCCGAACATAAATTTATCCGAGACATTCACTTTAGTTTAACCGCAAAATGCTTGCTTCACTATATTACCCAACATGCACGCATTCCTATCACCGCTTATTTTGCCTGGGCCCACCCCATCCTTTGGTAAAATCGCCCCCAGGAAATCTCAGCTTACTGATGATCAATGCTTGAACCTACAGTGACACCCATATTAAATGAAGGTAAATATTCTGACGGGGTTTATTAATTAATAAAGCTTTATTAAATTTGATACCAAGAAATAAACTTCACGAAGAATTTAAATTACTTATCGGAAAAAAAGAAAATTAAGAAACGTTCAAGCTTTACTTTTATTGTTACCTTCTCAAAGTTGCTAAGGTTGAAAAACCGGTATTCCTCGAAAAGAAACTTGGTTGAAAGGATTAATGAGTCATATGTTTCTGACAAAAAAAAGGGAGGGGGCATTTTAATACGAAATTTGCAACATCTATCAGTAATGTAGAGATGTTGATCTGATACAGATTTGGACCAGCGAACTGCAGGATGAAAATTAATTTGATAGCAGGTTCTGGTCAGGTACTTGGAGATTTGCTTTAAGCTGCGCGATCGTTAAACCATCCTTTCCCTTCCTTACATTGTAGCATTAAATGTTTTGTTGCAGGGCCTTAACCAACGGAAAAGATTATAACAAATCATTACCATTTTAAAATAAAAAGAAACCTACGATAATGTGCAATAATTTGTGATTTAAAATGCTGCTCATCTGTAAAAGGAAAAGCCAAAATGTTATATTTAATGGTTTATAGTCCTTCCGCAGCCGCTGATCCACCTACATGGTGGGGGAGGGGGTGAGTGCCTGTTTTTAAGTTTCCAAGGGTCTGAACCCCAAACTCTGTTGGGGTATGTCGTCTGGAGAACATTTTCCTTCCGGGCTTTTCCTTATCCTGAGAAGATTAGCAATATAAATAATATTTTGTAACAACTTTCGGATCTACTGACCCCGGGCTCACTTGAACATTGATTTAATCACTTTCATTCATCTCCAAAGAAATAAGATTTTAAGACAGATGTTAAATAAAAATACTATAATATATTATATACACATTTATTCTTCTATCCATTTATATCTAGGGTCCTTAATGGCACTTCCTTCTCCCCCATTTAATGTACCACAACGTACATTTTCGGAAGGTAACTAGAAAGATTAAATGAGGTTGCAAATGCTTCTTAGTCATTTTGTAGGTACTTACAATCATTTAGGGCTTCACTTTTCAGAATAGAGTAAATCAATAATTAAGCTAGTTATCACGATATCGAACCCGAAATTTCCGAAATTTGCTACCGCCAAAGTGGACCATATTGTTTATTAGTGGGCCAATTAATGCGACAAACCAAAGCAGGATTGTGTTACTGAATAGCAATTCTAGTTTAGGCATCGATTTTTAAGTAGTTATTTTCCTAAATTTTAATACATTGTGTTTAATTTGATTTTTCCCCAGTCACCTACATAGTCATGTAATACTTTAATCATATTTCTAAAAAAAAAGTATGTGCACGGGGCTCTAATGACCTAGCTGTCGACGGGCCCTTAAACCCTACTCACTCACTCACTCAGTATGTGCACCCCTGTATAACAAAATTCAAGTTTTTGATTAGCGTACACATCAGCTGTCAGTCAGCTACTGTTGCTGAATTAACCTTTAAACACGATCGCTTTACCCATTAAACCGTAACAGACCTTTTTTAAGCATTTCGAAGTAACTAAATGGGATGAGGAATAATTGTCCCCCAAAATAAACTCCAACTTTGCTAATGAAATTTCAGATCCCTCTATATTTCATTGTTATTTCTTAAACACACGACATACAGAAGTACCCTTGAAAAAAAAATCCTACATATGCATTGGATAGCTTCAGTTTTTGTATTTATAGCTCCTAAAATTCAAGCGTTATTACCCCCGGGTAACATAGGAACAGTTAGTGCATGACTGGGGAAAAACATGAATTAAGTCGCGCTACAGCATTCCCTGTCATTGCTTTAGAACAAAAATAAAAGCAGAGTTGTAAGTCACAATATAACCTGACATTCAAGTAAAAACTAACGAAAAACATGTGAGTAGGTAGTTCACAGGAAGAAAAACTAGAAAATAAGTAGCATAGCTTCGTTAACAGACTGAAAACTAAGATGCTTATTTCTATCACACTTCGTATGCCAATTTTATTTCTACAAGGAAATCTGATCACAGGAAATACAATTACAGGGCAAAGACAAATAATTGTGCCATTAATTGAGGAATGGACCTGTTTATTAGTTTTTCCTCCTCAACAAATGGCAATAGGACCACATAAATTTGCTCCTAAATGCACTTAAAAATTGTACGATCCCTTCCTTACACTGCTAAAATCGAACGAATGGGAGAAAGAAAACACAGTAAGTTGACAACAACACTGAAGAAACGTAAGCTATCACGACTGCCAAAGGGCGATAAACGGAGTATGTAAACAACGAATAAGATTTGAAAGTACCGGTCAGTTATAACTAGGTTACTTCATACAAAGTTCACACATATTTCCGTAAACAATCGCTAGTGAGGAATTGTCACCGCATATCAACACCATAATCCTAACCTCACATTAACACTACACAGATTAATAACACATACTGCGAGTGCCTGCGTTGAAATACGGATGTTTATACCAAAATTGACAGAAGAAAACTTTGACAGCTTTAAATTTGTCGCAGTTCTTCAATCACTGTAGTTCTTCATTCAAGATTTTCGAAAACCTCATGCACAGGGGATACAATATGGCCTTTGAATGTCAATAATGCACTTTCAATATAGAAGCTCTGTGTAAATACTTACCAACCGTCGTGAAGCCTTTTCAGATCTGCAATCTCCATCTCAAACTTCAGTTTGCTTACTTCGCAAAGTAACATATCACGTTCTGTAGTAACTGCATCCAGTTCATGTTTAAGTTCTTCAATCTCTTGACACTGTCGATGTATAATAGCAACATTATTTTCAAGAGATTTCTGTAATTGTTCTTCCGATTCGAAAACTAGGGACAATCCCGGCTTCGTCTTATCGCTCATGTTTAAAATTCACACTCCCCTCATCGTATAACGTATTACAACACTTAAAATGACATTTCACAATAACCCTTACTTGACAGCTACTGCTTGTTCAGCCCACTGCCCAGAGCCCAGGCTGTGGCTGTGGCTGTGGCCTTCGATCAACCTTAGGTGTGTCAAGGCTATACACGTTTCTGCTGCATTAGAACGCAACTCTACAACTGACGCAAGAGAGCAGCAGCAGAAAACACTAGTAGAGATCTTCAGTGCTACCACATTAAAACAAAAAGTTTTCTATTTACGAAAATTTCCCAACGACTCAGCCGCATTAGACCAGACGTGGACCAAACACAATACATGTATTTTATTACATTCAAAAGTAGTACCGTTGTTTGTTATCAATTGAGAATATGAGTCCCATTCAGAGCACATAAAATACATCTCTGATATGTTCAAGATGGGGGCGGAGGAAAGGGCACAATGTTTTAAGTAACCAAGAAGAAAGCCTACAATTGCATAACGGCATATTATCCATATAACTTATTCTAAATATTGATTTGTTAAAACTAAGACACCCTCTTATGAGCCAATTGATCTTGGTTTTAATATTAAATAAAATATAACACAGGCAGCTACATTTTTAAATTCTCTCTGTGTGTCTGCCCTTGGAAAAATAAAATAAAAGCTTATGCAGAACTTGGGTTGCTCGACTATTCTTTTAACATTAATTCACAAGGTAAAAGTTTGATGCCTACCGTATAAAGTAAATGCGGAAGAACGTTAAAACATTCATTACTAAAGGGGGTCAATTAGAGAGCCAACCTAAGCGACCGAGTGAAAACCGCTAGTTTCGCGATCATTGCCTTCTTAGCTACTTTGTCGTTGCTTCGCTGTTTACGGTTAGTGCCCTTAATATCTTGGTTACGTTTTGCGGTTTGGAGCCGCCAACCCCTGGGCTACGCTTTGAGGTTGTATTTGTGTATGGATAGCGGTATTTGTTAGTTCCATGTTGGCATCCCTGATGCCAGAGCATACGGTAAAATCAGAACACAATAGACAGTGGAATTGCCCCTTTAGTAAAGAAGGTTGGAAGGTTGTTTTAAAGATGGAAAGTAAGGAAAGCATCGAACTTTTGCTATTCACAAAAAACGTGTTTAGGAAATAATGTTGACCCTAGCACTGAAATCTAACAGTGATAAATAATACAGAGATATTTATCAAATAAATAGCATAAAAAATACTGGGGGATTCATCTTCCCCACCAGAGACGTCCATTTCAGTTTTTATTGAAACATAAGCATTATTAATTATGACTTCACGGGTGCTCAGCCGTGTTAAATGTCGAGTTTTCGGTCTTATGAAATTCCATGGGCTCATGTCTCTCACCTGCCATTGCTAACTTCTTTATAGGACATTTTGAACACATTGCCCTGGGTACTGCTACAGACAAACCCAAAGCCTTTCTCAGATATGTTGACGAACACCTTTGTACTTTGGCCACACGGTGAAGAAAAGTTGACTGCCTTTCTAAACCATCTCAATAATTTGCATGCAAACATTAGATTTACTATGCAAGTCAAGAACAATGGCTCCCTTCCCTTCTTGGATGTATTGGTATATAAGAAACCAGATGGCATCTTGAGCCATAAAGTATACAGGAAGCTCACACACACTAACTGCTATTTAGACACAACCAACCATCATCATCCTGCTCAGAAGAGAACAGTTATTTCTACTTTATTTCATTGAGTCTTTGACATAGCAGATGAAGATAACATGCAGCAAGAAATTCAATATCTGCAAGATACATGGTCACAGAATGGCAACAGTGACCACAACATTCAAGGACGTCCACAGAAGGGTTAGATAACAGGCCCATCTGCTACATTCCACCTGCGGTGCCGTAGTAGTAAAAGTGGGCATTAAACACTACAAAAAAAATCTGCCACATCACCCTCATTCCAAGAGTAAAAACAACTGGTTAAGCAAAGCAGTTATACCATTTTATTGTTCTACTTCTAACAAGATTTCCTGCATCCCCTCCAAATTCAATTCCATGTGAATGTGGAAAGGTGTACATTGGACAAACAGGACACAATATTGAAGAGAGGTGCAAGGAACATCAGCCCAATATCAAACTCCTTCAACCAGAAAAGTTGACAGTGGCCCGATACTGTATTGGGAAGGTGCACAAAATTAACTTGAATAACATCTCAATTCTGGAATATATGGAAAACTTTATGACAGAGTCATCAAAAAGGTCATTTAAATTAAGTTATGCCCAGGGAACTACGATAGAGATTGAGGGCTTCAATTGAGTCCAGCTTGGATACCGGCCATTAAATGCACCTGCCTAAGGAGGAACCCATCTACCCAGTTAGTTCATTCAGTTCCTGAAAAAGGCCATGGATTTTGAGATAGCGGCTATTTTTATAATTCAGTTGCAGAAGACCATGCATGCTTGATGTTTAAATATAATCAATGTTTCCTGAAGAAGGCCATGATTTTGAGATGACCGTTTCTTTCTTTTTCTTTTCTTTTAAATTAACGTACTCCAACATTTTGTCATATGAATGAAATGAAATGGGTGAATTGATTGCTCAAATGAGCCCAAGGTCCATGGGGCTTTAAGTTACCCGACATTCGTCTTCTCAGTGTAGGGAAAACCTTGGAAAAAAACCTTACCCGGATAACTTACCCTACGTGAGATTCGAACTCGCGACCTCTTGAACGTGAGGCAGACATGCTAACCATCACGCTACTGAGGTGGGCACCATTTATTTCTTATCCAGTTCCTGATGATAGCCATGGAGTTTCATTTGGCTGCAAGCTCAACATTTTTAAATTTAACATGGCTTATCACCCATGAAGCCGAGATTATTATTGTTTGGTATTTCAAGAAATGATTGTTATTTGCTTCACCAGGAGAACATTCACTCGCATATTGTAAATTCTTTGATTTTCTGCAACATTTTCTTAATTTGGTAGATATATTGTGATTTTCAGTCTAAAAACTTATAATCTATAGCTAATTTGTCAGTCTGTAAGTACTTTAGATGCCAGGGTTTGATGGGGTGGTATTTTATCCTTTGTGTTCATCTGTGGCAGCGCCCTGGTTGAATGGTTAGATCATTTGCCCCTCAACAAGGTAGCTTGGGTTCAATCCCAGGAGACCATATGTAGGATTTTTGGTAGACAAAGTGGCATCTGAGTGCATTTTCTCCGGGTTCTCCAGTTTTCCCCACCATTTATTCTACCAATGCTCCATCATCACCTTTCCCTTCATCTATTTCAACATCATTTCCTTCCTAACTCTCATACCAGGCTTAGGGTTGAACACCCATCCTCTTTGATCCTAAGTTTGCTCCTCGACAGGCATCTGACACAGGTACCCACTTATAAGTCCTTCATATAAGGAGGGGTAAACAGAGAAAGAATAATAATAAGAAAAAGAATTTTTAAGAGACTTCATTGGCTCTATTGATTGATGGCTACCAGGTCAATATTACAGTTCTTGTAACTGAACTATTTTAATGTTTCAAACTGTTGCTAATGACACTGTTCTCACACACATTATTCAGAAATACTGTATACCTTTATGTACTTAATTCATATATAAAAGCTTTATAAATAAATTACAAAATAGGTATTTATCAAATATAAATGTAAAACAATGAATATTAAGTGGCTTAAGACAAGAGTATAGTTTGTCCCTGCAAATGTTTAAAATACATTTGGAGGATATTACTAGAGGATTAATTGGTAAGATACCTTTAGGAATAAAATTAAATGTGAATAACAAAATAAATATGTTACTCTATGCAAATGATATCATAATAGTTCAGGAAACAAAGCATGATGTATAGAAAAGTGTTTACAAACTAGGTAAGGGTACAGAAAACTATGGACTTAAAATCTCAACCAGCAAAATGAAAGTAGGGCCTCTCGTGGAGAGTTTTATCTGCCAAATCTAAAATAGTTATGAACTATACAGCCTTAGAGTAGGTAAGTGAAACATTTTAATATTCTAGGATGTAATATTCACTTGCCTCTGGCATGGAAGATCCGGATTTGATCCTCGGTACCAGCATGGGAATTTTTCCCTGCTGGGAAGTATGGCACAGGGTGCACTCAGCCTCGTTATGTCCCAGAGGGACCAATTGAGAAGCTACTTGATGGAGAAGTAGCGGTCCCAGGTCGCGAAGGCCGCATAACTGGCCGGGAGGGCTCGGGGCGCTGACCACGTCTCACCCTCCAGTACTGCACCCCACCAATGACGCCTGTAGTGGGCAGAGGTGGGGGACACAGCGGCTGGGCGACAAGTCAAGGCCCTTCCTGGGCTGTAGCGCTAGGGGCTTAGTTAGTTTAGGATGCAATATTACATATTACCACATTCAGGATTTAAATAATAAAGTAAATAAGTTTAAGATTTACAGAATATTAAGAAGGGCCCTAAAAAGAAAACAAGAAAAGAAATAGGTTAAAATTCAGAAAAAACAATGGTAGCTCTAGTGTTAATGTATGGCTTAGAAACATGGACTATTAAAAATAAATTAAAAAATAGAATGGAGTTGAATAAATGTGGCTGAAATAAGATGTCCTAGAGCAATTAAAGGACCTCCAGCAATGGACAAAATAAAATATGAAGAAATAAGAGAAGGTTTAGGTATCTGGCCAATAAATGAGAACATTGAAGGTTGCAGGAACAAATGGAGAGCTCACAGAGGAGAGAAAAAGCTTGTTATCCCAAAATAATAATAAATTTAGCCTATAGGCATCCTGTAAGGGCAAATGCCTCCTGTTTACACAAGGATTAGCTCATAAATAAGCTCCAAAGGTGAGCAAATTCTTGGGAGCTTTGTTGTATTGCTTAACTGTTAACTTTTGCACTCGCTGCTTATGGTCTTTCTGCTCTGCTTGGTGCTTGTTGATTCCTACTTGACCCCAGCTGTCTCCATACTACTCTGTTTCTTGCGACTCTTGACCACTGACTTTCCGCTTTGGTTTGAAAATAGTCTGCCCATCTGGTCCTTTGGCATCCCGTGTTTCTTTGTCCTTCTTGCAGGTCTCACATTGTGATGCGGTGCATCCATTTCTGATGATCCATGTGTGATGCATGTCCACCCCATTTCCACTTTAGGTTTTCTGCCCTTTCTACTACATCACACATTTTTGTCCTTCTTCTAAGTTCCTCATTCCTGATTCGGTCTCTTAGTAAAACGTTTAGGATCTTATGCTCTATTCTCCTCTGACATACCTGTAGCTGCTTAATCAGTTCTTCTGTCAGGGACCATGTCTAAATAACACATAATTATAATTCACACAGAAAAACAAGCAGTCAAAGACCAATGAAGAGATAGAAGTAGACTTGAGGTCAGAACAAGAGAAAACTCGTCATACATGAAGAGATGTTGATGAAAATGATTACCAACAAAACAAGTAAAATGTGCATTATAGCCTGCACAATTGTTTTAGAGCACAGAAATATTTAAATGAAAGCTTTGATGCAAGTCACCTACCTGCCTTCAGTGGCAGTGTTATCTCATTGTGGTGTGATCACACCCTCAAATATCATTGGACTGTTTATTTCATACATATATACACAGGAAAATTGAGGGAGGCAACTAACTCACATAGCAAGTGAGCATTTTTCCTGACTGAGGAGAAAAAATATGCATTTACATTAACTCCTGTGCTACTCATCACACTGACACTGTTGTAGTCCTCACTGGGAGTTAATATCTCATTTATACACAATGGCAATGATTCAGCAGCTAAATTATATATTTTTTTAAACCCAACAAAGTGCCTATATACATACTACACCATACAAGTAATGTCATACTGCTAGATAAACATTTCTTGGATTTGTTGATATTTTGGAACTCGGCAAGTTTTATTTTCTCTACTGCATACCCATTAGTGCACAATATATTACATTCCATCCAAAATTTTATGTTGAGATTTTACTGGAAATACATTTCTAAAGCCCCTAAATCCAAAAATGCATTTTTAGATAAACATCTATCTGTCTGAATGAGCAGCAAAACTCAAAAATGAAATGTCTGATAAATACCAAACTTGGTATTTAGGTTTAGCATCTTCCAAAGATGCCACACAAAAATCTTGAAGCATATCCCCAAAACTCTAATTCCCCTTCACATTTAAGAATATTTTTTAAGTTTCTATGAATTTTTATTAAAATACCATATACAGTAAAACTTGTCTAAAATGGAACACAATCATTTCAGCAATTTTTTTTCCACTCTCACAAAGTGAGATCTTATTCCTTTATCTTCTTTGTGTTAGATGAGATAAACATTTGCAGAAATTATCTTATTGTTTATTTCCCTGTAAGTACAAGGGGAATATGGAGATACAGTAGGCTTTGAGCGATAGTCAAACCTTTTGAAGCTTTCAAATTCCATTCTCTTTGCACGGCTAAGATGTAAAAAATGAATAATGATCTTCCATTTGCCGAAACTTTAAGTATTCCAAAACTCACACAAATAACAGGGAGTATCTCAGAAATGGTTCACTCCAAAACAATTCATTTGGACATAAATTGTGTGCTTTAACAAGATCTACATTTTTTTTATAGTAAGGTTCATTCTATGTCTTATGTTTTACCAGTTATGCAAGGGTCGTCAAGAGTAAACAGGACTACATGGGCTATAGCCAAAAAATATACATTTCATTTGCTATAAATATACCTTAAATATGTGGCATTTTAATCAAAATCGTTACAGCCATTTTTGAGAAAATAAAAATTGTCCATGTAAAAGGTGATTTAGGGTGGGGGAATTTTCTTCAAAATCTTCATGTTGCATCCTTGAAAGACATTAAACTTAAACATTAAATGTGGCTTTAACCGACTTTTCATTTTTGAGTTATCCTGTTCACAAACACACACACTCGGACCTTTTTCTAAAAATACTTTTTTTTTTATTCGGGGGCCTCAAGACATGTATTTCCGGTGAAATCTCGACATTGAATTTTTGGGTGGAATACAATACTTACTATATGTAGTAGAGAAAGTAAAAATAGTTAAAATAAACATTTTGCTGTATTTTCAACTTACATATTATAATTGCAATTTCTAAAGCACATAATTTATCCTATATAAATTTTTGTGGCATAGGTAATTCCAAGCTAATTATTATTCAAATTATTCAGTGTTTTTAAAGTTATGTTGATATTCAGGTTGGTCTTGCAATTGCACAGAAACAGTATGGAGTTTTAAGGGCAGCATATAGTGTTTAGTTCTTAAACATTTAACTATCACTATTCTCTTTGTTATCTATAACAAGTTGTATAATATAGCTATTTCTGCAAAGGTTTATATTGGTTAAAATGAGGTACAAAAATAAGCTTATGTAAGACTAGTTTTTAGTGGAAACTGAAGCTTTACCTACTTGTTGTATTAAGCATTTGAAAGAGAAGTGTGAGATCTTCATAGCTTTGTGAGTCTAGTTGCTGTGATGTTTCCAGAAGCTGGAATTCTTATTAAAAGTTCCTTCGTGGTTGTTGTAACCCATGTAACTGAGCATAGAAACAAGAAGCTTGCTGTCATATACAGAAATATCTTCATTAGGGGCAAAATGCTGAGTCCTTCTCAACCACAGATCATAACAGAGAAGCCAGGAAGACACCAAAGGAAAAACAATGGAAGTAATGAATATAGACAAGAGTGTAATGCAAATGGACATTTTTTCTCTGCTGTCAGTATGTGTGTTCACTTGATATATATGCAAGTTAATTACTAAATTTCCACCAATTTAAATAATAGTTTATGCTGCTTATAATGCAAAAATAGTTTATATAATACTTAAAGCTTTCATAGTGAATCTTACCAATTATGGCTTCACTCAGTTCTGAAGAAGGCTATGGAGTTTGTGATGACTGCAAGCTCAAAATTTTATTAATTTAATACGGCCAATCTCTCATGAACCGTAATTACAAACATTGTTTTGTTAATAAGCAAACTTTCAGAAGTTTTTATGTCACATATTCATTTGTTTTTCATGTGAATTTTATAAATATATCTCTAATTCATTTATTTTAGCTTCACATTTGATTTACAAATACAATATTAGTGGATAATATGTGCCATCAAGTCAATCTTGAAATTTGACGATATTGATGGTAGCTAAATCCTCATTAGAGTACAAAACTCGTGACTCTGTGAGATACATATATATGAGGGTTGTCCCAGAAGTAAGGTACCCTGATGTATAGATAACGGTTGTTGTTTCAAACAAATGACTAGGTAGGAAGTACGAAACTTGTAAAGCTTAAGTTTATTATTTGAGAATGCTATGCTGCTTAGTATTTGTTTGGCAGCTATCAATAGTAAGTATTCTTAACAGATTTGTAAGCATGGATAAAACTGGTCATCATTAAGTGATACAATACTTTAATTTGAAAGGTCTTAGTCCAACTAATATTAAAGCTGAGCCAGATTCTACTTTGGGGGAGTCTACTTCTTTGTTTACAACTGTAAAATATTGGGTGGCAGAGTTTAAGCGAGGCCGTAAGAGCTGCCAAGACAAACATTGCAGTGGTCGACCAAATGCAGTGACTACACCAGGAGTTGTAAAGAAAATCCACAAAATGGTATTGGATAGCCGTCGATTGAAAGTGCGTGAGCTAGCAGACACTGCAGAGATTTCAAAAAGTGCTGTATATTGCATTCTGACAGAAAATTTGGACATGAGAAAGCTGTGCACAAGGTAGGTGCCACACTTGTTCACAATGGGACAAAAACAGTGTTGTGAGGATGTTTCACTGCAAAAAAGCTGAGTTCTTGGGTTGATTCAAAATCATGGATTAAACATGGGTCCATTACTTCAGATCTGAGATCAAGGATCAATCAAAGTAGTGGAATGAAATGGCAGAATAGGCTCTACAGAAGGGGAAGACAGTTCCATTTGCAAGCAAGATCATGGCATCAGTTTCTTTGGGTGCATGTGGGATGATTTTCATTATCTCCAAAAAAGAAAAGCAATCAATGGCGAGTATTGTGTGAACTTGTTGCAGCATTTGTGTAATGAAGTCAAGCAAAAACGGCCACATTTAGCAAAAAAGAAAGCTTTAGTTCTTCAGAGAGAGAGAGAGAGAGGGGGGGAGGGGGAGAGAGGGAGGGAGGGAGAGAGCGAGAGAGAGAGAGAGATGGTACCCCACTTTAATAATTGTTTCATGATTGAAAGGAGGCACGGAAATATCATTGGCTAAAGCAGTTGTCAGAGTTTTAAAAAGTGAGTCACTATGGGATGGCTTTGAAACTGTACATTCTTATGTATCACAATGAGAAAAACAAATAGTGATTTACCACTTGAATAAAGCATGCTTATTTAAAAATTCAAACCAATAATAAAGAATATCTTGGGAACTGTTAATGCCACAAAAATGATAATTTATCTAAATTGTATACTACAAGACCTACATTATTTGTGTGGTAAGATTCTGTCACTCTTACAGTTTACCAATTTCACAATAATAATAAACAGGACTTTGTAGGTAATTTACAGAAAATTCCAGATATATTTTTTAATTGAAATTGCTAGAACCATTTTTGAGAAAATAAAAACAAATTTCCATATGAAAGGTAGTTTAGGGTGGGAGATTTTCTTGATAAGCTTTGTGTCACATCCTTGGAATATGCTGAACTCAAATACTGTGTGATATTTAAATAAGTTTTCTCAGACACCCGAGGCTTGTTTTGGATTCATTGGACCTCAAAACATGTATTTTCAGTGAAATATACCAGACTTCCAGATAGGTTACAAGAAGTAAAGCAAAAATGCTGTTATGAGGACACTATATTATTTCCATTTGATAAAACGCCCACAGCTAAATTATTCATCTGTACAAATATTTTGCTTATTTTTTATTAACATTTGCAAATGTCAACTGCTTAATAATGTCCTAGTGTTATCACTGAATAGTTGTTAAGTACCTCACCAGGTAACCAAACAATATGTGCAACTCACATTCAGGCGGTCCCAGGTTCAATCCCCGGCGACCATGCACTCTGTTTTGGGTTTTTCCATGGTTTATCTATGTCACTTATGCAAATGCCGGGGTGCATCCTTATATACCACAGCTTCCTTTCCATCATTTCCCTTCATTCCATTTCCTTATCAACCTTCTGATGTGCTTTTAGGTGACTAGTGTTGATGGTGCCGGACAGATGGCATGGATGCTTGCGCATGGTAACTGCTGTTCTCTGTGCTAGGTGGTGTTTGAGCAGCTGCACTTGGGTGGTTCTGGACCCACAGTGTGGTAGCTGCTCGGCAGGGGAAGAGATTCCAGCACTTGATAGGGACTTTTGCATGTCTCTGTGGTCAGACTTCCTACAGGCCTGTGGCCTTTTTGGTTCCGTCACTTCATCCTTGCCATCTATGGGGTGTTAGCATATAATAGACCTGCATAGGTCGAGGTGTGTGAGGTGTCCCCTTGGTGTATGTACCCCTAACCCTTCTACCTCACCAGGTAAATGGTAAGTGAAATGTAGAGTATAAATGATTTAAACATAATAGCATTGCAGTGTCGAGTTTAAGGGCACAATTTTAATGATAAACAGCTTGAAAGGTACTAAAGTAAGAACAAATTAGAAACTAAATACTTCACTAATCTTAGTATGATTTGCTGCTGACCCTGGGTTTCAAGCCGTGTCCAGCTCATTCTCAAAGCCATATATATATTTATATGGCTGACCCAGGGTCAGCAGCAAATCATACTAAGATGAGTGAAGTATTTAGTTTCTAATTTGTTCTTACTTTAGAATCTTGTTGCTTCACTGTTAATAGCTTCAATTTTTCCTTATTTAGCTTGAAAGGTATTTTATTCTCACTTCAGTGATTGCTGCTGAATTTTATCCAACTCAAATGCTTGAGAAACTGAAAACCTATTATGATCCATCACAATCTCTTGTATTGCACTAATTTTAAATTACTATTTTTACTTTCTCCAGTAATTACTTACTTAGTCTGTTTACCCTTCTACTGGAGTCAGAGGCCTGTCAAG